>CM050165.1:380773435-381973435 GCA_027410445.1 Discoglossus pictus
GGCCAAAGATAGTAGCGTGGCAGAGGTCATCCAAGCTATATCAACAGGTATTTCCCATGTGTGACCCTCATTGTTCCACATTTACACAAAACCCATATTAGGAAAGTGGTACCCAAAAGTCATCATGGAGCAACAGATTAGATAATTGGGGTCATCCCAAACATGGGGGCAGATTGTATAATAACTCAGTGTCAGAGGGGCGAGCAATGAAATTCTGACCATGTGCAGTGTGTTTGTGCCGCAATATCTGTAATCCATACAGTAAATCCTGCGTGGCTCAGCTTGCACTCTGAGAATGTTAATTGAAGCTCTTATGAAGAAGCTACTTGGCACTTATGTTATGATCCTACGTATAAACGTCAGTGTCACTTTACTCAGCTGATCACTGCATGCGGGTCCAACCAGACATTGGCAAACTCTGCCCTTTACAATATTTGATATCAATTATTTCACGAAAAGAGTACCAGAATAAAAATTCTATCAAAATGTAATATTCATGTTATTTATAATAATAATGTAATGCTATTGTTAATAATAATAATAATTATTAGTAGGTAACACAAAAGCTTTTATAAAGATTACTACTTGCCCGTCAAAAATGACGGCAATAAAATTTGAAGCCTGAAAATGTTGTTTGCCACACAATAGGAGGCCTCTAACTTGTAGGCTTTGCGATAAGTGCCTTTGATGCTCATTGCGAGCCACTCACCCCCTCTACTTTACGGTCATCATGATGAGCACCTTTGGCGGTCATCATGATGAGCGCCTTTGGTGCTCATCGGCTGCCCTGCAATGAGCGGCTTCGCTGCACATGTAACTTTGGCACTCATGGCGGTCCTCGCGATGAGCCTTTGGCGCTCATTGCAAGCCTCTCCCCACACCTGTGTCTCTTTCACCCTTCTCCCTCCCCTGTGTCTCTTTCCCCCTCTCTCCCTCCCCTGTGTCTCTTTGCCCCCCTCTTCCTCCTCTGTGTCTCTTTCCCTCATCTCCCTCCCCTTTGTCTCTTCCCCCTCTCTTCTTTCACTCCCCTGTGTCTCTTCCCTCTCTCATTCCCTTCCCTCTCTCATTTGTGGGCTTGGCTTCAAGTCATGCCAGCAAGACTTGAAGCCTAAATCTCTATTGCTCCAAGCCTTATGGGCTTGAGTATTTTTTTATTGTTTTAACACCTCCATTTTTTTTCAAGGCCGTAACTCGGCAGCCGTTGGAAGGCCACCAATTGAATAGTAAATTAGCTTTCAACCTCACTTATGGACTTCCTGCCTCAGGAGGAGGCAGGGAGCCCATATGTGAGGTTGGTAGCTAATTTTCTATTCAATTGGCGTCTTTTGGTGGCCTCCCAATGACTTTAGCGTTAAGGGCTTGAAAAAAAAAATGGCATTGCGAGCATCTTCCCCACATCTAAGTTACGGCCTCGCGATGAGCGCCTTTAGTGCTCATCGCGAGCCCCGCAATGAGCGCCTTGCGATGAGCGCAACCCATAACTTTTAACATAGCATTACCGACAAACTCTCAATTACCACAACTATTATATGTGATAGAACACTGTGTATTATGACATAATTCTAAATTATTTATAATTATAAATAGGTAAACTAGGAAAGGTTTTGGTCCATATCTGCTAATAAACAGACTAAAGTTTATTTTTGTTTGACTGGCATCAACAACCCCTATACAGACTAGTGTTCTCTCTTGTTTAGTCGTGTCCGACACTCAGTGACCCTTTGGACGGCAGCAGTCCAAGAATATATTGTCTCTGGTTGTGCTTATCCATAAGGTTTTCATGGCAAAGATAGTGGAGTGGGTTGCTCTCTCCATCTCCAGTGGATCACCATTTGTCTGACCTCTCTGCTATTACCTGCCCATCATGCGTGAACCTACATTTTATGGCTCACAGCTTCATTGAGGTACACAAACCCCTTCACCATGACAAGGTAGCGATACTGAAGGGATGTTAGGCAGTAGGGGCCTGCTAAACTTGCATATAATTGATATATTTATATGCTGTCAAAATAATTTTTATTCAATAAAAATATTCTGAATATAAAAAAATTTGAGCTAAAAAAGTGAGCCCTTAGCCTTTATTATGAGTCAACAATGAACTATACATGTTACATTATTTTATTTTTGATATAGAACAGAAAACATTCTCCATGTGCAAAGTCTCTATTATATATAATTAAATAAATAATAATTATGTACAATTATGTAATTTAACAAGACAAAGAATTAAATAATTTTGACAACTCACCATAAAATATACATTTAGAAACAAAGACCATGGGGAAATAATAAAAGTAAATAAGTGATAAAGAAATTACCATGATGAGGCCATAATGGAGTAATACCTTGTTTTTGCGTTTTGACATAGTTTGTGTTAGGTGATACCTTAAAGCTCCACTGTAGTTCAAGAAAAAAGGCACTTGTTTGTGAAATATTTAATAAACTAACAATATTAGGAGCCGTCTATACCATGGACATAAAACATATTTCGAAAAAAAAACAGAATATAATTACAAATGGCTGTTACTGAAAAAATGTGTGGAAATGTTAGATAAATATATACATTGTAAGCATAAAGTACATAAACAGATCCTCTTCTCTCCTAATAAATGTATCTCCTGATAAATTTATAAGAGCATGTCCACTTGGTTAAAAAAAAAACAAGAAACTTGCAAGTGCTTATTATTATTACTACTATTCTGTATCATTATATATATCTATCTATATCTATCTATATCTATCTATATATATATATATATATATATATATATATATATATATATATATACATATATATCTCTCTATATATATATATATATATATATATATATATATATACATATATATATATATATATATATATATATATATATAGTGCGTGTATTTCATTCATGCCTAAAAAAAACTAATTTTAAAGCTCAATTATATTTATTTGAATGTGTACTTTTTATTTATGCAAGAACAGGGACCTTTTCTCACTGAAGTGATTACCAAAGATTATTTCTTAATATAAAGGAAAAATCTTTGTATTAAAACTCTTTCACTAATCTACGAGCCCACTGTAAGGTACCATCTACTATAACCTGATTTCTCTGGTAAAGGACCAATAAGGCAACGCAGTGCTGAAGAAAAATGACCATAAGATAGAACAAAGGAGTTAACATTGAGCAAGTCCTAACGACTTGATGGAACTCAGAGCATATCTTGGGCCCTTGGGACGTAGCCGTTAAAAATATTTGCCTAATGTATCCATATTAATGTGTGTTTGTAGCTGGAGGGTGTTTAGCTCTGCTTGCCAGCTGGTCACATAAGTAGAAATCCCCCTTATTTAATCAGTGTGGGGTGAGTGCATGTCTGCTCGATGCTTTGTCTTCAATTCCATACAACCTGAATCTGCCATCTGCTCTTCTCCATACAACCCCCTCCACCGTCTGCTCACATAGATGATAGGAACCCAAACAACGAGGATATGCAGAAACATCAATGCTTGTGATAAAAGCCATATCACACTGACTTAACAGACCAAACATCTTTTATCAGTATACAAATGTGATTTCATCAGAGAGTAGGTCCTTCATCTCCAACCTGTACCTACGCATACGTATAAATGTGCTGTTGTATTTACGCTGTCATGTATATTCAAATTTACTTTCTATTGTATCTCTAGCGTTATGGGACCTACTGGTGCTCTATATATAAAATGTAATAAAAGTGTGATGTTTATGTATGTATGTTGGATCTTCACAGGTCACCTGGCCACCGCACTGTTCTGTTCTTCACGTATATAAGGGATATTAGGGAGTCTATCAAAATCAATTGTTATATCTTTTTCATCTTTATATTGACAAGTAGGTATTTATAAGAATTTGTATTATTTATTTAATATCCATTCACTATATCAAGACACGTTTCTTTGACTTAAATTAGGAACTAAAAAATATGTTTTATTTATAAGCAGTGGTGCGATTAGCAGACATTTTGCTTTTTTACTTTATTTCATGCAAGACAATATTTTTATAGTGGTCTCTTAAGGATTGGGACCTTGCTTTTTACATCAGCGCCAGGTAGATCAGGAGTGAGAATGCTCTACACCACTCCCACTGGTCTGTCACAGGCTCTGTCCTCTTAAGGTGGATTAGTAAGTTACCACCATTTATATATCAAGAATGATATACAAGCATAAAGAGTGTTATACAGACCTGGGGGTGTGGGGTAGGAGATAAAAATGTGGGACCTGGGGGGGGTAGGAGATCAGAATGGGGGTGGGGGTAGGAAGACCTGGGGGTGGGGGGTAGGAGATCAGAATGGGAGACCTGAGGGGGGTAGGAGATCAGAATGGGGAGAGGGTGAGGGGTAGGAAGACCAGGGGGGTGGGGGTAGGAGATCAGAATGGGGGCCTGCCCAACCCAGATCCCTGATTCTTATCATCTACCCCCCACCCCCCATTCTGATCCCCCCCCCCCCCCAGGTCTCCCATTCTGATCTCCTACCCCCCACCCCCAGGTCTGTTTAACACTCTTTATGCTTGTATGTCATTCTTGATATATATGGTGGTAACTGTACTAATCCACCTTAATAGGACAGAGCCTGTGACAGATCAGTAGGAGGGGTGTAGAGCAGTTCTCACTCCAGACCAGCCTGGCGCTGATGTAACACGCAAGGTCCAAGGATTGGAAAGCATTAAGTATATCTATGGGGTATATATATATATAAATATATATAAATAAATAAATAAATAAATTAAATATATATATATATATATATATATATATATATATATATATATACAGGGAGTGCAGAATTATTAGGCAAGTTGTATTTTTGAGGATTCATTTTATTATTGAACAACAACCATGTTCTCAATGAACCCAAAAAACTAATTAATATCAAAGCTGAATATTTTTGGAAGTAGTTTTTAGTTTGTTTTTAGTTTTAGCTATTTTAGGGGGATATCTGTGTGTGCAGGTGACTATTACTGTGCATAATTATTAGGCAACTTAACAAAAAACAAATATATACCCATTTCAATTATTTATTTTTACCAGTGAAACCAATATAACATCTCAACATTCACAAATATACATTTCTGACATTCAAAAACAAAACAAAAACAAATCATTGACCAATATAGCCACCTTTCTTTGCAAGGACACTCAAAAGCCTGCCATCCATGGATTCTGTCAGTGTTTTGATCTGTTCACCATCAACATTGCGTGTAGCAGCAACCACAGCCTCCCAGACACTGTTCAGAGAGGTGTACTGTTTTCCCTCCTTGTAAATCTCACATTTGATGATGGACCACAGGTTCTCAATGGGGTTCAGATCAGGTGAACAAGGAGGCCATGTCATTAGATTTTCTTCTTTTATACCCTTTCTTGCCAGCCACGCTGTGGAGTACTTGAACGCGTGTGATGGAGCATTGTCCTGCATGAAAATCATGTTTTTCTTGAAGGATGCAGACTTCTTCCTGTATGACTGCTTGAAGAAGGTGTCTTCCAGGAACTGGCAGTAGGACTGGGAGTTGAGCTTGACTCCATCCTCAACCCGAAAAGGCCCCACAAGCTCATCTTTGATGATACCAGCCCAAACCAGTACTCCACCTCCACCTTGCTGGCGTCTGAGTCGGACTGGAGCTCTCTGCCCTTTTCCAATCCAGCCACGGGCCCATCCATCTGGCCCATCAAGACTCACTCTCATTTCATCAGTCCATAAAACCTTAGAAAAATCAGTCTTGACGTTTCAGCTTGTGTGTCTTGTTCAGTGGTCGTCGTCTTTCAGCCTTTCTTACCTTGGCCATGTCTCTGAGTATTGCACACCTTGTGCTTTTGGGCACTCCAGTGATGTTGCAGCTCTGAAATATGGCCAAACTAGTGGCAAGTGGCATCGTGGCAGCTGCACGCTTGACTTTTCTCAGTTCATGGGCAGTTATTTTGCGCCTTGGTTTTTCCACAAGCTTCTTGCGACCCTGTTGACTATTTTGAATGAAACGCTTGATTGTTCGATGATCACGCTTCAGAAGCTTTGCAATTTTAAGAGTGCTGCATCCCTCTGCAAGATATCTCACTATTTTTGACTTTTCTGAGCCTGTCAAGTCCTTCTTTTGACCCATTTTGCCAAAGGAAAGGAAGTTGCCTAATAATTATGTACACCTGATATAGGGTGTTGATGTCATTAGACCACACCCCTTCTCATTTCAGAGATGCACATCACCTAATATGCTTAATTGGTAGTAGGCTTTCGAGCCTATACAGCTTGGAGTAAGACAACATGCATAAAGAGGATGATGTGGTCAAAATACTCATTTGCCTAATAATTCTGCACTCACTGTATATATATATATATATATATATTTGCAGGAGTGAGTTTCTGACTAGGCCCATGAGTCCCAGGCCTAGGACTGCACATAGTCAGTGGGCAGCAGGCTGTCGGAAAATACAGTGCAGTACATTGAAATATGTTTGTATATGCACAGAAACATCTATATTTCTGTCCATAAGCGTTTTTATACATAAACACACATAAACTTATGATCCGAGATATAGAAAGGGGGAAGGAGGAGCTGCAAGTTTGGAGTGGGGGGCACAAAAATCTGAATGGCATCCATGCTATTGTGAATAAGTTTCTTAAAATAATCCTGGATTTGAAGTGTTTTTTTTTTTCACTAGTGACAAATCATTTGTCTTAGTGAATATAGCCACATACAGATGTCCTAAACCTCCTTTATCTTATTACTGGGTTAAGTAAACAGCATCTCCTGAACTTTACATTCAAGTCAATTAAGATGGTTATCAGTTTGAGATACCATGCTGATTAACAAATGGTGAATCAGTTTGAGCACATCCGTATTTCACTACCGTTCTTCTGGATCGCTACCTTCTCGTGGTGAAGTAGCTTGTACTTTAATGAAGCTGTGATCTATACCATATAGGGGCACCCAAGATGGGCAGGTCCTAGCAGAGAGGGATCAAAAACAAAGCGGTCCACTGGAGAAGGGACTGTTAAGACACTTAAGTATCTTTGATAACCTTATGGATAAGCACAACCAGATACAACATGTGCTGCAGTCCGTAGGACCACTAAACAAAATGTCACAACTAGTAATGCAAGTGCAACATTTGTGTGGGTTTAGAGATCAGAGCTACCTGTCTCACCCAGTCACTGGTAGAGGCCCCAAATATAGATAAAATAGAAACCAACATATATATAAAATAGAAACCAACACTATTGACAAATCCATTCATGTTTGTTATATAAGCTGACGTGTCTTAGGACCCTATAGGTCTAAATCATCACTGTGTTATAGGGAACCTATAAAGTCTAAATCATCACTGTGTTATAAGGACCCTATAAGTCTAAATCATCACTGTGTTATAAGGACCCTATAAGTCTAAATCATCACTAGTGTTATAAGGACCCTATTAGTCTAAATCATTAACTAAGAGTCCAGAGCCCATAATAAATTGTCCAAATTGAAGTTACTGTAGCCCATAACATAGTCCGCAAAAGTTACTGCTATTAAATTGGCCACTTTAAGCTACCCACAATCGATCTGCGGGTTATAGGCTGAAAATCCCTACAGTTGTCAAAATTGTAACTCCGACCCAGCTTAGCCTTTGATCTGTCAAGCCTGCAAAATCTAAAATCGCTAATAAATTGCTACAATTCATCAAGCCTGCAAATGTTTTCACTCCCGTAAATGGAAAATGTAGAAGATAATCCTATGAATACCAGAGAGGGCTCGCAAGGGGGTTAAAGGCATGTCGGTAGCACTGTAAATGCAAATAAAAAATCAATACTGCACTGTAAATGACGACGAAAGCGATTACCCGTTACTGTAGTCTGTAAGTGAGGTTGCAAGTTATTTTGCTATTCAATTAACGTCTTTTTGCGGGCTCCAAACGGATACGAGTTACGGCCTAGAAAAAAATGCAATGGTTAAACCCGTAACTTACAGCCTCCCGAAGCCTTTGATCTTTTGCAAGAGTTACAATGGCTAAAATCGCAAATCGCTATTCAATTGCTCATTTTCCCCAAGCCTGCAAATGTTTTCACACCCGTAAATGGCAAAAGAAGGAGAAAATCCTAGGAGTGCTAGAGAGGACCCGCAAGGGGGTTAAACACCTATTCATAGCATTGTAAATGCAAATAAGAAATCAATACTACACTGTAAATAACGGGGAAAGCAATGATAGACATTAGAATTAATTGCACAACAGTCTCAAGCTCGCAAATCTGCAATAAATGTGTAATTTCCTTGTTATATCGATCCCGGTAATTATTGGTTTAATACATATGATTGAACTTGCATGGACTAGAATAGTAGATTTATTGACTTTTTAGATTGCAACATTTCAGGATTGCGGGTCCAATCGCAAATCGGACTTCTAAACACTAATAGATTGTAGTTTAAACTCCATGTTTTACTGACATCATGATGACGGACTCAATTCCTATTGGCTGTTTCCAAATCGGTAGTTACAGGCTTGCTTAATTGATCATGGTATTAAATGCTACTTACGGTTACATGGTTTGTCGGTTTTAGCTTTTGGCCATGTAGTTGCGGGCTTGTTCAATTTAATCGCTCTGTAACTGTTGCAAATTTCAAGCCCACAGACTTATGAAGGCAACTGCAAGCTTGAAATTTAATAGGGGCCCAGGTCTTGGTATAGATACTCGCGTTTCGAGTCACACCAGGAGTGCTGTGTGCACTGCAGCTGATACCAACATGTTCTCTTTATTACCTGGAGCCCACCGCCACCTACTAACATAAATGCATTATATTTAGAGTGAAGATTTCAGTATCTATCTATCTATCTATCTATCTATCTATCTATCTATCTATCTATACAATGTGGCAGAATAGGAAAAATAAGTAGATCATGGCTGGAGAGACAATATTTACTTTTATATCCACATACCTTCTCCATTCATGTATTGTTTTGTCATGTTTTGGGCAGGGCTGTGTAAATGGATGGTCCTATACAAATAAAGAGATCAAGCAAGAAATGAACAAGAGACTTATGAGGTTTGTAAAGCTCTGTACACATACAGTATGCGATCAAGGTATTCCAGGAGCGTTATCACATTTCCAGCTGGAGCTGTGAGTGCAGGAGACAGGGTGTGCTTTGTCTCTCACACCTCCCTCTTCCTTTCTTATAACTTCACACACTTCATTGTACTTTTATCTGCATGTAAATATCAGGAATGTGCCCATTTCCTCACCGGTTCTCTCCTGCTCCATTCATAAAAGAGCACCATGGACCTCAGACATACGATAGTCCACCTGAGCTTATCTGTGTCTTTATATGGACCTTATTTACTGCAGGGAATGTGATTTGCACAAAAAAGTCAAATGACCACTTCTATTCTATTCAATTTTTCTGCATACAAATAGTCAAATGCATTATAAGCCTTTAAAGTGACCCTAATTCCTTTAAATTGACTCTAGTATAAAAACTAACAATAATGTTTTAGGAAGTTATTAAAGTAACAATGAAAACACCTTTAATGTCAGACACAACACAATTCTTTTTTTTTTTGTTAATGCTTTTAAGAGAATTGTGGTTTGCATGAAAAAAAATAAAACCTGTTTAAACTTTATTGAGACTAACAGGAAATGCACAAAGCATATGTATGTCTGTAGGTCTCATTGGTACACAAGTATGGCTCATACAGCTATATTACTGCCCATTGGCTGACGAGGCAAGTCCCCAGATCAGATAAAGATTTGAATCAGTTTTTTTGAGAACATTGTGTCGAAAAAGAAAGACACACAGTGGTACATTGCCAAATACCCTCTTTCAGGTTCTTCCAATGATCCTTTTACTACAGGTTGGTTGTAGTAGGTATGGTATTAAGAGTACCCAGATCAGGGGTGTCCAAACTCGGTCCTGGAGGGCCGCACCCAGGCCTGGATTTGTGGATATCCTTGCTGTAAGTAGATGAGACTATTGCTTCTGCAGTCAGGCTGATTGACTAACCTGTGCACAGAAAGGAAATCCTCAAATTCAGGCCTGGGTGCGGCCCTCCAGGACAGAGTTTGGACACCCCTGACCTAGATCATGTATACATTTGTCTCTGAAATGTAATATTTAGGGATTCCAAAACTATGTACGTTATCTACAAATAGTAATCTAAAAGATATTACCTACAGCAACATACTCAGGACCTGCTCATATTAATTAGCATTTACAGAAAAGGACTGTCCACTAAAGTCTATGGTGAACCTGGTGAATAATGTATCCAGGACAATGTTATCTAGGCCACCGTTTGCCAATTTATTTCCAGGACCAGCTGTACATTGCTAAAGGTCTTTAATACACAGAATTGATATTACCATTTTTATTTGCTCTTTTGCTATAATAACTCAATTGCCTGGATTTACTAAGCTTTGTTGGGTCGGTGATGCAGCAAAACCAAAAACAGGCATTGTGGCACCTTCGTGGCCTCTTCAATGTTCATTAAGCTATCAAGAAAAATTGTGAGAGCCCAGGTTTCTTAAAACCTTTACTTCTGGCCTAAATATTTTCCAGAACCTTAGTGTGTCTCTGTCAATGAAGCATGAACATAGGAGATACTAATAAATAATTATATGTGTGTGTGATGCATCTCATGCTATACAATGACACCACAACAGCGCCTCTATAGGTACATACACACACTGAAAAATCTGGGGCTTGATATGTCCCCCCCCAGATCAACACCCATGGAATGATGCTTCTTCAAGCTTTTTATATAGTTGCCAACGTAAATCTTGCCATTTTCACCTAAAAAACATTCTCAAATATGTCACTTTCTCTGAAAAGACACAACCAAAATTCGAATACACTCTTACCAGATCTCTCCTCGACTACTGCAGCTCTCTCCTTGCTGTCCTCCCCATCACCCATCTCTCTCCATTTCAGTCAATAATGAATGCCTCCGCTAGACTCATCTACTATACTCATCGATCAGTGTCTGCAGCACCTCTCTGTCAGTCATTCCGCTGGCTTCCCATAGCCTCCAGAATAAAATGTAAAATCCTGACCCTGACATATAAAGCCCTCAATAATAATGCCCCCTCTTACATTTCTACTAATTTCTAAATACTCTCCCAATCGTCCTCTTCTCTCTGCTAATGACCTTCTACTTTCTTCCTCTCTTGTCACCTCCTCTCTTTCCCGTCTTCAGGACTTTTCTCGTGCTGCCTCTATTCTATGGAACTCATTGCCTCGCTCCACTAGACTATCCTCCATGCCTCAAATCCTTCAAAACCTATTTAAAGAAGCTTATCACCTTCAGCTGTAATTTACACTATGTATTGTACCTCTGCTTTCTATACCTCGCCCATACCCTTAATACTGTACGTTTGGGAGTTTTCTGTCTTGTTGGGTGCTTTAGAGAGTATGTTTGACTTTAAACAGTCCCCTCTATTCTTTTGTAATTTGTTAAGTCTCTTTTGATTGTATCTACCCTGTTTAGCTCTACGGAATATCAGCCTTATTAAATTGCAATTCGGCCAATTGAATTGGGCTCTATATAAGTACACAGCATATTTTTTTTACAGAAGTTTTTAGTTAGTGAACTTCTATCCAAAAGCAAGGTCTTCACTAACTAAAAACTTCTGTAAAAAAATATACTGTGTGCTTATATAGAGCCCTATTCAATTGGCCGAATCGCTATTTAATAAGGCTGTATGTCGGCGCATTACAAATAATGGCTGATAATAATAATAATAACCTGTTTCACACCATGGCGGTGTGTGGCATTTAAAACAATAATCCAGTTCATGGGATTCACAAACCATTTTCCCTTCCCAGCAATCCAAGAGCCATATTCACTTCAATGCTATTCAGTTTCCCCATTAAAGGACCACTATGATCAAATTGTTTCAGTATGGTATTTTTAATTACATTTTTATCTAAATCTGACCAAAACGTTTTAGGAATGTCAACTTTAACATGCAATTGCCTTATTAACTCTTTGCATTTTCTTTTCTATGGTGGATATGTCTCCTACTTTCCCAGGAGGTTGGTTCCTTGTACAGTAATGAGCTCCGTTAGCATGGGTAGTTTTAGCTGTCACGTTCCAATTGTGCAGAAAGAAGCATTCAAAGTCTCCTCCCATCTCAAGAAGCTGATCTGCAGCAAACCAAAATAGCAGATCGCATAGCAGCATAATTACACATAAAAGGTAATATATTAGAGGCTCTATTGCTTTATTTTCATCTCTAAAAACATTTTATCCTGCGACCAGAAGCAGATCTCTGCTGTCATGACCTGCATCACAGTTTCATAAGAAAAAAGTGGACTGTTCAATCCGGGCTGATTGTGTCTGAAAAATTAGCGAAATCATTTTAAACTTAATCAGTTTGCATATTTTAAATCAACTTGCAACAGAAGTCTCTACCTATTAGCATGGATGTTTTATTTGGCTGACAGATCCATTAAAAAAATCCTAAATGGAACCACACTGATCAATAAGAAGCTGTTTTGTGATCTATAAATCTAAATGTCAGTGGTTTAAAGTAATACACTAAATCTATGTTGCGGTCCATATGGTCACAGAGAGTCAGACACAACTCAATGATTAAACTATCTATCTATCTATCTATCTATCTATCTATCTATCTATCACTCTATCTATCTATCTATCTATCTATCTATCTATCTATATCTATCTTAAGGTCACTGTGAAAGTTAAGCATTACAACCTTTGTACTGTACATTAACAACTTACTGAAGCACACTAAGCTTCCGGCACCCCTGTGGTAATCACAGATAATAAACTGATTGAGGCACAGTGGGAGAGAGGAATGCAGGTCCCCAAAGCTTGCAATCAAAGATGAATAGTCAATGAGCACCCTTGATCCTTGGAATTCCAAGCTAATTGGGAAGCAGCAGCCTGTGACATGGGGCCTGTAAGAGACAATCTGGTTCTGTTGGAATTTAACAGGCTCCCTGCCCACCTTTATCTCACCCTCTTTTTGCGGCACAGCAGGGAGATGGAAGCTGGAATTCCTGCTACAGCTGAGGAGTCGTGCACGGGGAGTGGATCCAGCATAACAAAGACAGAGACAATATCTATTCCAATGTGCATGTCTTACCATACCACTGCCATGAAACAAGGACAAAGATTCACATGGAGTAATAGTATTGAAGAGATTCAAATATATGTATACTGCCACTTAGACTGTAAGCTCAATACATTCTGTGCCAGTGTGTAACGCCACGTTTGTTTTATGTATCCCCTGTACTTAGCGATATGGAATATGTAGGTGCGTACCAAATAAATGATAATAATACTTACTTAAATGATTTCTATATATATTATAAATACATATTGTGGAAAAGGAAATCAAATGTTTTAGTCCTCCTAGGGGACTTTGGGATGTTGTGAGTGTTCCATTACTGGTGAGTTATGGTTGCATTTCCTGAAGCAAGGAGTCTGTTTCTGGGCCTGTGAACGGGACGGGGTTTCAATTTCAATAGTATCCAATTGACTGAACAAAGGCTCTCTCTCCCCTCCTTCCCCTCTCCTCTCTCCACTGATTTAGCTCTGAGGAAGTAATTTAACAAACACACATCGGATTCCTAAACTCATAAACAGAATCTTCAAAAATTCAGATTTTCCCCAAAAATGTTTTGTGTCCATGACTTATACAGCAGCTAATATTGTTAGTTTGGTACATATTTGACAAACAAGTGTATTTTTTCTTGAACGGCAGTGTTCCTTTAAGAATGCTGTCTCTTCGCATACCTAGGGTAAGTATTTCCCAATCGGGGTGCCATTTGATTTTTCTTTTTATGTTTATACTGTATTTTGTGCATTACTGGAAAAGCCAAGCGCCATTCCAAACTAACTATGAAACTATAATCAAATGGTGCAGTACTTGCACAATGGCATTGCATGCGGCGTCAAGACATTTTTTTTAAAGTGCCATATTCATGTATTGTCCATATTAAGATATAGAATCTCACAAAAGTGAGTACACCCCTCACATTTTTGTAAATATTTTATTAAATCTTTTCATGTGACAACGCTGAAGAAATGACCCTCTGCTACATTGTAAAGTAGTAAGTGTACAGCCAGTATAACAGTGTAAATGTGCTGTCCCCTCAAAATAACTCAACACACAGCCATTAATGTCTAAACAAAAAAGTGAGTACACCCCTTAGTGGAAATGTCCAAACTGGGCCCAAAGTGTCAATATTTTGTATGGCCACCATTATTTTCCAGCACTGCCTTAACTCTCATGGGCATGGAGTTCATCCAAAGCTTTACAGGTTGCCACTGGAGTCCTCTTCCACTCCTCCATGATGACATCACGAAGCTGGTGGATATTAGAGATCTTGCACTTCTCCACCTCCTGTTTGAGGATGCCCCACAGATGCTCAATAGGGTTTAGGTCTGGAGACATGCTTGGCCAGTCCATCACCTTTACCTTCAGCTTCTTTAGCAAGGCAGTGGTCGTCTTGGAAGTGTTTCATAGGACAGGATCCACTCAGAACAGGCCTTACCATGGTTGTCCAAAGAAGTTGAGTGCACATGCTCATTGTCATATCTATAGGTTGTATTTGGGAAATAGACGAATGAGTGCTGCCAGCATTGCTGGAGAGGTTCAAGGGGTGGGGGGTCAGCCTGTCAGTGCTCAGACCATACGCCGCACACTGCATCAAATTGGTCTGCATGGCTGTTGTCCCAGAAGGAAGCCTCTTCTAAAGATGATGCACAAGAAAGCCCGCAAACAGTTTGCTGAAGACAAGCAGACTAAGGACATGGATTACTGGAACCGTGTCCTGTGGTCCGATGAGACCAAGATAAACTTATTTGGTTCAGATGGTGTCAAGCGTGTGTGGCTGCAACCAGGTGAGGAGTACAAAGACAAGTGTGTCGTGCATAAAGTCAAGCATGGTAGTGGGAGTGTCATGGTCATGGCCTGCATTAGTGCTGCAGGCACTGGGGAGCTACACTTTATTGAGGGAACTATGAATGCCAACATGTACTGTGACATACTGAAGCAGAGCATGATCGCAGGGCAGTATTCCAACATGATAACGACCCAAACACAACTCCAACACGACCATGGCATGCTAAAGAAGCTGAAGGTAAAGGTTATGCACTGGCCAAGCTTGTCTCCAGACCTAAACCCTATTAAGCATCTGTGGGGCATCGTCAAATGGAAGGTGTGAGAGTGCAAGGTCTCTAACATCCACCAGCTCTGTGATATCATCATGGACAAGTGGAAGAGGACTCCAGTGGCAACCTGTGAAGCTCTGGTGAACTCCATGCCGATGAGGGTTAAGACAGTGCTGGAAAATAATGGTGGACACATAAAATATTGACACTTTGGGCCCAATTTGGACAATTACACTTAGGGGTGTACTCACTTTTTTTGCCAACGGTTTAGACATTAATGGCTGTGTGTTGAGTTATTTTGAGGGGACAGCAAATTTACACAGTTATACAGGCTGTACACTACCTACTTTACATTGTAGCAGAGTATCACCTCTTCAGTGTTGTCACATGAAGAGATATAAAAAAATGTACCAAAATGTGAGGGGTGTACCCACTTTTGTGAGATATTGTACATACAAACACACAAATACAGTATCTATATAAAAGTCACAGCAGACGTCAGTGAATCTTTCTACCAGACCTCCCTCCTTACTTATACAATGGGGTTTCCTGTCTGCTGCATGAATGTACGTGTGCATTCATGTGTACGATATCAATATACAAAATATATTTTAGAACAGAACTTCTAGTGGTCAGTTTCATTCATGTGATCCATGGAAAAATTGGGATTGCAAAAAGCTGTAAAGTACAATTGATAAAATAAATAACTTTACATACATTAGTAAAAAATGCTTCAATATAAAATGTAATTGTTTATAAGCACACATCATGGGTGTAGGACCCCCCCCCCCCCCAGATCTGTCTATGTTTGTATGTATGTATATATAAGCTATTTTATAGCCTATCTATACAATGGGCTGTATACCTCCCGTAATTTATTCTTGCCCCTACACCCCTGGTACACATGCTTCTTTGTAGTATAGCACAGTGCACCGGTCAGTTGTTTGCATTAAAGGTACAAACAGCAATTCACTTCTTGGGTATAAGCAAACTTAATCTCAAAAATGCATATCTACTTGACAGACACATATAATTAAACATATAATTAATAATTGTATTAAGTGACAGCAATGGAGATGACTAGGACAGCATATCATTACATATGTAGTGGTAATAATTGTAAAGGCTTCTTTTACTTAAATACTTTGCCCATCATCAATACTAATGATTCACATAATAAAATAAGCATAATACAATAAGGGTCTACAGTGTTCTTGTAAATATCAGACAAAAAACTCATAAGATTGTCCTTCGAAATTTGACAATCAGTCCAAAACATTTTCAGTTTTTGTTGCAAAGAGTTTATGAATTAGTTCTTTAGGACATTGCTAGCAGTAAAGAACATAATTATTACAAAAAGTAAATCAAACCATATAGCAGTGCTTTGCACAACACCAGAGTCCCAAGTGAACGATATATATCAAAGTGAGTGTGATAAAAACTTGTGCAAATTTACGTTTTCTTTGTATTAATGAATCTGTGACAACAGCCTTCATGGAGGAGAATCTTAAAGTGAAGTGCTGTAGTTTTGTGGGTTGCCATGGCAACAGTGACAGTTGCAAAGTGAACATTAGTTTTCTGCATGAGACAACATGCTGTTTAGCTCATGAACTTAGAGGAATGGGAGCAGAACATTATCCCAACATTATGGATACCTAATACTTCTCTACTTTTGATTTGTGCTTGATACATAGTGAAGAAACATGATGTATAAAAACCTATTTCTATTCAGTGCTTTGGACAGAGTCACTTGCTAACTGCCATCTTGCCCAAATCATGATGCAGGCCTCCTTTAAGAGAATGCCTAGCACCAATAAACAGAAACCCACTGAGGAGAGGACCTAACAGGTGGGATCCATTCATTGGCTGGTCAGCTGCAACCTCTTTGACGGAATACATTTTAGAAAGTGGATCTGTCTGGATTCCCTCTTCATGGTCTTATATATTCCCAGTCTCCGATCTCTATCCACCGCTTCAATTGGCAAATATCTGACCTTTGGCACCTTGAACTAGATTCACTAGAAGGTGAGGTGCCAATGAAACGGGAGTGATATAATATTGAAATCTAAAAATCCCAGAGACTTGCTGTTTACACTAATTTAATTCCTTCAGTTTATTTACATTTTGTTGTTGTTGTTTAGTGGTTCATTCATGTCCAACTCTCCATGACCTTATGGACCGCAGCATGCCAGGCACATCTTGTGTCTGGTTCTGCTCATCCATACGGTTTTCATGGCAAAGATACTCAAATGGATTGCCAGTTCCTTCACCAGTGTACTGCGATCTGTCTGACCTCTCTGCTATGATCTACTCATCGTTGGTCACCCTATAGCTTCAATGAGGTACACAAGCCACTTCACAACGACAAGGTAGCAAACCAGAAGGGGGGTTACATTTTACTGTGTTCCTAATTGTCTATACTTTGTTGGCAGTTTTAGATTCAGGCTCTTTTATTATTACCAGCACACTCCCACTTTGCATTCATTAAGCTTATAGTTGGGAGCAATTGTTAATCAAATATGCTATCAAATAAAATTTGTATCCAGTTGTGTAAGAAGGATACATATGTGTTGTATGGTAGACATGGTTTGGGTGTTGAATGTTTATGATTTATCCACCATATGAACCATCTACTTCTTATCTGGGATGACAGTACATTTCTACTCTCCTGAGTTCCTGGGCTGAACTGGGTAAACTGGAACAGGATATATATATGTTACTGTGCATTGACCTCAGAGAAGGCTCTATAATTGCATTCTATTCATTCTGGTATTACAAGGTATTGAGATAAGACACAAGATTTAGATATGCATAATTAGGTAATTTGTGCAATTAGAAAGAGATCCCTGGAATGTTACTAATTGCGATAGATTGCCAAACCTGTTCGGAGAGTAATATAAATCCTAAAAAATCAGTATCCAGCATATTTTGCAGTTAAAATATACTACAAGAGGCACATTTAAAAAACTAAAGGGAAATTAATACAATCTTTAATGCGTTAGCCACTATTAGAATTGATAGTATATATGATGGTACATATTTTTTTCTCATTATCTATTTCTAAACCGGGTAGTGGACCCTGACTACAGAAGGTATTTTATCTGCTTTTAATGGAAATGACATTCTTTAGTGTCAGTGCTCACAACAGAACTAATGGAAATTTAATTAGCCTTCAATGCTCCTTCCTGTTGGGAGTGTAGCTGTACACCTAAAGTGTAAATATTTACATTACGTTTTTTACCTACTTACTAAAAATATTCGTCATTAAACAAAATGTATAATTATTCAAGCAAGAATTCTGTAAGTAGGGTTCTATAGTTATTTATATATTAATTTAGATTTTTATGTAAAATTTCCTTTTCTATGGAAGCAATATAATATTATAAGAAAAAAACACTTAAACATTTCAATTTGTTTGTTAAATGCACAAACTCATTTTAATGACAATGGGATCTGGAGAAAATTGTATCCTGAAGTAATGGATCTTACTGAGAGTGGGATGTTGTGTCTGACTGTGCCTTAATATATAAGGAAAATTTGGCTCATCCAGTGTACCAAAATTCCAGTTTCTTAGCAATTTGTGAAATTTCCAGTTTCTTTGCAATTTTGTAATTAACAAAACAACTAAGTCAGAGGTGCTCATCAGAGAACGAACCAACCTTATTAGGTTAGTTCTATGGCCATGATAATCCACTCTGAGAGCAACCTCTTTTAGCTCACTTGTGCCATTCACAGGGAGAAATATCCTGTAGTATATCAGTCTGGTGCCACTCAAAAGAGCGACCCAGCCCCGAAATACCAGGCAATTCTACCCTGAACAGGAGAAACAGCAAACCCCAGACGCGTTTCGGCCTTTATGGGCCTCGTCAGTGAGGTGCAGCTGGAACTCATAAGGCACAGTGAGCAAGGAGTCCATGTCTGGAGTCCCTATTACCCTTAGGGAGACTAAACCCTAAAGGTAATTTGCATATACAAAACAACTAAGTCAGAGGTGCTCATCAGTGTAATTAGCAATAGTTAAATCAAATACCAGAATAATAATCATAATAATGTAATAATCCTCAAGAATCTTGTCTCATTAGTCAACTTTGTATATGTGAGTATTGAATATATTGTAAATGTTGTGAGATGGCTTTGATGCTTCTAGATTATAACCTCTCTTCTGTTGCACCAAGGTATCTACGGACCTATTGGCTTCATATTTGTGTTGCACTGTACCTGTACTTGTATTTCTACTTACCTTAGAATTTGTCTATACGTATGTCATTTGTTTGGGTTCTTTGGTGATTCAGTGGTTAGGATTCAGTGCTTTCACTCATGCGACCTGGGTTTGGTTCCAGAAAGGGAATCAAGAGTTCACACCACCCTGAAGCCAAGCAGGGTTGGGCCTGGTCAGTGCTTGGGTGGGAGGCCACCTAGGAATACCAGGAGCTGTATGCTGTGGCCCACTGGAGAAGGAACTGGCCACCCACTCCAGTATCTATGCCATAAATACCAAGAGGATCAGCATGACCATGGACATAAACATGCTCCTGGTGTGTTATGGTTCATGAGGTCATGGAGCGACGGACACTACTGAACGAGACAACAACATGTAATTTGTTAATTGTACCCACTGTACTCTATTCTACTTTGTAAATACTGATATGAGTAAATAAAGAGTAATAATAACAATAATGCTAATCATATAGCCCAGCTCCTAAAACTTTCATATAGCAACAACTGCCGTACCTGATACCCCCACAAAACTCATAATAAGGGGCACAACATGATAGGAACCTAACTGAGGAGGGCACATCCTTGGGTTTGATACAGCTAAGAACATGCTATAAGATTTCTGGCAATACAGGGTATGTCTACCCCAAGCATGTGCAAATGTCCTACCAGGTTAACCCAAATAGTAGACCTACAAGGACCTCAATTCTTATTGAAGACCAACAAAAGTACCATAATAAATAGAAATGGTCTAGCTAATGAGGGAAATATTTTAATAAGTAAATTAAATAATAATTATCTTACCATCACTATTTTGAGGAATTATAGTGTGAAACTTTTAGAAGAAATAAAGGGCTTTGGAATCACTTTTCATGATTGCCTTTAATATAATGATGCTTTTTTTCCTGTACACTAATGTTTTCCTGTACATTAATGTGTTTGAATGCTTTTATCATATTTCTCTACTTGTTTCTTTCCCAATTCTTTCCTATCAGACCTTAATATTTTAAGGTAAAACATATTCTGTAGGTTTTGCAGCAATAAATCCTCTATTCTTTTGCTTGTCTTATCTTAAAACTTATCTTTTTGGAGATGCAGTTTCTGGTACTCAGTGAGAGATCTTACTAGTGATAAGTAATACCACAATTATAAGATAACGTGATCCTGTTAGAATGTGATCCAATCAGGAGTTAATCTCATGAGAATGTGATCCAGGGATATAGTGATCCAATTAGCAATAATTGAATGTCTAAGATTCGGATATGAAGAAGGCTTGAGATTCATGGAACGTGGCACCAGCTTGTCAAAAAATACATTTTCAAATCATGTTACAACTAAACAAATATAAAACAGTACATAAATGTACCATGTCTAATATGACCACCATGCTCATAAGCCATGTCCAGTGTAACTGGTTTGACAGCTAAGGGGCGAAACAGCTCTATAAAACTGAGCACCATATCCACCCATTACAAAATACCTTAGGGCAAGTTTAATTGGTTGTACAAATGGATGAAAATTGCATTCTAGTAGGAACTCTCCAATCAAAATGTGCCATCTCACTGGGAAGTCTAAGGACTAGTCAATCCCCCACCACCTGCAATGTAATAAAACCTATCCCAAATTCTGAATTAGCAGCAACTGGAAAGAATGTGACTCGGCCACTGTCATTTCTAATCCCTTTATCTGTGAAACCTCAGATAACATCCCACATCGGGAATGCTGCTGAGCGGAAGGCCAGTCTCTCTGTCTCTAGAATACAACTGATGCAGGTTCAGCCCTTCCAAGCATCATATAAAGATTATATACATTGCTCCGGGATATCAGCTTATATTTAACGTTGTAGTCATCCCTTGCAACTCAGTGAGGGTTTATTTACAAGTAAACTGATATATGGATAGAAAGGGGGGATTTTTTTATACTAATGGGACATTGAATTAAATAATCCTTCTCTACATCGTCACACAGAGCACCGGAAATCAAGTGGAAATAAATAATATTTTTTTTAAATGATGCAAATAATATTTTTTCATTAACCCATATGATTAACAAACAAGTCATGCTAACAGCCGTGTGGCGTTTCGTACTCTTGGCAGGTTCTGCAGGGATTAAAAACTTGCTAATGGCAATACACTCTGCAGCCCAATTCATTTTGACTTTTTTTTATACATTTTTATCTCAAAAGGAAAAATGTGAAGTTTATTATTGTAGTGAAGACAATATGTAAGCATTTAAAAATTATTTATCTCGTAATTTCTGGTCCCTTCAGGACGAGAGAAATGTCTCCATAAACTCAATAAATCCAGGGTGCAGCTGACACCTGTTAAGACGAAGTTAGATAAACAGTGTCAGTGGCCCAAAAGCTGACACTGCAACATTTTTAAACAATTATAAAATAGAGAAAAGACATTTAAGTGAATAAAAGGCTTTACACATTTTCTATATGATTCTGACTGCTCTACGTTATGGTGCAGAGCAGTGTCCATGAGTTTAGAGTCTCATTAATTGAGTAAATGTAAAGACAGCTCCAGAATTTACATCACATTCAAATATATACATCACATAAATGTGATTTTTTTTTCTGTTTGCCTTCCTCTGGATCAATTAACAATAATTCCGCATATTGCAGATCAGAGGTGATCTAAAAAGGTTGAACTTGATGGACTAAAGTCTTTTTTCAACCTAAATTACTGAAAAAATATATATAACAGCAACACTGATCCTAAATAATCTATTCCTATATTTTATCCATTGCACTATATAACCTCTCATTATAATAAAACGTGATACGCCTGCATATATCACCTCTATAATTCCATCTATTGCTCCATATAACTTCTGCCTATATATCTGGTACATAACTCCCATACAAGTCTGTTCCAAATCCACCTTATTGTTCCACATATACCCTATATTATTTTGTTGCTTACTTTAAAGTACCATCATGGTCTAATTTTTTTTTATAGGCTGTTTGAATAACTTAACTTGATAAGTGGTAACATTTAATTATTTTTATATTTATTATATTTTATTTTGAAAGCGACAGCAGGAATACTATGAAACATGATGGACATTTACATACATTATAGGGCAGATAAAACAAGACAGCACATTTGTACATACACAATGTTACATGAGGAGATGATGTCCCTGCTCTCATGGCAGCTTACAATCTAAGAGGTAATAAGGGATAGAAACATGAGGTGACTGCTGGATGGATTCATGTTGCAGTGGGATGAGGTATGCAAACTTGAACGGATAACCTTATATAAAGGTGTGGATTATGGAGTTGAGAAGGTAAGGAAGAGTAAGTTTCTCTAAGCAGGTGGGCTTTCAGAAAATGTTTGAAAATGTGAAGATCAGCAGTAATTCTGTACCTTACTTCTTGGGAAGTCCTGAAGCCAAGCATATGAGGGGGCAGAGTGGAGAAGGAGTGCGTCTGGAGACAATAGTTGAGATGTCGGGACGTATGGTGTTGTTAAGGACTTTGGAAGTGAGGCTAAGGATTTTGAATATTATTCTTAAGACAATGGGGGGCCAGACTGGGGCAACACATGAGTAGTGGTTGAGGTGGATGAGCATCCAACATAGTTGGCAGTTAAAATATACTACAGTAGGTACATTTATAGAACTAAACTTAATAGAGGGCAAAATTGTATAAGAAAATACAGTATTTAATGTGTTAGAAATTAAACCATAGTTGTACATTTTTGTTTTCTCTTTATATATTTCTAAAACTAGTAGTGGACTCTAACTACAGAAGGTATTTTAGCTGCATTTAAAGGAAATACAACTCAGTGTCAGTGCTTACAACAGAATTAAAGGTAATGGTTGAAGTGTTCAGAGTAGACTGGAGTGGGGAGAGGCAGTTTAGTGGAAAGCCAATTAATATGGAACTGCAATGGTCAAGGAGTGACCTTGTGAGAGCATTGATTAGTGTCTTAGTAGAGTATTTGGTGAGGAAGGGATGATTTTTTTTTGTAGATGTTCCTTGGGTGGAGATAGCAGAATTTGGTTAGTGATAGAAATTGGGAAATGAAGAAGCGATTTGAGTCAAGTGGGAGACCAAGGCATCTAACTTAAGATGAGGGGATGACTTTTGTCTTGTCTATGGTATAGATTTCAGGTTGAGCGGTTTAGGGGGGTATTAGTAACAGATCTGTCTTGGAGGTGATGATTTTTAGATGCTACGAGACAATTCAGGAAGAGATGTGGGAAAGACATATTGTTGCATAAGTTAGTAGTAAGGGGATAGATCTAGAGAGGTGGGATAGATTTGGGTATCATCAGCATACGGAAACCCTCAGTATACCGAAACCCATACTGAAGCCGATAAGTTTACCAAGCGAGGGCTGTGCCATGGAGGCCTAGTGATTAGAGTGTGTATAATACAAGTAGGTGGTCAAATATGTCAAAGGCAGCAGAGAGGTTAATAAGTATTAGTGAGAGAGGCCAGTTAAATGTTTGGCACGGAAACTAGATTGTAGTGGGTAGGCTAAAGAACTATTTGTTATGAATTTTGTAAGACATGCAGAGACTAGCCACTCCAGTAATTTTAGAGGATAGGGCAATGGGGATGAAGGATCGAGGGAGGACGTCTTTAGAAAGGTTGTGAATAGGGCTTGCTTAAAGGAAGATGGAAATGTGACAGTGGAGAGAGAGAGATTCAAAAACTAAGTGAGGACTAGGGTAAGAGTGGTAGACATGGAGGGGACAAAATGTGAAGGAAGCGATCAAGTTAGCAATTAGTGAGGTGAGAGGAAGGCAGGAGTTTGGATGCCTCCGTAGAAGCTCTCTGCCTCTGTGTGAGGAAGCAAAGTGTGTGTGTGGTAGGAGATGGGTGTATGTAATGTGTTTGTGGGGTGATGTATAGAGATGTCATGTCTGTTTATGTCTATTTTAGTTTTGAAGTGATTGGCAAGGTCATGTGCTGTGAAGCTGGGCAAAGAAGGGGAGGGGCTGAGGAGGGAGTTGAATGTTGAAAAAAGCGATTTAGTATTAAATTACAGTGTTTCATAGAGGGACAGAAAATACATTTTAAGGGACAAATTTAGGGCTGAAGTGTAAGAGCACAGGACACATTTGTGGTGCAAGTAGTCTAATCGAGTATGGAACCTACTCCAGTCATGCTCCGAAGTGCAGAAGCATTTTTAAAGATATCTTAATTACTTCAAGTGCCATGGCTGAGGGCGAGTGTGTGCAGCATGAAGAATTGTGGTGTCGGCAGACTTCCTTAGGGTTGTAGATAGTGAGTGCTTATGGCTTGTAGCAGCAAAGTTTGGGCAACAAAATGTGGTAAGTTAGGGAGGAAGGGTTGCAATGAGAGGTTAATGTTGTAGAGATGTTTGGAGATTCGTGGACTAGGTGGAGGAGGGAGAGTTGTGTGTGGTATGGTAAGGCTGCAGAATAAGAGATGGTGCTTCGAAAGAGGGAAGTGTAGCGAGCAGAGAGTTGTGAGAAAATGAGGCCCATGGAGTGGCGCTCACAGCGCATTGCAGAGGAAGTCAACTTTGATAGGCCAAATGAGGAGGTTAGTGTGAGAAGCTTGGTAGAGGCAGGGCATCTGGATTGTCATCTGTTAAAGTGGTCCAGAATGAGAGATGGAATTCTAGTGGAAAAATGGAAGCAAGGAAGCAAAGTAGCCAAGAAGTTTGGATGTTAGTCCAGGGAGTGGTAGATCACATAGAAAGAGGGTTGAGTAGAGACTAACAAAAATGTTTTATAGTAAGCAGGAAAAAAAAAATTGTTTTTACATTTGCATCTTTTATATGCATAATTATTTACCCTGTGGCTCCTTTCTTGTTCGTTGATACTGTCTTGCTATTTTCTAAAGGTTTGTATTTTAAACTAATGAGCTATCAACGTTTTAAACCATTTTCCTGTTGTGCAGTTAGACAAGTCTTCTCCATCTCAGGAAACTGAACAGTAAAATGATATATTATTGTATATGTATTATTTTTTTTAATTCTTAAAATATTTAGTGTTGGGTGTAGTTAAAAAAAAAAAGATGTATTTTACAGTATTCTTTTAATGTCATCAATTTCTAATATTTTGTTCTCTATGAATTTTCCAAATAATCTCAACTACTCCATTAGGGATATAAGCTTGGTCAGCGATGTGTTGTTGTCCCCTGGCACTGAGGGTTCAATGTTCAGCCAGCGGTGTCTCTGATGCTTTGTAGCTTCAGACTTCCAGCTATTCCCTACCATCCATGTCCCAGATGATTTCTTCTTTCCCTATCCTCCTGACATGGTGACAAATGGCTAATATCCTGTGTCCTGTGGCTAACTGAGGGATGTCAAATAGAGCTGGGTGTCAATGAAAAATATTCAAGCTGTATAATACACCAAACTGAATTGGTTTGACTATACAGGGTTGTTCCACTATGGAAAGGTATATAAGCATACAGAAAGTGGGGTGCTAATTAAAGTGACAAGGAACACAACTCTCATTAAAAAAAAATAATAATAATTATTAAACATAACCATAGTTTTATTTTGCATCAAAAACCTGTTTAACCTTAATTGAAATTAACAGGAAATGCAGAGAGCATACATAGATCTGTAGATTTCACTAGCAGACAATTATGACTCGTACATTTATATTACTGCTCATTGAATGACAAGGGCGGGTTACACATTTGAATATTTTTTTTTATGCTTTTAGAGCATCATTTCAAAAAAGAAACCACAAAGTACTACATTGTCAATCCCAAACAAAGACAACAAAGAAATAAAATGCTTTCATCGTCCCTTTAAGTGAAGGCTGTTTTTATCGCATTTCAAAAAAAGTTTGCACCTTATAATGATATTTCTTCAAAAGAGTATGTTCTAAATATTTTACTTAGATGGGCGCATTATAGTTTGCTCAATCAGCAAAGACTTGTATAAAGATTAGTGGATTGCGGACAGTGTTTTTACTCAAACACACAGCCATGTTCAGTCCTGCAGCTATATATACCGTATTGGTCCGAATATAAGCCTTTTTTCCGATTTTTGAGCTTGCGAGTTACGGGTGCGGCTTATATTCGCGACCGTAAAAAAAATCATTGCCGATTTGAGAACTTTGCTTGTTAGGTGTGCGGCTTCTATTGCGAACGCAAAATGACTGCAGATTTGCGCGATTGCGAGTTAAGGGTGCCGATTTTTGTGCTTGGGACAGCAGTATTGAATAGCGATTTACGGTTTTAATGATTCTAACATCCTGTAAAGCCTGTAACCTGCAAAAAAAGCTACAGTGCTAATTAGAAAGCATGTTTCTTGCAATGGCTGATCACTTTGAGAGTCTTTTTCTCCCCAATTTTACGGGTGCAGCTTATATTTGAGTACTGTCTTTTTTCTATTTTTTCCCCTTGAACTTTACGGGTGCGGCTTATATGTGGGTGCGGCTTATATTCGGACCAATACGGTATATAGTAAATAAATAGTACATTTGTGTTCACATTTGAATGTCTCAAGCAAGTTAAAAAACCTGCTACTAGCTCGGAGTTCTGAAAAAAACAGTTATTACACTGCATTCTGGGAAGTTGAACTGGGACATGCAAATGTGCCCACAAATGCCTCGCTCTTCAATCCGTAGTCATTATCAAACATGGCTTCCTTTAAGCTTATGCATGCTGTATTACACAGCTTTAATGCAAAGCCAAGGCTGGATTTTACAAAAGCAGAGAATCCTATCTATGTACAGCTGTTTCAAGCTGACTGGCTATCATCAGCATGGAGATCTCAGCTTGGGTTGTGGATCTTATGAGTAGGTAGTTCACCACAACAACCATTTAATATATGGTGGGCAAAAGAGCGATAGAAGCATATAAATATATGCAACACCATTGAATGTCTATCAATATCTAAATAATTTTGGTAGATGATTGATCGGCCCTGCAGGTTTATTACACAGCCATTAGAGCCTCTTCATTGCCTTGTATTGGAAGCTGTCAGTGCATCTATCACAGTGCTGTACTGTGTATAAAACATTAATTGCGTAAGAATACAAAAGCACTGGAGACACCTTAGGGTCCCAGCTGGCTACTTCAAGAGCAGATGGTGCACTTAAAAGAAAGAGAGTGGGTGGGTCAAAAAGAATAGGAGGGATTAAAATTAGAGGCAGGTGTGCTAGAAACTAAGTGGAAAATGTTCAATGCTCATGTTCTATTGTTAAATAATATAATTCACATGAAAGATGTACAACGTCATGGCATGTCACAATGAAACAAGTTTCACTCTAAATGTTTTTTCACATTTCTACTTGATTTTAATTACTCTACATTATGATGTAGAGCAGTTTTAATGACTCCTGGTAATTTGAACAATTACATTTGAAATTAATTTGAAATTAACAGGAGCATCAATATAAGCTATAATTATTTTGACATGCACATATAATTGATTTTGCTATTGCTCAAAGTATACAAGTAACTGCTTAGTCCAAGTGGGTATTTATAAAATGAATATGCATGTTATATATCAGTTTGTCTGTATATATGGTTGCCTTTTGTATTTAAGTATGTACTGTTGTACATAAAGTGTAGCCAATGTACAAGTGACAATAAGTGCAACAGCAGAAACAGGAGGGGTATATTTCTTATATTTAAAATCCAGTGTCTGTAATGCATCTGTAACAGTGCTGTGCGAAGGTGCACGCGCCAATATGCAATCCGCAGAAGTGCTGCGCCGCAACTATTCTTTCTCACCGCCGGCTCTGGTACTAAGTGATTTATATATTTAGAAATTACTATGAATTTATTATAGAAGTATCTGATGACCAAGAAAACAAGACAAACTATTCAACAGAGCTAAAAAAAGGTGCTATCAAGTTACTCAGAAACATCAATCCCAAAAAGTCACTATATAATGGAACACGCTTAAATGTCCATAATTTACATATTCATTTTATTGACGCAGAAAATCTGACTGCTACAAATAAAAAAGAAATAGTTTGTATACCCAGAATTGATGTGGCTCCAAGTGAAACTGGGTTACCCTTCGTTCTGAAAAAGCAAACAATTCCTGATTATAATGGCATTTGCAATGTCAATAAATCTCAAGGACGAACCTTCAGTTCTGTAGGATTGTATTTAGAGGAACCTGTCTTCTCAAATTGACAACTTTATGTAAGTTCTTTGAGAAGTAAGAATAATTCACAAATTAAAGATTTTGTTAAAAATTCTAAAAATCAAGGTGAACTGTTGGGGATGGAGGAGTTTATCATTTATTATATTAAATTATATTTTCCCATGTTCTATCAATTCAAATTTTTCAATGAATACATGTCATTGTCATTTATGATGGGTAATTAGTCTAGTTGTATATAACAAGTGGGTAAGATTACAATTTCTCAAAATTATTTGCTTAAATATTCTGATTCCTCTGTTTAATAGGGTTTTGGTGATTCATCGAAGAGCAAAATTATTATTATAGAGTCCCACTAACAAAACAACTAACATAATTATACCAGCGACTTGCCCGTCAAAAATGACGGCTATAACATTTTAAGCCTAGCAATGCTGTTTGCTGCACAATGCGAGGCTCTGGCCCTTCTGAGCACCTTCGGGCGCTCATCGCGGGGCTCGCAATGAGCACCTTTGATGCTCATTGCGAGCTTCTCCCCTGTGTAGTTTATGGGCTCTGCGATGAGCACCTTTGGCGCTCATCGTGAGCCCTGCAATGAGCACTCATTGCAGATACCACTTTCGTGCCTTGTGAAGAGCGTCTTTGGCGCTCATCGCGAGGTCCGCAATGAGCACCTGTGGCGCTCATTGTGAACCTTGCCCCACTCTCTTACCTCTGTGTCTGTTTCCCCACTCTCCCTTCCATGTGTCTGTTTCCCCCTCCTCTCCCTGTCCTGTGTCTTTTGTTTTCCCTTATTTCCCTCCCCTGTGTCTCTTTTCCTCCGTCTCTCAGCCCTGTGTCTCTTTCCACCCTCTCCCCCCTCGTGTCTTTTTCCTCTGTGTCTCTGGTCAAGTTTTGCGTGGCTTGCAATGAGTGCTGTTGCTTTTATATGTGATGTTTTCAAGCAGTGAAAAGCAAAGTAATTTGCCCATCTCAAATGACGGCATCCTATGTTATGTTCAATTGTCTGTGCTGTCTCTCTCTGTGTGCCCTCTCTCGGTGAGACCTCAGTGCACAGAGAAAGAGAGCGCACGGAGACAGCCTCTCTCTGTGCACCATCTCTCTCAGTCCGCCCTCTCTGCCTCTCCCCCACTCACCCTCCCTCTCTCACCCCTCTTCCTCCAACACTCTCCCCTTCCCTCTTTCTCTGCCTCCCTCCCTCACTCTCCCTCCCTCCATCTATCTCTCTGCTCTGCCTCCCCCCTTTTCTTCTCCACCACCGGCATGCAGGCGCAATGCCATGACTGCGCCTCGCATGCTCAGTTGCTCGATTCCCCATTAGTTTTCCCTGAAGTCAGAAAGCGAGTAACGCCTGTGAGGAAAGCATCTCGCGGGCGTAACTCATGTCTGATAACTATTATAGGTGATATCTGTTAGAGGATAATTCAGTAGAAGTCATCAATATACATTAACACCTCCCTGAAGTTGCATTCTGTGCAATATGCAGATGTTCAGTATCTAGGAAATTTTTTCTAAATGTCTTATATATAAATTTCTATACAATACATAGCAAATTATTTTGTACATTGAGAGCTTAGATCTAATCAGGAGTGAGACATAATTTATCTTTAATGCCAGTTTAACATTGCAGTCTCAAACTATAGTAAATTAAGGGAAATATAAGCAAATAATGAGAGTACCAGTAATGGTACTGAATAAGGCCAGCAGTTGTCTGCCAGCAGCTGGAAGCTCTAGATTTGAAACATAGATTATCAGAAATGATCATGTGACCGTACCTGTTGGCACAACCGGCCTAACACACCAAGGCAGAGTTTGAGGGCATGTTCCTAAAACTAGTAGTCACTGTACCCACTGATACCATCTAACATCCATACGTCACGTCTTGCCCAAACCTCCTGGAAATCACACAAGTTCCTAATTATTTCATGGTGCAGTTCTTCCCCACAACGTTGCTGACATTCCTCCGCTTCCAATGTTTCTTGTTTCCCCTCAGGGACTCACTCTGAACCCGCGCCCCCCTTTTTAATTCCTGAAATGCCAGGAACAGACTGTTCTCTGCGTTTGTAATGAAGGACACACATAGTTCTATTGATACAACGATAACCCAAACCTACACTGCACATTTATCTTCTGTGACCCTGGAAATAGAACTCCTAATTTGTCTATAGAGCTTACAATCAAATTCTTATCTGCAGCTCAGCCTTGGCTTATCCTAAATGACACGGATCCAGTATTTTTGTGGCTACGATTTTTATATTGTAAAGCTGCATAAAATGGAAAAAATAAAACACTGAGACACATTACTTACATTTTCCATGAATTCTATCATGATTTAAAGACATTTTCCTTGCTACAAGTGTAACAAAACAATAGCCTGGATTTAAATTAATATATAAGATTGTAATAGAGAACATTGAAACCAGATAAGCAGAACAATATGTACATCTAGAAGCCATTTCTCAGCAATGAACAAACCTATGGACAGTGATTATATTGAACAGAGAACAAGCAAGAAGTCTGACTGACAATTCATCGGATCATTATCCATTTCTGTGATGGGGGCTTAACACAAACTCACTATTAATGCTACACCCAACCTTCTCCTAAACTAAACGGACAAAACCATAATACTTTAACACCCATTTATGTAAATGAACATAATTCAACTAACAGATCCAAAATGGTAGCAGCTAACATTTACTCCAACCTCACTCATGTATACCGAGCATAGGAGAAAACTATGGGATCAAGTTAATGAATATATGAGACATTTAACAAAAGCAAATGTGCAATTCTCAGTTTTGTATTTTAGAAAAATAAAAGTGAAGGAATAATGGTAGTAATGTTTTTTGGGTCTTTACTGCAGGGTTGCATTTTGTTTCTCGAGCTGATTCTGACTGCTGGTTTTTCACAAAGCTTTTCATTAGACCTGTTTTATTTGCCACATTCCCACTGTAGATAGAAGTTTAGTTGCATATAGAAGCTAATACATTAGATGCTGCATTATGTTTTACATCTAGTTTCAAGTGTAGTTCGTCAAAAGATTATATTTGAATTATATGGCTATAGTGACCCTTAGAGCAGGCAGCTGGTGGTGGGAGCAGATGCTACTGATGTTTATCTACTTTTATATTCTAGATCTATATGCTAAACCTAATCGGTTTGGATACTTCTGCTCCCATGATTCCATTAGAGTGACAAGCTAATTTCCTGGACTCATGGATACATTAGTGGTCACCAGGCATCCTGTCACCTTCACCCTGCCTCGCATCACTCAGACATAAAGTATGATCCCATTTCCTCACTCATTAGCATGAAAGAGGAAGCCATGGCTTCTGCTAGCAGAGGGTCTTCTTATCTTATCACATCAGGCAGGCAGCCTTCCAGCTCTCTGCATCCTATCAGATAACAGACACCTGTAGGATCAGAATGCGCTGAAAACATGTGTCTGTTTTCAGAGGGCAATGGGTCAGTTCACCTCCGGCTGCTCTCAACTCAACCCAAGATACTTGAGGGGACAGCAATGAAGGTCTGCTCATGTTCTATTAGCTTACAATGGACATCATCTTATAATATCTTAAAGGCTCATTCCACATTGATACGCCAGTGATTTACTCATTGAGGGGAGCCGGCCAATTGAAAATAAAAATGGAGGGCTACTGACTTACATATAAACTGTGGGCCACAGAAATGCTTCTTGATAAACTAGAACATTTTCCTTGTGTAATTTAAAATATGTCTCATTGTATATTATCATTTGACCATTTAGCCTTGGTTATCAGTGCATTCTGGTTTAAAGACTGGTCCCCTCATGGAATATTACGTAGTCATGGCCACTGCCGGATTTCCATCTGAAGTGCCCCTTGGCAAAGGTGTTTCCCCACTACATACAATACATGTATTTAATATTAAAGTTTTTGTTATAAGAGCTGAAGGCAATCTATGTAACTAAGCTTAAATCTGTATATATAGACAATATACACATTTGCATAAGAATACACAGAATTTCCAAAGTGCAATGGAAACATTTTACTTATTAGGATTCTGTGCTGCAAACAGGTTTTTCCATCCTGTCTTCAAAATGAAGTAGTAAATGCACACTTGCATAAAGGGTGGACATTTCCAAGGAGTCTGGAAGCCACAGTACTAAAATTTGTATTTCTGTCTCCTAAATATTTTCCCAATGTATAATGTATAACTGTGACAGACTTCCTCCCAAGCTCCAAGAAACAGCCTGTATGTGTCATAAAATGTTCATATCTCCTTAAGGTTAGATATTTTTATCCACCCGTATATATAAACCATATAAAATAGTTACATGATGCAGTACATTAACATAGTTACTGTATATACTCGAGTATAACCCGACCCGAGTATAAGCTGAGGCACCTATTTTACCACAAAATACTGGGTAAAATGAGTGACTCGAGTATAAGCCAAGGGTGGGAAATGTGCTGCCCCTTTGTCCCTCTTGTGCCCTCTGTGTCCCCCTCTCCCTTCCCTGTGTCTCTTCCCCCTCCCTTATCACCCTCCTCAACCTCCCTTTTCATCCTAGACCTCCCTCCTCATCCTCAACCCCCTCCTCAACCCCATCTTCATCTTCAACCCCCCATCCTCATCCTCAACCCCCCCATGCTCAACCTCCCTCCTCATCCTCAACCTCCCTCCTCAACCCCTCCTCCTCATCCTCAACCCCCCATCCTCAACCCCTCCTAAACCCCCCCATCCTCATCCTCAACCCCCTCCTCAGCCTCAACCCTCCTCAACCTCAACCCCCTCAACCCTCCCTCCTCAACCCCCCATCCTCATCCTCAACCCCCCATCCTCAACCCCCCCATCCTAAACCCCCCCATCCTCAACCCCCTCCTCAACCTCAACCCTCCTCAACCTCAACCCCCCATCCTCATCCTCAACCCCCTATCCTCAACCTCTCTCCTCAACCCCCATCCTCAACCCCTCCTCCTCATCCTCTCCTCCTCAACCTCCCTCATCCTCAACCCCCTCCTCAACCTCCCTGTTCATCCTCAACCCCCTCCTCAACCCCCCCATCCTCAACCTTCCTCCTCAACCCACATCCTCATCCTCAACCCCCCATCCTCAACCTCTCTCCTCAACCCCCCCATCCTCAACCCCCTCCTAAACCTCCCCATCCTCAACCTCAACCCCCCCTCCTCAACCCCCCTCCTCATCCTCAACCTCTCTCCTCAACCCCCCATCCTCAACCTCTCTCCTCAACCCCTCCTCCTCAACCCCGCATCCTACACCCCTCCTCCTCATCCTCCCCCATCCTCAACCTTCCTCCTCAACCCCCCATCCTCAACCCCTCCTCCTCAACCCCCCATCCTAAACCCCTCCTCCTCATCCTCAACCCCCTCCTCAACCCCTCATCCTCAACCTTCCTCCTCAACCCCCCATCCTCATCCTCAACCCCCATCCTCAACCTTCCTCCTCAACCCCCCATCCTCAACCTCCCTCCTCAACTTCAACCCCCCTCCTAAACCTCAACCCCCCTCAACCCCAACCCACCTCCTCAACCTCCCCCCTCAACCCCAACACCCCTCCTCAACCTAAACCCCCATCCTCCACCTAAACCCCCCTAAATACCTCCCCCCTCTCCTCTCACTTACATGCTTGTGCTCCGGCCTCCGATCCTTGACCCGGCGCGCATGTGACGTCACATGCACGCCGCATCATTAGCATATACCGGGTGCCGGCACCCGGTATATGCTAATGACACGGCGCGCATGTGACGTCCCATGCACGCCCGGTCAAGGAGCAGAGCCGGAGCACAAGCAGGTAAGTGAGGGGAGAGGGGGGAGGTATTTAGGGGGGTTTAGGTGGAGGAGGGGGGTTGAGAGGGGTTTATGCTGAGGAGGGGGGTTTAGGTTGAGGAGGGGGGAGGGAAAGAGACACGGGGGTAGAGAGACAAACGGGGGGTTAGAGACACACGGGGGGGTTAGAGACACACGGGGGGTTAGAGACACACGGGGGGGTTAGAGAGACACACGGGGGAGTTAGAGAGACACACGGGGGGGAGTGACTCGACTATAAGCCGAGGGGGCCCTTTTTTGCCTTAAAAAAAGGGCTGAAAAACTTGGCTTATACTCGAGTATATACGGTACTTGCTATCCGGCTAAACCCCAACCGAAGAACTTGCTCTCATGTATATATTAAAAGCATATTTAGGTTTCCTGGATTATGAATGCATCTGATAGTGAAGAATTAGTGTATGAAAACATATTTTTGTATGAAAAAATACAAAAATAATTATTAAACTTACCCAAAAGTTTGCTAAATCAAATTTGCTAGCAGTTGAATTTGAGAGTTAACCCCCCTGGAAATCCCTGCTAAAATTAGCATAAAATTCCTAATTTGTTGTGGCCAATCACAGGCAGCTATAACATTGTTTTAATCAAAAGTCAGTTTGTGCAACAAAGCATCATTGAATGTGTAGTCTTGCTTTTTTTTTTAAATTAAATAAATCTGTGTGTGTATAGAATGACTCAATTTAATATGTTTTTGATATAAGCAGCATCTGTTAGATTAGAATTCAGGAATTTCAGAATTCAAGGGCATCTATGGAGCAATGTATATGCCAAATAGGAGTTCCCTGTTGATCCAGTGGTTAGGATTCAGTGCTTTCACCTGGGTTCGATGTCAGGGAACCAAGAGGTCACACCACCCTGAATCCATGCATGATTGGGCCTGGTAAGTACTTGGGTGTGAGACCACATAGGAATACCAGACGCTGTATGCTGTGGCCCACTGGAAAGGGAACTAAAGTATCTCTGCCATGAATACCAAGTGGATCAGTATTACTGTACATGGGGTCACAGATAGTCGGACATGACTTAGCGATGCAAACAAATATGCCAAATAAGCGTCTATGAGTTGCGGGCTTGTTCAATTGAATCGCTCTGCAACTGTAGCAATTGAATAGGGGCCATAGTAGATGGGTCTGGGTTGCTTGCTCTGTAGCATTGAAGAGAGCTTGCAGCATCTTGAAAGCATATGTTTTTAGAACACTGCTTCAACTATTTTAAAGGTTTTTGATGATTTTATGGAGAAAAAAATACATGATAGATTTCGTTTTAGATATTGACAGTAAATGTGAGTGCTGCGGCTCTGGTCAGCGTTTCCTCATCTACATTTATATGATCATTGTTATTGCTAGAGGTTCAGTCATCTATACAAAAATACACAGTTTTCAAGCTAGTATTCAAAACATCAAGCTATTTCTGTTGGTATTTGAGTTCTTTAAATAGCGATGGCGACGATAAATCAAAAAAACAATGCAGCAAGCATGCCAGATATTTACAGCATTCACAGATTAGGAGATTAGTGGAAAAGTCACTTTCCCTTCACTGTCTTTCAACTTGAAATGTTAGTATCATCTTTCCTGGTAACAATGGGGAAAGTACCTAGATAGTAAGCTCTTCAGGTAACTGGCCAATGCAAAAGTTGCTTACACCGCAAGCAAGAAATACATAATATAAAAGGGACAATATTTAAAATTGTTTAAATGGAGCAAATTTCAAAAAATCTTGTTAAAGGAAACATACATGTACTGTATATCTATGGTGCAGTAAACCTAGAAAATATGTCTTTATAATCCGTCAGTTGGAAGCATTTCGGATAAAAGCTCTATATAAATGTGAATAAATAAATAAAAATAAATCTAGTTTTATTTAAAAAATATATATATATTTTTTAAATCTCTGCCTGACCATGGAGCCTTGATATATTTTGTTGTGTGTGTGAGAGGGGAGTTTACCTTTCTGGAAAGCAGAACTTCTGGGCATGTGCAGGGGAAGGGGGTGGGCGTCAGATTCAATAAGATCCAATTCTATAATGTTTTCTTCACCTCCTTCATCAATAATGTATCATCTTTCCTCCTTCACTAATAGATAAACAAAACACTAGGTGAAAAAAATATATCTAACAACAGGGTGTTTCTAGAAGTCTGGAAAGAAGACTAGGCATACATTATACTTAGGAGCCAGAGGTACACATTTTAGGATCCCATGCTCACAGGCTCCTGGGAAATTTCTACTCCTAGTTCTGGCTATTAGGAAATGATGAAAAAAAGACAAGATAGAGTGTTCTATATAAATATAGTCTTTAAAAATTCAAATTTTCCCTAAAAAAATAACACTGCTGCTGCTAATGATGTCAGTTACACATTTCACAAACAAGTGCAGTTTTTCTTAACTAAAGTGGTCATTTAACTAAGGGACAGGGAACTTTAGCTCTCCACATGTGTTCTTGCATGCAGGAGCACTGAAACAGCCCTAAAAGGAGCATTTTATTGCCACAGCGCTCAGACAGCACTATGGCGAATTGGAGGACACCAAGTGAGGATTTAAACTCTTAAAATAGATTTGGCTCTCAAAAACCGAGTTATCGCAAGGTTTAGCGCTAAGTGGGGAATTACAGGGAAAAAGAGCCCTATAGCAAATCAGTACAATATATATGATTTTTGTATTGAAAAGAAAGAGGCAAAAATGTAAAAGTACCTGTAATAATGTGAAAATACAACTTGGCAGCTATTTCGGTACCTCCTTTTTACAAATACTGCTTTTGGAGCGGCAGCTGTAGCCAGTAAATTGAGAGGGAAGTTGAGCGCTCCATACCTCAACTGGTGCTGTGACCTGACACATCATAGCTGGAGTTACTCAGAAGGGAGTCTTAAATAACCACTATCAGCCCTAATCAATTCCCTCAATGTGTAAAACCGTAGCCGGTAACGTAGCCCGCAAGACTTACAGCTATTAAATTAGACATTTAAAGCAACCCGTTAATGACTTGCGGGGTAAGAGCTAGAAAAAGCTATGGAACGTGGAAATTTCAACTGCACGATCCTTTGATCTGTCAAGCCTGTAAATGCTACGGTTCAAATCATGCAATTAAATTGCAACAAATTCACTGGCGTTCAAGCCCGTAACTCGCAAATGGAGCCAAGAAGCCAACGGGTACCAGAGAAGACCTGCTAGAGGGGTAAAGTTCAATCTGTAGCAATTTAAAGGCAAATATACACACACTACTTTACTTATTTGAAAAGAGAAAGTGGTGTTAGGTATTAAAATAAATAGCACAACAGTCTGAAGCTCGCAAATTGGCAATATAAAATAATTTATTTAATGTTTAAATTGCGTGTTATATGAATCCTGGCAATCAATGTGTTAATACATATAATGGAACTCGCATGAATATCATATTTACGGTTTCATCAATATTGCATTACATCTGGAATGTGGTCTGATCATAATTCGTAATTGAAGCCCGTAAGACTTTGAAATCCAACCACCATTTTTCAGTGACGTAATAATGATGATCTTTGTTGCCATTGGCTCCATCGAAACCCGTAACTACGGGTTTGACTAATTGATCTCGTTCACGGCCGCTCATCCAACCTTCAACAAATAGTTTACGGGTTTGCGTCTCAAGCCCATAACTCGTGACATGTTCTAATTTTATAGCTATGTAACGCAGCCGAATTTCAAGCCCACAGCCCTTGCGGGTCTCACGTTGCACTTACGGGCTGCAAGTGTCCCATATACCCTTTAGAAGATTTAGACGTGAGAAAAAAAAATGATTAACACCAGAACCATTTGTCACCCTTTATAATACAAGGGAAGTGAACAACATTTACCTAAACTGACAAGATTTGCTAAATGTAACACTTGTTTATCTTTTATTGAAAAACTTATTAATTATAAATTTATATAACAATATATATATATATATATATATATATATATATATATATATACAGTAAAATATACAATTACATATTTATTAGTCATTAAGCATACGTATATAACAAAACAGACAAAAACAGTAACATTCAGGGAGGGAAAAAATGATAAATAGTGGAACATTCAGTTCCACTAACAATTTCACATAATTCAGATGTCATATTATAAATATTCTCTCTTCATTTATTAAATTGTCCTGTTTGCAATCATTTGTGGAAATTTTATTTTATTGAAAAACCATTAATATATTAATGTTTTCCTTTCTAGATAGGGTTTTCACAAAACAGTGCCATCTTTTTGGAAAAGTAGTAATTTTACGTTCCTATTAAGATCTATTGCAGATCTTTCCATCCATTTATTTCAACATTTCCTCCTCATATGACACAATCTTGAAGGGGAAAGTAATAACCATCTAGACAGGATATTTTTTTCTAATAACCCTATTTCTCAATATATGACATTCGAGTCTTACTTTTATTCTAACAATAATTCTTATTACCCGAGATCCCAAAAGTACAGTCTAGAGTAGTCTTTGTATTAGTTAATGATTTTATCCAATGTATAATCTTCCTCCAAAAAACCCTTTATTTTTCCACCACCCACATTAAATGCCTCAGATCTAGTTTGATCATAGCACATTTTTTACATTTACATCCACTATATGGTTACCCATCTTGTTGTTGATCAGCTGTTTAGTCATGTTCAACTCTCTGTGACCCTATTGACCGCTGCGCATTAGGCACATCTATCATTACAGTATGTCTTTATTTGTGCTTATCCATAGGGTTTTCTTTGCAAAGATACTGTAATGAGCTATCAATTTCTTCTCCAATGGACCACCATTTTTCTGATTTCTCTGCTATGACCTTCCCATCTTGGTGACTCTACATGGTATAGCTCACAGCTTTATTGAGGTACACAAGCCCCTTCACCATGACAAGAAGGGGTGTTACCTTATAGACCCTATTTAAACCAACTAATAGTTTATCAATTACATTTAAATCATTAGATGGATTATTCATATCTAATGGACTGTACTTACCTATTGTTATTTACCAGAATTTCATAGACCTCCCTGGCTGTTTTCTTCCAGTTTATGGGGAACTTCAAAATTTGTGCGATAGGAGACTTTTTTCATTAATGATTTTAAATAAAAATTTCATTTAGTAAAAGAGAAAAACATATAAATGGCCAACTTCTTAAAAAGAAAAAAATTCTATCCTCATTGTTCACTAGAAAGTTTCCTAAATGATCCGCTAAATGTAATATTGTAATGTAATTATATATATATAAGTACTGTATTGCATTGTTCCTAACATTTTTTTTCTTTACACATTTTTAAAAATAAAACAAAGAAAAAAAAATCATCAATGTCCCCGGTTGTTAAAAAATGCAAACAAAAAAAAACCTCAATGCTTTTTACGCAATTGAAACAAGGGTGGAAATTCCATAGTTTTGAATAGGGCAGAGACTGATATCTTCTGATACAGGATGTCACGTCCACAAACAAGCATTTCCTGTTATTGAACACCATCTATCTTGTGTATAGGATCGTCCCTTGGCATTACAGAGCCTGACCTTTACACATTATGGTGAGCAGTGCATAATGCGCTGCAATCCAATTTATTTTAAATTGCATGCACTGTTAGGTGTCTTGGTAAGGATTTGCATGATAATCTTGGTAATACATCATCGGGAGAACACCAAATAGACAGTACTCTAGTCTGGCACAGAGGAATCCCAAGGAACACTTTATCAAGACACATTTGTAGTTTACTCCAGAACATGCGGAAATTATAAAGGTGAAAAGCAGATTCCAGACAAGTAAAAAGGTTGAACTAGGATACATCAATTACTATGTAACAGTGTATCATACAAGGCTGAAGTTATACAGGCAGTGCTACTAAGAACTGAGCGGGGCTGGATTAAGACCTTTAGAGGCCCTAAGCGTCTAAATATATCTAAATCAAAATATAAATAGGAATACGCCTTTATAATGGATATCATTAACCTTTATTATAACTATTTTATTAGTATTGTTATTATTCTAATAATTCAGTGTAATAACTGTATTTCTCGGAATTCTGAGCTGGAAGCAGATTTTTTTAACTTGTTTTAGACATTCAAATGTGTACACAGATGTACTATTTATTTACTGTTCTACTGTAAGGTGGAGGGCTTCTATCGCTCTTTTGCCCACCATTTATTAAATGATTGTTGTGATGAACTACCTACTCAAAATATCCACTACACAAGCTGGGATCCCACCCCACCCTGATAAGAGGCAGTAACCTTTAAACGGCTGTACGTTGGTTTGATCCCTAGCTTGTGTATAATTCAACCCTAGCTTTGCTCAAAGCTGTGTGATACAGCAGGCATATGCTTAAGGGAAGCCATGTTTAATATGGTTATGGACTGCAAGAGCATAGCCTTTGTGGGCACATTTGCATGTCCCTGCCAAGATTCCCAGAATGCTGTGTAATAACTGTATTTCTCAGAATTCTGAAATGGAAGCAGGTTTTTTTTTAAACTTGTTTTAGACATTCAAATTTGAACACAGATGTACTATTTATTTACTATATATATACTAGCGACTTGCCCATCAAAAATTACGGGGCAATAATATTTGAAGCCATGGCAATGCTGTTTGCCACACAATGTAAAGCTTTTGCTACTCTGAGGACCTTCGGCGTTCATTGCAAGCCTCGTGCTGAGCGCCTTCGGAGCTCATTGCGAGCCTCTCCTCTCGTGTACTTTTGCTCCTCTGAGCACCTTCTGCAAGCCTCTCCCCTTGTGTCCTTCAAGTTTTGTGCTTTGCAACGATCATCTTCGGCGCTCATCACAAAGACAGATATATAAGTATAGTGTAAAAAATATATATTTTTTTTAGTGCAGTGTAAATTAGAAAATGTTTTAAATATGTAACTGCTTTGAGAGTCCTATCGCTGTCAGCCAATGAGCAGTAATCCAGATATATATAACTGCAGTGTAAAAAGTTAAAAAAATGTTGTGCAGTGGAAAGCATACATTTTTATTTTCCATTACTAATTAATGCTTATTAAATTAATGTACGTTAATAATGAATTCCGAATGAACAAATGTATTAGGAAGTGCGAAGCATTAATGTATTCGTAAAGTAACGGCAGTGTAAAATATTTAGCGTATATTTTTTTTATATATATATATATATATATATTTTTTTTTTAAATAATAATTAATTAATGAATTACTTAATAAATTAATATACTTTATCTATTTCTAATTAATATATCCAGCAATCAATATCCTGAAGAGCTAACAATCTCGTTTGATTTTCCTGCAGATTACAATGTACAGTTGGACTGTTGCGGCCCGAGGAAAGAGTATCAGGAAATAGGCTGCTGGCGCGAGGCCAAACTGTTGGTTTATTCGGGTAAAGCGTCATTTTAGATTCGTAATGTTATTAGTTGCAAGTTAGTGTTGTAAAATGGCTGTGATTGTCTATGTGTTACGCGCCTCGCGAGCATTTCCCGTCCTTTCTAATCTTGTATTTTGTACCTCGTACGTTCCTGGGTAAAAGTGGTACGCATCTGGCGGTTCTGGACCGTGTAGCCTCGTTTTCATTTTTTTTCGTCCGCCTTTTTATTTCTCACTAGCCGATTTTCGAGTGTGGAATCTCTGCAAATTCGGCTTCAATTTGTGTGCAACCTCACTCCCAGACGTCCTGCCTGCCCCCCGTGCTGTGTGTGAGTTTTTATTTTTATTTTTTATGTTTTTTGTGTTTTTTGATCTGCGTGGTTCGATTTGCGCGGTTCGTATTTTTCCAACCTTGTTTTTTTTTTTTTTAAGTTCTGCGCCTCGCAATTCTTTTTTTTTAGGTCCCGCGTTACTCAACTGCTTGCAGACTAATTCAATCCTGCGTTTCCTTTCGCCTTTCTTCACGAGACTCGCAGGAGCACCTTTGGCGCTCATTTCTGCCTAAGTCCTGCGTGTTTCAATGCGTCAACTGCTAGCCTCGCTTTGCGAGGCTCGCAGGGGATGAGCGCCTTTGGCGCTCATTGCCTAAGTGCTCTGAGTTTCAATGCCTCGGCGCTCATTGGCTAAGTGCTCTGAGCTCAGAAGACTTCTGTGCTTAAACGGCTCGCCTCACTACACAAGGCTGGCAAAAGTGACAATGAATCGCATTTTACCAATTATAATATGTGATATGCAGTTTTGTACCATATTATCCTGCTCCCCACATCCCCTCTCTTCTTCATCTGCCTCTCTCCTATCCAAATTCCCCTCAAATTCTCCATGTTTTTCTCTCCCCATCCCTCTATTCCTCATTATTACCTCTCATTTCCTTCTTTCTCCCTTTTCCCCTTTCTACCATTTCACTATTTTCTCCATATCCACCTCTCTCCTCCATTTCTCTTACCCCTCCTTTTTTCACCCATCTTCTCCTTTTCCCTATGTCCTTCTTTCTCCACTTCCTTATGCCTTCCCCCTCAACCCATCTACTCTTTATTTCTCTCTCCATCCTTAGCTCCTCATTCAATTGCAATTTTTCCAATTGAATAGGACTCTATATAAGCACATAACATATTTTTTTGACAGAAGTTTTTAGTTAGTGAAGACCTTGCTTTTGGATAGAAGTTCATTAACTAAAAAGTTGTGTCAAAAAATATTCTATGTGCTTATATAGAGCCCTATTCAATTGTCCAAAATAGCAATTGAATGAGGGCCTTAGTCTTTATCTCCCCATCCCCTCTGTTTCTTTACCACTCTCTCGCCACACTCCCCTCTTTTCCTCATCTGCCTCTAACCTATCCAACTAATTGCCCCATCCCTCTATTCCTCATTATTTCCCCGTCTTTCACTATTTTCCAAATCTCTTCCCTATTTCTCTTTCTCTCTCCCTCAAGAAAGAGGGAGAGAATGGGAAATGTCCCCCTAGTTCCCCTTTTCACCCTAATCCCCTTTCTCCTCCCTCACCCATTTCCTTTATCCTTCTTCCCCTTTTCTCTCATGATTCCTGTCCCCCTGATGTCTCTCTTTCTTCCCTCCCTATTAATATCTCCCCCTCCCATATCCATGTCTCTCCCATACTATCTTGTCCCTCTCCCTATATTACCCCCGCACCATTCCCCTATTTCTTCCCTTGCCCTCTTTCTCCCCCTTCCCCATTTCTCTTTTGCTCCTGCCCCCAATGTCTCTCTTTCTTCAGCCTTTGTTCACTTTCTCCCCCTCCTTCTCATGTCCCTCTTTCTCATCCTTTCCCCCCACTTCTGTCTCCTTCCTCTACCCACATTTCCCCCTTTTTCTTCTAAATCTTATTTTTTTCTCACCTCTTCTACATCCTCCTTCTTTCTCCCCTCTCCCTCTAACTTCCCCATCTCTTCCTCATTATCACTTTCCCCCGCAAGCAGGTTTTCGTTTTAACTAGAGAGGGATAAGATGGATTGGTTCACTAGTATAGCGTATACAGTGTATATATATATATATATATATATATATATATATATATATATATATATATATATATATATATAATTATATCTTAAAAGAAAAAATACACTTATGGAAAATGTTCAAGATACATAGATACCATCTCCAAAGCCCAGAGAAGTAAATTATGTTTCACAAGGTCCAGAATCTATATTTTTAATTATAGTGACTCAATTATTTTAATATATTGACATTCAAAAGGACACAGGAAGTCGGTTTATATATTGTGGGAGACTCAGATAAAGTATTTGATTTAACTTATAGTTTATCTAATGAATTTGAGGTTTCAGGAGGGTAAAACAGTAAATGGAATATAGCAGCAATGACCCAATAGAAAAGGGTTGAAGGTCCGAATTAAGACCCTGCTCCACCTATTGACTACCCCGCCTTACACTTCCATCCAACTTATCAACTATAAAACACTGTAAACTTTATAAGGATATACTCATACTCATATTGTGCACTGACAAAGGTAGGATAACAACGACTCTCCATTGATACAAAGGAGGAAACTAAATTGTAATGTTGCAATATGTGTTACCCAATACGGACCTAATGTACGATAGTTTAAAAGAATATAGAGCTTACAGCTAGTAGTCAAATCATATATTCTGTTAGGAATAGTTTTCATTCATTATAACCATGTTAATCACTTTATATATTAACCTAGAATACATTGATATGGACTCATATTGAGAGTCTGCTTGGTATATCCTTCAGGGAAGCCATGACATCTCTACAGAAATCAAGTTGTAGGAATGATCGTAATGTTTATGCCGTTTAGATTTTCCAGTCATTAGAAGAGGTCAGCCCGGAGAAGTATCATGAAGCTACACCACATGTCTCAGCTGTAAAAGTCATTCAGATGCAATAACAAGTGACTGGCTTGGTGTCCTGATCATTTACGCTTCCCATAAACATTAGTGAGAGTGTCACTAATTGTGAAAATATATGAAGAGGTAGGCAGACAGATTGCACCATTGGTAATTTCAAATAGAGCATTTCAGAGTGTCATTAGACACTGGATGCAGCCTGTATGAGGGTGAGCATATTAGTAATGTGGGTCAGAGTGAAATATTATAAGCTAAGTAAGTCAGTTTGTATGGCCACATGCATGCTAGCCCTACTGGTGGATGCTCTAGGGTAGAGCAGCTATACATCTGAGAAATATTCATGGTGTTTAATTAGTTGGTGTGGGAGGATCTAGAGAAAGTCTAGAGCTTTTATTTGAAGACAGTAAATTAAGTGCAGTTCAGTATTTCTAAGTATTATTATTTTTTTCTAAAGCATCAACATTGTATGCATTGCTATTACAAGTGGAAAATACATTTAATACAGCGAGTATGTTGCACCTTCTAATACATTTAAAACATGTATATACAGATGGATTAGAGGTCCCTGCTCATGAATGGGCATGTAATACATACAGAGTGGGTTGTACAATATGACTGTGTGACATGTTGCATGATTTATAAGTGTCAAGATTATAGATGATAGGCTTCTTAGGTTTTTTTAAGGAACTCGTAGGGCCCTGAAAGCTAGGGGAGTCTGAGCGTTATAAAGAATTCCAACGGGTAGGAGCAGTATTCAGGTTCAGTATGGCATTCAGCACAGCTGTAAATTCTAAATGGGTTGAAGAAGGCAACCCAGGAGCCCCATTCTGCTATATATTTCACATTCACTGTACATTGTATGCTGATTATGTTGGTGCGTTAAAAAAGATTAACATGATACTGATGATAATCTAGTATCAGTGCATAGTGATTCTGTTTTTAAATGGTCAGTCTTGATTCTCTTTAATGTTGATATATGGAATAAACTGCTAGCAAAGGTAAGCAGCAGTTGATTTTAGAGGTAGGAGGTTGGGTGAGTGTGTGATGCAAATAGCCTCATTTGTTAGGGGAACTGCAGGGGGTAGGAAGGTCCTGATAATCACAGACTATTCTCTTTGTTTCTTTTACATTCCAAATGCTACCTGAATGCCAGAGATACTGGAATTTTGCTCTGGGGGACAAACTATCCGAGATAGCAATGTTACACAACACACAAATAATGCAAGTTGATATAGAACTGGTTTGTAGGTACATACTCACTTCTGTAAGAAATATAACTATTAGAGAAGTCTGGAATAGATTGCAAACAGCTAAATTATGCAATAGAGTCTGTTCACTAACGTGTGATGAAGCCTATCTTTACAAAGTAGCTCCATCCAATAAATAGGGAACTAGAGAGATAACTTATAGGTCTTAATAGCAATGTCGATTTAGGAGTGTGATTAATAGCAAAACTTGTCCCATTATGTGATCTAAAAACAGAGGAATAAATGCTCTTAGTACAAGTAGGTTAGAAAAACATTGGTACCAGCTAATAGGTCGACAGCTAACATGTTTGCATAGATTGACCTTAATGGTCAATACATATATGCAAATAAAAGTGCTACTATATTACATCTTTCAGCACAGTTTATTTTTTTCGGGATTTAATGGCTATTCATGTGATGCTCTGTAAAAGTCTGGGCAGATTTTATAACTTATCATGGGTTTTTCATCTTTTTTTTCTGGCTAAATCCATTCTGCAAAATAATTGCGTTATGGCTGCTGTAATGGGATTTATAATATTCTCTTAACAATTACTTAATTTATCTCAAGTGTGATAATATAGAAGTTATACGTATGTATTCCCTTGAATGTGGATCTACTGCAGCTACATATCTTTTTTTTAAAGACACATTTTCCAATCAGTTAAATCATTAAAAGTCTCTACTAACTTTAAAAAGAAGAACTATAAATAAAATATATATGTTTGCATCATTTGAATCTAAAAGCATAACTAGGCAAGAAAATGTCTGTGGAGACATCCATGATACATTGGTGATGTGTGTGGGAGGGTTGTTTATATTTTTGCAGGACAGAGCTTACATTTATTGATATGAGTTTACCAGCTTCTGAGCATAGGTGGGGCAGGGTGCATGCAGTATATTACAAATGGTTAAATGATATAAAATGAGTGTGCACTCCCGTCTCTCTTCTCCTTCACCCTCTCATCTCTGTTCAGTGGAAACATACTACCCTCAAGCAAGTACTCAAGTCAAACAAGATGGAAGTGTTCTATCTCCAAACAGACTCTTCAAAAATAAGAATTGTGTCAAAAAATGGGTTTCTATACATGGCTTACACAGCTGATAATGTTGTTCGCTTGTTACAAACTTCACAAATATGCAAGGTTTTCATAAAATACAGCGGTCCTTTCATTAAAAAATATTAGTGGTCATTCCATTAAAACAAAACTGTCATTCACCTTTATACAGGTGCAATAGTTCCAAGGAAAATGTACCCAGATGCCCATGCACACATTCCATCAAATATGCAGCCACTGTAGTACACTGCCCCTTATTTCAATACAAATAAGATTTTTAGGTGATGGTATTTTTAAATTAACATGACCCTATAAAAACAACGTAAAACAGAAAAAGAACACAGTGTGCGGAGATCACGTGTAACGTGCATACCCCAAATGAGGCACCACGTGTATTGCAACAGGCCGAGATCAGCCTCTGGCTCGCGTCCCTACAAATGTGCCCAAGTGCTGTGTACACTGCAGAAATATTGTAGGCTTTGGAATCCAGAAGCAGCTGTTTGTTTTGGCAACAAAGCCACAATTTAGTATTTTTTTTTTACAGTGAAAAGCATGTTAACCTCTTCCTTGGAAGGACACAGGTTAGTTAGTACTCTGCTACACACCAACTTTTTTGAGATTTGGATTCTAAATAATAGTGAACTTACACATAACAGAGCACTCAGGTTCTTGTTAGCTTTACAACATGTTTGGCTTTATATGGGATATTTAATGGAGTACAGTCCAGAATTAGTAGCACTAGAATAAGAGAATATACTCAGGAACTGGAAGTACATGATAAAGATGATAGTACCCTGGTGGTCCAGTAATTAGGATTCAGTACTTTCACCACTGTGAACTGGGTTTAATTCCAGTCATTGAATCAAACGGTCACACCACCCTGAAGGGTTGGCCCTGGTCAGTACTTGGATGGGAGACCACCTAGGAGCTGTATGCTGTGGCCCACTGGAGAAGGAACTGGCAACCCACTTCAATATCTCTGCCATGAATACCAAGTGGATCAGGATTGTGTGTCACAGGGACGCACACACAAACACACTAATGATTAATTGAACATTTTGTTTTGATGTTTGTTTTGTTTGGTCATTCAGTCATGTGCAAATCTTTGTGACCCTATTGATCTCAGCACACCAAGCATATCTTATGTCATTGCAGCTATCGTCCAACCCACCACTTTCGTGCCTCGCGTTGAGCACCTTCAGCACTCATCGTGCTTTCGGTGCTCATTGCGAACCTCTCCCCACTCTGTTTCCCCCCTGTCTGTTCCATGTGTCTGTTTCCCCCCCTCTTCCTGCCCTGTAGTTTTTTTTTCCCCTTATTTCCCAAGTGTTACTGGCTTTGGCCTCTTTTTGAGTCTTGATGAAAACATTTATGTCTTTAAGGCCGCCATTTTTTTCCTCACGTAGCCGATTTTCAATCTCCGAAAAACGCCTATTAAGCCTCAAATTAGATTGCAACCTCACTGACAGGTTCCCTGCCTCTCCCCCTGTGCTGTGTGTGAGGTTTCTTAATTAATTGGTGTTTTCTCGTGGTCTTTCAATGGTTTCCGAGTTACGCGGTTGAAAAAATGTTGTCCGTTAAAGTCGTAATTTTTGAAAGTCTTGCTTGCCTCACAATCATCGACAAAGTCCTGCGGCCTTCGGCGTTGATTGCGGGTATCGCCATGTACGTCTTGAATTCATTTCCATCCTCCATCGGTGGAGCGTCCTCGGGCAAATACCAACTATGACGGGACAGAGGACCCTTAGAGGGCCCCTGAAAGGCCACAATTGCGAGGACTGCAATGAGTGTCTTCGGTGCTCTATGCAGTGGTGCGTACCTCGCGATGACCGCCCGCAGTATCCTCCATTTCCATCCTCTATCGGTAGGGCATCCTCTGGGACATACCAACTATGATGGGACAGAGGACCCTTAGAGGGACCCTGAAAGGCCACAATTGCAAAAGTGTTGTGTGCCTCGCAATGAGCGACTCTGGTGCTACTTGCGAGGGCTGCTCATCGCTTGCTCTGCAAAGGCGTGCAAGCCTCGCGATGAGCGATCATTGCGCATGACCGTAACTTTTAACATTGCGTTTCCACCATTCGTAAGTACCACAACTATATATGTGATAGATAGAAAGATGGATAGATATACAGTAGATATGGCGAATGTTAGAGCTAGTGTAGTTTGTTCATGGTAGTGTTTGTAACGTTGTTTGGTGGAGTCTACACTCAGACGTAGCCCTTAACGTAGCCCGCAAGACTTACGGCTATTAAGTTGGCCCCGTAAAGCAAGCTGCTAATGACTTGAGGGATAAGGGTGAAAAAACCCTACCAGGTGGCGAAATCTGAACTGCGCAGCCACAATCCTTTGATCTGTCAAGCCCGCCACTGTTACGTTCCAATCACGATATTAAATTGCAAAAAATTCACTGGCGTTTAAGCCCGTAACCCGCAAATGGAACCAAAAAGCTGATGGTTACTAGAGAGGAATTAAAATTAATAGCACAACATTCTCAAGCTCGCAAATCTGCAATATAAAATGTTTTTTTTAATGTTTAATTTCTGTGTCATATTGATGTGTTAATACATATAATAGAACCTGCATGGACTTTAATATACAGCCTTATTAAATTGCGATTCCGTAAATTTAAAAAGGCTTTATTTAAGAACAGAGCATATTTTTTTTTACAGACGTTTTTAGTTAGTGAACTACTATCCAAAAGCAAGGTCCTCACTAACTAAAAACTTCTGTAAATAAAATATGCTGTGTGCTTAAATAAAGCCTTTTTAATTTACAGAATCGCAATTTAATAAGGCTGATAATATTTACTGATTTATTAATATTGGATTATTTCTGGAGTGTGGATGCAATCGAAAGCCATAATTGAAACCTGTAAGGCTTGGAAATCTAACCTCCATTTCTCAGTGACATAATGATGACGATCTCATTTACCATTGGCTCCGTCTAAACCTGTAACTATCAGCCTTATTAAATTGCGATTCGGTAAATGTAAAAGGGCTCTATTTAAGAACATAGCATATTTTTTTACAGAAGTTTTTAGTTAGTGAAGACCTTGCTTTTGGATAGAAGTTCGCTAACTAAAAACTTCTGTAAATAAAGTATGTTGTGTGCTTAAATAGAGCACTTTTAAATTTACTGAATCACAATTTAATAAGGCTGTATGGGTTTGACTAATTGATCATGTTCACGGACGCACATCCAACGTGCAACAAATAGTTTACGGGTTTGCGTCGCTGACCCAAAACTCGTGGTCTGGTTTAATTTAATAGGTCTGTAACGCATCTAAATTTCAAGTGTGCAGCCTTTGCAGGTTTGCCGATACCGCTACGGGCTTCGAAATTAAAAGGGCTGAGAGTCTCCTAAAGCTATAGTTTAGGCAGGCTACATGATGGAGCTAGAGAGCTTTGGGCAAAACTCCTTGGGTCCGAGTTACTAAGTCTTAGGGGACTTTTTGTTTGTTTTTGCTGGAGCCATAACTGTAGCTATGTATTAGCCTTGCAGAAGATCCTACAGGAGCTATGTAATCAAGGCCTAAGAACTGAGTGTAACTTTATTAAATATAAAGAAAGAATCACTTCTGACACTCAACCGCATCAAAACAAACATTTACTTGTTTGCCCAAAAGTAATATGCCCGATAGAGGAATTTCTAGCAGCCCCTTCTTTGATTCAACTTACTCGCCATGCAAATTTACTAATGTAATGTGTGATTTATTAACCTTTTCATAGACATGGCTCTCGTCTGTCATTTAAAGTTAAATCCAGTTTGTGGGAATTGGAGGAAAATGCCACAGATTTCTTAACTGTTGTTCTCTTGTTCCAAATTCTCTGACACCATCACTTTAGGCATGTGCTCTTGTACACAAAGGCTTGCTCCCGCCAAATGCCATCTATCCTACCCATTATATCTACCTAAAAGCAGGGATTAATTAAATCTCAGCAATGCCTTATTCTTTGTGTTTTACTTTACCACTTCCAGACTGTTTAAATTGACTTCCACCCTTTAAATAAAGTAGTACTTTCACACACAACCTCTAAATCTTCCACCATTCACCTTAAAATCATGACTTCCTGTTCTTACATTCCTGTTTTTCTAAAAGATACATCCCCCCTGAACATTATTAAATCCTTATATATTCATATATATATTTTTATAAAAATGCTGTGTGCAGATTGCCAAGGTTTTTAAAGCATCTCTGCATGCACTGATGTTCTGTTACAATAAGACCCTTTAGATTTTAAACAGATAGTAACCGTGTCTTGTGGCTAATTTGCTTTCTGTCCATATCATATACATAGAACATTGCTTTACTCTTAGTTTCAGTGACCAATTAGCTTATTGTGTTATAATACAGGATTGGCAATTCAGGAACTGTTGAAACTGTAAATGCATTTAAAGTATCAACACGTCTAGAGCAGAATATCATGTAAGGAAATCGACCTTGTGGTTACAATTGATAAGACTGGGTTGGAATTTTAGCATTTGTGGAATGTCTGAAAGGGGGAAGTGATTCTGCCCTTGTACAAACCTTTGATCTTACATTTTCATGAATTGCTGAGAAATTCTCATGTTGCTGTCTTGTGAGACCCTCTTGTAACAAAAGGGTAAACCTAAAAACAGAGAAGAAACAGTAAACTAAGGAAAACTTTGATACATGATAAAAAACCAAAAACATGTATATATTTAATATGACACAATAAAAGTGCCACAAATTGAAAGCACACATATAAATAAATATAGTTACAACTGGTTGCTATTAACATTTTTGAGTGGAAGTGTTGGATAATTGAAATTGAAGCTTTGGTATTTAAAGCATACATGACTTGAAAAATTCATCCCAGACTCCAAATGACTTTATCTCACGCACTTACAGCTCTAGTAAATTCCAAGCCCATAAAACCAACGTGAAGCCCGTAACGGCTATGGGCTTGAAATTTGGCTGAGTTAAGTTGCTATTAAATTAGAATGGGCTGCGAGCTACGGGCTTGAGATGCAAATCGTAGCTCGTTCAAAGAACGTTGGATTTGCAGCCTTGAGGACGATCAATTAGTGTAGACCGTAGTTACGGGTTTAGACGGAGCCAATGGAAAAAGAGATCGTTAGCGTTATGTCACTGAAAAAGGTAGATTTCGAAGTCTTACTGGCTTCAATTAAAAGTTACGATCGGACCCACATTCCAGATATGATGTTATATTGAAAAAGCCGTAAATATGATATTCTATTACATGCGAGTTACAGTATATTCATTAACACATTGATTGCCGGGATCGATATAACACAGAAATCAAACATAAAATAAAGTATTTTTTTGGTGCCGATTTGCTGGTGTGAGAATGTTGTGCTATTAATTCAGAGACCTAACATAACTTTCCATTTTAATAAATGTACGTTAGTGTATTTTCATCTGAATTTACAGGGCTGCATATTGGTCTTTACACCCCTTGCGAGTCCTCTCCAGCACACGTTGGGCCGTGGGCTCCATTTGCGTGTTATGGGCTAGCTCGCGGGTGACTTTGTTGCAATTTAATAGCATGATTGGATTTGTAGCAGTTATGGGCTTGAGAGAATAAGGTATTTGCGGGCTGCGATGTTCAATGTTCAATGTCCTGTAGGCATTTTTTAGCCTTGCTGCGTTCTAACCCACAAGTTGTCTGCGGCCCGCGTTACGCTGCTAATTAAGTAGCCATCCTACTTTCAACGTTACTGGCTATGTTTTAACACATAGCCCGAATTTAATGAGGCTGATAGGACCCTATTTTATTAGAAGCCTGCAAATGCCTCAAGTTCATAAATTTGTTTGCCTATGTTGTTTTTTTTTTATATATAAATGTTTAGATGTATTTACCTTGTAATTTACCTCCTTAAGTCATAAACCATGCCTTTTAAAGCAGGATTTCAGGAGGTGCGATCAAACGATCTAACAATATTTAAGACACAGACAATAGTAACTGATACCGTCATCATGATGTCAGTAGTTTAGACGTAACCTGCAATCGGAGGCTATCAATTAATTAGTGCCAATAAGTAATATTTGGTGATCGCCTCGCAATCAAGCACTCTATAGATCATTTGTTTACGGGCAAGTCAGAATGTGAGTAGCTATATGTGTCAATATTAAGAGTGATTTTAAGTGTGTATAAATTTACGAATTGGGCAATAGAATGTGGCCCATATTTCTATTCTATATTTGAATATTTGAATAGATTACAATTATAAATCTCTGTGACTCTTAGGGCCTCATTCAATTACAATTTGGCTAATTGAATAGGGCTCTATATAAGCACAGAGCATATTTTTTTTTTTACAGAAGTTTTTAGTTAGTGAACTTCTATCCAAAACCAAGGTCTTCACTAACTAAGAACTGTAAAAAAAAATGTTCTGTGCTTATATAGAGCCCTATTCAATTGGCCATATTGCAATTGAATGAGACCCTTATTATTTATCTATCTGGTCATCCATTTGGAGAGTGGGATAATTTTTACATTTAATTTATGATTAAAATACCATACTTTCAAGTTTAATTATCTAGCACTTACACATGTTTTTCCTAATAACCTATTTTATATGTACTTTTCGTGTCTACGATAACCAGGAACTTTGCTGTGTTCCTTTACATATACAGAGGTAACACCACATGCTTTATTGCACTACAAGTTCTATGATTGGTATGTAGTAGTAATAACCTGCAATGTGAGACACAGTTGGTAGCATTAGGTCACCAATAACTGACAGCAATTAAATTGTATGTATTATGTTTCAGTATGTAGTTGCTCAATGACTGCTTAAGAAAATATACAAGAATCCATGTATATTGATGAAGAAGCTCAACATAAATAGGATTTATTGAAGGCAATATAATTGGTGGGCTGGAAAAGCCCTGTTTTTATACAAATACTGATCACACTATGGAATTTCCTCCTAGAGGAAGTGGTGATGGGCACATTCAAAAAGGGAATTTAAGGTGTAATTGGAGAGGCGTCTTGAGGAAAGGAAAGTTATAGGAATCTCTAACAAAAATACATTACCGTGCATTAGGGCACAGAGATCCATTACAGCATCGCATAACCATTACAGAAGTTTTATGACCCCATTATCCATGGATGATCATTCATACTCTGAGGTCTGGGTGGAATTTTGCTGCCATAATGATGTTGTTTTCTGCATCGATTAAATGGACTCTGGAAAATCTGAACTCAACTGGATTTTCAATTACTGTTTTCTATGTTTCAGTAATGTACACCGCCCTTGGGGTGATTCATCAATCTCAGATACTTGTAATTGCTGTCAATCAGGGTATAATTTTGATTCAAAGTTGTAGCCTGAACAGATGTGTTACTATAACATTAAGTATGATTAATTACTACAAAGTGTAAAAATAATTAGCAGTGGTTAGTGATTAAATGTGTTTATATATATTTTTTCTTTTTTAAAATACGATTTAGCACTTCATGAGGGTTTAATGCAATGATGTTTTTTTCTGTCTTTGCAAAGCACAAGCTTTGAAGGGGGTTTTCTCCACAGTTATTATGAATTGTTATTATTTAACAACACTGTGATGATGTATTCCATTAAATGTGGATCTTGCTTATTCAGCATAAGCTAGATCCATAAGAGATAAGTAATGAGTATGAGAAGCAAGTAAGATGAATACAGTATATGTGCTAAATCCTGTGTATTAAAAAGAAACAGCAGGCATGTTAAATACATATTAAAAGTGGAACTGTAATTTTCTTTGAGTGGCACATAATGGTTATGAGTGGTATATTATTCTAATTTACCCAATTCAGGGACTCCCATATGGCCCTTGCAATTTGGGGATACACTGTGCATTTTAGAAACCAAAACATACCTATAAATATAACTCAGAAATGTTGTGACATCATGACGGCCACCTGATGACATCAGATTTGGTTCATAAAAATAAAACCTATTTTTTTAAATAGTGGAAGAGTGGGGGAGTCTTTAAAGTGCACATAAATTATACTTTACACCATGTGCAGAACAAGGTAACTGCCCCATTGTAAATACAGGAGTATTGTAACAACAGCAATCATTTGATAAACAGTATAAGCAAAGGAATAAGCTTCTATCTATCTATCTATTTCAAAATATCACATATATAGTTGTGAGCATGCGAGTTGTTTCTAACGCTTGCGGGCTCGCATAGCGAGCCCGCAGCCCTCGTGAAGCGAGGGCACTGGGCGAGGGCCTCAGCGAGGGCACTGGGCGAGGGCCTCAGCGAGGGCACTGGGCGAGGGCCTCAGCGAGGGCACTGGGCGAGGGCCTCAGCGAGGGCACTGGGCAAGGGCCTCAGTTGCTGGCATGGAGCGCCTTCGGCGCTCCATGCCAGCAACTGCGACCCTCGCAAACTTCACGTCGCAACGCAAATAACACCACACACACATTACGACTCTCACAAACAACATACGACACACGTTCACACACATTACGGCCTCGCAACACTCGGACGCAACTCGCGAACATTACAAAATTAAAAACACAATACATACACACAGCACATACATAAAAACCTTACCTACAGAAACAGGAAGCACCCAGGACCTCAAAAATACAACTTACACCTTTATTTCACTCAGAATAAAAGAGTTTGCACAATAAAAACTTTGATAAGCGAGAGAAAAAATGGCCGCCGAACAAAACGAAAACGAGGCTACACACGCAAACACTATACGAGACACGTTACCACACATTATGACCTTGCAAACATCGGACGCAACACGCCGACATACAAACATTTGAAACACAATAAATACACACAACACACACATAAAAAACTTACCTACAGCAAGAGGAACCATCCAGCACCTCAAAAAACCAAGTTACACCTTCATTTAAATACAAATAAAACACTTTAGACACTAAGAAAATCGCTAAGCGAGAGAAAAAATGGCCGACGAAAAAAACGAAAACGAGGCTACAGCACTCTCAACGCGTAAAACACCACAACACACCACGAAGCACCGACGGATAATCCGCAAAGACGCATAACACAGATAACCCGACATTTTACGCCAATGCGGAAGTACACCACTACGCTAACGGTTTTGTCTCACGCAAGCACACTATTACACTGCACACATTCATCACGCTTACAAAGCAGCTCCACACCACTAATGCTGCAGCAACATCAAAACAGATTGCCAGCTCTTCAACACAATGCTTCAAAATAGGTCAAGTATATTCATTTATTAATATATTATATATTTCATTATTACACACCAAACAGCATTAGCTACCTTACGATTTGATTGCCGTAAATTTTTGACGGGCAATTCGCTAGTTATAAATAAACGTGAGGTCAATTTTCAAGCCCACTTTTAACTAAGGTATCACTGTCATCAGTTGAATGCCATGGTAACAGCAGTCTGAACATTTCAATATTATTTTGGGGAAAGGACCCTCACTGTACTCTAAACCAGCTTAGGTAATGCCAACTACTTCAAAGTAGCAACACACACCATTTTGGGGCATAACTTATCTGATTACCAACCAATCAATGGCCATGGGGTCATCTTTCTAATGAGAATTTCCTTGCCTGTACAAGTCCAGTGAAAACAGCAATCATTTGTCAGCTGCACTAGAATAAAAGTTATTCTTTTGAGAAGTGGAGCTCAACCTAGGTACCGTATTTATCGGTGTATAACACGCACTTTTTCTCCCTGAAAATAGGGGGCAAATGAAGAGGGGGGTTATACGCCGATATAATGTTAAGGACCGTGTCACTTTCCCTCCCCCCTCCTCATCCTCAACCCCCCTCCTCATTCTAAACCCCCCATCTCATTCTAAACCCCCCTAAATAGCCCCCCCCCCCTCCCTTTCCCCTCACTTACCTGCTTCTGCTCCGGCCTCCGTTCCTTCTTTACCCGGCGCACATGTGATGTCACATGCGCGCCACTTCATTAGCATATACCAGGTGCCGGCACATGTGCGCCACGTCATTATTATATACCGGGTGCCGGCACCCGGTATATGCTAATGGTGTGACGTCACATGCACGCCACGTCATTAGCATATACCGGCACCCGGTATATGCTAATGGCGTGACGTCACATTCGCGCCACGCCATTAGCATATACCGGGTGCCGGCACCCGGTATATGCTAATGGCGTGGCGCGAATGTGACGTCACATGCGCGCCTGGTCAAGAAGGAGCTGAGGCCGGAGCAGAAGCAGGTAATGGGGGGAAAGGGGGAGGTATTTAGGGGGGTTTAGGTTGAGGAGGGGGGTTGAGGAGGGGGTTGAGGATGAGGAGGGGGGTTGAGGAGGGGGTTGAGGATGTGGGGGTTAAGGATGAGGAGGGAGGTTGAGGAGGGGGGTTGAGGTTGAGGAGGGGGTTTGAGGAGGGGGTTGAGGATGGGGGGGTTGAGGAGGGAGGATGAGGAGGGAGGTTGAGGAGGGGGTTGAGGATGAGGAGGGAGGTCGAGGTTGAGGAGGGGGTTGAGGATGGGGGGGTGAGGAGGGGGATGAGGAGGAGCAGCGATTTCTGAGTAAACTTTTGTAAAAACATATAATATCCAAGTTTCTTTGTTAAAACAGTTGCTTTTACTGTCATTTTACATTATTTACCTTATAAGTGTTAATAATATTAATAAAAAAAAGTTCTGAGCTACCCTTATTTTGCTTCAAAGTTCTTTATTTGAAATTTAAGTTTTTTCCCCCGAAATTTATTTCTTAAAATGAGGTGCGTGTTATACGCTGGTGCGTGTTATATGACAATAAATACGGTATATAAAGCCAGTATCTGGCTGCCTGGCATCAAAAACCTATTGTTGAGATTCAAACCATTATTAACAGGCTAGTTCTTTAATAACCTATTGACTAATATGTAAGTGACAAATATAAGTGGTCAATCTCTCTTCATTATCAATCTTTCTAAACTCAGGCATGTTTCTTTATCTACCCACCTCCAATTTCCCTTTCTCTCTAAGGACGCAGATAAGGTATCAGGTACCGGCACCACTTCCCCAACCAGCTGTTGAGAAACACATTAAAATTGGTATTATGACTTAAGTAACTTGAGCCTGTCTTTCAAATCGTGGCTTTTGTGAGCCTACAACTGTCATGAGATCAGCAAACTAACACCAGTTACCTGGTAGCTCCCTCTGAACATGTAAACATCTTTTGAGGGTCCTGATCTTCACCCCAAAATTAGACATCAATGTCCACCATTGTTTGATAAAGGGAAGAACCTGGTGCTGTTAAAAATACTGTGTTACTCCACTCTGAAATTAGATTTAAGAATAATTAAAAAACAACAACTCCATAGATTGGGTTTAATGATCTATTTATTCTTTTTTTTCTATATAATTTATTTTTATTTCAAAATATAAAAGTACAAAAACAGCAACATAAAAAGCATACATTACATCTCAAAATTGCAATTGTTTCACCTTTATTCTGATATGGTGTATAAAGTACACATTAGTACAAGCTTACATAAAAAGAACATTTTGCCTTTTATATTTCAATAGGTGATTTTTATCAGAAAACATTGGCGTATAAACCTAAATGTTGGTGTTTTCGAAAAGTGAATGTGTACCCATAACATTTTTGATGAGAGAGATTGTTCAGGAAAAAACACACATTTATTGCACATTCTAGACAGTAGTTGTTTCTATATTACAAATGTCCATAAACATGTTATCATGTGAAACTGTAAGCACTACGGAAAAAAACAACATACCTGAGCAGGTATGTCTGAACTTCTGTTTATACGTGCACTATACAAAAATAATAAACTGCTTTTTTTTTTAACTGTTTAATTTTAACTGGGATCTGTCTGCATAAAATGCATGATAATGTAAGGGAAGAACATTTGTGGCCATCGCAGAAACTAATTATCAATTTATGTCACTATTTAGCCCACTGTATCACACAGAAAAAACAGGAATATTTCAATAAATATTTAATCCAAACGAAATATGATAATACAGTATTTATCTAGTTTTTAATATGCCAGAATCCTAAACACAACATTTCCACTTTAAGAAAATATATAAAAAACAAGTTGTTTGCCCGTCATAAATGACGGTATAATATTGTCTTAAAAATGGTGTCGTCTGTCTGTTTGTGCACCCTCTCTCTGTGTACCCTGTCTCTCTCTCTCTTCTTCCATCCCTCTCTCCCCTGCTTTTCTCCCCCGTCTCTCTACCCCTTTGTGTCTCTCCCACCCTCTCCCCTGTCTCCCTCCCACTGCCCCCCCCCCCCTTTGCGGTGCGCAATGATGTGTGCATGCGCTAGGCTATAGGGCAACGCGCATGCGCCATATTAACCCTATTAATATGTTTTTTAAGTACTGCGCATGCATGTCTCACGCACCCTACTGCGCATGCACCATAAAAGGCGAAAATTATTGATTAGAAAGCAAAAAACATATAGCAAAGTGCATAAATTATCACTTATAAAATAATAGCATAGCCTAATAATAGCATAGCCTAATATCAAATCTGTGGTGAAAAAATTGTCAATGCTACAAATCTTTATTATTGTTATGTTTTATTTGTAATGCACCAATATATACCGTAGCGCTATAGTGGGATTAATTACAGTATTAAACAAGTCAAAAATTGGAAGGCCCTGTCTTTGAATTTAAAACCTTTACCTTTATAAATCTGCATTTTTGTAAAAAAAAAAGGCAAATAATGCAGAATTTGTCCAGGACAGGAATTTTAATTAACTGTATTTGAAATCAAATTATTTTTCTACCCACATATACATCTAATGTACCCAAAATAATTAATCACACAAAACCCAATGATTTCATACTGACTATGACAAATAGCTTCTGCAGTTTTCTTCCAAAATCACATCAAATGTAATCAGTGTATTAGATTACTGTGTGAACTGTGTGCCAGGAAAGTACACATTATGCTACATATGGTAAAGTGATAGGAGTGAAGGGGCTTATGTACTTCAATGAAGCTGTGAGCTATGCCATGTGGGGTCACCAATGAAAATCTTATGGATTAGCACCAGCAGACACAAGATGTGCCTGGCGTGCTGCGGTCCATAGGATCATGGAGAATTGGACACGACTAAATGACTAAACAACGACAACAACTGAAGACTTATTGAATATGTGAAATATTAGTAAATATATCCCATAGCATAATATATAAAATGAAGATACTCCCCAAGTATTTTACATTAGTAAATTGTGTTTTCCAGTTTGATTCACATGAAAACCCATGGAGTAGATACTGGATGCATAGTCATTGCCTTTTGTGTCATTTGTAGACTACAACATAATGTAATCTCTTAAAAAACAAGGACTTGAATATTAGAAGCAATGGACATACGGTATATATCATTTTCTGTTATGTCTAAAACTAACTCTCTTTTAACCTTTACCGGAAAATCCCAAAGCCTATTCAATAACCTTATATTCTTGGAGTGGCATGTTAACATAGTTTAAGGAACTAACATTGAAGGTCAAAATAAATAAAACCTCAGGTAGTACAAACAAATGTGCAAAGACGATTAAAATTATTATTGTTGCTACATATCAAGGTTAAATGCCACAACCATTTGGTAGGTCTATATGGTACCCCAACAACATGGTTTATTACAATGCAATGATAGAAGGAAATTCCTGATGAAGGATGGTTTAGCTATGTAAACACCTGATGACTCCAGTGACATGGGTAAAACAAATTAAGCACTAAATGCCAAGGTAATATAAATGCTCTTCTCTGAACAATTCATGAAACAAAAAATATATGTGCACACATCAGTGTAAATATGTATTCCAGTTAGAATAAGATGCAGAGAGCAAATAGTACACTTGTGAGTATGTTTGCCTGCCTAAAAATAAGTTATTAAAACTGCTTCATTCACAAAAGCTCAAGAAATACAGCAGTGGGGACATGCAAATGAGCTCATAATATGTTAGAACCTTTAAATTCAACAGCTATTTCACACACAGCCTCCATATGCATCTTGTTATAACACAGGGTTTGAGTATAGCAGAGGATAGATATGCACAAGTCAGGTAATGTACCCACCGTTTTGATATTTTGCATCACATCAGGGTGCCGCTGGTTCCTAAATCAAATCTTCAAACAATCACTTGTTACACCTACCCTAAAGAAGTCCTCTCTCGAACCATCTATACTCTCCAACTACTGCCTGATTTGTTTGCTTCCATTTGTCTCCAAACTACAATAAATACTCGTGTATTACTGTCTGTCATCAAACTCATTATTTACCCTCTCAAATCTGGTTTTCTTGTGCAATATTCTTCTGAGACAGCACTTGCTAAAGTAGCTAATCACCTCTTGAAAGTAAAAGCAAAAGGACAAATACACCCTTCTTACCCTCATAGACATTGCCTTTGCCGTTGACACAGTTGACCACTTATTTATTCTACAGACTCTCAGGCTGCCTTTGTCTCAGTGACATTACCCTCTCCTGTGTCTTATCTTATCTGTCAAACTCCTCCTTTAGTGCTTAGTACTTGGGTACAAATTCATGATGCCACCACTCACTGTCAGAGTACCTCAACAGGCACCGATTCCAGTCCCATGGTTTTCACACTCTTTACTCCCTCTCTTGGCAATCTAATAATCTATCTTTGTGTATGGTACCATTTCTATGCTGATGATTCCAAATCTGCATCTCCTCTCAAGACTTTTCTTACTCCATACTAATAGCCCCACCTGTATCAAATATTTCCACCTGAATGGCCGACCATAACCTAAAAATGAACATGTCAAAGATTGAGCTATTAATAATCCCACCCTCTACCACATCCTCAGTTTAAGACATCCCCCTACAGTCAACAACTGTTCCATCTAACCTGCCCAGAGTCCACTGCCTTGGGATTGCTCAGGACTCAGGACTGTCTTTCACTCCCTACATCTAATCACTTCCAGAAATCTGAAAATTGCCCCTCCAAAACATGATAAAAATATGTATTTTTCTCATACAAGAAACAACCAAAATCCAAATTCATTCACTTACCTTTTCCTGCATATATTACTGTAACTCAGTCTTAAAAGACCAATGTGCTCAGTTGTTTTCTATATTGTCTTTTGATTAGCTAAACATAATGAGTAAAATGTTTTTATAAAGTCAAAAAAAATAAAGATGGCCTTTACATTTTGGGAATTTTAACTGTAATTATTCTTAATGAAGACTTTCACTTTTCATTCTTGCCTGCTACTACATACTACTTTCTCACGTGGGTGTGCCCTTGTATAATAATGATCTTCTCTGTAGTCCTGCTTAGAGGACTGGTAGTAGTTTCTGACATTTTCAAATTATGCAGATTCAAAGTCTCCTCCCACCTCAATAAGTTGATCAACTAAAGACATTTTAGATTCCATAGTAGCATAACTACATATAATCAATTCAAGCTTGCATTATTTTGGTACATTTTAAAACCAGTAAATTCTACAAATATTACTACCGTGGTCGTTTGACTAGACTCTCCAAACCCCAATATATCTAATATTTCTCTGCTAACTCATCTGCTGCCCCACTCTGCCAATGCCTTCACTGGCTTCCCATATCTGGGTTAGAAATCCTGGTCCTCGACCTACAAAGTCCTCAATAACATTGCACCCCTTACATATCAGATCTAATCTACAGATATTCCCCTAATTATTCCCTCAACTCTACCTTAGTGGACAACAGTAAAAAAACAACAAACAATTCCTACCCTTTGTCTCTATATCCTTACCCTGTTTAGATTGTTAGTTCTTATGAGAGCAGGGCTCACTTCTCCTTCTGTATAAGGATGGAAACTCACATTTGTTATGTATTCCCTCTATCCCCTGGAATGGTATAGTAGTTGGGAAGTAATTACCTTTTAAAGGAGGAGATTCACCATGTGGAAAAAAGTGGTTAGAGATTAGTTTACAAAAGTTGGTTAGGATCGTGCATAACTTATTTGCTTATCTGAGATATTTTATCTTCTGACTCTAGTGATACTATGTATTGAGAAGACATGTTGAAAGCAAGAACCTCCATTTTGTCAAGGCCTACAGTAAAAACTTGCTTGGTTTAATAGAACATGGAGAGAAGAGGGGTTTATTTTTGTTTTGTCAGAATGAGGAACACGTCATATGCAGACAGTTTGTATGAATGTGACTTCCAATACAAGGCCCATCTATATGACGACTTGGATGTCATAGTCTCTGATAGTGGTTCCATCACATGTTAATAGGCAAAATGCTTTTGGAAAGCCAAAAAATAAACATGGCATTTTCATTTTGCAAATATTATCTCTAATTATTGATTTTAAAACTATATTTTCAAGTACATTTAACAAATGATGACTGTGCAATTGAAAATATATATATTTTAAAAATTACCTTGAAAATATTTAAGCAGGGAAAACCTAATTAAGCTATTTATTTTATTAGAAAAATATACATTTTGATGCTCTAGATGCATATATGATACCATAATGGTATTTGGGTGTGTGATAAGAGTATTGGAACATTTCCAGAGTGCAATGCTTGTATTTACTGATGCAAGCAGTCTGTTTCTGAGTCTGTGAGGGGGAAGAGGTATAGTGTCAACTTCAATCAGATCCAATTATCTAACAAAACTTTCTGCCCTCTTGCTGTTCTCGTCTCCCCTATCCATCCCTCCACTGATAAAATACACCCCATGACCCACTTTCTCAGGAAATAATGTAACAATGACCAAACATAGTCCTCTACTCCTTCCTCTTCGAAAATTCAGATGTCCCCACATTTTTTTTTATGTCCAAGGCTTACACAGCTACTAATGTTGTCAGTTTGTTGCATACTTCACAAATGCATTTTCTCTTTAAATGCAGTGGTACTTTATGTTGGCACGATGTGTCCCATTTGTTAAAAAAGTCCAACACCTATGATCTTGTGGTCACATATAAAAGGCAGAAATAACAGGAAATTGGACCTGTAAAGCCAAATTGGTAAAGACTGCAATAGGAAAACCACCAGTTGATCCAGTTACATGCATTTCTTACAGCAAGAGGAGAGAAAAACATAAGAATCCGACATGACAAGAATGTAAAGTTAATCAGTTTACTTGTGTTCTAGGCTTTGCCTGCCTTGTTAGCCTTTTAGCCATACCTGTCATTGTAAAGTAGCATATTTTGGTGGTAAGTTGCAATGAGCAGGACCTTTACCTGGCTCATGATGTATGGAAACTGTGGCTTCCAATATCTATGCTGGTATGACAGAGGAAAATAATATCTGAATACTGCAATAAACTAGACGCACATATGTTGTGCAGCTCCTAGTTTATTACAATAAGTGTACTAGTAAAATAAAAATGATTTATTTACCATGGAATGAAAATAATAGACAACTGTAACCAATACATTCAAGCTTTTATGGCGTAGTAAAAGAATGCACTAAATTTGTTCTGTTGCACTACTCTTTAAGACACGTGACATACTAAAAACCTCAGTAGACGAGTTGAATGTAAGAATCTTACAACAACTTACAGCAACTGTGAAATGCATAAACATAAAAACATTTTTAGAGAAAATCAGAATTTGAGAGGATTCTCTGATAGAAGAAGCAGTGGTGGAAAATTCAGTACTATGAAGGCCACCGACAGTTACAGTTCAGGATTTAAGTATCTCTCTGCTTGATCAATCAAAATGATTGAAAAAGAGTAAGTCACAGGTCCGAAATCAGAGAAGACCCAAATAAAAACGCATATATATATATAGATATCCTCGACTGTTGACAGCCCTCATAGTACCAATTTACCCACCACTGCTTTAAAAACAGTCAAAATTATATATAATAGAAATCAAATTAAATGTAATAAATGCATTACAACAGGCACACAATGGTAACCAGGGCCCTGCGCAAATGCACTAACAATCTAAATGCTCTTTAGGGTATTGTAAGTGTGCGAGTTTTCAATCTTGCAAGGAGCATGGAGGAAAGCACTATGGGCACTAGTTTCTAAGCTCAAAGACAGGGCCTCCATTCTTTGCAATGTGTTAATATTGCTATTGGTTTTGCCTTGAACTTACCCATGTATAGCGCTAGGAATATGTTGGAGAGTTACAAATAAACAATAATAATAATTGTATTTTTTTTGCACTTTAATAAGGCATTACATACTTCATGTGGCATGTAAACAACAGCTGACATAAATGCAAATATTTTTGGCATGATTATACTCTCGCTTTAACAAAGGTTATGTTTTACCAATATTAGAAAACGGTAATTAGTCAGAAGTAACATTCTCCTTAGCATTCTTCTGCTCAACGTGTATTTCTTGGTAGATTTCTTTCCCCCTAATTTTCCCTTCATTCCTATTTTTAAATTCCTTCAGCCTTTTCCAGGCCCTCTGAGACCTGCTCATGAATTTGAAGCATTCATTTTCACCAATGTTTGTTGCTATCCCGAAATAAAGTTGCCATGGCAATCTGAATTCCACGCGTGCTGGCCGCGCTCCCAGATCGACTCTGTAATACCTCGAACGCCAGGGAAGCGGAGAAGAGGAGGGGGGAGAAATGGTTTAAACATAATAAATAGCTGAAAATAATAAATGGTAGGTGGAACCTCATGGCATTTTCTACCGAGTACTTGGGTGACAGTATTGCTCAAAGTAGCAGTTCAGAAACTTTGTGCGTAACCGTCAACATTCTTGTCATTGGTATGTGTACATACAGGGCAAGCTCTACATATGGGAAGAATTAAAATACCATCTCATTCTCCCCTTCACATTAACCAGTTGAGAACTTCTTGGACAAGAAATAAAGCTGGCTTTTTCGTTATATACAATCCTGCGTAAAGCATATAAATCTAGAGCCTCATTCAATTCGAAGCCCGCATCTTGCGGTATACAGGCCATATGTCTGCAGGCTTGATGCAGGCTTGAACTCTGCTACAATTCCGGTGCTATTCAATTGAACAAGCCTGCAAGTTAGGGGCCGAAAGCAGAAACCGCAAACCATGCAATCGTATGTAGCATTTCAGGGCGGGAATATGATCAATTAAGCAAGGCCGTGAAAAAAAAAAAAAAAAAAAAATGGTAAGTCAGAGGTGCTCATCTTAATCAGTTAGTTCTATAGCCATGATAACCCAATCTGAGAGCAACCTCTTTTAGCTTACTTGTGCCCTTCACAGGGAAGAATTATCCTGTAGTATATCAGTCTGGTCCCACTCAAAAGAGTGACCAAGCCCCGAAATACCAGTCAATTCTACCCTGAACAAGGCCGTGACTACCCATTTTGAAACACCCAATAGAAAATGAGACCGTCATCATCTGGTCAGTAAAACATGGAGGTTACATGTCAGTCAATTGGCGTTTGGAGGTCCGATATCCGATCAGACTTGCAAAACACAAAATAATAAAAACGAATGCAAATACTATTCTAGTCTATATGAGTGGCCTGATATGTATTAACTTATTGATTCCTGAGATCGATATAACCCCGAAATAAAACATAAAATAAAAAAAAATGTATTGCTGATTTGCGAGCTTGAGACTGTTGTGCAATTAATTCTAATGTCTTTCATTGCTTTCCCCATTTACAGTGGAGTATTGATTTTTTATTTTGCTTTTTCAGTGCTACAGATATGTCTTTAACCCTTTTGCGGGTCCTCTCTAGTACTCGTAGGATTTTCTTCTACATTTGCCGTATACAGGTGTGAAAATATTTGCGGGCTTGAGGAATTGTAGCAATTGAATAGCGATTTTCGATTTTAGCGAATGGAACTCTTGCGGACGTGAAAGATCAAAGGCTTAGATGGTTTCCGTTTTAACAACCGCAGGGATTTGCAAAAAAAGCCAATTGAAAAGCAAATTAACTTTTGGCCTATTTTACGGGCTACTGTAACTTACAATTGTTCCCCTAAATGAGGCTTCTAATATTTAAGACTTTTAACAATATTGTACAGTATGTTGTCTTCTTTAACATAATTTTGTTTCTATTCGACATATTTTAATATCTAAAAACAATTAATAAAAAGTGTTGCTGAGATCCTCTCTAATTAGGAGTCAAAGAAACATATGGACGACCATGGGTCAAATCGGCTAATTAGTGGAATAGGGCAAAAAGAGTGGGAGTCAGCATGTTGTCAATGTAGTTTTTTTGGGCCTACAAAAAACAACAACAGTAAACACATTTCTGATCTGCTGTACACCAACTTCAAGAATTGTGGTTCATTGTGATTTGAACGCTCTGGTATGGAAACGGTTACAAATATGTTTGTTGAAATTCTTGGAATATTTTCTGTCTTTCTACACAATATTATTCATTTTTTGAGATGTCTGGAATTTTAAAAGGTAACATAACTTGGTTTTTAATTATTTTAGTCTTTTAAAATATGTGCACTATTTTTTATACTGTGTCCTTTTTTAATCTTCTGGACTAACTTATTCTTGCTTCACAGACAATGAAAAGAATACTGAAGAGGAAGCCGAGATAGAACAGTAAAACAAAACAGACAACTAAACTTTTTTATAAACTAGCAAATTACATAAAGAATTAATCTTGAGGTGAGGAGCACATGGTTGTAATAGCTGCATATATTTCCATATGTGATGCATTCTTCTGAAATATGCATATATTGTCCATGAATATTTCAGAAGAATTATTCTTCAAAACCAACCTGAATACATTATGAGATATTACCATAAACCACTCTCTAACAAAACTGGGTTCTAACATATGGGGAAAGTACATAGAAGGGATTTTTAATAAATAATGCAGAAACTTCATGTTTTTAATCTACTAAACCATTTTACATTTGATGAACCTGAAGCAATGTAGTGAAAATCTTCATTTTCTGAGGGACCAGGAAGTCATGCATCTTATTTTTCCTTAATTGGGGAAAATGGAAAAACGTTTCACCAGGTATTTTGTTTATTTATTTTCCTAATCAATACAAATCCAAAAAGGAATATAGGAGACACAAATAGGCTGGTTGAGACAGGTGAGAGTACTTCATGAGAGGTGGTCAAAACGTAAGAACAAATATTTAGGAGAAAAGGCAATCGCTATGTTGCTGATTCTCTCAGTATTCTGATACCACAAAATGGCATAATTTTCTAAATATTGCATGGTACAACTATGTTTATATATTTCAGGTTATAGGATGTCACTGGATTATTCAAGTTGTCTGTCGCATGCATTTTAAAAATTTGTCAAAAATGACACCAAAAAAATATTGAGGATTACATTTTTTTTATCAATTGGTAAACAGGATGCACAGAAAACCTTTACCAGTTTCACACAGTAAACAACTCCAGCCATCTGCAAGCAATTAGTGAAAGTAAAACATGTATATTTATTATATTATTACTCTTAATTCATAGGGGGATAATATTTTCCAAGTTATCTTTCTGGCAGCCTACAAAACACTAGAAGTATTTAAACTCTTTTTGAGCATGGACATTTGGTTTGCCTGTTATCCTTGTTACCACCAAAATGATTACCAATATTTTGGTAAAAATGTAAAAACATATATAATCTAAAATACATAGAAACAACATAGAGGTAAAGAAAAAATGCAGCCAAAATGGCATACAGAATCTGAGGGTAAGTGTTGGACGAAGTAAGTATGGTCAAGACCTCCACACCACTGGTAAGAAAAGTAGAACCCTGTGACCTCAAAGGGCACCTCCTACCTGGAAGGCTCTACATATGTAGATACCCCTAATTCTGGCTAACTACCATATGTCCTGTGACTCAAACAATAGATATAACAACCATAGATGGTGTAACTAGTAAGAATAGGTATAGTAGTAAAAACAACTTATAGACCAATGACTAATCTTATCAAAAATATGAGTTGTATATAATGCCGTGAAAAGAGACTAATGCCTCAAACTAATATTTGAGTATAGAAACTGTGTGGGAGGCAAATCTCTCATATTACTAGTAATGGACACTCAGTTACAGTTACATAGTAATTAAGGTCGAAAAAAGACTTTCAGTCCATCAAGTTCAACCTGTTAAGATCTCCTCTGATCTGCAATATGCACTCATATAGTAGTGATCTGGAAACAGGTCCAAGAGGCCCTATATGCTATGAGGCTGGACAAGAAAGGTACCAAAAGTGCATGAGGTCCAATAGGACCTAGACATCCCTCAATGTCCCTATCCCAGCAAGAGTCATAGGCTGTACATGGGTAACCATAAAAACCAAGCCTCTACTCTGATGAAAGCACTGTGTAAATTTGATTTTAAGCTCGAAGACAGGGCCCTCCATTCTTTTTTCTTCTTCATTGTGTTAATATTGTTTTGACTTGAACTTACCCCTGGAATATGTTGGCTCATTACAAATAAAGGAAATTATATATATACTAGCGACTTGCCCGTCAAAAATGACGGCATGATATAGTGTTATACATTGTGTTTTCTGTCTGTTTATGTACTATCTGTTGTTTGTCTCTTTACCCCTCTCCCTCCCCGGTGTCTCTTTCCCCATCTCTCCCACTGCTGTGTCTCTTTGTCCCCCTCTCCATCCCCGGTGACTCTTTCCCCTCCTTATCCTGTGTCTCTTCTGCCCATTCCCTCCCGTGTCTCTTTCCCCTCCTCTTTACCCATTTCTCACCCCTGTGTCGCTTTCCCCCTCTCCCTCCTGTGTCTCTGTCCCCCCGGGTATATTTGCCGCCCTCTCCCTCTCCTGTGCCCCCCCCCACTCCCTCCCGTGTTTCTTTGCCCCAAACTCCCTCCCCTGTGTCTATTTCCCCCCACCTCCCTCGTGTGTCTCTTTCCCCCGCTCTCCCCCTCTCCTGTGTCTCTTTACCCCCTTCTCCCTCCCCTGTGTCTCTTTCCCCCTATCCTTTCCCTGTGTCATTTTGCCCCACTCTCCCTCCCCTGTTTCTCTTCCCCCCCTCTCACCTCTGTGTCTCTTCCCCCCACTCCCTCTTATGTCTCTTTTTCCCCTCTCCCCCATTTCTCAACACTGTGTCTCTTACGGATTTAACGTCAGTCATTTGTTTTTTTTATTCCAATCTTTTTTATTGAAGACCACAGGCAAAACACTTCATGTACCGATAGGTCAGATAGACAGATTCTCTATTGCCAAACATTATATGTTAAACATAAACACAGTGTCAGATTTGAAAACTTAAATACAAGGTGCAATCTATCCAAGGATATTCTGCAGTCTTCACACATTTTTGAATAATTTTCTGTGATTTACTTACTGAGGAGTTCCCTCCTCAAATCTAAACTTAGCCTACTCGATACATAAAATACCGAGGAACTCTGAAATGAGCCAATATAACTTGGTAATTGCAACTAATTAACTTAACATAGCATCTAGTATAAACAGAAACTGTAATTGAAGAGAAGACAAAAAAAAAAAAAAAAGGGGGGGGGGGGGTAAAAAAATAAATAAATACACAGAGACAAAAGGAAGGAGAGAGAAAGAAAGAAAAAAGGGACAAAAGACATCTCCTGGTTAGTTACCTCATTCATGATCACTTCCGGTCCACGCTCCAGCCGGCCTCCGCCCCCCCGCGGGGCCAGGGACACAAAGGAGAGACTAGTGTGCCTTACCTAATCGATATACTATGTTGGGAGTCCAGCCAAGGGGCCCATATCTTTAAAAACTGGGGGTACTGATCTTCTAAAGTACTGGTTAATCTTTCATTAATCATGATGAAGTTAACCTTGGTGATTATCTCACCTAAGCTAAGCCTTGGGGATTTCCATTTTCTAGCTATATGCTGTTTAACTGCTAAATTAATAAATTGCAATAACTTATTTTGTATTGTATTTAAGGCTTCAATATGCATTCCTAAAAGGCAATTTTCAATTGAGGGTCGAATTGGGCTACCAAATAATTTGGATCCGAGACTCATAGCTTGTTCCCAAATGTCCCTAGCCACTGGGCATGACCACCAAGTATGCAAAAACTCCCCTTTCTGATGACAGCCCCTATAGCATTTATCGTTGTTCTGTGCGTTCATAGAATGCATTCTAGCGGGGGTGAGGTATGTCCTGTGTAGGACTTTAAGCGACACCTCCAGAATATTATATGTAATAGAGCCCCTAGACAGATTGGTAAAGGCCTCCTTCCACTCCGCCGGCCCCAGTCCCCTTCCCAAGTCCTGTTCCCATTTGTGCATAAAGGGGGGTTTAGGAGTTTTATCAGCCCTATTAAAAAAGGAGTACAGGGCTCCCAGTGTACCCCTAGTCAGAGGCAGGTTCTTACACACCACCGAGAACCAGGTTGATCTTGGGGGTCCTAGACTCTGTACCAACGACGATAACCAGTGCCTAAGACGCAGGTAGTGCCAATTTTCTCTTGGCGGAATATCGTACTTATCCAACATTTGAGTATGTGGGTAAATTATATCATTGGAGAACCAGGTGTTTATCCTATCTAGTTGTCCAAGAGCCCACCACTGACGGGACTCTGCGTGAAAAACGTCTTTAAAATTTGGAAAGGATCTAATGGAGGTTAGAGGGGACAGCGGGGTTGACAGCTGATGCTTCTTGACTGCCCAGTCCCATATCGAGAGAGTTATTTTAATCATTGGGTTGGAAAATTTAGGAAGAGGCTGGTTAGACCTTGGATGCCATATAATAGTGTCCCACGTCCAGGGCTTGAGATCTTGATTCTCCATAAACACCCAGGTAGGCTGGTGTTTGACTGAGTGAGCTCTAGGTAAGAAAGCTAGCTGGGCGGCTCTTAGATACAGCCTAAGATTGGGGCAGGAGAGACCCCCTTGGGTTCTATGCCTGTACATTATCTGCCTAGCTATCCGCGGTGGTTTGTTTGCCCAAATAAATTTAAAAATATGTTGTTGCAATCTTTCGAGATCTCGGGTTTCTACTGGGATGGCCAGCGTCCTAAATAGGTAAAGAATTTTAGGTAACACATTCATTTTAATAGTAGCGATACGCCCTGTCCATGATATATTATATTTAGACCATTTTTGCAAGTCGTCTAACAGTTTCCGAAACAGTGGGGGGTAGTTTGCTTTATACAACCCTGAGACTCTCTCCGTGATCCTGACCCCCAGGTATTGTATGCCGTCTGACGGCCAGACAAATTTGTACCTAAGTTTCAGAACCTGGATGTCCGTCTGCTGCATCCCCACGCCCATCGCCTCAGTCTTATCCCAGTTAATTTTCAGGCCCGAGTGTAAGCTAAACTCATCGATAGTCAGCAGAAGATTGGCAATCGATGCTACCGGATTTGTCAGAGTGCAGAGAAGATCGTCCGCGAATAGCGAACATTTAATGTGTTGAAATCCCACCTCCGGGCCCTGGATATCCGATCTGGTCCTAATGGCCTGGGCAAGGGGCTCAATCGCCAAAGCAAATAATAGTGGAGAGAGTGGGCATCCCTGCCTAGTCCCTCTCTGAATTTTAATATCCACTTTCTTTGTTCCTGGTAATCTAATATTGGCTGCTGGGTAATGATAAAGTGTTTTAATCAGGTTAATGAAGCGTCCCCCGAAGCCAAACTTCCTCAGGACTGCATAGAGATAAGGCCACTCGACCGTGTCGAAGGCCTTCTCGATATCCAGCGCGAGAACGCACAAAGGTGTGCTAGCTACTTGCGCAGAGTGCAAGACATTCAGCGTCCTCCTGATATTATCTGCTGTCTGTCGATAGGGGATGAAGCCTGTTTGGTCCTTATGCACCAAATCTGGTAGGAAGTCCGAGACCCTGCCCGCCATTATCTTAGCCAGGAGCTTAATGTCTCCATTCATAAGGGAGATCGGTCGATAATTCTTGGCCTCGAGAGGGTCCCTGCCCTCTTTGGGAAAGAGGACCAGATCCGCCCTGTTAAGCTCTGGGGGCATCGAGTCACCATCAAGAATTGAATTAAATAGTTTACAGAGAAAGGGGGATAATTGGGCCGCAAACTTTTTGTAATATGAGTTAGTGAACCCGTCTGGCCCAGGGGCTTTGCCCGTCTTAAGGTTCTTAATGGCCGTTTGAACTTCCTCCTCTGTGATATTTGAGTTAAGTTTGCTTAAATTTTGGTCTGACACCGATGGGAAGTCGTATTTATCCAAATATGATTGTATGGCTTCTGCACTGCTTCTGGGCTTTGAGGTGTAAATATCCTGGTAGAATTCAGCAAAAGTTTTCTGAATTTCATTTTGGCTCACCGTAATGCCACCGGTAGGTGTTTTGACTCTAGAGATAGTGGTTTTGCCAGATTTTGTTTTAAGCCTCCTTGCTAACATGGAGCCTGGTTTATTGGCTTTAGCATAAAATAGATGTTTAGTGCGCCGGAGGGCCTTTTCTGTTCTATCGCTCAGGAGGTTATCTAATTCAAGTCTACAAGTATCAATTTTTTGGCGCAGCTGGACCTTAGGATTAAGTTGGTTCTGACATTCCAGTAACCTCAACTCCTCCCTAAGCTCCGATTCTCGCAGCCTACATTGCTTCTTATAGCCCGATGATAGCTTTATACAAGTTCCTCTCATAAATGCCTTATGGGCGACCCAGGTCCAACCAATTCCCACGTCTGTGAGCAGATTCTGGTCGAAGAATAATTGCAAGTCACCGGCCATTTGTTCATGCAGGGAGGGAATTGTGAGAAGTAGCTCGTTCAACTTCCATGCATAAGGGGGTTTAAGCTGGGATCCCAAACACAAGGTAATAAGAACGGCCGAGTGGTCCGACCAAGTGCAAGGGAGAATTTTAGCCTCCTTGGAGGAGTCAAAAAGGGACGAGTCTATTAGTAGGGAATCTATGCGCGAATAAGACCCATGAGTGTGTGAGTAGTATGTATACTCTCTGGTCCTGGGATAATGTCCCCTCCAAGCGTCCACCAGTCCCAACCCGTCCAGACATTTATTAATTTGTTTTATTTTGTTGGAGAAGCGCCCATTCGTTAAACTATTAGATCTGTCCAATGTGTGATCAAGAGTTAGGTTGAAGTCACCCCCCACTATCACCCTCCCATTGGCCTGTGTTTCTAGAATCCTCAAGATCCTTAACAAAATTTTATGAGGGGATGTGGTGGGGGCATATATGGAGACTAGAGTTATGGGCTGGCCATTTACCGAGCCGTTTAGGATAATATAGTGTCCCTCCTTATCTACCTTTTTTGATTCCAAAATGAAGGGGAACTCTCGGTGGATGAGTATTGAGGTGCCTGCTTTCCTAGTAGGTTGTGTCGCTGAGAAAAATATCGGGTAGTCTTTGTGTAAGTAGCTAGGGACATGGTTACGGGAGAAGTGGGTCTCTTGCAAGAAGAGCACTGATGGCTTAATCTCTTTATAGTAAAGGAAAGCCTTCCTCCTCTTGAATTGGGAATTGAAGCCTTGTACATTATGCGTCACAAATGTATACTCTACACTAGCCATGACCGTGTTGAAGTGAGGAGTGCTCATCAGCTGCTGACTCACCCATCCCTGGATCCAGGCCCCGCGGGGCGGGGAGACCAGACGGAGCCCACAACCTCAGCTTGTGAGCCCGAGCATGTTGAGGTAGAGCGGAGTGGAGATATTTCCTGCCAGGAGAAGGTGAGACAAGAACAAAGGAAGGAGAGAAGAGTAATAATAACGTTAAACTTTCAGTTTTCACATAAGATGCCATAAACAAGAAACAAACGAATAAACTTTTTAATGGGCATAATAAACAGAACCTCCCTAGCCACCTAACTGCAGTGGCGGATTCAGGGGTGGAGGTTGGGCTAACCATACCTCCAAACTACCCTCAAAGGGAGGGGTACTAGAAACAGTTAGAGTATGAGTCGGGGAAGGGGGGAGAATAAGACCCATAGGGCCTCGCTATGAGGACTGGTGCTGACTTGGCTAATGAACACTTGTAGTGCCGGGGGAGAGAAGTCTACTACTTTAGGTTAAAGTGCACAACTGAGTGCCCTAGTACTTTTCTCGTAAGGTCCCTTCAGTGCCTGGCACATTCTTTATTCTAGACCTAGTCCTAGTGCACTGATTAGGGCTATGGAATATAGGCCGTTCAGCTTCCTTAAATCTCAACATTCTAAAACAAACAGAGTAAACAGTTAACTGTCAGCAGCCGTCCAGAGGAAAATACGAGTGCAAAAAACGTTCCAGGAATCCCAAGAAGCAGTCTCAAGTAGGGTCTGCCGAAGCGGTGGGGCTCTGCCAGGATGGTCCGCCCTGTGAGGGGCGCAGAGAGAGAATGTCTCCCCTTGAAGAGGGCTCCTTTGCCTGTTTAACGCGGATTACTTCCCGCCATTGCTTGGTAGGAAGTGGTATCGGCATATTAGCTTGAGCCTCGCTCGATTCCTCTGCAGGCCACAAGTGGAGGCGTTTGAGATGCTCTTGGCACTCCTCCCGTGAGCTGGCTGAATAAGAGGAACCATTATGTTGGAACAACAAGGCAAATGGGAAGCTCCATCTATATTGTATTTTATGTCTGATCAAAACCTCCAGTGCTGGCTTCATCTCTCTTCGTCTGGCCAAAGTGATGGGAGACAGATCCGAGTAGATTTGGAGCTCCGAGTTGTCCGGGCCCTTAATGACTGCCATCTTCCTGGAGGCCGATAAGATGAGGTCCCTTGACTTTTGCCTCAGAAATCTAATTATCACATCCTTTGGCAAGTTCTGGTTCTTTGAGGCTCCTAGTGCTCTGTGGGCCCTTTCCATCTCCCAGATCGACTCTGGGACGTCCGGTAAAATGCTGCCGATGGTTGCTTTCAAGTACTGCATCAGGTCCTGGACTGCTCTAGGTACACCCCTAATTCTCAGGTTGTGACGTCTGGAGCGATTTTCCAGGTCCTCAAATTTTTCTTCGAGGATAGAAATGCGTGTTGAGTTCTGACCGATCTCAGCCCTGTCTCTCTCTTGCGCTTCCACGATGTGGTCTGTGGATTCTTCGAGTAGGTGGGTTCTCTGCCCTAGGTCACCAATGTCCTTTTTAAGAGAGTCTACTGTTTTTGTGAGGTGGGCCAAAAACATTTCCTCAATCATTGCCAATGATTCGGGCGAGAGATGCATGTGTTGTTGTGGTAGGGCCACTGGCTGCCCCTCAGAGTCAGAGTTTTCGGACGGTTCTGAGTGGGAAGCATGGGGCGGGCTAGAGCTTGCTCCTGAATGTCCAAAGTGGTCCGTTATAATGCGTTTTGCCTGCGCGCCCTTCTTATTTTTCCCCATCTTCATGCTTGCACCCCCAAGAACCCGGCTGTGCTTGAAAGACTCGGTCTGAGAGAAGGAATGGGCTGGATCGTCTATCAGGGCCCCTGGATTATATCCTCTTGCCCAGCTTGGTCTGGTAATATATGCTCACAACATCAACATTCTCCTCAAGCTAGCATGTCCCCCCCCCCCCCCCCGGGATGTCTTGTTGATCTTAGGGAGACATAGTTAAATTGCTATTCGGCCCACAATGACCCGCAGGTAGTAGTATAGTCAGTTTGCTGCAAATGACGCTGGGCAGGTACTCCCGCCGGGGGGAATGTAGGTCTCCCACGCTCCAACTTGCCTAATCAGGCTATGACAAAAGCCGGGTGCTGTGCAGAGATTGTAGGTAGCTCTTTATAGGCCAAAGTTCTTTCAGCACAAGGTTCCAGCAGCTTGTAGCTGATGCATTAATTTTGTGTAAAAGTTATAAACTTGTTGCTGATGGAAGGGAGACTGTGAGATAAGCCAAAGCTCACATAAATATATATTCTGTATGCTGTTGGCGCTGGGTATAAGGGTGTTGTTGTTATATATTGTGCCCGCAGGTCGCATGGATTCATGTGCTTGTGTGCCTGCACTAATGGAGGAGGAGGAGGGAAAATGGCCGCTCCAGCCCCTTTCTTCCCCAGCCCTTCTGTACTCACTGAGTCCCTTGGGGATGAAGTCAGGCCAGCCGCCGTCCGGGTGCCTTTTGGTCTTCTTTACCACCTCATATGGTATGGTAGCCCTGGGATGTGGTAGCTGCAGGTCTAATTCAGCACACTGGCCGCATGGCTGAGCCAAGATGGCGGCCGCCCTATCACTGGCTGGCTCTCTTCTGCTGCCTCCCTGGCTTGCTCTGAAGCTGCTGCTCCAGGGCTCTTTCAGGCTTACCCAGCCACAGATGTCTCCTGAGGGGCCACAGATGTCTCCTGAGGGGCCCCGGGGTGTTTCCAGAGCGCTGGGCCTCTTAATTAGGCTGTGTGCCACCTCCAAGATGGCCTCTAAGCTTGGACTGCCCTCGCCACCTCCAAGATGGCGGCCGCGCGCTTGTGGGCCCTGCCGCGTCTCTCCTTCTTCTCTGTGCCGGGTCGGCAGCCTCAGCAGCACAGAGGCTGTTGCCCCCGGTGCCCTCAACTCACCCCGTCGCTCTCCGAGGCTCTGGGCTCCCTGGGGAAGTACACCACTGCCTGTGGCGCAAGGGAGTCTCTCCCTCCCCTCTTGTCAGGGTTCCAGAACTCCGGGTATACCGCCGGGGGGTCCAGTAGGGGATCCGGATCACCCCCTCCTCTTTCCCCACCTGGGCTGCTTGTAAGTTCTTTTGTTTTTTTTTGTTTAGGGCGCTTTATCTGCCCAAATACTGTCCCCACGGCAGGAGCTCCCTCTGTGCACGTCCGTGTCACAGTCAGACACCCGGAAGTCCTCAGTCATTTGTTTTCAAGCCGGTAACTCGGAAGCTATTCAGAGGCCGCCAAAAGCCGCCAATTGAATAGCAAATTAGCTTGCAACCTCACTTACGGGCTCCCTGCCTCTCGTAAGTGAGGTTGCAAGATAATTTTCCATTTGTTTTCAAGCCCGTAACTCAGAAGCCGTTCTGAGTCTCTCCCCCCCAACTTGCGGGCCTCGCGATGAGTGCCTTTGGCGCTCGCAATGAGCGAGTTCGGTGCTCATTCTGAGCCTCTCCTCACCTCTACTTTACGGGCCTTCACCACTTATTGTTGGACGTGGCATGCACTATGCGCATGGGCAAGCCCGTAACGTTGCGAGCATTACCCACAAACTCGCAATTACAACAACTAAATATATGATATAGTATCCATTAATGAAAGAAAGCAACATTTGCCACACCAGTACAGAAAACAAAGAAATAGCATTTTAGGATCTCTCCTTTTGCATGTGACACCAACTTTATAAAGCATCAGTCAGTAAGACCTTGTGTTTATTGCTACAAGCTTTTACTGCCCTCTGCTGGACATATTATGTAGTGAAAAGTACTGTGGAATGCATAATTAGACAAATATGACAAAAGCATACGTACTGTTACTGAAGGTGTGAAGGACCACGTTCTTGTAAGCTTTTACAATCAAATTGGTTCCTGGTGGTCTGCTGTGGTAGACATTGCCTTGTCTCAATATTTGTTATTAGAGAACAGATGGGTTTTCCTTTTCAATTCACATATTGTATCACATATATTGTGGATCTGCGGGGCTGTTCATAACGCTTCCGATGTTGGTCACGCTTTGCGAGCCTTGTGAAGCGAGGCAAGCCGTCGACCGCGCGGGACTTACGCTTTGCACTGCGAGCCTCGCAAAGCGAGCAGTTGAAGCATGCAGGATTTAGGCTGCAATGAGCTGTATGCCTTGCAAAAATCCGACTTTAACGGGCGAACCACGGAACTGGAAAAAACAGAAAAAACACAACAAATATGGCCCAAATTAACTTACACACACACACACTACAGCACAGTAGGAGAGGCAGGGAGCCTGTGAGTGAGGTTGCAAGTTAATTTGAGCCATATTTGCTATTTTTTCATGATCGAAAATCGACCTAAGCGATAAAAAAAATGGCTGCCTAAAAAAACGCAAAACGGAGAAAACGTGGCCGAAGGATGTAAAACTAGCCCAAAGGACGAAAAAACAAGCCCTAAGCAGTAACACTTAACACAAGGCAGGAACACTTAACCCAAGGCAGTAACACAATACAAAACAGTAACACTCAAGCGCGAGGCCTTTAAAGACTTGCAAAGGTGCTCATCGTGGAGCTCGGAAGGACCACCGAAGGTGATCATTGCAAAGCAGGAAAGCTGCGGCTCGCAATGAGAGGGCCCATAGCCTCGCATTGTGTGGTAAACAGCATTGCCAGGCTTACAATTTAATTTCCGTCACTTTTCCTAGTTATATTATAATTATACATACAGTACAAATATAAAACTATCATATTCCGTAGCGCTATACATGGGTTGAATTCAAGGCAAAGAAGAATAGCAATATTAACACATTGCAAAGGATGGAGGGGCCTATCTTTGAGCTTAGAATCCGGTGTCCATAGGGCTTTCCGCAAAGCACCATGCAAGATTAAAACTCGCAGACTTACAATCTAAAGATATGAAGATAAATATATAGTAATAAGGAATAGGTTGTATAAGGATATAATAGAAGATAAATATGTATGTATAAATATACATACATACATGTAATTCTAAGAACAATTAACTAAGGTACTGCTAAATATTGTATCTGATGAGCTATGAAGTCTGCGTCTTAAATATTCCACTTCTGAAATAAATGTTTAATTATATTATTATAATTAAATTTGTCCAAAATGTTAATGGTATTTTTAATTACATTTTTATTTTCGGGTCTATCACTAGAGGTAGTCCAAATAAGATCCATCCATTTTGTGGGCAATCCAATTACTTGTGGGTATGCCATACAACAATCTGAGATAACTGAGTAGCTAGGAAATATTTGGAACTCCAATGCAATTTTGCAACCGATATTTTACCATTGTTAGATTATTTATTCTATGTTTTTATATGGCCAAATAAAATCTATAGTAAAAACTTATGAAATATAATATTTGCAAAATAAAATATATTTTGATCATTCTTTATATGATGCAAAATGCCATATGTGCCAGTAAATTCCTTAGGCCCTCATTCAATTGCAATTTGGCCAATTGAATAGGGCTCTAAATAAGCACATAACATATATTTTTTAAATACGTTTTTAGTTAGTAAACATCTATCCAAAAGCAAGGTTTTCCCTAACTTAAAACTTCTTTAAAATAAATATGCTATGTGCTTATTTAGAGCCCTATTCAATTAGCCAAATCGCAATTGAATGAGGCCCTTAATATTTAAATCTGTTTTTTGTACATTTTAAATTTAAATACTTTTGAATTATGGTTTTTTTCTGGTTGAATTTTTATTTATGCAAGATATTTTATTAATGATTTTAAATCCTGAAACTTGGCTCAATTAAATTGTGTTTTGACTTTTTGAATTGAGGTAAAGGGACATGTTAATTGCAATAATATGTAATATGTATAAGCACATTTTGTGATCTTTATTATAAAACTAGCGACTTGCCCGTCACAAATTGCAAGCCTCTCCCACCATCTACGGGCTTCTGCGCCGCTAATTGCTGGCCTCGTTCAACCTGCCACTTTCATGCCTCGCAATGAGCACTTTCGGCGCTCATCACGAGCCCTGTGATGTGCGCCTTTATCGTTCATCATGACACCCGTAATGCTCATTGCAAGTTTCTCCTCCCCTCTACTTTAACGTCTACTTTACGGGCCTCGCACTGAGCGCCTTTTGGCTCTCATCGTGATCCCCGCAATGAACGGCTCAATGCAGACATCGTCCAACCCGCCACTTACGTGCCTTGCGATGAGCACCTTCGGTCCTCATCGTAAGTTATGCAATGAGCGCCTTTGGCGCTCATTGTGTGCCTCTCCCCACTCTCTGACCCCTGTATCTGTTTCCCCCTCTCCCTTCCATGTGTCTGTTTCCCCCTCTCTCCCTCCCCCCATCCCTGATCTGTCCCCCCCCCCATTTCCCTCCCCTGTGTCTCTTTTTCTATTAAGCTTCAAATTAGCTTGCAATCTCACTCACAGGCTCCTTGGCTCTCCCCCTGAGTTGTGTGTGAGGTTTCTAAGTTAATTTTTTAATTATTTTACGTTTTTGTGGGGTCTTCTGAGTTACGTGCTTGAAAAAACATTGGTCGTTAAATTCGTAATTTTTTCCAAGTCTTGCGTGCCTCGTGATCAGATACTTGAAAAAAGGAAAATACGATTTTGTTCAGTTTATTTTGCATATTATATCTATTAATTAAATTATTTTTATGATATTATGTGAACGTTGTCTACAAGGAATTAAATTTATTAAGGTCAAATGTTATTTATTATATTTTCAAGATTTCTTACAAATATTTGTATATCTGATGAAGACTGTTTGTAATTCTTAGTAAGTTATTAGCCTCCGTTTTAGGAATAAAAAAAGTTTCTCACTTTCTTTTATTTCTGCAGCTGAATATTATGCTGCTAATTTTTTTATATTCCTATTTCATTTTCAATTATTTTACGTAATCTTTCATTTTGCTCTAGTGTTTTTAGTCAGGACATATTTGTATTATGGAGGTTATAGAATTATTAGAGTATGTTTTAAGTAAAAAAATAAATAAAGTAAAACCGCTTCACTTTCAGAAATTAGGAGAAAATTGTGAATTCTCTTTAATTGAATTTTTGCCCTCCAAATATTTAATTCTTATTTTATTATTATTAACTTTTATTTGTAACGCGCCAGCATATTCCGCAGCGCTATACATGGGATAATAAGCAGGAAAAAATACAATATTAACAAGCTGAAAAAGAGAAGATGAAGGGCCCTGTATTGATCTTAGAATCTTATATAGCAAGTGCTTTTTCCCAAAGCACCCTACATGATTGGAAACTCGCCACTTACAATCTAAAGGGAGTAGAAGAGGCAGAAATCTGGATAAGGAAAGCAGATAATAAATAGCAGGGTCATGAAGGAAATTAGAGTTGGTCAGGTAGGAAGGTTTGCTAAGTCAGGAGGGATAAGGGAACTGGTAGAAAGTTAGTTTGAGGTGGCTCTAGTATATAAAATGTATGGAATAGCGAAGGTCAGGAAAGAAGTGAAATTTACTTGGGTGAGAGGTCTGTAAAGTGTTTTTTGCAATGATGTGTCTGGAGTGAAGTTACAAAGAGCAAGGTAGGTTCAAATGTGTCAGGAGAGTAAGGAGTTAAGTAATGCAGATGACCTGTGTTATAAAATAACAAGAATCATGGGTGGGTTAGTGGGCCCAGGCAGCAGATAGTAGGATAGATGTTATTTGGTCCATGAAGGGAAAGAGAAAGTTAGACAGAGGAAATGCAATCAAGAGACTGGAGGGGGAGTGTAGGGAGGGAAATAGATGGGGTGTGTGGGAAGGCGATGGAGGGAGGGACATAGAGAGGCCATGTGGTTATTTCTAAGACAACCAGAGGGGGCTGGTACATTTAACAGATACATACAAATGTTACACATGGAACTAAAGGTCCTTTCCCTCTTCCCCTATGCAAAAGATTGTCAGGAGCAGTGCCGCAGCCAACAGCTAGATGGCGCTGCTGATTTTCCCACAAGTGCTGCACAATGCATATAAGGTAAGAAGAGGCCTTGAGCTATGAGGGCCGAGTGCCCTTGCCGAACATAGTGATGGCCTAGCTGTCGATTCAGCACCGTCGAGTTACGCCCCGTTGGAGGAGGGAATAATTAGGGCCTTCCCTGAAACTGTATTGCGGCTACTTGCTGGCACGGCAGCTGTCAGTGCTGGCGATTTCTTTGCGCTTAAACAATGGGATAGATTCGAACTATGAAGCTTAAATTTTGCAGTGAATCATTATAGCAGTATGGATAATTATCATCACCTAACGGTGTGGGGTTCAGTTGGGCCCAGGCTGCAGATGGCAGGATATATGTTATTCTGTCCTGGGGCTTAGGTTAGCGGGGTGGGGTCCAGTGGAGCCCAGGCTGCAGATGGCAGGATAGATGCTATTCTGTCCAGGGGCTTAGGTTAGAGGTGTGGGGTCCAGTTGAGTCCAGGTTGCAGATGACAGGATAGATGTTATTCTGTCCAGAGGCTTAGGTTAGCAGTGTGGGGTCCAGTTAAGCCCAGGCTGCAGATGGCAGGATAGATGTTATTCTGTCCAGAGGCTTAGGTTAGCAGTGTGGGGTCCAGTTAAGCCCAGGCTGCAGATGGCAGGATAGATGTTATTCTGTCCAGGGGCTTGAAGAGGTAATTTTGGCATTCTTTACTAAATTTTATAGCAAAATGATTTAGAGGTGAACATTTTGATCCTATGTTATATCACTTTTTAAAAGGGTGCTGTGTTGTTGGGGGATTTCTAGTTGAGTGTTAGGATTTTCAATTTAATTGTAGTGGATATGGGAGGCCAGTGAATGAATTAGCAGATTGGGGCAACAGAAGAGAAACACTTGGTAGATATATAAGCCTGCAGAGGCAATTAAAATGGTTTGGAGAGGGGAGAGTCTAGTAACAGAAAGGCAATTTAAGATTGAGTCACAGTACTGAAGGCAGGAAATAATAATTAAGTGAATTTTGATTTTGTTTGTTTCTTGTATGAGAAAAATATTGATTTTGTATTGGAGACGTTTCACAGGTGCAATCAGCAGGTTTTGATATAGAGTAATATCAAGGCAGCAGACGGGTGTAGGTTTGGAGCAGTTGTCAACTGTAAAGGTGATGCCGAGTGCTGGGAATATGATTAAGCGTTGAATTATTAAGAACTGTCTTTAATATATTTATCTTATGGTTGTAAGAGGTTATCTAGGAGGAGATGTTGGATAGATTGGTGTGATGAGCTAGTAGAGAAAGTGATAATCAGTAGTGGAGATGTACATTTGGATTCTTTCCAACTTTTTTGAGTATGGTCTCAATAGAGTGTTGAAACCAGATGATGGAAACCAGATTACAGAGGTCTATGTGGAAGTTTGATGATAGAAAATGTGTTACAGAAGCAAATGGAAGCCAAGAAATAGGGTAGGCGTTGGATAGTTTGGATGGATCGAGAAGCGGAAGCACTCATCTATGATTAGAAACATGTCAGTTAATTAACATACATTTTCCGTTTTTTTATTTAAACCTTTTTTCACTAAATGTTATTCTTGTTCACAAGTCATCTGTTATATCTGGGAAGGGTACAGCCACAGCTATTAAAGAGGTAAAAGTGTTTATTGTAAACTGTGCTTTTACATTTATATTTTATGATTAAAACTTTGCTGCTATCTGCCTGTGTATTTTTAATGTTAAATAATGTTAAACTAAAAAAATACTTTTAACATGAAACATAAAACACCGGTCTTTTAATAATATCAACCAGAATAAACTTGTGTATCATAACCATACATAAAATAAGGATGGCTTGAGGTTAATCTTTTCAAATTAGCAGCCTTATTAAATTGCGATTCAGCCAATTAAATAGGGCTCTATATAGGCACATAGCATATTTTTTTACAGAAGTTTTTAGTTAATGATGACCTTGCTTTTGGATGGAAGTTCACTGACTAAAAACTTCTGTAAAAAAAAATATGCTATGTGCTTATATAAAGCCCTTTTCAATTGGCAGAATCGCAATTTCAGAAGGCTGTAGATCTCTAATAGCCAAAAACAAATAATATAATACCAGAAGGGCTTTGGAATGATAAGACTTGTTTATTGGTAAGTATATAAAAAGGGTCACTACTGGCAGCAACCCCAGAGGATCAGTGTTACTTCTATTGTAAGTTTCCTTTCAACTGACGTAAATTGTAACAATCTCTGCATTTAAGCAATGCCCACCCACTACAGCATAGTTTATATATACTTTAATCAGAAATGTTGAGAGCACAAGTAATATTGTAGGTCCAATGTAGACATAAGGCATGATGAAATCAGATGAACTGTCTGCAATGTTACGTAAGTTTCAGTAAGACACGGTGCTGCTTGTACAGGAGGCTTCTAGTACTAAGCCTTTTAAATGTGGCAACCATGGGGCATATAAGCAGTCTTTTCTCCTCTGTGACATCCTTTACCAATATCCCTCCCCATCTTTTAGGATGCCAAGCCTTAAGTCATAGCCAATGAATTGAGAGAACGCAGAACTAAATGATGGCAGACATCCCCACAGCAACCCTAATAATAGCATTAAGGTAGCAGTTGCAGAAGACACCTGCATTTAATTAGTATTATGTCACTAAAATAACAAAACGGTTGAAAAAAAAAAATCTAACTTTCAATAGAATTTATTCCTGTCACTTATCACATATCTCGCAGGAATTTCAACAACAAACAGGTTCAGTATCATCTGTGGCAATATATACAAACTTCTTATAGAGGACCATCCACTGCTTGATGCTTTCAGGGAATATTATCTCACTTTTAGTTCAGCACACTCCTTACAAATATGCAATGTTTCAGGCGTTGAACGCCACCTTTTATCAGACAGATTCTGATACATATATACTCCTATCCGTAAATACATGTACAATTCATTATCCAGACTTGACCTTTCCTTTGTAGCACTAACTCTTTCAGTTTCTTAATGTTTATCAGGAGCATATCTCTATACAAATAAGGTTGAAAAGTTGGCGTGTGCCATATGAAACATTGCATATTTGTAAGGATTCTGCTGAATTAAATGTGGGATAATATTCCCTGAAAGGATAAAGCAGGGGAGTGCCCTCCTTAAGTATTTTGTGCAATAAGCAAACCCACAGAAACCAATCAAATGATATATATGGTAGACATAGCTCTAAGTTCACTAAGTTCCAAAGGACTTTGCAGTGCCTTTGAAGTTTAAAGAACCAGGAGGCACAGAAAAGCATATTAAGAATTGCTACCAAATACTATCAAAAGGCTTAATCTCATGTCAAAAGTTACAATTCCAAAACAGCAATTACATAAGCAGTATATAATATATTTTAGGGGGCAAAGTGAAATTCTTCGTAGGGGCATTGTTTTGAAAGGGCTGAATATTTAGTCTTGAATGCCTGACTGGCTTTTAAAAGGTATTCATGCAGTCTACAGAGAGTTTTCAATTTGTCCTTTTGGAGGGATCTCTACTGCTATTGATCTTTTGCCCTGGATCAAAATGGTTATCCATACTTACACTACAATTACACATACCAACCATATGGTTACCTCATAATGGAGCATCTCAGGAAATGATCATCTTTATGTTGGAGTCAGTCCTTTTTCACTGGACCCTGCTTTCAACACTGGTAAGCAACATTTCCAGTGATAGGGACAGATACAGTAAAGGATTTCATAAAGGTTAATTAAGCCTGACCTTTTAAGGTAGTCATGAGAATGCAGAACTAGATGTACATATTGGTTATTGGTTTCTTATGAGATGTTACATATATATATATATATATATATATATATATATATATATATATATATATATATATTATAAGAAGTCTACACAAATATTTTTCTATCTTTAATGTGAGCTTGCAAGCAAGAAATAATTTAATAGAAAAACAAATAGATACTTAGTAGGAATAATAATTGAAAATATAAAATCTACAACACCCTGGTTACATAAGTGTGCACACCCTTTTATATTGGGCGGTTGTTGTGTTCGGAGTTAATTTCATTTAATTCATATTTAAAATCATCAATCAAGATAAGTAGCATTCACATTAAATGATTCTGATTAAACTCATAGAAAAATCAGATGATCCTGTAGGATTTCTTTGAAACGTTCATGATTGCATCCTACTGGTATAGCCATAAACCATAAGAATCTGACAAAACATCTATGTTATCTTATTGTTAAAAGGTATCAATCAGGAGAGGGGCATCAAAGGCATTGGATGTACCATGGAGCATTGTGAAGATTATCATCTATAAGTGGAGAAAATTTGTCACCACAGGGACAAGATCAGGAAGACCCTCCAAAGTTGATAACAGGATAAAGAGAAAACTTATCAGGGAAGATACAAAGAGGCATACAGTAGCATAAATGGAACTGCAGGAATTTCAGGCAGGTACTGGTTTCACCTTTTAATAGATAACAATATCATGAATTGTGCTCATGTCTGGGCTTTGAGGTAAGGTGGGAAGACAAAAGGGATTTCTAACAGAAAACAACACAAAGTTTGTCTACATTTTGAAAAATAAAAATAAAATAAAATATAAAAAACATTCAATCATCTCAAACTATGTGGGAAAATTGGAGTCTGATGACACCAAGGTTGAACTTTTTGGCCTTAATTCTGAAAGATATGTTGGGACAAAATATTTTGGCCCAAAACCTGCTGCCTCGGTCAGAAAGTTGAAGATATAATTTCACCTTCCATCATGGTACCAACCCAAAACACACATCCAAGTCAATCAAGGAATAGCTTAAGAAAATGAAGATCAAAGTCTTGAAATGGCCGATGAGAAACAAACCCATCATGCTCCTCTTAGGAAGTAGCTAGCATGGTGTGTGGTGCGAAAGATCAGATCAGTTGACTAAAAAGAGTGAGTACTAGTATCCATAACTGCCTGAATATGTCTCCAGCGAAGCACTAGTTACAAGAGCAACGTAGCACTGGTGAAAAATAGGATTCATTGCAGAACTAGTTGCTAATTAAACTACTGGGCCTCACCTGGTCTAAGTCAGTAGAAGCTCGCAGGTAGAGACATAGCAGCAACTCAGAAGGATACATCCTTCATGAGGCATATCTCTACCTTGATAATATCCTGGCAGCTAAACTAAGAGACTTGAGGGAGAACTGTTGGTGAATGTAAAAGATCAGAAAAGTGTCTCTATTTTAGGGCCATTGTCGGCAGATCAGGTAATCATGACCAGTCAGCAGTGTGTTTGTAAATAGACCTATGACTGATTTTTAGGTGTTATTAGTTTAATAAAAAAACAATAGATCATTTTAACATAGAATCTTGTGCTCTTTCAAACCACGAAGAGCACTTATAGTGAGGTAAATGGCCCTTTAAGTATAAAATATGTTTTTCCTATTTTACTGCAGTTTGCCATCTTAAAACTAACTCACTAACTCTATTGGAATTAATGGTATATTTTGAAAAAAGAGAACAATGTATTTTGGTGTAACAACACAGCTTATTGGACATTTGTTTAGCTGGTGATGATTGGAGGTTGCCTAAGAAAGCTCAAGTAAATTAGCAACAGGAAGTTTATAGATTAAGGCAATTTATAAGTTTCAGTGTAACATTTACTCTGAAACTAGAGATCTATGTTTTATCTGCCCAACAAATTTCATTAGACTCCAATCTGAGGCCCTCATTCAATTGCGATTTGGCCAATTCAATAGTGCTCTAAATAAGCACATAACATATATTTTTTAAAATAAGTTTTTAGTTAGTGAAAACCTTGTTTTTGGATAGAGGTTTACTAACTAAAAACGTCTTTAAAAAAATATGTTATGTGCTTATTTAGACCCTATTCAATTGGCCAAATTGCAATTGAATGAGGGCCTGAGACATTAACAGGGAGTTTGAAGGGACATCTCTGAGCAATTTATATACCAACGGCTTCTAAAGAAACCTGTTTGCTTTAATACCAAAGCAGCAACTGAGAAGCAAGACAGACGTTGTGGATAACTTTTAAGTTTCAGTGTAATATATTTTTTAACGGACAAGTTTCAGACTTTTATTTAAGATATTGTGAAGCAGAAATAGAGTATATATACCAGCAGTTTGAAATGGTTTGGGCAATGGAGATCTTTACTACTTGTTAATTTATTAGATATGTGAATAACAACAGAGAGAGAAAATTGAAGACGCGCTTATTCAATAATAATATGTAAATGCTATCATGATAAAAGATACCTAGGAACAGTTTCTACAAGACATAACCATTAATACTAGTTTGAAAATAGCATTTTATTGAAATATAATAAGAATGAGATAGTTTAATGTGAATACTAATATACAACTGTATTGTAAAAAAGAGTTGGTTGATTATTTTTTAATGAATGAGACCTATGCTTATTATGGGTAAATAAGGCAATAAGAGGTGATAGACTACTGTTTGTAAAATAAATGGTTTTATGTAGACATTTCGCAAGGTTGTTATATTCTTATTACTTCAAATATCAGTCTATTCCTCTAATTCCTGAAGTAAAAAAAGCTTTAACAATTGTTAGACCTCCAGTTTCCGTATCTTACATTTTATAGACTGTAATATTATAAACTTTAGAATTGTTTATAAATAAATTATTGTAACGGATCTACTGGCACCCCGACCGGGTACCTCCGTTGATGGACGCGTCCCAGTTTGAGTCGAGGCCTACAAGCACCGCACCGGACACCACAGACTCCACAACCGCCGTAGCTTAACTGGAGCCGCGCCGTCTTCCTTCCACCCTGTATGAATCTCCAGCATCCAGGATCGTGTGGGGGAAGACCTCTCCTCCAATGAGAGTACATCAGGAACAAGGGTTCAGTAGTTACAGCTCCAGGGAGTATGCAAAAGCATAGCAATCCCCAGTATGATATAGCGATCCCCTCCAAGAACGAGACAAGGCTACGTTTTGAAGGGTCAAGCAGTGAACTTCTCTTTAATGACAGGGGATCTCTTTTTATGCAATGGTGCCCTCTGAAGGGCTACACCCACATAATTATCACAACAGCCAATTATATACATGGTTTAACCCCCACGTCTCCTCCCCTCAGATAACAGGTAACACAATTAAAACAGACAAAATTTTAACCACATTCTGGATGTACCCCAAAAACAGAGGGTACACCTTTAAGTCCAGCACCGTTCAATAGCTCTCACCCAGGGGAACAACATATTAAAAAATGGCATGAATCAGACCAGGGGTTCAAAAGTTAGTAACAGTATCTTTTACACATAACACACAGACATTTCACATATCCCTCATAGTTGGCCACACAATACACATAGAGGGACAATAGGTGGGTCACACCTCCCTGAGGCTACCTGGCAACTTTGATACAATTAGACATGGATTAGATCATCCTTCTTTGTTCTTATGGCTGAGAATGAAAACACTTTATACAATAGACTTCCTTATGAGTCTCTGTAATAGGATTATCTATTAGCCTAGCAGCTGTAATATTCTGAGCCAATATATTCTGCAGAGCATAAACCAACATACATACAGTATAATAGTAGGATCATATTTTAACCATAATAATCATAAAACAGGGAGTATGTTTGTAAACAGGCCTAAGAACAATTTTAGGTGTCATTAGTGTAATTAGAAAAAAAACTATAGATCATTTTAACATAGCGTCTTGTGCTCTTTTACATCATAAAGCTTATAGTGAGGTAAATGGCCCTTTAACTTTGCAAACACAAAGTTGGAAGAAATTCTCTTTTCTGAAGTTGGCGAAAGGAGGGAGGAGGTGAAGAAGTTGGAAGCAAATATGTCTTTTTTGTGTTTATATTAACACATTTGGTTTTATTGTGGAGATATTAATACGATAATATAGTCACTGAAAATTGGTAATTCAACTACTATATCACAAGACATTAAAGGAAACTAAATAAAAGATTAAAGTAATTTAAAGTAGAAATTTAGATGAAAAGATTTTGGAAGGATTACATACTAATGTAATAAATCAATTACACAGATTGGTGATGGTAGAAAATGAAAAGTAATAATTAATGTAATAGAAGACAAAAGAAAGGTAGGAGAAGTAAAAAGATAAAGAAAAAGAAAACCCTAATTGTTAGTTTGAAATTCCCAGGGATAATTAGAATAACGTATACAATGTTTCTTTTTGGCCTGGGGAGTGTGCAGACTTGCTCAGTTAGTACCTGAAGTCTGAGTTCAGACACTTTCCTTTCCTTTAGCCAATCAGCATGCGCATGTGTTGCATATTGGATATCTCATTAAAAATGAGATATCCAATATGCAAGTCTCAGTTGCTGAAGGTGTCTACATCACCCCCAGCACATTTTTTTCTGTTTCTGCAAAAAAAAATTGTATTTTTTTATGCAAACATTTTTTGCTAGGTGGGTTATGATACATTCTACAGGATGCATCATAACCCCCTCACTTTCATATACCTTTAATCATTTTTTCCCTCTCTCCTTCCTTCTTTCTCAACTATACCCTCCTTTAAATAACTGCAGATTGGGATCTCTCACCTTCTCTTATAATTTGTTTTGTGGGAAGACTAGTAAACTGTTAGTTTAATAACAAATTTATCCTATAAAAATATAAGTCAGGTTTACCTGTTCAAGTTAAATAGAAAATAGAAAAATATAAATTTGATTCGGAAGCTGATCAAAAACCTATATTGGCTGGGTTATTTGTTTAAGGTGTAAGACATAGATTTTCATCATGTATATGTCTAGAGGGAGATTTGAGATTTTTTAACTTGTATATGTGTCAATGCTGAATGAAAGTGTTTTTTTTCAACTGTTTAAGAAGAGAAATGTTAAATACTATTTTATTTACTTTGTGACTTGTTTTGTATTTGGTTATGAGACAGATATGAAATGGTATGTATGTAGTTTATACATTGTAAGCAATGTTTTTGTATTTGATGCATTTGGTTATGATACAGTTTTAGAATAAGAAGTAGGTAGTGTCAGCATCTGAAGTGAGTCGATTGGAAATTCTGGCAAGCTTGACGGGAGGAGAGAGGAGACATTGGTGTCTAGGGATTGATTAGTATGACTCTTAAATTTGTATCTTTAAATGTAAGATGTCTTAATTCACTATAAAAAACATACATAGTAATGAATCTTTTCATAAAGAAAATGCAGACATTTGCTCCTATTCAATTGAGCAGTGGTAAGTTACTGAAGCCCGTAAACGAATTTGCTATTCAATTGACGTCTTTTAGCGAGCCGAAAATGATCTACGCGTTACAGGCTGAAAATCACTGCGGTTATCAAAACCGTAACTTACAACCCATCTAAACCTTTGATCTGTCAAGGCAGTAAATGTTACAATTGCTAAAATCGCAAATCGCTATTCAATTGCTACAATTACCCAAGGCCGCAATTGTATTAAAACCCGCAAGCGACAAATATCGGCCAAAATACTGCGTGTTCCAAATGGGACCGGCAAAGGGTTTACAGACTAGTTTGTAACACTGCAAAAGACAATAAAAACACACCAATGGACATATTATTAAATATAGGGAAGCAATAGAAGGCATTAGAATTTATTGCACCACAATTCTCAATTAACAAATAGGTCTTAAAAAAAATTTTTTTCCATTTGTTGGAATGTCATACATATGCCAATATGAAAAATTAAAGACACACTACCTGATTAAATTGCAACATAAAAACATGAAACGGCCTGCCATATTATCCCTTTCTCACTCACAGAGGCTCTAATGTGGACCCTAAAAATACAAACACATTTTTTTATATATCTCACTCATCATATCTACATTGGGAAAATAAATAGTGGCCAAATTACAATGCCACATGACATATATCAAGTACCATGGGAACATTTTATATTTGGTTGTTCAGTCCTTCAGTCGTGTGCGACTCTCTATGACCCTATGGACTGCAGCACACTTAGCGATGTCTCTGTGCTTTTCCACAAGGCTTGCATGGCAAAGATACTGGAGTGGGTTGCCAGTTCTTTCTCCAGTGGACCGCAATTTGTCGACGCTCTGCCATGACCTGCCCACCTAGAGTGACCCTACATGGTATAGCTCACAGCTTCATTGAAGTACAGAAGCCCCTTCACCACCACAAGGTAACAATCCAGAAGGGGAACAGGGGAACATACACCACACTAATCTACTCTAACCCATCCGGAAGGGCCGCAAACACACATGGAGGCTGTGCAGAGGCACGTGGAGCAACAGCCAACTCACCTCCATCATCAATTTATATTATCACCTGTCATATTGTTATCAGGCCTTCAGGAAAATGTTGATACTCCACAGTATCACAAATTGAACTTGTCATGTGTGTTAACCCTATAATATATGACTAGCGAATTGCCCATCAAAAAATGACGTCAATAGAATAGAAAAGTCAAGGAATGCTGTTTCGCACACAAAGTAAGTGTTTTGGTTGTGCGAGTATCTTTGGTGCTGATTGCAAGCCTCTGGGTTGGTGCTTTTTTAGTTCTTTGAGCCGGTTTGGTGCCGATTGCAAGGCCCATGCTGATGGCCCTTTGGCGCTCATTGCGAGTGTCTCCCCTGTTGTAGTTTTGCTCCTGTGAGCACCCTTGGTGCTCCCTGTGAGGCGTGCAGTGAACGCCTTTGGCGTTTATTACGATCGTGTGGTGTGGTGTTTTTTAAAGTTTTCTGTAAATGTATTTTGTAATGATGATTAATGAAATCATAAATTAATATACTTTACCTACAGTGGATATAAAAAGTCTACACACCCCTGTTATAATGTCAGGTTTCTGTGCTGTAAAAAAATGATACAAAGAAAAATCATTTCAGAACTTTTTCCACCTTTAATGTGACCTATAAACTGTACAACTCAATTGAAAAACAAACTGAAATCTTTTAGGTAGAGGGAAGAAAAAAAGGAAAATAATGTGGTTACATAAGTCTGCACCCCCTCTTATAACTGGGGATGTAGCTGTGTTCAGAATTAAGCAATCACATTCCAAATTGTGTTAAAAAGGAGTCAGCATACACCTGCCATCATTTAAAGTGCCTCTTATTAACCCCAAATAAAGTTCAGCTGCTCTAGTTGGTCTTTCCTGAAATTTTCTTGGTCGCATCCCACTGCAAAAGCCATGGTCCACAGAGAGCTTCCAAAGCATCAGAGGGATCTCATTGTTAAAAGGTATCAGTCTGGAGAAGGGTACAAAAGAATTTCCAAGGCATTAGATATACCATGGAACACTGAAGAGTGGAGAAATGTGGAGAAAATATGGCACAACATATGATTTATCTTTGTCTCATTTTTTTACAGCACAGAAACCTGGCATTTTAACAGGGGTGTGTAGAATTTTTTTTATCCAAGGTATATATACTAGCGACTTGCCCGTCCAAAAATGACTGGGCAATAAAATTTTAAGTCTTGGCAAGCGATGAGCGCCGAAGTGCTCCGAATTAATGGCTCGCCTTGCTGTGCGAGGCTCGCAAGCGATGAGCACTGAAGTGCTCCGAGTTAATGGCTCGACTTGCTTTGAGAAGCTCGCAAACGATGAGCGCCTTTGGTGCTCATCACCTAAGTCGTACGCACCACGCAAAGCGTGATGACGTTTTGTAGTTTGACAACTATTACATGTGATATGTATATATATATATATATATATATATATATATATATATATATATATATATATATACACTAGCGACTTGCCCGTCAAAAAATGACGGCAATAGGATTATAAGTGCAGTAAATTTTGTTGGGTGTTCCAAAATGCTTTGGCGCTCATTGCGAGGTTGTTTGTGTGCTATGAGCATTGTTTTTTTTTGCTAATGCTAATGAAATAATTAAAAAAAAAATACATCAATATACTTTACCTATTTTGAAGTAATATATGCAGGAAGTATTGTGGAGAAGAGCTAGCAATCTGTTTTGATGTTGCTGCAGCATAGAATGTGTGTTTTGAGGGCTGCTGTGTAAGTGTCAGTAATGTGTGCAGTGTGTAGTGTAAATAGTGTGCGTGCTCGAGCCAAATCCATTAGGGTAGCTGTGTACTTCCGAATTGTGTAAGTTAGTGTTGTAAAATGGCGCCTAATGTGTGGTACGCGTCTGTGGCTGATTTGGCGTCCTTGTTCTTGGATGGCGTCCGTCTTTTTCGGAAAATCCGTAGGTCTTTGGTGGTGTTTGGCGTCTTAAGAGTCCTGTAGCCTCGTTTTCGTTTTTTTAGCGGCCATTTTATCTCTCTCTTATGGGATTTTCGGGTGTCTAAACTCTTGTATTTTGAGTAAAATTGAGGTGTAACTTCAGTTTTCGAGGTCCTGGGTGCCCCTCCTTGCTGTAGGTAAGCTTTTTATATATTTGTTGTGTGTATTTATTGTGTTTTTAATGTTTTCATGTACGGGGGTTTCGGGTGGTAAGGTCGTATTTTTGCGAGGCCGTAATGTTTTTTTTTTTGTAAGTCCTGCGTCTCGTATTTTTTTCTCGTAAATTTTGCGAGGTCCACAGTTGCTGGCAAGGAGCGCCTTCGGCAAAGCGAGGGTCGCAGGCTCGCTATGCAAGCCCGCTGCATTAGCAACAACCCGCCTGCTCACAATTATATATGTTATATATATATATATATATATATATATATATATATATATACACACACACAGTTTTGGCTGGTAGTAGCACTTAAAATACAGACAAATAAACAAAGACAGTCTATGTTCTGGTTCAGACTGGGCATGGTCATTAAAGGTGGTGGGGATATCATAAGATGGAGCCGATGGGGCAACTACAAGGAAATTACAGTAAAGATTTTACCTTTGATACCTCTGTATAGGCAGCGAGGTGAGCGTGAATGATGTCACTGAACGTGGACCAGTGGTATTATACCCTGACTTGCTTCCCAGCTTCCTGAAGGTTCAGTACAAGAGGCAGAGCTGACCACACGCCCTAAAACACAGTGATGTGGAGCGAAATAATAAAAAAATTCATAAAAATATTTTATTTATTTTAAATACTGTTCTTAAGAGTCGATGTCCAACTACAAATATCAGTTTTACCTTCATTGAAAAAATTGCTGCATGAAAAAAAAAATGCTATTTTAAGTCAGGTCCACCTCCTATATTTTAGCTGTATCACCTTCAGCCACTAGAGGGTGCAAGTGATTTTTTCTCTATGAATCGTGGTGCAATGCACTAACACATCCTATACAATGTACAGTAGCAAATCTGCAACTTAAAGGCATATGTAACATTCCTGGATTATGAGTGCATCTAAAAGGGGAATCAGTAGTGTATGCATTTTTTGAATTAAAACAAAAACAAACATTATTAAACTTACCCTAAAGCAGGGGTGGGCAAATTCTGTCCCTGCTGCATACAGGTGAGTGAATCACTTCTTCAGTCAGCCTGATTGACTCACCTGTGCACAGAAAGGATATCTGCAAATACAGGCCTGTGTGGGGCACTCCAGGACTGGACTTGGACAGCCCTGCCCTAAAGTTTGCTAAATATCTTGAGTCTGCTAGCAGTTATGTTGATTTTAAGAATTAACATCCCTGGAAATTCCTGCTACAATAAGCATAAATGCATAATTAGTTTTAGCCAATCACAGGAAGCTAATACGTTGTTTCAATCTGTGAAGTCAGCTTCTACAGCGAGGCATCATGTATAAGGAAGCAAGGAGCAGCTCAAACATTGCTCTGTAGATTGTGCTGCTGTTGGCTTGAAGGTACTATGTGTCTCTAACCCCCCCCTCTACTTTACTAGCCTCGTGATGAGCGCCTTTGGAGCTCATCACAGGGTCGCAATGAGCGCCCATTGCGAGCCTCTCTTCCCCTCTACTTTACTGGTGTCGCGATGAGCGCATTTGGCGCTCATCACGGGCCTTCCAATGAGCGCCTTCTGCGGTCATTGCGAACCTCTCCCCCTACTTTACTGGCCTCACGATGGGCACCTTTGGCGCTCATCAAAGGCATCACAATGAACGCCTCTGGCGCTCATTCCAAGACTCCACCCCCTCTACTTTACTGGCCTCGCGATGAGCGCCAGGCACTCATTGTGAGACCCCCCTCTACTTTACTGGCCTTGTGATGAGCGCCTATGGTGCTCATTTCGAGACTCTCCCCCCTCTACTTTACTGGCCTCGCGATGAGCGCCTTCTGCGCTTATTGCAAGCCTCCCCCTCTACTTGACGGAAGGTGCTCATTCCGAGACTCTCCCCCTCTAGTTTACTGGCCTCTCTGTCCCTCTACTTGATGGGAGGTGCTCATTGCGAGCCTCTACCCCTCTGTTTCTCTTTCACCCCTCTCTCTCCCCTATGTCTCTTCCCCATCACTCTCCTGTTTCTAAACCCCCCTCTATCTCTTCCCCCTCGGGGTATCTTTCCCCTCCTCCCTCCTCTGTGTCTTTTCTTTCCCCTCCCATGTCTCTCCGCCCGCGCATTACGCATGTGCTGAAGGCGCTCACTGCGACGCCCGCATTGAGTACAGAGGGGCTCGCGATTAGTGCAGAAGGCTTGTAAAGTAGAGCTGTAATTTTTGACGGGCAAGTCGCTAGTAACCATTGTAGTGGACTAGTAACTTGCCCGTCATAAATGATAAGTTCAATTGTCTGTGCCGTCTCTCTGTGTGCCTGCTCTCTCTTTCTCACTCTGCCTCCTTCCCTCCATCCGTCCCCTCTCTCGCAGCCCCACAGTGCTGAAGCCTGAATGAACGATGGCTTCAGCGAGCATGTGGGAAAATGATACAACTTCCTCCAATTACGCCAGCAATCAGATGTGACTAACACCTGCGCACTAGGCACCGCACAGCCATTACACCTGCCATTATAGTGGATATACATTATTCTTAAACTAGTCAATATCCAATCAATACATTGGTAGCAAAATATGAAATACGTTATAAATACAACAGCACAGTACGAGTATTAGTAAATGTCATTGTTATGGTTATGGTTTTAATGCTAAAGAAGACAGTTTAACAAAAATACCTGTCTTTTCTATATACAAGTTTTGGCAAAGGCTATTAATCCAAACACAATATAAACCGAATCATCATATACAAAGAAAGTTGCTGTCAGAAACCTTCCTGAGTCCCTATCCACGTCATCACTGCTTCCCGCCTTTTTAATTCCTAACATGTAAATTGCGCAGGAGAAAATGTACCAGTCCGCGCATGCGCATCACAGATCAAGCGCCGTAAAATAACATAGCACTGCGCAAATGCAAATGTGTTTGTGTAGAGCATGCGCAGTACCATCTGACAGGACACACTGCGCATGCGTGTCAGCAGCGATGGCGAGTGTTTTGAAAGCTTGAACGACGCGCCAGAAAGGTCAAATGGAAAGTGACGTGTGGTGTGTGTAGTACTAGCTAGATGGCAATTGGGTCAGGGGGTCACTCACTGGAATACAATTAGAAGCTTGGGTGTTATATAATTAGCAGGTAAGCCATTGCAGAGTTTAATATGGTGCTCTGTATCGCTGTGGCACCTCTGTATTAGTGCTGCTAGTCATGTTATTGTGTGTCCATAGAGAGACCAGCAGGTTATGTACACCTGGCCCTGCTCACCTGCAGTTATGTATGAGGAGAAGGGTGGCTAAATATGACTTATTTGCACCTTGTCGTTTATATATATATATATATATATATATATATATATATATATATATATATATTATATACACATGCACACTCAGCATTTTAGCTTTTATACATATATTTCTATATATAATCTCCATAACCTGGCTCCTAACTTTAATATACATTTCTCATCCCTGACATATGCATATTTAAGTAATACACCATGAATTTGCCTGTAAAATATGTATAGGGGTATCCCACATTAAGCCTGTAAGAACTAAAACAACTAAATGACTAGTTTTTTTTAAGACTGATTGAATGTTGATGATGAATGATTTAATATTGTGCAAGTAATAGACTGATGTAGATATTTGGAGTTGGTAATTTGACTATTATTATTATTATTATTATTACTACTAATCACACATGTCCCCGGGATATGGGTAAGATCTGTTCGTGAGAACGTTCTTAAGTTGTTTTGTATGAATTATAACGATAATACTATAATGGCTCATGGTAATAATAATACAGTGTAATAATTATTATACCCCTGTACTGTAACAATAAGCTACAGAAACTATTGTACTATTAATCTTCATTCAAACAAAGAGAACATTAAAAAAATTATAATACGAAAAGCCCTGTTTTTAAATAGGATCATCTGTAACTCATGGGCTGCCTGTAGAGTGTGTATGTATGTATATATGTGTGTGTGTAAATATATATATATATATATATATATATTACACACACACACACACACACACACAATACCAACAATAAAGGTACTCGGTCAGAAAATGAGCTATCCTTAATGGGTAGTTCTATGGATGTGGTCATCCACTCTGAGAGCAGCCTCGTAGCTCACTTGTGCGCTTCACAGGGAGAAATATCCTGTCTGGTCCCACTCAGCAGAGTGATCAAGCCCCCAAATACCAGGCAATTCTACCCTGAACAGGAGACACAGCTAACCCTAGATGTACGTCTCAGCCTCGTTTTGTGAAGTGTAGCTGATAATTAGTTCCTTCTTTGCCTGAGTGCCTCTATTTGGCGTATATATATATATATATATATATATATATATATATATATATATATATTACATATTTTATTACTCTTTTTACTGAGATACTATATTAAACTGTGATGTTAGTTTTTATTTATTTGTAACCAGTTAAATAATAATTGTCGTGGACTGGCTAATTTTGATGTGCTAGTTTTGTTTTGTTTTATTTTTTTACACACTCTATGGTGTGTGATTAGACGCTATTAATGTTTACAGTCTGGATCATCAAATGTGATCCTTAGTTTCCAGAATCACTTTTGCTGCTAATGATGCTATGGTGTTTTTATTTTAAGTAAAGCTATTCATAGGAGTATAATAAGTAACATTGGATCATTCCTGTTATGGACACGCTGGCAGTGGCAGCAGCACTTGCAGCAAGGATCTGCTGGATGGCGCTGCCAAAATTGTTCACAGTTTGCAAGCATCGCTGAGATCAATTTCCAAGCTTAAACCTTTACCCTTATCCTAAAGCTTTTATATCAGCAGGAAAATTTTGACAGCGACATCTAGCAGGTGCACTCATAACAGGAAGGGACTGTGACATTTATGTATATAGTTTACACTTTTCTGTTGTGCTGGCCTCATTTTCTCAGCACTTATTTTGTGGCTAGCTACTTGCCCGTCAAAAATGACGGCATTAAAATTTAAAGGCTGTCAATGCTGTTTGCCACACAATGTGAACACCTTCATCGCGAGCCCCGCGCTGAGCCCCTTCAGCGCTCATTGAGTGGCTCACAATAAGTGCCTTTTGGTGTTCATTGCGAGCCTCTCCCCCTGTCTACTTTACGGCCCTTACGATGATTGCCTTCGGCGCTCCTAGCAAACCCCGTAATAAGCGGCGTTACCGCTCATTGCAGGCCTTGGCAACCTGCAATTTTCGTGGTGGTTCTCAATGATTACATTAGGCGCTCATTGCGAGCCTCTCCCCAGTCTCTGCCCCCTGTGTTTGTTTCTCCCTCTCTCGTTGCCCTGTGTCTCTTTTCGTTCGTCTCTCACCCCTGTGTCACTTTCCACCCTCTCCATCCCCTATGTCTTTCTCGTCTGTGCGGCATTAGTCCGAGGCTCGCCATGAGTGCCGTTGCTTGCGTTGTTTGGCTAAGTATTACTGGCTTTGTGATCGCGTTTACGGTCTTGCGTTAAGTGTTGTTGTCTTTGGGGTCGTTTTTACTGCCTTCAGCCTTGTTTTCATCAGTTTCTGTTTTTTCGTCCTCCATTTTTTTTTCTCGCTTGACGTTTTTTGTTGATTGAAAATCGTCTCAGTATACTTTGCGAGGGCCACGATAGCGTGACCAAGATCGCAAATTTGACCAACAAACGTAAGATCCACAACTATATGTTGTGATATGTTGACTCGTGCTTTGAAGATTGTTATGCCTCAGTAATGATAATCCCTTTTGTGTTTAACAATATACATGTTTTTTGTTGTCTAGATCCTGAACCTTTTATATGTCGGTGATGGAGGCATTGTTAAAGAGCTTAAAACAACAGGACAAAATGGGGTGAGTTTTATAGTAGCTTCAGACTCACTTCTATTGAGCTGTGAAGATAAACCGTGATACTGTTGCACACTCTGATATTGCTCTCTAACTCTACACCCATTCATTAAATGAATATGTAAGTTTTCTGTATTATGAATGCATCTGATAGAGAATTAATAGTATATGAAAAAATATGTTTGCATGAAAAAATACCAAAATAAACATGTAAACACTTACCTTGAAGTTGGCAAAATGTATTGTAATTTCTGACAGTTTTAAAATTAAGGTTAACAACCCCTCCGTAATTTATTTTGGCCAATCCGGTTAGATGACAGATTTGAGCCAGTTGCGATGGCAACAGCACACAGCATATACAGGAAGCAGGGTTGAGTCATATACGAGCAGTGACTGGGAGGCTGACTACACTGCTCTACTGTTGGCTGAGCATGCAGGTAAATAGTGGGTTAATATTCCTCCCTGCATGCTGATTGGGTGAGGATTAGGAAGTTGTGCAGACACCCACTGGGGTTGTCAACACAATCATTAGAGTTTTTTTTTTTTAAATGTAATAAAAATTAAATGTGTTATCAGATGTTCTGTATACATATAGGCTGCTTTTTGCCTAGAGAGAAAACGTGAGCATTAAAAGCTGGAAATAACGAGCCATCACATTATTATTATTATTATTATTATTATTATTTATTTGTAATGTGCCAGCATATTCCATAGCACTATACATAGATAAAGTACAGGGCAAAACAGTTTCAACACAATGCGAACAAATAGAGGGCCCTGTTTTTGAGCTTAGAATCTGGCATGCATAGTGCTTTCCCCAAAGCACCTTCAAGATTGAAACTGGCAAACTTAAAGTCTGAAGGGTTTGGGAGTTATGGTATTATGGTAAAGGGTGGGCTTCTATAAAACAAAAGTAATAATCATAAATTTACTCTTTATATCCCTTTTGTATGCAGAGTTATTATATTTTGTCTTCTCTCTGTCAGGAGTTTGCAAGCTTTGTGTGAGGCAGAGCTGCAGGAGCTTATGAGACAGATAGACATCATGTTAGCTCATAAGAAGTCAGAGTGGGAAGCCCAGACTCAGATTATATCCACTCGCCTTGAACTAAGAGACCAGGAACTGAACTCTGCCTTGGAACGAGAGGAGCGACTGAATAAAGAGGTAGAGAACTGGAAACCACAAGACATGAGTGTTATTCAAGATTATATAGGAAAGATCTGCATGCATGATTTACATTTTAGGCATCTCTCTTGCCATTTTTTTGATCTACTCCTGCCCCACCCTTAGTGCAGGGTCACTGCTTTCTTGCATTGCTTATTTTGGGGTGGCACTACCCAGCAGTACAACAGTGGAAAGCATCATACATAGAGACATAATTTGCTTGTGCAGTACTTACGATAAGTATTCCTAATGAACAAGAGCAATAATCCTGCACTATGCGAGGGAAGGAAAAGATCAGAGAGCCAAACATAGATGTAACAGTGGAGCAGAAACAAATACTAAAAAAGTGTAAGTAATTACACTGAATTTTAACCAAATGAAAATGTAAGGCTTTTTTTAACTTCCTCTTCAGATGAGTATTTCTAGTTTATGACAACAATAGATAATTCAAGTTGTTTTGCATACTTAGAACAAAGCCAAGTGGACCAAATACTTTTGAATTTGTTCATATTCCTTAGAGTTTCTCCATTACAAGGATGTGCTTTATTCTGTGGGTTAAGGCTTGGAGTGGAAGGTTGTGACGCTTCCATCTAGAGGTTTACAAATATGGCTGCATATGATTGTGCGGTAAGACCAATAAGCAAAGAATAGGGTTTGTTTTTATTGTATCAAGAATATTATTAATTACAATTTTATAGATGTTTAATCTAGAAGGTAGAAGCAGCTGAGGATTCCCATACAGTATGATACAGCATACCTTCAGTATTACAGCCTCTAAAACCAACGTGCCTTTAAAATGTAGCCGGTTCTAAAAATAACACTACAGTTCTTGACTACCTATATAGGTTGTGGTTAACCAATATCTAGTTACTGGGACTATTACACTCCTCTTCAGGACTGGTGTGAAACCCTCTCTAAGCCCGGCAACATCTAGAGACAGGAGCAGCACCCTGCCTTGTGCTCTTGGATTTGTTATATTGCTGTCTTTATTTCTCATTTTGTTAAGGGTTATACATGAGAGTTCAATATACGATCACATGTGGACGTTTTATGACTTGTGGAATAAATTACTGAACAATCTACTCTATTGGATCTCTGTGCTTCTCTCTTCCCAATACCCTATATAACAATGCCACAAATATTAAAACATAAAAAACGCGAATAAAACGGGACTTTCTAAACTGGGTTGAGTGACAAGAAATGATATGATCCCTGAAAAGGGTTCCTCCTTTCTGGATGGCTTGACTGAGCAAAGCCCCAAAATCTAGCTAAAATTCCTATGATAATAGTTGAGATTCACATATCCCAAAAGTTCTATTTGTTGCTAAGTACAGTTATGAGCGCTTCTTGTGCCCCAACTTATCACATCGATGTAAATAATAGTGGACAACTAAAACCAGTATCAACTGATATGACATCAGGCTTGAACTCAAATAGAATAATGAATTAGATTTCATATGAGAAAAATATAATGGAAGTGATATTGTTTTGTATCTTTTATTTAGTGTTGATGACGATAAAACATGCATTATATAATAATGATAGCAATAGTGATAATGTCAATAAAATGACCAAACTATTCAATAAAACAGTTAGATTTTGTTTTCTGTTTATATTATTTGTGTTCTCTATATAGTTCTAATGTTGAAAATGGAAATAGATTACTGTAGTAGTATAATTGGTGAGTAACAATGTAATGTCATAAAATAACAGAAAATGGCATTTGTATTCAATTGTATAATGTACTATAATGGCTGAAAGACATTACAGCATGAAAAGTTCTGCTTTAAAAATAATTCACCTTAGATTGACCTTAGATTACCCCAACAACAGTTAATTAAAAACAGTAGCTCAATGTTGCGCTTTAATTAGGTTTCCTATATTAGCCTGACACTAGTGTCTTCGTAATGGATCTTGGCTTTTGAGAAATGTATAACATATAAATCAAAAATATTGTATTGGCATAACGTACTTGTCATAACAAATATAGCTATTGCTTCCAAAAGTCATTTTTATAAACGAGTGACATTACAGATAAAGCAAATTAAAATAGCATTGTGAATGATGAACGCAAATATATACAAACATACTGCAGTAGCATAATTCCACTCATCACAACAAATATAAGCTATTGCTGTCAAAGAGTATTTTATGAGTGACATAACTTTGTAAGTGATAATAGGACACGTTCCCAGTGTCGTGAAAGATACGCTATAAAACATAAAAAATAAAAACAATTAATCAAAAAATTCCATGATACAATTCATCACGAGTACAAATATTTGGGACTTAAATCCAATTCCCAGATCAAAATAGCTGAAAGGTGCCAAATGAGAATCCCTCATTCAGGCCCAAAGGAGCTTGGGCTTGTAGGTGGTAAATCCATTTTCTTTCTTTCTGCCATAGTATTCTGTCTAGGTCACCTTTTATGAGGACCTAATTTAACAATATCTATCACATAAAATTGCTGTACATTCATTCTTTTACTGTGACAATATTTTAAATGTCTTTACACTGGGGTATTAAAATAATTATTGGCTACATTAACATGTTCCAAGATATGTCATCTCAGTTGATAGATTGTCTTGCCAACATACTATTTTGTTCCTAATGCATCTGACGTATACCTCCCCTGTGAAACTGCAATTAAAAAAGGCCTTTATAAAAAAATAAAAAATAAACTTTTCCAGTTATTTGGTGAGTGAATTGCTTGGTTGGAATCCATTTTTTTTTTACCTATTTACAAGTTAGATGTTCCTCACATTGATGGTCACTAACATTGCACCAAATGCCCAATAAACTGATGGTATTGCACCTAATGCCATGGAAAGCAAAAATATAAGTTTGAATAAAGATATTGTAAATGTCAAGGGATCCTGTTATTTTGAAAACTCTGATTCTGCTATCAATCTATCAAAGTTTAGCCTAAGACTAGCTCACAAATTAGTGTTACAAAAACAATTGCCATTTGTACCTACTTCTCACTCAAATCTTTTCACAAATATAAAAGGATGGAAGGAAACTGGCCTTCCAGAAAAATATTAAAAAGATAATTTAAATTGGAGATTGGCAAGTAAAATATCTGAGTAGTTTACTTAATGAAATTAAACAATACACTGAATATAATTACTCCTTTGAGGCTAAACTATGGAAGCAGAAAAGCAAAGTTACTCCAAATTTTAAAGAGTTTTTCCAGCATAGGACGATTTGTATAACAGGTTACAAAAAAACGGTGTAAAGAGTCAATAGAAGTAGATATACAAATATACAATCTAAGCAGCCCTGGATATAAGGCCTTAAGAGGATTACAGCAATGCCATTTAATAAGTATATAAAAAATAGTCCTAATGGACAATATAGACTGCCTGAGTATTTGTTTTAATATAGTGAAAGATCATTCCACCTATAAAATTCAAAAAAAAAAGAAAAAAAAAAAGATGGAAACATTATTTCCCAAGAATTTGATATCTGTTACTGATCCTACACTGACTACATTCTACACCCTACCTAAAATGCACAAAAAACTTGTTCCTATTCCTGGTAGGCCTATAGTTGCAGGGGCAAACAACCTGACCCACCATTTTGTGGATATCCATTTAAAAGAACTTGTAAAATCACTACCCTCCTACATAGAATTATGCCCAGTATAAAAGCACTGCACTTGGGTTGCAATGAGCGCCATCACACATGCGAGGTGAGGCAGCGGCGCATTACTTAGGCGAGACTTGCGAAGCAGCACTGTTCAAGCGTGTTACTCTGAAAACCCACCAAAAATAAGAAATCCTCTACAAAAAATTATAACACACACAGAGGGAGGCACAGGAAGCCTGTGAGTGAGGTTGCAAGTGAATTACACCCATATTTGCAAGGAAAAAATGGCGGCCGAAAAACGCAAAATTTTGGAAACGGCATGAAAACAAGGGTCCGCAACACCAGGCTTGCAAAACTTACAAAATACACGCCGCTTAAGACTGTAACGCACACGAACAAAGTCCTGCATGCCTGGCGTTGAAAATGAAACCAACAACAGTCACCGCGCGCCACACAAACAGTCACCACACACACAGAGGAGGAAGACACAGGGATGGGGACTGGGAAGATGTTGGAGAGACACATGGCATTCCCAAGCACTAAACTTGCAGGTTTAGGCAAGAGGAAAGGCTCGCAATGAGCACCGAAGCTGCTCAGAGGACTAAAAGCCTCATATTGTGTGGCAAACAGCATTGGCCAGTTCCACAGGGGTGGTAAATGTTCAATTTGCAACAAATTGTATTTTGGGACAGTTGACCAACTGAGAAAATGGTTCTTGGATCATTCATACAACCAATAATGATCACAATACCATACCCCAGTCTCAAACATTTGCTGTTCTAACATATTACCCATTTTATGGCTTTAGTTATGATACTCTGGAAGATGTCTTGACCATTATATCATTCCATTTTTATGTGTTTTTTTTTTTTATGCTACATTGGGGAATATAGGTTCTGAAAATTTCAGCAAAACTGTGTATTGAAGATATTCACTAGCAACAAATATATGTATTATGTAGCAAAGATTTATCCTTTTATTTAAGTTGTATCCAACTATTTTGTTGCTAATATTTTCAGCAAATGTATTTTTTTTAATTCTATTTGAGTTCAAGCCTTATGTTGTTTCTTAACGTATGTTAAAGTTTAGTTGATACTGGTTTCCGTTGTCAACTATTACTTACACCGATGTGATAAGTTGGGGCACAAGCTGTGCCCTTAACTGTATTAAACAGCAGATAGAACTTTTGATCAAACACAAAAATGTATGTCTGTATAAGTTTCAATAACTGGTAAGAAAATGAATAACAGAATCACTATGATCTGTATATTTCTCCAAAAAGTATCCTACAGATTTACAGCCGATTTCATGCAAAATGCTTGTTTATAAATACTTGACATCACATGTTGCCAACATTGTATAGTTGTCTGTTCCTATATTGTTGCATAGATAGTAGTTGAGAGTGGAAAAAAAAAAGACTTAGTGCATCAAGTTCAACCTTTTTAGATCTCCTCTGATCTGCAATATGCAGATTGATTGTTAATTGATCTAGAGGAAGGCAAAGAGATATACATTGTATCCCTAGTGTAAGTTGTGGACCCCAATATTCACATCTACATATTTGCTTTAACTTTATCCTTATGGACGTTTGATAGAAAATATATAATAGCTATTTTGGGATGTTCCCTTGTTAAATATATCTTCTATTTTGGTATTAGCAATTTCATAGCTAAAGGATTAGACATATTATTTTAAGCAATTTTTGTGTTCTTTCAGATATGTTTTTTGGTTGTAAGGATTAAAACAGATTAGTCAATTGCACTTCTACAGTATTAAAAAAATAATAATAATAACTTTTTAAATCCAGAATGGATATATTTTTTCTTAAATATTGTAATAATTTTGAACCGAAATTTCTATAGGTCAAAGAACTAAGAAAGCAGCTATTGGAACAGGAAGAAGGGAATTGCTGCAAGATTGCAGAATATGAGACTCATATGAAACGATTTCAGGAAGAGGTGAGTTATTACCATAACATCTAAATAGTGGATATTTCACTCCTATTCATTCATGAAATGTAAGTGTGTCAGATGTTGGTTCTATCATGTTCATGTTGAATACTTGTAATATTGATCCATTTCTTTTAGATGGTTCATTGAGCTGGTAGCATTGCTGTTGGATCATAAGTGATGTCCCTGTGTTAACCAATAATCATATGGTCATATGGCACACTTTGAAAGTGTCTGGCAGAGAAAAAAAAAACTTATGTGCATACATTCTTTTTTCTCTGCTTCTTTTTGAACATCATTAAAAACTGACTGGGCATTATACTGGCTTGTTCTTTCTAAACAGAATAATTTTGAGACCATGAACAATATGCATTAATGGGTGAATTGTTGGAAAATATGTTGGTAATTGTACCCCACAGAAAGACATAGATACTTCAAGAGTGCTCTTTTTATTAAATCTTGCTTGGTATTTTAGTTGGTTGTACACTGTTTAATGTTGCAAAGATGATGTTGTAAAATGTACTCTAATTTTGAAACTACAGGTAATAAGTGCCTTATCATTTATAATTATTTTGGCACAATTTCATAATCCCCATTATACCTTTAGCTGAGCAGGCTGAAAAAAAATTATGAGAAGGTGCAGAGGCGACATATGAAATCAGAGCTGAAGAGCCGAGGGGAAGAAGAAAGAGAGGTCAGCCGCCTGACACAGAGGTTAGAGGTAAGATTAATTGTGCTTGGATATTGTGTGGAGGTAATCACATTTATTACAGAATTCTCAAATAACCACTATATAATTAAAAATATATATGCTTGAAAGTCTGATTTCCGAATAAGCTCAAACTTAAACTGGAAAGTGTTAATTTGAATCAAATACAATTTAATGCTAATTAAATAGAACTTTTTCTAATTAAAAGCTTGCTTAATGACATTTTCCTGTCAAATTATGCTCTTATTTGGAATCAGACTTTTTAAACATACTGTATGTGTTTTTTCATTATACTAACTATAGTTGTTCATATTCCAGAAAGTAATTGTACCAAGATTTACAAGGTTTAGATATTAAAGTAATAACGATAAAGGTTGTTTTCCAATTTTAAGCTTCTAGGCAGCATAACTTAGAGAGAGTAGGTCACGCCTCCTAAAATAACCTACATCAGGTAGGATGCCACACAGAAGATGTCTTCTATATCAGATTTGAATCTCTTCCTAGTGGGGCGTATGGTGATATAGAGTTATTTATGATTAGAAGTATCATTGGATATAACTAAAAAAGAAAAGGATAAAATGTTGACTGTGGCATGAATTCCCTGCTTTCTCCGCCCCCAGTAATTCCTTATTTCTATATACTAACTAGCGAATTGCCCTTCAAAAAATGACGGCAATGGAATTGTAAGGTAGCTAATGTTGTTTTGTGTGTACTACTGAAATATATAATACAAATTAATAAATGAATATACTTTACCTATTTTGAAGCATTGTGTTGAAGAACTGCAATCTGTTTTGATGTTGCTGCAGCATTAGTGGTGTGGAGCTGCTGTGTAAGCGTGGTGAATTTGTGCAGTGTAATAGCGTGCGCGAGACGAAACCGTTAGCGTAGTTGTGTAGTTCCGCATTGTTCTAAAATGCCGGCTAATGTGTGCTATGCGTCTGTAGTGGAATATCCGTAGGTGTTTTGTGGTGTTTTGCGTGTTTCTTGTGGTGTTTTGCGTGTTTAGAGTGCTGTAGCCTCGTTTTCGTTTTGTTCGTCGGCCATTTTTTCTCTCGCCTAGAGAATTTTTTAGTGTCTAAACTCTTTTATTATGAGTTAAATGAAGGTGTAACTTCATTTTTTGAGGTCCTGGATGCTCCCTCTTGCTGTAGGTAAGCTTTTTATGTATGTGTTGTGTGTATTTATTGTGTTTTCCATTTTTTCATGTCCGCGGGTTGCGGACGATTTTTGCGAGTCCGTAATGTGTGTTAACGTGTCTCGTATGTTGTTTGCGTTGCAACGTAAAGTTTGCGAGGGTTGCAGTTGCTTCGCGAGGGCCGCAGTTGATACACACACAATATACACAAACAATACACACACACACAATATACACACACATTATAAATATATATATATATATATATATATATATATATATATATATACACACACACACACACATTATACATACACACACACACAATATCTATACACACACATTATATACATACACATGGTGTTAATGATCAGTGTATAATTAGTTTATATGGCAGCTCTCAGTGATTGCACATCTTCCTCAGACCACATTATCTCCCTGTCACTCAGTCACCTACCCAGGCCCGGCTCCTCCAGCTCTGAGGCCTGCTCCAGTCCGCGGATCCACGGTGTTTCCTGTTCCCCAGGCCGGCCTAGCCCCGCCTCCCCAAGGTATCCGCACTGATCAGAGCTCGGAGCTCCGTGCGTGGCCTGAACCTTCGCCACTTCCCGCGCTCTCACCACATTCCCGCGGGATTGCCGGGCTCCGGGATGGTGCGGCTACTGGCAGTGGCGGCGTCTGGCTCCCCCCTCCGGAACCCCAACCGGGGACTGGGCGGCCCTGCGCGGGGCATTGTGGGGAGGAGGTGGCTGCTTTCATCGCAACTACAGAGGCCCTTGCACGCATCCCTCGCTATGCGAGGGCCGCGGCTCGCTGTGCGAGCAGCGGGTTCGGCTAGTGGCAGTGGCGGCGTCTGGCTCCCCCTCCGGAACCCGAACCGGGGCATTGTGGGGAGGAGGTGGCTGCTCCATCCCAACAACTGAGGCCCTTGCACGCAGCCCTCGCTATGCGAGGGCTGCGGGCAAGGGCTGCAGGCAAGGGCCTCAACTATATATGTGATTGTGTGGTTTCGCTTCCCAGTCAATTCTCGAATTCAAAGAAGACATCCTGGAGCACTGATTTACTTGCTCTCTAATGGCCATTTTTTTAATCAAAGGAGAATGTGCTAGGAATTGAGAAGGCAGTGAACCATAACACTGTGTAAAACAACAGTAATGCAAGTCTTAAGCTTTTGCAAGAATTATCCTCCAATCCAATGCTATTCCTATTGTTAGATGATCTACTTAGCTGATTGTAAAGAAAGAGCCTTTCCAGTGTCCTTTAAAAAAAAGAAAAAAAAGTAATTTGGTAAATGGAAAAGAGAATATATTACAGCATTAATGTTTCCCCACATATTTTGATCATACATCACAGTAAGTATAGCTATATGGAATTAGTGGGAAATTGTTGGAATATGCATGTTGATAACTTTCAGTTGGTGAATTGAGATAGCTTACATGAAACAAACCTGAACATGCACTGAACTAAGTTTGAATTATTTGATCAGGCAACCAATTAAACATTGGATTAAACTATTGTGTTTACAAAGTAGCAGTACTTTTTTAATGGAACAGAAAAACAGACCTTGGTCCCATCATTATTGGTCCTCAACTAGCCTTGTTCAGTGGATAGTAAAGAATAGAAAGGAATAAGACTATGAGGTTGGATCCTTACATGAACCAATGGAAAGCTGAAATGTCATCAACTTGTTTAGTTCTGTTCAGAGATACTAAGTGGATTGCTTGAAATCGTGCATAGATGCAAGCATCTTTCTAATGACACTGTGAAGAAGGGAGTATTCCGCTTACTCAAACAATATAAACAACTTTTATTATTATTATTATCGTTTATTTGTAACGCGCCAACATATTCCGTAGCGCTATACATAAATTAAGTTACAGGCAATGACAAGTTAAAGATTCATACATTGCAAAGAGTAGATGGCCCTGTCTTTGAGCTTGGAATCCAGTGTCCATAGCGCTTTCCCTAAAGCACTGCACAGGATTGAAACTCGCAGACTTACAATCTAATGGTTAAAGTTTGTATGTGGTACAGTAGGGAGAGAGTAGTGCTGAGCATGTTAGGGAGGAAGGTTATAGGCTTCTTTAAAGAGGTGCGTTTTTATTGATGTTTTGAAGGATTTAAGGCAGGAGGATAGTCTGGTGAAGCGAGGCAGGGAGTTTCAGACAATAGGGGCAGCTCGAGAAAAGTCCTGGAGGCGGGAGTGAGAGGAGGTGACAAGAGTGGTAGAAAAAAGAAGGTCGTTAGCAGAACGAAGAGGGCGTGTGGGGGAGTATTTGGAGATGAGAGCAGAGATGTATGGGGGTGTGCTGTTGTTGAGGGCTTTATAAGTTAGGGTCAAGATTTTAAACTTTATTCTGGAGGCTAAGGGAAGCCAGTGAAGTGATTGACAAAGAGGAGCTGCTGACACTGAACGATGTGTACTGAAGATGAGTCTGGCGGAGGCATTCATTATGGATTGTAGTGGGGAGAGGCCAGTAGTGGGTAGGCCAACAAGGAGCGAGTTGCAATAGTCAAGACGAGAAATGATGAGAGAGTGTATTAGAATCTTAGTAGTGTCTTGTGTAAGGTAATGGCGTATTTTGGATATGTTTTTTAGATGGAAAAGACAGGATTTGGTTAGAGACTGTATGTGTGGGATGAAAGAGAGGGCAGAGTCCAGTAGAACCCTGAGACAACGGGCTTGGGAGGTGGGAGTGATGATGGCATTGTTGACAGAGAGAGAGATGTGAGGAATTGAAGCTGTAGTAGAGGGTGGGAAGATTAAGAGTTCAGTCTTAGACATGTTGAGTTTTAGATGGTGGGCGGACATCCAAGAGGATATACTAGAGAGGCAGTCGGAGACGTGTGCTAGAAGAGAGGGGGATAGATCTGGTGCTGAGAGATAGATTTGGGTGTCATCTGCATAGAGATGGTACTGGAACTCAAAAGAGTTTATTAGGGTGCCGAGTGAGGATGTGTAGATGGAGAAGAGGAGGAGGCCTAGGACTGATCCTTGGGGTACGCCAATAGACAGGGGGTGAGGAGAAGAAGATGTGCCGGAGAAGGAGACGCTAAATGATCGTTCTTGGAGATATGATGAGAACCACAAGAGAGCAGTGTCTCGAATCCCGAGGGAGGAGAGAATGTGGAGTAGAATTGAATGGTCAACTGTGTTAAAGGCGGCAGAGAGATCCAGGAGAAGCAAAATAGAAAAGTGGCCTTTAGACTTGGCGGTGAGCAGGTCATTGGTGACTTTTATGAGGGCTGTCTCAGTGGAGTGTTGGGGCCGAAAGCCGGATTGGAAAGTGTCCAGAAGAGAGTTAGAGGAGATGAAACTGGTAAGGCGGTTATAGACTAACCGCTCCAGCAGTTTGGAAGCCGGGGGAAGTAGAGAGATAGGGCGATAGTTGGATGCAACGTCAGAATCGGATGAGGGTTTCACTTTATATCATGAATTGTCAGTGAATAGCATGGATTCCACATCTTTGAAATGGAGAAATTATTTGAATATCCATTAGAACACTTACTGCTTATGGGCTGACAATTTTATTTATTTATTTTTTCCTCTAGGAATTCCGCCAAAAATCTCTGGATTGGGAGAAACAGCGGCTTCTTTATCAGCAGCAGGTGGTCAGCCTTGAAGCACAGCGCAGAACTTTGATGGAGCAGGCAGAGATCTACCAGGTACCACTGAAGTACACTTTTTAATTTCACACCGAGTACACCTGCATATCTCAAACGGGCAATAAGACCTGTTGTCCCACACTTCATTTCTTAGTTAACATTGATCCTATAGCCAATAAAGATTATGGATAATGAAATGCAAATCGGGCGCAATGTACAGACTTAAACAAAATTCTAACTGTATTAGAAGTAAAAGGTGGTACATTTTGAGCCACATTTGCTTCTCACCATCTGGATTATTTTAATTGGCAGTAAAAGCATAACAGAACAGGCCTTACAGCTTATTGAGACATTTATTTATTTATTTTCTTTTTTTTTTGCTGTATAAACAGTGGATTTTTTTTTTCTTTTTTTTTTTCATTGCCTTTCCTTTATTCCCCATAGCATGCTTTAATGTCTATCCTGGAAAAGTGAACTGAGGTTCTTTAATACGCAGACTGGTAAAACTGATAATTATCGGAAGAAAGAAGCATGGGTCCATAGATAACATAGATAGTACATTGTAATGGCTTGCTTGATCTCGCCTTTATCCTATCCACTGTGTTTAAAGAGGTGTAATTTGAAACATTTAAAAATATTCAAACTTGCACTGATTTGATTACATATTTCTTCATAAATATTTAAGCAATGTAAAAAGTTCACTAGAAAAATACTGTAAAGCAATGCCTCATAATTGTCAAATAAACTCTGCACACTTGGATGTGGAATAAAAGTCTCCTATCCCCCATTTCACTTCCAGCAACAGTCACAGAACCGCAAGCAGATGATTGAGCAAACCAGTCTGGCTGGTCGTTCTGAACTCCAGCACCTTAGTGGTCAGCTGTACCGTGCAAATGATAGTCTCTGTGCCAAAGAGCAAGAGATGGAGAGACTGAGACTGCAGGTGGAGGAAGCCGCAGAAGGGCAGAATCGGTCAGAACAGGAACTTGAGCAGGCTAGACAAACCATACAGGTGAACTTACAGAGAGTGGGAAGATGGCAGAATTCATGGTATAAAAACAACGCTCCACTAACTTACCTTTAGTAGGTGTAATCTCTAGATACATACATTATATAATGTATTAGGTTATGAGAGTTCCCTTTAAAGATATAATATGTTTTGATGATGAATGTGAAAAGCATTTCCCTCGCAAGTGTAAATTGATCCATTAATAGTAAATCATAGTATCACAAAAGCATACAGGTAATAACAGGTTAGTATATACGTCACTACTACCTTCTGCATTCAGATAAGAATTTGAATCTTCAACCAACAACAAATATATATATATATATATATATATATATATATATATATATTTATTTACCAGTTATTTACCAGTTTGTATAGTTCACCTGTAATTGTATCTTTTGGTATTTCTGATCCACGTGCAAAGCATTGACTATTATCTCATTATTGCCAACTACACCTTTATTGTGTTTTTCAGTCTGACACTGCCTCCACCTTTGGGATGTAAAAATTGTGTAGAACCAGAGATTAATCTGATTATTCCCTTGGTCTGCAGGCACTCATTCTTATCAGTAATTCAACACAAGAGAGAACACTTCAATACATTCCTACCCTACTTTTGAGCAATACATATTACTAGCGAATTGCCTGTCAAAAAATGACGGCAATAGAATTGTAAGTCAAGGAATGGTGTTTGGCACAGACATTATTTTTGTGGTGGTCTGAGATCTCGGTGCTCATTGCGAGCCTCTTGGTTGTTGTATTTTTTTTTTTTTATCAGAGGCGCTTTTGCTGTCATTGTAAGGTCGGCGCTGATTTGCTTTTTGCGCTTATTGCAAGGCTGTCCCCTGGTGTAGTTTGTGTGGTATGAGCAGCGTTGGTGCTCGTTGTGAGGCGCGCAGTGAATGTCTTTTGCGTTTCTTGCATTTTTTTTGTGTATATGTTTGTTTTTTGTGATGCTAATGAAATAATTAGTAAATGAATAAATTAATATACTTTACCTATTTGTAAGTAATACATGCAGGAAGCATTGTGCTGAAGAGCTGACAATCTGTTTTCATGTTCCTGCAGCATACAATGTAGGTTTGCACTGTTGTTGAGCTGAGGTGTAAGTGTCAGCAATGTGTGCAGTGTGTAGTGTAAATAGTCTGCGTGTGCGAGGGGAAGCCGTTAGTGTAGCTGGGTACTTCCGCATTCTGTAAGTTAGTGTTGTAAAATGGCGGCAAATGTGTATGTGGTAGGCGGGTTTGTATGATTTAGCGTCCTTGCTAATGGTGTATATTGTAGGTCGTACAGGTTTTTGTAAAAGCCATATTTGCTTTGTATGTAGCTGCATTAGGGGTCGTGTAGCCTTGTTTTCGTTTTTTTTCAGAAGCCATTTTTTCTCTCGCTTAGGAGATTTTTGAGTGGCTAAACTTTGTACATTTGACCGAATTCGAGGTTTAAGCTGTGTTGCAGAGGTCCTGGGTGTCCCCCTTGGTGTGGGTAAGGTTTTTATTTTTGTGTGTATTTTTGTGTTTTTTTTTTTTATGTTTTGCGAGTCCGTAATGGATTTTTAATTGTTTTTGTGTAAGTCCGCAATTTTTTTTTCTAAGTCCCGCAGCAGGTATATTTATGTGCAAGTCCATAGTTAGTCATTGCGTGTTTATGTTTTTTTTTCCAAGTCCCGCTTGTATAGTGGTTTGTAAGCGGTTGTGAGGCGCCGTAGAGCCTGCACCTCTGCCTACGGCGCTCATCTCCACCAGCGCAAGGAGAGCCTTTGGCGCTCCTTGCCAGCGACTGCGACCCTCGCGTTGCGAGCCCGCAAGCGTTAGCAACAACCCGTATTGCTGACAACTATATATGTGATTGCAACTGGAATGGTGCTGCTGTTTTTGTACAGTAACTACTGGAAAGTAGTGAAAAGAAAATGCCTATTATGCACACTGTCTTGACTCATTAAAATTAATACGAAGTAAAATTCGCAAAAGTTGATTTAAAGTACATCTGCCACCTTAGTGTTGAGCTTTGTATGGGAGAGCACAAAAAATATAGTACTTGTAAATTAAATTTGAGGAACATTCCAGTGATCTCAACAATAGTTATATTGATTTAAATACTTTTATAAGGTTCCCTAAATACTATGGGAACAATGTATCTTGAATAATCACCTACCATGTATAATACAAAACAGTATTATAAGCCTCTATAAGATGTTATGCATTTTTGATTCAATGTTTAGCAATGTCACTTACAAAGAGCTGTATTTTTAGAGCTAAATCAATATAAAAACGTATAATTTATTTTTGACATTGTTGGAATGTTTTCCAGATTCTGTTTAATATTTCATTTGATTTTTCTTTGTGCTCTCCCACATACATTTTGGCAATAACTGAACTTTATATTTTAATTTGTCTTTTGTGTATTTTATTTCATATTATAAAATTTGTATGCTAATTTCTTCACTTATACCATCTACCCCCAGAGTAAAATGCAGGAGAATAGTTAGCCCCCAGTCATTATTGGCAACCACACCCTTCTGGATCTGATGAAACCCTGTTCTGCAGCCCAGGACTGAAAATCAGGCTGAAATTGCTAAAACTCACAATCTATATCACAGCATCTTTCCAGTGCCCTTTCAATGTTACCACAACTAATGCTCTTGGAACCTCTGGTCCTTATAAAATGGAACCATAGCATTCCACAGAATGTGATTTGAGAAACCTTGACTTTTAACAGCATTTGACCCTACCTCCTCTATTACTTTTCTGTAAAGTAATCTTTGCCTTGGATTTCCCCTGAATCCACAATGTTCAGATCATTACTATTTGGGATGTAAATTATTTGAGACATGTTGTAACCACTTTAATTTCTTTCCTGCCTAGTGTTATTACAAAGAGATATAGTCACTGCTAAATACGCCCACGTTTATCAGCGGATTTGATTTTTGTTGTATTAATGTACGTTTTACTTATTAAGACTTTTAACTTGATCACTGGTGTGCCGTTTCATACTACTGGGAACTTGGTGTCTTATGTTAAGTCACCATATCGTCTACAGGTGCTCAGGGATGAGAAGGAAGAGCTACTAGCAACACTGCAAGTCCATACAGACTTCATACAGAACTCCAAAGCACAGAAAAACGAGCTGCATAGAGAAGTACACAGAGTGAGCAATGCTCTAAGAGATAAAGAGAATAACATCAGGTAACACTTTATTTCTACAGCCTCACAGTTTCTATTCTGAGCAGTGCAGACTTTTGCTATCTTGTTTGTCAGATTCGTTAGTACGCAACTGCAGTCCGTTAGTAACTAAGGAAATTTCTACATGAGTATAGGCAGAGCAGTAAAAGCCGCAGTCTTTTTTTGATTGTACAAAAGTGATTTAATCAGGGAAATCTTCAAATCCTGCGCTTTACATGCATGGTTTATCATAAGTCTATCAAGAAGTGAGCTCCAAGAAATAAGAATTGGAGCATGAATAAGTGATAAGTTTTACAACAGTCCTATACAGTAATCAAATTATCTAGTCCTATCAAATCACCTTCTTGCCATTCGCATTGAGGTTTTTGAAAGCTGAGTATGCATAGAGAGAACCATGGTATTTATAGAGTGGAAAAACAGCTTCTATGTTGAATTATTCAGAATACATTAAATGTAACCACAATATGTTGGCCTTCATACAGATCCTTGGAGGAGAGATTACAGGATACAAGATTATCAGGTAGCCGGGCAGAGTTGGAAGAGATTCATTCTAAGCTATCCACCAGTCTACTAAATGAGCATAGATTAAAGACTGAAGTGACACATTTGGAAGACAGGTTAGTATATACGTCACTACTACCTTCTGCATTCAGATATTTACATGTGATGAGATGTTAATTGAGTAAACCTAAATGGATTTTTTTCTTTTCTTGTTGTTGCAACCGAGAGAGTATTTTGTGTTTCTCTTTCAGTTGATACTCTCAGCACATTAAACTAAGTCAAGTGTTTAACTGCACTGGGAGGCATGAACTGTTAACAAATGAGCAGTAACATAGATGAATGAGTCATACTTGTCTGCTAATTATACCTACATAGTACAGTATGCTATGTGAATTTTCTGTTTAAAATCACTAATTAATTTTTCCATACAAAAACATTTCTTTAATATATTAAAAATGCCCTTTGAAATGCATGAATAACGTGGACCTTGTCCATATAACTGCTTAGGTTCCACAGATTTGAACCCTCAGCCTCATCTTTAAATTTTTATTTCTAGAGCATGTTTGTCAGTAATTTATTTTGAAAAGTTTTGCTCACCTCTTTTAGTGTTGGTGAAGTGACCATACAATGCCAGCAACTAACCAAAGAACTGAAAGAGAAGAGGGAATCTATGCAGCTCATGGAAGAGGAACACAAGAGATGTTGGACTGAGATGAAAAAGGTGTGGGGTTGTCTTATATGGCAAAACAAAGACATACAACATATTTCCATTATGGGCAAAACTTTCTTACTGATTTTACTGTGTTTTGCATATAGTATTAAAGAGAAAGTATGGTGTTTAACACCCAAATGGATTTCAATACAATCTTTAGGACATATAAACTTTATTGACTCAAAAAAACGCTGTATTAAAAACCATGAAACCCCAGGTGACCTGGTACACAATACTATAGGGATCAATATTTTGAGTTCATTGGTATGTGGTACAGTACAAACTTTGCAATTTCCTGAACATGAACTTCTTAGGTCTCAAATTTACATATACAATACATTCCAACAAAATTTTCATTTTTGGACCTTCAGATTAATAAGGATAATAAGGGGGATATGCACGCCACAATCTATCGCAAAAGAACTGCTACCAATTCCTTCTGAACTGTCATAGCCAGCACCTCACTCCCCTTTAAAAGAGGCATACCAACAGTCCAATATTTAAGGGCTAGGTGTAACTGTGACTCAGTGGAAAGTTTTGAAGATCAAGCTGTAGAGCTGAGAAGAAGATTCAAAGAAAAGGGGAATCCAAATAGAATCCTCAAAGAGGCATATAAAAAAGCTCTACTCAACTCTACTAAGCAAAAATCAGAGGATGTATCAGTCAGATGTATAATGGAATATGGCAGTACCATCAAGTCATTAGAAAAATATTAAACAAATATTGGTACCTACTCCAGATCTAACACTGAACAAACTACTATCCACTAAAGCCACAGTTACCTATAGAAGGGGAAGAAATCTGGCAGATTTACTAACTTCTAGTTTCTACAACAAACGTAAAGTTTGTACTGTACCACATATCATTGAACTCCAAATATTGATCACTATAGTATTGTGTACCAGGGGTTTCATGGTTTTTAATACAGCGTTTTTTTTTTTTTTGAGTCAATAAAGTTTATATGTCCTATAGATTGTGTTGTGTTTTGCATATAGTATGTAAAGGATGAACATTTTTTAAGAAGCCTTATTAATTCTTCTCCTCTTCTTCTTCCTCCTCCTCCTCCCACCACTACGCTGGGAGTACAATAAACAATTAATAGATATTTACATACATTGGAAGGCAGATAAAACAAGGCAGCACATTTATATATACACAGTTACACAAAGAGACGAGGGCACTGCTCGCGGGAGAGCTTGCAATCTAATTGGTAATAAGGAATAGAAAATGGGTTTAGGAGACTTCTGGGTGGATTAATAATGACAGAGATATATGCAAACTAGACCGGGTAATCTAACTTCTCTGAATAAGAGGGTTTTCAGAAAAAAAAAAAAATATTTGAAGACTAAGGGACAGTCATAGAGAGCGATGTAGAGATAAAAAAAAAAAAGAAAGACTCCAATCTTGAGAAGTCCTGCATGCAAGTAGTTAAAGATGCAAGATGATATGCTCAAGTCTAGAGAATAGTGGAGAGGGTGATTTGGAGTGTATCTGGAAAGAAGAATCCAGATATAGAGAGATGCAGTGTTATTTATGGCTTTGTAAGTGAGGCTAAGGAATGTGAAAATTATTTTTGAGGAAATGGGGAGATAGTGTAGGAACTAGCAGAGAGGGCAGCACTGGGTAAGTTGAATGATTCTGGCGAAAGCATTCAGGATGGACTGGAGTGGGCAAAGGCAGTTTAATGGAAGGCCAATTTAGGATAGAGTTGCAATAGTGTGACATTATAAGAGCATTAATTCATATTTTAGTAGTGTCTTGAGTGAGGAAGGAGCGAATTTTGTGGGTATTCCCAAGGTGGTGTTGCAAGAATTGGATAGTAATTTAATGTGGGTGATGAAGGAGAGGTCTGGGTCAAGTGCAAAACCAAGACATCCGATTTGAGGTGTCAGGTATTTTTTCCCATTTCTACAGTAAGACATATTTCTGGTATAGGAGGAGGAAGGGTATTTCATAATAGTTTAGTTTTGGAGAAGTTGAATTTTCAGATGTTGGCATGCCATCCAGGAGGATATGTGTGAAAGACGACATTTTCACATTGGTTAGTAGGCTGGGGATAGGTCTGAAGAGAGAGAGATTTTATCAGGATAAATATGGTACTGAAACTTATAGGAGCTGATAAGTTTTGCAAGAGAGCAAATGTAGAGAGAGACCAGCAATGGACTGAACACTGAGACTTGATGAACCCCACAATCTGAGAATGAACAACAACAAAGTAGGTTTTGTTCTTTAGGCCTGGTTACCTACTCAGAGAGTAGCTTCTTTTAGCTCACTTGCGCCCTTCACAGGGAGAATATATCATGTAGTATATCAATCTAGTCTTACTCAAGTCACCCAGCCCCAAAATAGTTTCTCCTGATCAGATTTAGAAATGCATGCTATTTTGTATCAGATCCACTTTGTTTGTTCATTCACGTTTTGAGCGCCCTTAATTTTCTAATAGCTAACTCACATGACCCTTTGTTCTTAGTCTCCTTAAGGGTGATATGGGACTCCAGACTTACAGCTCCATTAAATTTGAAGCACGTAGTGGCATCGGCAAGCCCCCAAAGGCTGCAGGCTTGAAATTCGGCTGCGGTACAGAGCTATTAAATCCCACCTTTCCGCGAGCTATGGGCAGTAGACACAAGCCCGTAAACCATTCTTGCTCTCGTTGCATGTGAGGCTGTGCGCATTAACAATTAATCAAACCCGTAGTTATGGGTTTAGACGGAGCCAATGGCAAAAGAGATTGTCATCATTACGTCACTGAAAAATGGAGGTTAGATTTCAAAGCCTTTCGGGTTTCAATTACGATTTTCTATCGGACAAGCGTTCCAGAAATAGTGCAATAAATCAGTAAATATTATACTACTTATACTACTTATATTCTAGCCCATGCGAGTTCCATTATATGTATACAGTTTTACATGTTGAGGGGATTTAATAGGGCTGATGGACTATTTGCTCCCTTTGCCTTAGGGAGTTCAGCTATACCTTACTGATGAGGCTCAAGGGAGGCTGTTTCTCCTTTTGACTGCAGAATTGCCTAGTATCACTCTATTGATTGAGACCAAAATGATATACTACAGGATATTTCTTCCTGCGAAGGGCACAAGTGAGCAAAAAGAGACTGCTCTCTGAGTAGGTAACCAGAACTATAGAACAAACCTACTTAAGTGTTGATATTATAGAAATGATGGGCGTTCAGTATTCTTTATTACAATATTGTTGTTGTTGCTGTTGTTGTTGTTATTATTATTACATACCATAGAATTGTCCTGCTGGCAGTAAAGGAACCGCTGAAGTCTGATAATTACAATATTTGCCTCTTAAGTAAACCAAAATATTTTTAGAAAGTAAACAAAATACTGTATATAATATATTAACTACTATATTTTATTATCTTGCAATGAAAGCTGCATTGTCATTATTGATCTGCTTGTTTGTCCTGGTTTCTCATCTGGGAGTGTCATTTTATACTAATGAGACTACAGCAGTAAGGCCTGCTGTGATTTGTATAAGCAGCATTATTTAATAGCATGAATTCAAAATAGAAATCCTGCTTTTTCACTTTTTAAATATTTTTTGCTAATTATCAAGTCTAGTTCCTCACAAGAGCATATTGGTTTATATGGCTCCTATGAATAGTAGGTAATATCCCAGGAGATGGCAAAATTGCAAGAAGATAGAGGTGGGAGGCTGCTTGCTAATTATACTTCTGTTTTCATCTGGCAGCTGAAGAGTCAGCTCTCCCAGGCTGAACTCTCATACAGCAGTGCCCTGGATGGAATGAGGAAGGAAATCTCACAGCTGACCCAGGAACTGCATCAGAGAGACATGTACATGGCCTCTTCTAGCAGCGCTTCCAGTGATTTGGAAAGAAAGTTCAGATCTGAGAGGGAGAGAACAGAGAGGTCTCTAGCAGAGCAGAAGGTAAATGTGTTGAATATATTGTTTGCTTTTTTTCTTCTAAAAAACAAAGCATTATTTTACGCAATTTTTGTCATACAGTTGATACCCCTTCTCTACACATTAAGGGCCTCATTCTAATCCTACATTTTTAAAATAAGTAGCTGTAACGGGACGCCGCATGATACGTAGCTATTCTATTTGCGGCATGCGGCCGTTGTGCTGCGATCACTTGAGATTTGATCAATCACAGCTTTCTTCCTTCAAAGCTTTTGATCTTACGCGGCCGCAAGAAAGCCCAATTCGCTATTCAAATGCTACAATCACCCTTCCGTCAAGCCCATAAATCGATCAAACTGAGCCGCAGCTTACTTACACCAAAGAGATCCCGCCAGCACTAATTAAGCAAAATATAAAAGCCACCAGTACTTTGATGAGAAGTGATTTGAGGTCTTAGAATTAATAGCACAACATTCCCCTACTCTCAAATTGGCAAATAAAAAAAGTTTATTTCATGTTAAATTTTCATCATGAATCCCGTTGGATTTCATGACAGAAATTTATCAAGCAATAAAGTAGTTATTTATGCCGATTTGGGGGTTTGAGAATATTGTGCTATTAATTCTAAGACCTAACATCACTTTAATAATAGTACAGGATGGCTTTTTTATTTGCTTATGAAGTGCTACATTTTGACAGTAAGACACACGGCCTTGAATGACCTTCTAGCTAACTTGTGGTCCAAGCCAACAAGCCTGTGACTCGTGGTTCAAGCCCGCAAACTTGGAGCACTGTAAATGCAAATATAAATACGAGACAGCACTGTAAACTATGGGGTACACAATGGGTGACATGAGCATTAAAGGGACAACATTCTCAAGCAGGCACATCTCCACAATACAATTTTATTGATTTCACGTTTAAATTATTTCCAAAGACTGACGGGCTTGAATAACCGCCAGGCCTGTAACTCGGTATCCGTCGGACTTTGGAAATAAATTAAACGTGAAATCAAGTATTGTATTGTGGCGATATCACCCATTGTGTACCCAATAATTTACAGTGCTGTCTTGCATTTACATTTCTTCAATGTTTGCGGGCTTGAAACCAGAGTTACGGTCTTGCAGCCGCAATCCTGTTCAAGCACGGAAGTGCCTACGGCCGATTGCTTGGTTTGCGATCGGCTGTAAGAGGGACCTCCTTGCTGTGCCGCACATGTGAATACCAACATAGACGTAGCGCTACGTGGGCCGTAAGCCCATAGCAAGAAAATGCAGACTTGCAGCGGTTTTACGGGCAGAATTAGAATGAGGCCCTAAGAATGCTTGTTATTTCTTAAGACTATGTTTCTTGTTGGAAGTTACTTATATATTTTAGTGTGGGAGAGGGGGTAAGGGTAGAAAGCCCCCTCCAGTTTGTTACTTTGTCTTGTGAAGGGGACTGTGGCAAGGAGCTATCTTTGTTCCTGTCAAATAGATAAGGAAGACAGGGAGACATGAAAAGATTAAATTTTTCTGGGCACCAAGATCTCTGTAGCCATGAAATTAAGACATTTGTTTCTGGGGAGGAAAGCTATGACCAGTCTGGACAAGCTATTAAAAAAAACAAAACAATTACCTTGTCCGCAAAGGTCTGTGTAGTTAAAAATAATGTTTTCCAAGTAGTAACCATGGATGTGAGAGCTGGACCATAAAGCTGGGCGATATAGAATTGATTCCTTTGAATTGTGGTGTTACAGAAAAATTTCACTGCACGAAGATTTAATAATTCAATACTACATGAAATCAAGCCACACTGGAAGGTTTGATCATGAGGATAAAGCTCAAATTTTTGGGCCATTATTAGAGACAGGATTCTATAGAGAAGACTCTGATGTTGGAAAGACTGAAGGCACATAAAAAGGAGATGGCAGAGACTGAGATTGTTAATGAAGTCATTGAAGTAATGAACATGGGCTTGAGGGCTCTCAGAGGGGCAGTGAATGTGCTTAGTGTGCTGTGGTCCATAGGACCGTGAATAATCGGACTCTATTGAACAACTACACAAGAACAAGGGTGAAGGGAGAGAGTTTGGATTTGCAGTAGGGACGGTATCTACTAAGATGCGGCTTACCATCGCGTTAAGGTAATTCCTAGGTTAGTGTTTATCTAGTGTAAGTGAAGTATGTGTAAAATATTAAAGTGCCTATAAAATTGGTATAGAAAGTTTCCATGGTTTGTGAAATAGGTATCAGAGTTCTTTGTTTGTAATCCATTTACCTAGCAGCTCAGTAAGGATGTAGGGTCAGGTGATAAAGTGATTCCAATATATCTGTGTTTCATTTGTCATTCCATCAGCGGTGGCCTGCACTTTACCTGTGGTTTGCAGTGAAGTGGTCAGATGTCTAATTTGTCCCTTGCTTTGAAATCGCACTGATTTTCGTTCTGCATTCTGTCAATTAAGTATTGTTTAGATTTCTTCCCCCAAATCCGTTCTGCATAGAGTTTTTCTTGGGTGTATTGTTCCACCATAATATAGGTGTAGGCTCTGTGGTTGAGGCTAAAATGTTGACGTGTTTATTTCCTCAAATTTCTATGTGAAGAGGTAATCTGTTTTCTCAGCAAGATGTCATCAAAGATCTGTAAAACTGTATTTGTTGACAATATGGCTGAGTCTTTGAGGTAGGTAAGGCCTAGAAGGCTAATTTATTAATACTGACTTTTCAGCTGTACCACTGCCTTAGAATTTGGGAACCAAAGGGTGTGCCACAGCACACTAATGAGCATTTAGTTTTGCTAAGAAAAATATATTGCATATAAAAAAAAATATGCATGAATACTTTTTGTTAAATGTAGACTTTGCTTCCCGCATACTATGTATGTTTGGTAAGTAAGAATTTAATACTGATGGCACTGTGCATGCTGACTCTCATGCAGTGTTGCAAACTTCAACATAAAAAAAGTTGGAGAACTATGAAGGGTATCAGAGGTCCAGAATTGAAAGGTTGGATTATGGTAGAGTGAAGATGATGACGATTACTCATTAAATACCAACCTTGGAGATTGATGAAGATTAATCGATTAATACAAACCTTGGAGATTAGCAACTCACAACCATCTTGTGCTGCTTCTATCAGGCAGTTGAATGTAATTTCTTAGAGTGCAGTATATTCTTTTGAAGAACCTAATGGGCAATATGTGTTTCATAATGGTGAAAAAAACAGCTTTTAATTTGTCTGCAATCATTCCTTACTGGTATTTTCATTCGTGCTACTGAAAACATCGGCGCAAAGCAATAGCACATTTCAAGTATTTCTTCTCACATTCAATATCTTTCCCAACTTTAAAAGCAAATGAGTAGAAAAAAAACAAAAAACAATGGCTGATAATACTTTCTGTCTTTTATTGTCTTTGTTATTTTCTTATTCAAAACAAAACCAAAAAAACAAAATAGTGGTGCTCAATCAGAGAACGAACTAACTAAGGTTAGTTCTGTGGACATGGTAACCCACTCTGAGAGCAAACCTCTTTTAGCCACTTGTTCCCTTCACAGGGAGAAATATCCTGTAGTATATCATTCTGGTCCCACTCACTAGCATGGTCCAGCACTGAAATACTAGGCTTTTTCATTACTTGCAAACTCTTGGATTCTTTCACCAATTCACTTTCTTATTTTCTCCATTGTTCATGACCCTGTGAAACTCTTTTACATTTTTGAAGCTTAGGAAGAGTCTTTCTTTATTTTCTTTTTCGTAATGTGGTTAAACATTCCCCTCTGCATTTAAGGGGCATGGAACACAACACATTTTTTTTCCATAAAAATATTACGTAATACATGTTTAAATAGCATTGAAACGAACAGGAAATGTAGAGTATACTTTTTGTCAGTAGATCTCATTAGCGGACAAGATTAGTTAAACTTCTGAATAAACTTTGACACCTTTTATTTGAAAAAAAAAAAAACACACTGATACAGCAAGAAAAAAATATTTTCATGTACCTTTGAATGTACTGTACAAATATGTATTGTCATACTTGTTTTGTCTTTTTAACTCTATCTTTGTAGATAATAACAATGGAGTATTTGTTTCTGGAATTAATTAGAAATTGACTTTCGTATCCCTTCCTCTTTTATTTTTGTGTCTCTTCCTCTGTTGTGCAAAGGTTTCTCTGGCAGCACTGGAATCCTTGAGGAAGGAAAATCAGGAACTTTCAGAAATGCTTCAGAAGAGAGAATCAGAATCGTTGCAGGTGAGACTTATAACCATCTTGTTTCCTACACTCTATTGAGTATTTGCTAGCATTTTGTCTTGCACTATTTAAGGGATATATTTGGCATTAAAAATTACTCGCATACTGTGACCTGAAGAACAGAATTTTGTGAGCGAAGAACGCTCCCAGTGCTGTGTGTGTGTGTGTGTAACACGATTTTCCATCATAATCATTGTATAAAATAATCTGTAATAACACATTAGTGATATACAGCCTTATTAAATTGTGATTCGGCCAATTGAAAAGGGCTTTATGTAAGCACAGAGCATACTTTTTTTACATACTTTTTTATCCAAAAGCAAGGTCTTCTTCACTAACTTAAAACGTTTGTAAAAAAAATATGCTCTGTGCTTATATAGAGCCCTTTTCAATTAGCCGAATCACAATTTAATAAGGTTGATAGAATGTAAGACATTGAAGATTTAATTAAATCAAAACCGAAGATATTTTTACATTTTAATAATGAACGCAGCATGTCACTGTCTGCTTGCTGTCTAACAGCATGACATTGTTAGTGTGAATCCCCTAACACTGTGGGAGGTTCCTTTTCACAAAAAATGCTTCAGAGAGATAAACTGGTACTCTGTGTCTCTTACAAGTAAATGCATGTCGATTTTAGGTAAAGATTACATTGATGAGGATCAAATTAATGACATATACTAGGTTAACACATTTTTATATAAAATAAAATGTTCTGCCTAAAGAGTCTCTTTAATACTCACAAGTAACTTGTTTTTTGTGTATTTTCAATTTTTTGTAATTTTCTCTTAATTTTCCTTCCCCTATTTCCTTCAAAAGGTCCTTTTCTTCTATATCTTCTTACATGAACTTTTTTATTCTTGCAGGCTTTTGATAGTGTTAAAGATGAGAATCAAAGACTAAAGAAAGAGTTATCTGAAATGAAGTCAAATCTTGAGCTTTTACAAAACAGTCAATCTGAGATGCAAAGTGCAGAGGAGAGGTAAGAAAAGCTGAAATTGTGTATGCTGTTTGCAAGAGATCCGATAGGTAAGCGACAAACACACAGACCCACATATTAGTTTGTTCCTCAGTACATTACCCACTCAAGCATGTTTTATCTATCTGGTGTGGATACAGTGAAGACATGTAAATATAAGTCTGATCCCACCCCATGGTAGATAAGGCTCCTCTGCATGACATTGTAATGGCTAACCCCTGATGTTCATTTTGGCCTCTTTAGTTCTGTCTGTGAGCTGCTTGCTGGAAGGTAAAGCTCCAGACACATTTTCTTCTTTAATCCCTCATCTGTCCTATAGCACCCACTAACTTCACAGACAAGAAACATTGCCATGTTGTTTCACAAATTAGATCTGTCTCCATCTTGCTGTACATAAAATAGACATTACTTTCTAGAGGAGCAGGTGCACACGAACACCTCGCATTTTACCACCTGTCTTCTTGGTTGTACTTCCTTACAACTTCCATGTTTTCTACACATATCCTATAGGTCTTATATTCAATTTTACTAACCAAGTATGACATTTTGTGTTGCTTTTGATCTACACTCTATTCAAAAAATCAGACATTAATTGACTTATTAGAGCCGCTCTCACAACCAACACTCATTCAAAGGAGCAAAACCGGGATGTCTTATCCGGTTTCTTTATTATTATTATATGTGTTAATTATATTATTACAAATCGGTGGTTAAAATAAATGATAAAGCATTAGCAATTCCCTCTATTATATGTAAAAGGAAAACTACTAACACATATTGACAAGATGCGGCATATTGTTTTGGATCCGAAACAGAAAAAGTCAAAACAAATAAACTTTTTATCTTGCAGTTTAAACCAATTCTTAGCTTTTTGGGCATACTTCTGGCAAATTTTAATGTATTCTTCTAAGTTGCATTAAAAGTAAAAAAAAATATTATTTAAGAAACCTATTATTCATGACGGCAGTTATAAAAACAAGTTTGCAGTTACAAACTGGTGACCACAAAAAAACAGTCTGGAGTGATCGGTTCTTTATCCTTCCTAGGTGCTACTCTATCTTTCTGCATTCATAGTTCTGAACCAGCTTAATGTGTGGTCTATAACTGCCTAACCTACTTTAGCTCTACTTGCAGCTAATTCAGCTTTGCATGCTTATCTTTATAAACTCCTACTGAAAACTCTTCACTCACTTTTTCCCAACACTCTTATGGTTCCAGTTATACTTGTGTAACTGCTCATTTAGGGTTCTTCTATGGTTCATCTTCATACTGAAAATCATTTATCCTGTAGGAGCTCAAAATATCAGACTTAAATGACCACTGTGGTCATTTTAGTTCCATATACTTGTATGTTTCCCTTGCAGATTGAAAATTCCTGTGTCTCCTCCCCCACCTCGGGAAATTAATTAGCAGAAACATGATAGATTCTACAGTACCATACTTGCATATAAAGGATGATCTTTTGGAAGGTGTATTCTTTTTTCCTCTCTAAAACATTTGGCATATTTTCATTTGTAGTTCTTAAAAGAAAATAGTGTAAGCCCCTACTCTTCAACAATGTATTGTTCTTTGCAATACTGATAAACCCCATTGGGTCTATTACAGTCATTATAGTAATATGACTTAGAGACCTCTTGACCTACCTAATGTCAGTCTTTTAATGCTTAATTACCGTTATTGACAGTGGGACAAACATTTTAGCATCTACCTCTCTTCACGAAATATTCTGCAACATTCTGCCTCTCTTCACGAAATACAGCCAGAATTGTATTTCACCCGCTCCTAACCTGCTTTAAAATCATAATGTCCTTCCCATCACATCCATTTCTTGCACTAACCCATCATAATGGCTCTTCCAACTCAATTAAAAGGACATTGAATGGATTTTTTTCTTTGTTACATCTAAAAGAGGTGTATGTGTTAACCTACTAAAAAGACCACACGACTGTATATTTATTTTTCAGAGATTACCAGCAGTATAATATGTATGTGTCATGTACTAATATGTAAATAGGAAAGTACATTTTAATATGTTATTTCTACTAGGATCTGCAGTGGTTTATCCTCCATTTTGGATAAAGGAGTTGCCAGCATTGAGATACAGGATTTTTTTTTATTTTTCTGTTGATCTTTAATAAAACTTCTGTTCAGTGATTTAAAAACAATATTTATTATTACATTTTTGTTAGCATTAGAATCTCTGCCTGTGGTTGAAGCACTTCTCTCCATCCCTGTGAAGCAATCAAAAGAGGTGGAAAAAAAGCATAGGGTGAAGGCCATTTAGCAAATCAGTGGGTACTTAAAAGCTGGTGTTTGCATGGAAGTTTAATAGTGAATATTTAGTTTTTTTCTTAAATTATTGAATAGGAGCTCTTAAATATGTGCTGAAGCCTTTCTCAATTCTATGTACAGGAGAATCCAGGAGCTAGAAGAAAGACATGAGAGAGAAATAAGGGAGATGCAGGAGCGACTGAAAGAATCTCCCGACTTCCATGAAAAGGAGATACGCTCACTCAAATCTCAGCAGGCTTCTGGAAACCTCAGCAGAAATAGCTCACTGGAGTCTCTATCCTCAGTGATTTGGAAAGAGGGTAATCAAAGATCTCCTGGTTTCGGTGGAACGGAAGATAATTCCTCTGCAGAATCAGTAGTAGAGCGCGTAAGTAGTCCAAAACATGTAACAAACATACACCATTATTTTCACTTTCACAAGTAATATAATATGCATAGTAGTTACATAGTAATTAAGGTTGAAAAATACTTTCAGTCCATCAAGTTCAACCTTTTAAGATCTCCTCTGATCTGCAATATGCAGATTAGTTATTAATGAATTAGTTGATTAACAATTAACAACTATTTATTTATTTTTTAATTATTAATTAATCCAGTGGAAGGCAAACAGAAAAAAAAAACCAAGTGAAACATAGCCAAACGTCTCAAAGGATTTTTTTTTTTATTCCTTCCTGACCCCAGATACTGGCGATCGATTGCTCCCTGGATCAATACTCTCTAATTATCCAGGATAACCCTGAATTCCCTTTTTAATTAGAAATAAATCCAGTCCCCTTTTAAAGTTATCTATCGAATCCGCTGTCACCACCTCCTCTGGTAGAGAATTCCACAGATTAACCACCCTTACTGTGAACCCTTTTCTTTCTTTAAGGTGGCATCTTTTTACTTCTAACCTCAAGGGATGTCCTCTTGTCAGTTGAATACCTCTTAGCACAAAGAGCTCCCTTGACAAATCTTTATACTGACCCTGGATGTATTTATATAGGGTAATTATATCCCCTCTTAGTCGCCTTTTTTCTAGAAAAAATAAGCTTAATTTGGTTATTTTTTTTCTTCATAACCATGCCCCTTATTCGTTTTGTTGCCCTCCTCTGTACCTTTTTCAGCTCTAAAATGCCCGTTTTATGAAGTGTGCCCAAAATTGTACTCCATATTGAGTACAAATGAGGGCGTACTAGAGATTTGTATCGTGGCAGAATTATATGTGTTTCCCTTGCTTCTAGACTCTTCTTAATACATGCTAATATTGTATTTGCCTTTGCAGCAGCTGCTGCTTGGCTTTGAGCACTGTTACCTAGGTGGTTGTCCACAAGCACTCCCAAATCCCTTTCAATATCTGAAACACCTAGATTTGCTCCATTAAGATTATAAATTGCATGGCTATTTTTCCTTCCCAGATGCATAACTTTACATTTATTCATATTCAATCTCATCTGCCATTTAGATGCCCATTGCTCAATTTTATATAAATCCCTTTGGAGGGAAAGCACATCATTATCTGATTTAATTACCTTGCACAACTTTGTGTCATCAGCGAAAATGGAGACCCCACACTCCAATCCTACCTCTAAGTCATTAATAAATATGTTAAAAAGGAGAGGACCTTATACTGAACCCTGAGGAACCTCACTTACCACATTGGTCCAATCGGAGTATGTTCCATTTACAACATTTATCTATTTACTTTTGTGTACTTTATTTTATTAAGCAGTGCTTAAAGCTCAATGAATACGGTGTACTTTTAAGTACAGGTTGTGCAGTGTCTCCTAGTAACCAATGAGTGGCAGCATTCTGCAACTTCTTGAAAGAGGTCACTGGCAGACTTCATGGTCTCGGGATCTGCCCTCTGTAGCTCATGAATACAAACATGTAAAATTTGTGTGATTTTATGTAGAAAAAAACAGAAGTTTTAGGACATATCTTAATAAAATAAAGTACATACAATTAAAAAGATACACAGGTATATTATTTTCCTAGTGAGATCTAGAAGCTTTCCATGTCCTATTAATGTGATTAATCCATCCTCACTATCAGTGATGGGCAACTCAATCCTACAAGGGCCACCTACAGTCCAGGATTTCATTATTTCTTCTTGTATATTTAGGATCTCTCTGACTGAGCCCAGCTGATTTACTCAATCTTATTCATTCTAATTAATCCACCTGGGCTCAATCCGAGAGAGATGGAAATCCTTGACTGTTGGGAGCCCTCGGACTGAGTTGCCCACCACTGCAGGGTCTTAAAACCTCAGGATTTTCTCTGTAAAGGTCCCTTTGTCAATTTAACTCATTGCCTTCTATTTTACTGCTTTGATGAAAGACCAGATGTGATTTTCTGTTGTTCACTGAAATGTCTTTTTTAAGCTTTCAGATTATTTTATGAATGTGGCACTGACATTAATTTATGGAAACCCAGCAGGATATGCACTGCTAGTGTTCCCTGCAAATGCAAAGTTGTGTCATGTATATAAATTAATTATGTAGAAATCATGCTTCTGGTATAATGTCCCAAAATCCTTTTTATAGCAAATTATTGTCACATATTGATATTTCACTTAGGACATCAGAACAGTAGTGACATGATCTTTAAAAAAAAAAAAAAAAAAAAATATCGCGCAAGTGAGTTTTTTTTATATAGCAGTATCGGGTTCTCTCGACATTTCATGCTTTTTCCTCCTATTACCATTTTATATTGTACACTGTACTGGCAACTAACCCAGCCTATACAAGCTGTCTTATCTATGCTGGCTCACAGTTTTCCTCATCTTCTACAGCTTCCTGTTCCACCCTCTACCCCAGGCAAGTCCATAGCTGCTCGCTTCCTGCAGGAAGAAGAAATACTATCCCAGGAACTTATGCAGCGTCTGAATTCACATATCGAGGAGCTGAAGCAAGAGAGCCACCGAACCGTGCAGCAGTTCTCCAAGCCCAGGTAGTCCTTATAAAAGGAAAAATATTGGGCTGTTTATTACAGTGAAATCTAGTTGATGTGCTTCAATTTTCCACATGGCGGCAGTGTTGAGCCATCCAGTACACATTCACACTGTAGTTTCTTCCATTGCTTTATTTTTTGTTTGCCGCAAATTGCAGCACCCACATATTGCCATGACTGAGCATACTCTTGATCAGGTTAAACTTCATACCATGTACTGTAACAGCAGAACAGAGTACTACACTATTCTGCATTGAGAGCTGAGCAGATAGTAAGCTTGGATGTATGTATGTTCTGATTGAATTAACAATCTGCATGTTTTTAAACCCTGGCTGCTTTTTTGAGATGAGAAAAATTCAACCAGCTCTACTTATCATAATAAAAATAAGTCCAACTCGCCTTACATAAATAGTTCTTCTTATTCAGTAAGTTAGAATTTTAGTGACGTGACTAGTAAATGAATAATCCTTTCTTGAGGAAGGCATATTTTAAATCTGAACAGATTCATCAAAGAATTGCCTGGCAAACGATATTGAATTTATTTTCATCTCAACCTTGAATCACTATTTCTTGCACGTCATCTGTTCTGAATCATTACGAATGTACAGATGTCTTAACAAAATGTATGTATTTATTCAAATATTTTTACTTTTTTAATAAATTATTTTAGTAATTAAACTGTCTCATTTTGTTCTTTTTTACACACCAGACTTCACTACAAGAGGTTTATGGGCATTGTTTTTACTTATTACATGTCATAAGCGTTTAGTATAGAAACATGGAAATGATGGCTTCATCAACTCTCTTTATATTTTGCTTTTTCACATGTTTTCCACTAACAAAGCACACTGCACCTTATAATCCAGTTCCAATCAATCTTTATTTGATTGTGCAACCCCATATTACTTTGAAATTCTGGGGAACGCTCTGCCACTTGAATGTCCAACACAGCAGCATTTGACATACTAGTGTAGTATTTGTATATTCATAAGGTAGTGATTAATTATCATTTTAAATGCAGAAATAACTAAGCATTCAGGAGTATGAAATATGCCATTTTTAAATGTTTGTTCAAAAATTTGGTACTTATGTGCCCCTTTATCAAAGTGTTTCAAATATTTTGTGTAACTATTAACATCAGCTCATAATGTTTCAAGGACCTAATTTACATCCCACCTAATGTTCTGAAATCTTTTAATGCAGATATTTGCTTTTTGCATAAACAAAATATGCAGTTGGCAAAGAAATAATTTTGAAATGATTTTAATGGAAGTAAAAAAAAAAAGTCTGCAAAACACATTTTACTTATAAAAGAATAAACGAAAACAGGCAGTAAAGTACAAACAATTAAATAACAGATTGCAATTTATGTTTTTTAACAGTGATACAAACAATTCGAAAAGCAAATGACTGCTTCCAGAGATTTATTTATGCGCAGGCTAACAAGGCCCACACCTAGAGACTAGAACACTGGTCTTTGTTGGCCCATGCATTGAAGAGTAGAAAGAGGAAACCTGTGAATAAATATTCCACAGAAAGGAAGAAAGTTGAAAAAGGAGTGGTGGTTGGGATGGAGGACAATGGGGTAAGGAATAGGAGGGAAAGTCACAAAATAGCTAGGGAGGGGGCAAATATCAATGGGCCTAGATGAGCATAATTCCAGATTGTGTTGTGTGTCCGGAATACATTTGAAGATTTTTTTTTTTAAACAAATATTTTTCAAATGACTAAAAAATCCCAGTGACATAATATAAATTCCAAGCTGCTTGTAGCAGAGTATGTTACAAATTAGATTAGAATGCAATGTGTATACAGACTGACCTCTCAAGGGAAATGACTCATATGCTACTGTATTCAAAGCTATTTTATTTTGTTTTAAAACTGTATGAAAATAGATTTCTAAATCCTTGTCTGATGCTTAGTAGTATACTTGAATTATTTTATCTAAATTAGCCACTAAATATTATGTTGAATAGCATGGTATCATGCTTTCTCTCTCTAAAACAAATAAAACAATTTAGTGGCAACAATCTCTTAAAATTAGCTCATTCAAACACCCAAAATTTCACAATGGCGCATATATTTTAGGAAGACCTTGGTAAATGTTTCTATAGCCATAAATGTAATGATGGGGGAGCCCATTTTTTAAAATAGATTTTTGAACCATAAAAACATTTTTCATTTGCAGTTAAAGAGGTATGAGTTGAAATAATTAAGATTAATATGGTACCCACTCCATAATAAAACATATTACACCAACTTGACTGACCACATTACTAGTACCACTGGCAGTGAAAGTGTAATCTTTTCTATGATTCATATTGTATGGGAAGTGAGGCCTTCAGAGGAACTGACTTAGAATTAAGGACAAGATAAATTCTCTACATTTTTGTCGGGCTTCCCATTCTTTACTTTATAACTTAGCACCAACGCATAGATTTTGTTCAGGTTATTTGTTACCAACACTTGAATGTCCTGACATTCTGCTGTGCTGCAGGATCCCTCCCAGCATCCGTCTGCACTCAAAGTTAGAGATTTGCAGTCTTTTCCTTTGAGAGACACAGCTGCCAATCCTCTGGCTTTGATCTTGAATTTGATGTCGCTGTTAGCTGGCAGAATTCCAGTTAGGGGCTCAATCAGTTCATAACTGGTGTCCCATGCACTATATCTCATTGGAAAGAATGGCCACTTTATCTTAGCATTGGTACAGCATAGGAGATAATTGCAGGCATAGTCATATTCATTACCCTGGTCAGACTTCTTCTTGCTGCATATCTTGAGAATATAGGTTCCCTCTTTTGGGAGATGGATCTGGAATTCCACCCTTCCGTCCTTTTCCACTTGGAATATGTGTCTTCTCCGAGCATCATCAGATTTGATGTCATCAGCATGTAGTGTAGCCACAACATCAATATTTCCATCCAGAGCAAAACTAACACAACATCGACCATCATCTGTATAGATAAGTGGCTCAAGGTGGGATGGTCGGACAAGGCCCATTTTCTCAGAAAGGCAGCTGGGTCCAGCAGGGTTGCTTAGCTCTTGTGGGTGTGGAGGCCACTTCACTTTGTTGTTGGTACAAGATATCAGATAATTACAAGCAAATTTGTATGCGCCAGGCTCTGATTCCGTGTAGATTTTTAGAACATATGTACCAGCTCGGGGCAGTTGTATCTGAAAATCCACAATTTTCTGTCTTTGGGACTGCAGCACATGTCGTCTTTCAGCCTCCTCTGTCAAGATGACATCATCAGATTGGAGTCTAGCAAAAACTCCCATCTCTCTCTTGAGTATGAAACCAACACTGCAGCATCCATCAGAAGAGTAGATGATTGGCTCCATGCATGACGGCTGAAGAAGACCTTTTTTCTCTGAGTGAATACTGGGTCCAACAGGGTTCTGAAGTTTGTATGGAAAAGTTGGCCATGCCACCTGTGTATTGGTACACAAGATATTGTAGCTACAGACAAACTCATAATTTCCAGATTGGAGTCTGCTATCGGTGTAAATTCTGAATTCATAACTACCAGCTCTGGGAAGCTGAATGTAAAATTCAACATGATTTTGTTTCTGTACCTGCATGATGTATTGCCTTTCCATTTGTTTGTTCCACTTGTTATCATCACTGTGCAATGTGGCCAAACAGTTCATATCTCTACCCAGATTAAATGTTATAGAGCATCTGCCATCTGGGCTATTAATGGTCTGCCCTGTTGGTGTAGTCTGGAGGAAGCCTTTTTTCTCAACCTTACTACAAGATCCCAATGGCATCTGTGATGCAGGTGGGCTGGTAGCCTCACTATTCATACAGCAAATCAGGTAATTACAAGCATATTCAAAGGCAGTGGGAGCAGTTTTGCTGTCTGTAAATATCTGAAGAACATAGGAGCCTGCCTGAGGTAGCTGAACTTGCAACTCAATTTGGTTTCCCTTTTGGATCTGAGTAACATATTGCCTTTCCCCTTGGCCAACGAGACACACCTCATCAGAAACTAGTGCAGTGACAATTGCAATATCTTCTTTTACAGTGAAGGAAATGGAGCACTGCCCATCTGAAGTATAGATAATAGGATTGCGCTGGGATGGTTGGAGAAGACCCTTTTTCTCCATCAATGCAGTTGGACCTACAGGATTCTGCAACTTCTTTGGGAAGGGTGGCCATGCCACCTCTGGGTTTGTAGAAACAATAAGATAATTGCAGAAGCACTCAAACTTTCCTGGTCCAGTGGAACTATGTATTTTGAGAGCATAATATCCTTGGTGTGGGAGGTGAATTTTAAACTCTGTTTTGTTTCCTCGCATTGTTTGCAATATGTATCTCATCTCCTCTCCTAGTTTGATCTGATCAGAATGTAATGTTGCTAAGACAACAGTTTTTTTTGCTAGTGTAAACCCAACTGTGCAACGCCCATCCTCTGTGTTGATAATGGGATCCCGACATGAGAACTGAAGAAATCCTTTCTTTTCGGTCAGCCAGCTAGGGCCAACTATAACATCCAGCTCGTTAGGAATTCTAAAAGTTGGATCCACGGATCCACAGTGAAGAATGTATTCTAACACACTCTCATAGCTTTCCTTTGCTGTGTTGTAAGGCTTAGTATAGATTTCAAGTTTGTGACGTCCTGTCGTTTGTGGATATACCTCCAATTGCATTCCATTCTTTGTGAGGGTCATTATGCCAGGCTTCTGTGTTCCATTGAGAGTGAAAGTGAAGAGTGCAGGAGAATTGCCTTCAACTGAAAAGGTAGCTTTCCCATTTACTTTAAGAAAGAATGAAAAATGCTTTTGATTAGTAGACTGGTATTCCCTAGAGTCATCTTAGATTGTTAACATAAAACATTCACAATTTTCAGTTGAAATAAAAATAAATTCCTGATGAGTTTGTTAGCTAATTTTTCAATGTATCTGCTAATTTTGTTGCAATTTACACTGGAATATAGAACAAATCTGCCTGCGTTTTCTACATTCCGATTTAGGAGGGAGCTACACCCACCTAATTTGAGGTGCCACACGACTACTTTGAGGTGCCACACGGTGTATGAATCATTTTGGGAAGTCTTAAAATACATGCTTCTGCATTGTATAGAAAATACCAATCTGTTTTGGACTTCTTCTGTGTAAGTATATGTTCTTATGTTTATTTTAAATAACTTCTGTAATGCCCTAATAGGAATTAGTTTTAGAATAGGAATTTTATTTACAACCAATTACTGTATATACTGGAGTAAAAGCCGACCCGAGTATAAGCCGAGGCACCCATTTTACCACAAAATACTGGGTAAAATGAGTGACTCGAGTATAAGCCGAGGGTGGGAAATGTGCTGCCCGCTGTGTCCCTCTTGTACCCTCTGTGTTCCCCTCTCCCTTCCCTGTGTCTCTTCTCCCCTCTCCCTTCCCTGTGTCTCTTCCAACCTCTCCCTTCCCTGTGTCTCATCCCCCCAACCTTATCACCCTCCTCAACCCCACTACTCAACCTCCCTCCTCATCCTCAACCTCCCTCCTCATCCTCAACCTCCCTCCTCAACCTCCCTCCTCATCCTCAACCTCCCTCCTCATCCTCAACCTCCCTCCTCATCCTCAACCTCCCTCCTCAACCTCCCTCCTCATCCTCAACCTCCCTCCTCATCCTCAACCTCCCTCCTCATCCTCAACCTCCCTCCTCATCCTCAACCTCCCTCCTCATCCTCAACCTCCCTCCTCATCCTCAACCTCCCTCCTCAACCTCCCCCCTCATCCTCCCTCCTTAACCCCCCATCCTCATACTCTCTCCTCAACCCCTCCTCCTCATCCTCAACCTTTCTCCTCAACCCCCCATCCTCAACCCCCTCCTCAAGCCCCCCATCCTCAACCCCCTCCTCAACCACCCCATCCTCATCCTCAACCACCCCATCCTCATCCCCCTCCTCAACCTCAACCCTCCTCAACCTCAACCCTCCTCAACCTCAACCCTCCTCAACCTCAACCCTCCTCAACCTCAACCCTCCTCAACCTCAACCCTCCTCAACCTCAACCCTCCTCAACCTCAACCCCCCCATCCTCAACCCCCCCATCCTCAACCCAACCCATCCTCAACCCAACCCATCCTCAACCCAACCCATCCTCATCCTCCCTCCTCATCCTTCCTCCTCATCCTCAACCCCCCCATCCTCATCCTCAACCTAAACCCCCCTCAACCCCCCTCCTCCACACATCCCCCCTCTCCCCTCACTTACCTGCTTGTGCTCCGGCCTCCGCTCCTTGACCCGGTGCGCATGTGACGTCACATGCGCGCCACATCAAGGAGCGGAGGCCGGAGCACAAGCAGGTAAGTGAGGGGAGAGGTATTTAGGGGGGTTTAGGTGGAGGAGGGGGGTTGAGGGGGGTTTAGTTTGAGGAGGGGGGAGGGAAAGAGACACGGGGGTTAGAGATACACAGGGGGGGGGGGTAGAGAGACACGAAGGGGGGCGCGGGGGAGACATTGGGTAGAGAGACACGAAGGGGGGCGCGGGGGAGAGTGACTCGAGTATAAGCCGAGGGGGCCCTTTTTGCCTTAAAAAAAGGGCTGAAAAACTCTGCTTATACTTGAGTATATACGGTATTTAACATTTTTTAAACTTGCTTTCAAATATCTACTTCTATGGCTCCAGCTAAGGCACTTTAAAGTCAGGAGTGTCAGATGGTGCTTGGAGACAATAACTTACCTAGCACCACCTAGCTCTTGCTATATGCTTCTTAGATTGCCCTTAGCTCAGTTTAAGTGGTTTTTTTTTTTTTTTTTTTTTTTGCAGTTCCCCACCCTTCCCTTCGGCTTTGTCAACATTCTACCTGTTTCCACCTGGAGAGTTTCTGGATATGATGCCATCAGCCCAGCATTATAGAAGCTGCTCTTATGACGCAAACTTCCTTCAAATTGCTTCACTGAAAGGGGCACTTGCAGAAGCTGCCAGTTTTGGTTATCAGGAAAATGCTCCTCAATGAACAACGCGGGATGAGTCAGAAAATAGAATTCATTGTATCTGTAAATAAAAGACAGAACAACTTTAATGTGGCAGAGCATTAACTAAAATAGGAATTCCAATTAATTTTCATTCAGTACCAAACTATTTTGTCTTACCTGAAGCTAAAAGCATTGCTATTTCTGTCTGCATATCCAGCTCCCCATGTGGTGTCCAGTAGGTGCCATCTTTTGTTGAGATACACTGCATTCCATGCATGGTTAGTTTCTTCTGAGAATATCTGCCCTGCTTCGTAACAAAGACCTTTAGAGTAGCCTCCAATCTTCATACAGTGGATTCCTGCAAGTCTATATAATGGAGAAAGATCATATTCTCTCTATATACAGTGTAAAACCAAGTATAGTACATTCATAAAAAAATATTCCTAAATCTAAATGTGCAACACTGCTTAGAAGATAGCTCATTCCACGTTTGCCTTAAATGGATGAGTTTCTTGATGTATCAGTTTAAAGAAATGACAAATAAAAAGCAGCTTGTAAAAACTATCAAAAATAAATCAGATGCTATTTAAGTGTTAAACATTTACATTCAAGTTAGTACTCTGTAAGTTTGATATTGTCTGTCACCTGCACATGTTCTCGAACAGACTTGCATATCCTTCACATGCTCCTTTTCCAGTTTGCAGAACCTGGCTTGGGTCACCACACCATTTTGACTTGTCATCTAGAGCTTCCAAGTCATACTCTGAAAGGAGAGATCAATTTTCTATTTGTATTATGCAAAAAAAAATAACACACTGTTTACTTAGGTACCAGTTCAGTAGCCCCCTTTATTAATGGGAAAATGCCATCTACTAGAAGACTTAACACAATCCAAGATGGGCAACACATGGTTCGTGTTCCACATACAGCCCATAGCCTGCAGTCTGGAATGGAAGCCTTTCCCCTCACAAAATCCATTGTCCCTACTCTACTAGCATATCACTCTTTTGTGATCCAATTTTTTTCCCCTTATATCTATATTTCTATTTACATTTAACCTCACCCACATTGTGGCTATTATTTTTGCTACATGTACAATAACATTTCTAATTTTAATGACTGAAATAAGATGGAGGATGCTCTCTCCTGGATATGACTGACTGACTCACCTATGTGATGACATATCCACATCCAGATGGCCCGAACTTTCTCTAGGTCTGTGCGAGCAACCTTCAACAGAGCACTTACCAGTTGTTCTACAGTACTTTTCTTTGCCATCTGCAAATATGAAAACATTGGCAGAATGAGTGTTTTAAGACCAAATTCAACTAATATCCATATATTCGTTTTGTTCATTTCTAGAACAGGTGTGGTCAAAAGCAGAAGTTGATTTAGTAGGAACAAGCATATTATGATAAATGGGAGTGACTTGCATACCTTTGCTGCGAAAGCATCCAGCTTCCCAAGATTCTTCAGGTTAACTGACATTGATTTTAAGTCTGATTTGTCCCAGGGGTAAGCTAAGAAGACATGAAAAGCTACAATTTGTTTTGTTTCTTCTTTTGTCTGTGTCCTCTGTGATTGTATGGCCAAAAAGCAGTAGTATGGACATCTTACCATAAAAGTCTTTGGCACTGGGCTGGGGATTCTTCTCCCAATTTCTCCCATTTCCAGAAGGAACAGGTAGGACTGCAAAAAATATTGAATGTTTCACTAGTCATTGCCATTACTATTCACTTGAGATTCCTTTCAAGAAGGCTTATGTGTTATATTAGTATCTTGGTCTCTCATTTCTATTCCTAGAGATGGGAAGCCAAGTTCATGTAGAGAAAAATAGTAATGTTTTCTTCATTATGTTCGATATCTTACCTTTTGGAACTTGGCTAAAGAGGTCCGGTTTGCTGTTTTTGGGGTGGATCTCTACTCGCACATGACTTTCTGAAAAAGAAAGTTATAGTCAAAATATCAATCTGTCAGAATCTATCCTAAACTGCCATGTATCCTCAAAAAAAGATGTAATAACCGTTGCTTTTCTCATGTAAAACGCTTTAGAATTTAAACATTGGAGCAATTTTGCTGAGTACATATAAATTTGTTTCTTCTCACCATTCTTATTTTTTTCACAACTGATTACGCACACCCCTTCAGATATGGAAGACCAATATGTCCATATGAATTACTAAGACTGGATCTGGCTATGAGTAGTTCAGTTCTCACTAATGAATATTGCCTCAGAGAGAAAAACAAACACATTTACCAAAAAGGATAAGATTAGAGTTTTGAAGTGTAGTTGTTCATGGAGATTGGCTAGGTGAGGAAAATCTGATATATTTATACAGTGGTGTGGTCAAGACAGGGTTTCTTTAAAGATGGAAGCATAACAAAGAAGAGCTTGAGGGTTGTAAAGAGGGTACATACACATACACATAAGTGTTATGACTGACATATGGAGGGCAGGAGGGGGGACCCCTGAAACCCCACAAGCAAGGGCCTGCATGGCCCAAGATTAAACTGTCACAGCCCTGAACTCAAGGACTATTTTGTTATGAATGTAATAACCTTGTCATGGCTGAAGCATGCCATGGCACCAGCTATGCAATACCTTTCAGACTGATGCCCTCAGCCTTATAAGATAGGCTTATTGTGCCAGGGAAAAGGGGCCCACTGAGATGATTTATGTGTTATTCCTTGTTATGCATGTTTAAAGTTGCCTGTGTGCCACTGGGCCTATACTGCGGTACCCATGTTTATAGTTTGGGTGTGTGAATGAACATGAGGGGAGTGATGGGATGTATGTATGTGTTGTGCTTTAAGGGGGGGGGGGGGGTAGCACTTACAAAGGAAATATTGTACATGTCCAATATTTCATAGTAATGGACTAGTCCCTTATTAACAAGATTAGGGAGATAATTGATCCCTAGGAGTCACCTGACACCAGTATCTCTCCCACTATCACAAGCCCTTAGACTGGTGTCTCCATGCCTATTGTATGTAATTACTTCTACCAAGAATACAGCAGTGGAAAATGGAAAACAATGGGTAATTCTCTTAGACTTGCAGGCATCAGTGATAACGTGAGCTAGAAGGGTTGGGTGTAACCATGGATGCACATTTGAATTGATTGGTCTGTTGTTGCTAGAATGTGGTATACATATGTCTGATAAAGATGCTTAACTGGTTCACATAATTAATGTGTGAATTTTGTTATTGATGCTGGTTCCTGGAGTAAGTTTTCAGAACTTAGAAAGACTTGTAAGCTATACAAGACCACAGACATCTCTCAGTCTAACCTAAGGGCTGAAAGTTCTTCGTGCTGAACAGAGGTAAAATGAACTGGGCACACCTGTGGGGAGTGGTTTGGGCAATAGGCTCTTATCATACCCCATTCAACATACAGTTTGTCACAAACCTGTGTAATGTTAGGTCTGAGGCTCTGATCCTGTACCCTGGATCCCCAAGGAGTAATGTTTAGTGTTCAGGAAGTTGTTAGGACATGACAATGTTATGCCAAGTACCAAAGTACCATTTAAAAGTAATACTATAACGTTTAGGATAATTATTTGATTTAATAAGGTGATTATTTGTGCTAGAAGCAGACCCTAGGATATTCTTATATAAAGTTACTTCAGTTTCTACAAGAATTTATGTGGATATACGACTACTGAGAGCGGCCAGGCATGCATCCTCCCTGGCCTCAGATAGTTATAAAGGGGGAAGTTTATGGTGTATGTGATAGATATTTTTGCATTTAAAAATAAACAGTCAGTCTACTTTGTACTAGACAACGCATGTATTCTTATTGTGCCCTAGCCAATGGGTTAGAACAGAGTTTTTCATTTTAATTCGCAATAATCTTTGGACTGAGTTTGCAACCTAGAAGGTCCTGAGTTCTCGTAAGACTTGTTTTTGCTGGATGCATAGACCTTGAACACAAAAACGCACAGCCTAGAGGCAGTAAGTGGGGTGCGCTTGGCCCCCCAAATCTGGGTCATAACAACAGGTATGGTCTGAGGTTAATGTAATGAAAGGAAGAGGAGTCTATAAAGAATTGTAGGGTAGCTATGAGGGGGCAAGCTCCAAGGAAGATAAAACTTTTTTTTCTACATTTCTTTTAATAGTCATGTTGCTGAAAGTAGAATTTATTCCAGCAGGTTTTGTTATCCATGTTGGTTGCTAGGGGTTGTCACTGTTCTTTGAACTGTAGGATAGGGGACAAGCACTGCACATCAATAGTTTGGTCCAAAAAGAAGAACAAACCTTATTAAATAAGTTTTATCAATATGTATTAAGAAAAATAATCTGACATAAAGAAAACTATTTTAGTTTTTATGTGGGAAATAAATTATGAAACAGAGTAAAACATGAGGTTCAGAGTACCTCATTTATTTAAGTATTTTGTAGTTATACAAATAATATTCATATGCAAGATTGCATAAATTCATAGCTTAAATTAGAAAATTATGATTAACAATTACGGTATGTTTTAGAGATAATTACGTTCCAGCTTCTTGGCAATTATTTTTTTAATGATTGGATCTTTTATTTGCTGTAAGCCAATCTCAGAAAAATATTTAGTTTTAATTGAAAATGTTATTGTATATATATTTGTATAGAAAAACTAATTTAAAGTTAAATGTGTATATCATTTTATTTATATTGATATATAACCTTTATATTTAAATGTTCCTGACATTTTAATATGTTAAACTAATACTTACATAGTTACATAGTACTTGAGGTTTAAAAAAATACATTTAGTCCATCAAATTCAACCTTTTTAGATCTCTCTGATCCTTGTAATATGTGGATAATTAATTGTTAATTGATACATAGGAAGACAAACAGAAAAAATAACCGTATTAAAACAATGTCAATTGTCTGATAAGGGGAGATAAATAAATCCTTCCCAACCCAGATACTGGCAATTGGATTCATCTCTGGATCATAACTTCTTTTCTACTTATCCAGCATAACCCTGAATGCCCTTTTTATTAAAAAATATATCCAATCCCTTTTTAAAGTTATCTATCGAATCTGCTGTTGCAACCTCCTTTGGTAGAGAATTCCACAGATTAACCACCCTTACTGTGAAGAACCCTTTTCTTTCTTTAAGGTGGAATTGTTTTACTTCTAACCTCAAAGGATGTCCCCTTGTCAGTTGAAAACCTCTTGGCACAAAAAGTTCCCTTGACTAAGCCTTGTATTGACCCTGGATATATTTATATAAGGGAATTATTTTTGCTAGAGAAAATAAGTTTAATTTGGTTAGTCTCTCTTCATAACCTAGCCCCTCCATTCCCTTTATTAGTTTTGTTGCCCTTCTCAGTACTTTTTCCAGCTCTAAAATGTCATTTTTTATGAAGTGGTGCCCAAAATTGTACTCCATGTTTCAAATGAGGTCGTACTAGGGATTTGTATGGTGGCAGAATTATTTTTGCTTCTATACCCTTCATAATACATGCTAATATTTTATTTTACTTGCCTTTTTATTTATCTTTAGATACATTTTTTTATTAATATGTATTTTATGTAATCAAACTGTAAATTCTGTAATTTTAGTCACTTTTAAGTATAATATAATCTTGGAAACATAAAAACAAACGTGTATCATAGATTTAAATAGAAGTTTAAACATTACTACATTTTCTATGACAAGTTATGTAATGGTTAAATTTTGTTTTGGTGTACACTCTATAAATACAATTCAATAATTAACCTCTTTTATCCAAAATAAATGTCCTTTATCTCTTTTCCTGCCTGTGTAGTACCTCAAGAATATCTATTGCAATAATTTTTGAGCAGTTCCTAAGCTTATTTTTACTGTTTTTATTACAGATTTTTATACACTTGTGTGTTGCCCAGTTATGATGTGATTCTGAATATGGAGATAGCACGTTACTCAACGCTATGAATTTACATTACCTCGGTAAGAACCCTTCAAGTTATCATTGGTTCCCTTTTTGCATAACAGAAGCCAAATGGTTCCTGTGGGTAGTGCAGATATTGCAGAGAAGGAAAGTGGCTATGGCGTACCTTGGCTTTCATAGCTACTGATGATATGACCTCCTGGAAGTGGCTTCTTCTGCACTTGTTTGACTGCAGTGAAGAAAGACCGGTAATTATTCATCTATATGTTAAGAATACACACAATAACAAAGCAGGTATTTTTTGTTAAGAAGCTTCTTAAATAGAAATGGTGGTAGATAAGTGTAACAACCTTCCAGAAGGAGTTGTAGGAACAAGTACAGCAACAAAATTAAATATTTCCTAGAATATGCATACAATTATTTTGATGATTTCTTTTAATATAAGCATACACTTTCTTATAATTATCTAACATTTAAGCCTATGTTTATCTTCTTACCTCATTACTAATTTTGAATGCATTGGTATGCTTATGTAGTCAAATTTCCATTTAAATCAGCCTTGGAGATGCTCCTCAATGCATTCATGTTGACATTGAGCCTTCCTAAACCACCTCCAAAACTTGTTAGAGAGGTGCCAATTACTGAAATGCTTTCACCATTATAGGATTTGCATTTGAATGAAAATTAGGAATCAAGTCCTAATCACGTCCGTACATACAACCTAATATTTGCATCAAAATTAAACAATTTTTTTAAAATAAAGTATGCAGCTTATGCACTGTTCATTATAATTAACTTAAATTCACTCACATGAAAGTCATAGTTCTATTTTAGTGTTAACATGCAAAATAAACATTATCCCAGTTTCCATTGCTGTAAAATGTTGATGACGAGATTCTAGAAACCCTGTAACCGTAGTGAATTTAGGCCAAGATGTACTTGTACCTCATGTGTATGCAAACATAGCTACTATAAAAGAAAAAAAGAAATCTGTTAATAAACCCTTTTTTTTTTTTGTGTGTATACCTTCATAGACAAAAATGTTAGTTTGCTGTTAAAACAAATAAGCAAACCTACATTTTAAAACACAGTAGAGTTACTCCAATGTTTTAGGAAGATACACAATATAAAAAAAGCAACACTTCAGTGGCTCACAGCCAGCAAAGAGATTACTGGAGACATTGAGACCTTAGTCCTCATCCAATAACTGTAGCTTTGTGCTTCCTGTAGCCTAATATCCACAATTATTTCCTTCTAAAAATAGAAGAATTAATTACCCAGTGTTTCCAGTGATGAAAAATTAATAGTTCTTAGCATCTGACCTACTGCATCTGCTATAAATAAAATCAAACCATGTGCCAGACCTTTCCACAAATAAACAAATAGATCAATCTATCTCTATCTATCTTATTATAATTTATAGTATTTTGATATAACACTATATATAACACTATGATATAACACATATTTATGCATTGTAATGTTCGTAATTTGTGTTTACATACTGTGTAAGTCAGTTTAAGTAAGTAAGTTAAGTAATTGCTTATTTGCTATCATGTATATATATCATGCTATTTATGAGAATATTGGATAACTTTGCTAAAATATACTGTAACGCTATTGGAGTATTGACTATTCCTATATAAGATTTAGTCACTTTAGGTCACTTTTGCTATGAAAAGCGTAATATCCTATAGTTAATCAGTCTGAACCTGTTCATAATGACAGTAGAGCCTTAAAATTCCAGGCATTTTTCCTCTACATATTAGACAATGTAAAAATCAAACATATATTCTAAGCTGTATGGGGCTCATCAGTGAAGGGCATGCTGATCGTCCAAGCACAGTCAGCAAGAACACCATACATAAAGGATCATTTCAATACATCAAGAGAGTATAATTTACTAGCGACTTGCCCGTCAAAAAATGGCACACAAAGTAAGTTTTTTGGTTGTATGAGTACCTTTGGCGCTCATTGCAAGCCTCATGCTGAGCGCCTTTGGTGCTCATTGCGAGCCTCTGGGTTGGTGTATTTTTGGTTGTCAGAGCTCCTTTGGCGCTGATTGCAAGGTACATGCTTATTGCCTTTTGGCGCTCATTGCAAGGCTCTCCCCTAGTGTAGTTTTGCTCCTCTGAGCGCCCTTGGCGCTCCTTGTGAGCCGTGCAGTGAACAGCTTTGGCGTTTATTGCAATACTGTCGTGTGGTGTTTTGTAATTTTTTCTGTATATGTATTTTTGTTATTATAATTAATTAATTACTGAACTGATAAATTAATATACTTTACCTATTTGTAATGAATATATGCAGCAACCAATATGCTGAAGAGCTAACAACCTGTTTTGTTGTCCCTGCAGCATACAATGTAGATTTTCACTGTTGTTGTGCTGAGGTGTGTCAGCAATGTGTGCAGTGTGTAGTGTAAATAGGCTGTGTGCGCGAGGGGAAACGGTTTGTGGAGCTGTGTAGTTCACTAACTACTAACTGTTAAAGTGGATTTTTCCACTCCTTTGGCATCTGTGACATAGCTCTCTCATGGCTCATATCTTATCTAGAAAATGAAACAGTGTCTCCTTCTCTGGCTCCTGTTCTTCCCTCTGACTGTTGGCGTAATCCAAGGTTCGGTTTTAGGCCCCCCTCTTTCTATACATCCTCCTTGGCACCCTAATAAAATATTTTGGATTTCAGTATCAGTAGTTACACCTTCTCTGTGGGTCTGCTAGACTATCCTCCTGCCATCAAATTCTCGAAAAACACATAACAATTCATCTGTTTAACGAAGCTCATCACCTTCAGCTTTAATATGCACAACTGTATACTGCACACACACACACACACACACACAAACTACAGTACAACACTTGCATCAGCCTACTGCCTTAGTCATTGACATCTTGTATTTGCCACCCTCCCTTATCACACCTCAATCTTACCTTCTATATTGTAAGCTTTTCAGACTAGGTACCTCACTTCTAATTCACCTAGCTGTCAATACCTGTGTTTCTACTTACCTTGGAATTTGTCTTTACCTTTATAATAAGCTAATTGTAACCGCTTAACTCAATTGTACTTTACATAGTTACATATTATTTAAGGTTGAAAAAAGACCTTCAGTCCATCAAGTTCAACCTTTCAAGATCTCCTCCGATCTGCAATATGCGGATTAACTATTAATTAATTAGTTGTATTAAAAAAAATTACTTTGTAAATAATGAAATGAAAAATGTTGGCGCTCTCTAAACAAAGAGTAATAATAAGTACCTGTCTAGTTTTCTCTGCATAGGAGACACCTCAAACTTCAGAATTTGTTGGAGCTACATTAGAAAATAATTTAGTTGACTCCCTAACTAATATTTGGTTATCCACATTGGTCACTTGCTCACTGTGTTTAATGAAATAATGTTTACTTCATTGACAATGCCTGTGAAGGCCAAGAACATGAGATTTGGAAGTTTCCTCTGTTGCAAAGGAAACAGTTTTTTGGCCTGGACTGTACCTGTGGTTGGGGCTTCACTAGTACATGAAAGGATATTTCTCCTTAGTTTATAGCAAACGTGGGGAAAAAAGCCGACAGCAGGTAACACTTTAATAAACAAGGTACATAATTATTCATATCTCTGCTTAATATTTTTTGACAGTGTATGTGTACATGAATAAGATCAAAATAGAAACTGTCTGTAAGTAGGTGTCCTAACTCGTGTATAATCTATCCTAGGCAAAGCTTGAAACCTGTGTAATAGACAAAGCATATGCTAAAAAGAGACATGTATAAAGTTATATGGGATTAAATAGGGGAAATGTATTATGAACTTATTTGCATGTCCCTTCCCAGTATCCCAGAGTTCTCAGAATTTGATGTTATGGTATAAATATAAGTTTGTATGTATGTGTGTATGTATGTATGCAAGCCCGCAGCTTATGTTATACAGATATATATATATATATATATATATATATATATATATACATACATAAACATATATATTTATTTATATATAGTAAATAAAAAGTACATCAGTGTTCACATTTGAATGTCTAAAGCAAGTTAAAAAACCTGCTTCCAGCTCAGATTTCCGAGAAAAACTGTTATTACACTGCATTCTGGGAAGCTGAGCTGAGACGTGCAAACGTGCCCACAAATGCCTCGCTCTTCAATCCTAGGCCACCACCAAACATGGCTTCCTTTAAGCTTTTGCATGCTGTATTACATAGCTTTAATGCAAAGCCAAGGTTGGATTAAACACAGGCTGAGTATCCAATCCATGTACAGCTGTTTCAAGCTTACTGGCTATCATCAGCATGGAGCGGGATCTCAGCCTGTGTTGTGGACTTTATGAGTAGGTAGTTCACCACAACAATCATTTATAATATAGTGGGCAAAAGAGCGATAGAAGCCCTCCAACGTACAGTAGTACAGTAAATAAATAGTACATCTGTGTTCACATTTGAATGTCTAAAGCAAGTTAAAAAACCTGCTTCTAGCTCAGAGTTCTGAGAAAAACAGTTATTATTTATATATATATATATATATATATATATATATGTGTGTGTGTATATGTATATATATATATATATATATATATATATGTGTATATATATTTGTGTGTGTATATATATATATGTATATATATATATATATATATATTTATATATCTATAATAACATTTACTTTAATATAACTTAGCACTTAATATTGTGTTTGCCCATGACTTCCATATTGGGGTCTTATTTGAAATACCATCTATCAAAAAATGTGCTCTGTGTAGCCCCAATCAAATATGGCAGACATGACAACACTTAACATATACTCACCACCTGCTAATATGTATCATTTCAGTCATGTTCCAACTTCCTCTTATATTCCTCACTTCTAATTAAATAAAGAGCTTTTTTGCAATCTGAATGGATTGTCTACATAGAAGACTATTTATTACATTTTAATATTGGTCTGTTACACTAATTGTACCTTGTGATTGGTGAGCAGATACCTCACAGTTGTCGCCTTCTGTCTTCTTGTCCTGAGAGTGAACAATAAGCAGCAGGTCTATGCGTAGAGAGTTACAGTCCTGTCTTATCTCCATGGCTGATAGCAGACACTATTCCGTCACCTCTCGTGATTGCAGTTCAGCAGGGAGCTACTGCAGTGCCAGAGCAAGCTCTCTGCAGGACGACAGTCAAGCTCCAGCTTTTACTTCTCAATCTCCTCTCCTTCCCCCTCCCCACTGGGCCAATGCTAACAAAATCTGGCTGCACCGACCAGCTTTCCATTAGCACCCCGGAGAAAGGGGACCCTGAGGACTTCGTGCTCAGTTACTCTGATAACTGAGACCCCCTGCGGATGGGGTTTCCTCTCATTTTCCCTGGGACATGGTTTAGCAGCAGTTTGTACACCTGTTCTGCATTATGTGCCAGCCTGCTTTGGCTCAGAGAGAGCTTGTTGAAGAGAACCCTTAGGAAGTGAGCCAAGCTGAAACCTTGTTTCAACTTTCAACTTTCTCCTGCTGTTTCAATGTTCTTCAGCTTCCTTTCCTGGTAAGGTCCATGTATACAAAGTCTAGGATGGCCTGTGATTACGTGTCTTACTCTTCCAGTAGATACCTCAAAGGCTACTGGAATCAGAAATATTCCTGATTAAGAAAATAGATGAGGAATATTCAAATATATATGTTTTTACCAAATGCAAAATACATTTTTGCAAATAGATTCAGTGTCCATTTGTATGGGTACATACACAAATACTGGCTTGCAGAAGGAAGCAGGTTTACATTTTAATCAAGACCTGGAGTAGCTCACTTAAAGAGACATGGAACACAAATGTTTATTTTTTTTTAAGGATTTAAAAGAGCATATTTTAAACATTTCAAACAATTTTTTTTAATGAAAAATATTAAGTAAAGGCTTTTTCGGCTTCAGTGACCTAACAGGAAATGCAGAGAGCATACCGTAGTACTGTACATTTCATTGACTGACAGAGGGCAAGCCCCCAGGAACAATTAAACTTCTTAACATGTTTTTGTGCCCTAATACCTTTTTATTTGGGGGAAAAAAAAGAAAACATGCTGTGACACATTATGAAATACCCTCTTTGTGATACAACAAACAAAAAAAATACTTCCTTATCACTTTAACATGGAAGTTTCAGAGTTTTTTAATTAAATTTAATTACTTCATAAAGTTTTGGTAGAAAGAGGTCAAATCTGATGATTCAAACCGCGTTTGCCTATGGACTGCCTCAGGACTAGACCATAATAATATGATTTAAATTAGATAGACATCAGTTCAATTCAAAGGTTATTTTTTAGAATTAGTTCCCTATTTGTGTACATAACATGTCTCTACATTACTCAGAACCTACATTGCAGACCAAAGAACCAGGTATTATTACTATATATACGGGGTTGAGCAACATTATTATGACCACCGGCTACTTTTGACGTTAGCAGCGTGTAGCCAATAAAGTACGGCACGTGTCGTGAGCTGGCTTGGTAGGTATATAAAGTTCCATGTAGGCATTCTGCAAACATATCAACCATCACTGTCATAGGTAAAACGTGCAATTTATCCAACTTTGAAAATTAGATCTTCATTGGATTTTGGGCCAAGGGTGGCAGTATTTCTGAAACAGCGCAGTTTCTGAACTGTTCGCATGCTGCTGTGGTTAAAGTACACTGAGACTGGACAAACAGCACCATTGCGAATAAATAGCATTGAAACTGCAGAGCACTACGTGCCACTGATTTTAGAAGTGAACGTTGGCTGTGAAGTTGTGTAAGGGTCAACCGACACTCTACAGTTAAGCAACTCACCATCCAAACAAACAAGGGGGATACCACACGTGTGTCTAAAATGACAATACAGCGAACCCTGTTGCGTATGGGGCTCCGAAGCAAACGGCTGGTATCTACACCCATTCTGTCGAGGATTCATTGGCAGAAACAGCTTTAATTTGCACGACAGTAACAACATTTTACCTCTTCTGATTGGCAAAGGATTGCCTTCTCTGATGAGTCACATTTTCTGCTCAACTGGACAGACGTTTCCGTGTCAGGCGCAAAACCTCTGAGAACAAACATTCTGCAACCATTGTTGGAAGAACATAAGATGGTGGCGGCAGCATTCTGGTCTAGGGAATGTTTTCTTTGTATTGTCTGGTTCCACTCATACTTCTGGAAGGCACTCTCAACCGACTGGGTTATCTATCAATCCTTGATACATGTTGACTGTCTTCCCTGGAGCGGATGGGATCTTCCAGCAGGACAATGCAACATGTCATATGGCTAGAATTATCTGGGAGATATTGGAGGAGCACAACGAAGACTTACACGTACTTCCCTGGCCTCCAAATTCCCTGAACTTGAACCTCATCAAGCACCTGTGGGATCCTCTTGATAGACATGTTTTCCATATGGATCCCCCCACAACGGACCCTTCATCAGCTGTTGGATGCACTGCAGTTTACATGGCTCCAGATACCCTTGCCAACCTTCCAGGATCTTATTGACTCACTAACATGCCATCTAGCTGCTGTCCGTGCTGAACACTGCGTTTTTTCGGGATACAATAGTAATTAAGGCTGTGTATATGTGTGTGTGTATACATATATATGTGTATACCGTATTGGTCCGAATATAAGCCGCGCCTTTTTTCCGAGTTTGCGAGTTACGGGTGCGGCTTATATTAGCGACCGTAAAAAAAATCACTGCCGATTTGCGAGCTTCCAAATTACGTGTGCGGCTTCTATTCGCAAACTTAAAATTACTGCAGATTTGCGCGATTGCGAGTTAAGGGTGCCGATTTGCGTGCTTGAAACTGTCATCTTGTAGCAATTGAATAGCGATTTACTGTTTTAGTGATTCTAACATCCTGTAAGGCCTGTAACCTGCAAAAAAAAGTTACTGTACTAGTTAGAAAGCCTGTTTCTTGCAATGGCTGATCACTTGGAGAGAGTCTTTTTGTCTCCAATTTTAAAGGTGCGGCTTATATTTGAGTACTATCTTTTTTTCAGGTTTTTCTCCTTAAATTTTACCGGTGCGGCTTATATGCGGGTGCGGCTTATATTCGGAAGAATACGGTGTATCTAAATATATATATATATATATATATATATATATATATATATATATATATATATATATTTATATATATATATATATTTATATAGATATAATGTATATATGTGTGTATATATATATATATATATATATATATATATATTTATATAGATATAATGTATATATGTGTATATATATATATATATATATATCAAAATGGAATGTTGTTGAATTTAACTGTCAGTAAAAGCATTTTGTACCCAACAACAAAACATCAAATATGCTTACTACCCCTAAAAGGATTTTCACTGACAAGCAATAAGTGAAGGGAAATTACAAAACAATAGTACTTGGATGTGCAAAGAAGTAAATCAGGAAATGTTAGATCCTGATCACAGACTGCATTAGTCAGCATTGTTAAATACAAACTGAAATAACCATATGTGCTTTTCATTATCAGATCTGCAATGTGTCTAATATTGTATTTATTTATTTTTCTTTATATTTATCCTCTGTACAACACTATGGAATATGTTGGAGCTTTACCTTTACAAAAAGCTGTAATAATAAATGAATAAATAATAATTAGATGGGGTTGGGTAGAAATGTGTACAAAAATGATTTCCTTTTTATAATTGCAGCTAATTATAATTTTATTACAAATGTTGTAGTTAGTGATGTTTAGACTGCTTGTAACAAACAGTGTTAAGTAGAGCTAGCTGTGCAAGCTGTATAAGAAATTGTTCTATTTCTAACATTAGATATATTATTATTTTTAACTCATAGCAAAGCACGCAGAGTCATTGTCTAGTGGGGAAAAGCAATTGCATATGAAATTATGAAATGGCAGCTGTGGATTTGAATCCTTGCAACACCTTTTTTTTTTTAATAGTTATTTTTTATTTTGGTTACAAGGAAAAGACATGAAAATATATGTACACTGTAAATAGGTGGTATGCAAAATATTTCAGAGTTTTAATACTTTTTGAATATTTATTTAAACCCACAACCTACAGGTCAAAAACACTTACTTATTTGGAAACGGGCCAACTCAGGACATCAATTAGCTTATACTAAATAACCCCTCTCCTCAGTTTTATCCCATCCTAGTATATACAGAGACTGTGCAGAGGAGTCGAGACAGTGCTGGACCTCTCGCAAATTAGACAGGATAGGCTTTTGGTTGGAAAATTACCAAATCATCCCTTGCAAACAATTTAGGAATAACTTTAACATCCCTCTGAAGGATTTTTTTAATCATATAAAATGAAGACAGTGGGTGATGACTATGATGGACTAAAATATATGTCCCCCATAAACTGTCCTAGTTCTCCTCAATATGTCAACTCCCCCCCCCCCCCCAATCAAGTAAATCCTAGGCTCCCTCTATGACATCTTCAATTCTCCCAATAAAGACCAAAAACTTCCCTTCACGGTTAAATAGGAGCCTGATTTAGATCGAGATCGGATTAACAACTAATCTTCATATTGCAGATCAGAGGAGATCTTAAAAGGTTGAACTTGATGGGCTAAAAGTATTTTTTCAACCTCAATTACTATGTAACTACGTAAGTATGTAAGAATGGGAGGCCAATTAATTGATTGAATCTTGTACCAATCTTTCGAAGGGCTCTATAAACTATAATTTATTGGAAACCTCTATAAAAGTCCTACATAGAGCATACTTCGCTCCATCAAGACTACATAAGATTAAATCACGAAATAGTAATAATTGTTACAGAGGTTGCCAAATCGTTGGTGACTTCATCCACACTTGGTGGAAGTGCCCAATAGTTCAGGATATCTAGAAAAACAACAACTCAATTAACCTCTAAAATATTGAATATCCCGATCTCGCCTACCATGAAATCATGCCTCCTAGGCATTTACATTGACAACTTAAACGCATCTCATAACAAATGAATTCAATGTATAGCTTTAGCTGCTAAAAACAATATAGCTAAAAACTGGAAAGCCCAATATTTTCACTTCCGTGGTATAATTCTTAAAGTCAACTTTATAATGCTTAACGAAAGCATGACACACATCTTGACGTTCTCCTACCCCTTGTGCTTACAAATATGGGAACCTTGGATAACATCCCCAAATTGCATATCTCTCCCCTAAGTCCTCTTCCCAATTATCAAACCTTCTGTCTTTGCGGGAGCAGGTGACCTGATGAGCCTGGACCTCCGTGCTAAGTCTGGAGATTGAAATTAAGGTAAACCAAACAATTCCAACTGACCTTCATAAGGATCCCTGTATTGTTATTGTGTAAGGAGGACACTTCTTCGCCACCTTATTCCATTCCCCCTTTCCTTTTCTCATTTTTCTTTTCATATTCCCCTTTATTACTTACTATTTGAATTTACACTGTGTAATTACTCAGCAATATCCCCCCTCATGTATTAATATAAAGGGTGGCCTAGGCCTGATTGAATTAATTAATTAGATAAAAACATACACAGTCTTATTAAATTGCAATTCTGCAAATTTAAAAGGCTCTATTTAAGCACACAGCATATTTTTTTTACAGACGTTTTTAGTTAGTGAAGACCTTGCTTCTGGATAGAAGTTCACTAACTAAAAACTTCTATAAAAAAATATGCTATGTGCTTAAATAGAGCCCTTTTAAATTTACTGAATCACAATTTAATAAGGCTGACAATCTCTAATCTGATCTACCCTTGCTTATACCATGCAAATTTGGTATAGGCAGACTGTATAACTTAAGAATTTAATTGAGTGGGGAAATGAAAGTTAGTAGGTTAATAAGTTAATCAAGTTGATAATTCAAATATGAATAACATAAAAAAAAAAGCCAAATATTTAGTTCCTGATATAATAGCTTTATTTCTCTTTCCTTAAGCAATCAGGGAAATGTATACAAGCAGTGTCAAATATATGTAATGTATGGCTTAACATGTGATACAAACTTCTGTAATAATATTACCAAATTGTCTTCAATAAAAATATTTGAAAAAAAATTATAGATTATATTATATTATTAGATTATTTTACATGTATCTATAATAAGTAATGAGTGTAGAAATCAATAGGTTCTCTGGTGGTCCAGTGGTAAGGATTCAGTGCTTTCACCGTTGCGACCTTGGTTCGATTCCAATCAGGGAACCAATAGGTCACACTAACCTGAAGCCATGCAGGGTTGGGCCTCATCAGCACTTGGATGGGAGACCAACTAGGAATACCAGGAGCTGTATGCTGTGGCCCACTGGAGAAGGAATTAGCAACCCACTCCAGTATCTCTGCCATGAAAGCCAAGTGGATCAGCATGACCGTGGACATAAAGATGTGCCTGGTGTGTTACTGTCCATGCAGTCACGAAGAGACGGACATGACTGAATGACACAAACAACATTGAAATCAAGAAAGCTAAAACATAATCAATGTCACAGTCTGCACTTCATAATCTGTGCATTTTTATGAAAGGGCTTCAGAGGTATACAAGCAATAGCTTAAAATTACATTTCCCCCACTCTCTATCTAATAGTGCACTGTACATATGATGACACCAGTGTTTGTTTGAGCTTGTTAAATTGGAGACTGATTAGCAGCAAAGAGGAGATTTGAAACTCACCTAAAATAGTGTTTTAAAAATTAACTTACAATTTTTTTTATTTGTGATACTGCTTGTCACATTAGACAGGCTCATCTAAATCAAAACTTTTGGTCCTTTTTATTTATGGAAAATTCCCTTTTAAAGGGATTTTGTAATAACAGTTCAAGTCTTAATCGTTTGATTTAAAATGTTTAATATATACTTTTTTAATGGTGTGAATATGTTTTCTGATGATATTTCACTCAGAAGCGTGGGCTGGTACTGAAGTGTTCCTCATCACCTGTAGCTTGCACAGTCAGCCACAACTCCTGTACAAATCAGTAAAGGAGGTTTTGATGGGTAATACTGTATATACCATGTTATCACAACCCACTCTGAGCCCGCAGTGCAGATCCCCACCACGTGAGGGAGATCACAGGAGAGAAATTGCTGTGAGACTGAATCTTACTGTAGACCAGGGGTGTATTTTGGATTCTTATTGTGCCCCTAGGTTACAGCACCTCACACTCCCCAGTTAATACTCCACCTTTCCCCTTGTTATATCCAAATCATAGCTTTATGTGTATACACACATTCCCCTTCTGGGTCGCTACCTTGTCATGGTGAAGGGGCTTGTGTACTTCAATGAAGCTGTGAGCTATACCATGTAGGGTCACCCAAGATGGGCATGTCATAGCAGAGAGAGGTCAGACAAATCGTGTTCCACTGGAGAATGAACTGGCAACCCACTCCATTATATTTGCGATGAAAACCTTACGGATTAACACAACCAAACACAAGATGTGCCTATATAAATATATTTTTTTCTTTAATGCATTAAACCTGTAGGAAAATATACCTCCTGTTTTAAGGTGTAATAAGATACTTGTAATGTGTGTATTTTTTTTGTGTATATGTAACGAAAACCAACAATCTTTTCAGACCACTGCTCATTGCAAATTAATAATAATGTACAGTGTAGAAAGTAGTCATTATTCCATGGCACTGTACCTACAACTTCAGGCAGCCTACTGCCTCTGAATATGTGTTGTCCTAGGCCTAGAATGGGAGCCATCATGATCTGGTGTTTTTGCACAAGTATGTACGTGTCCTATATCCATTATTAAGGGTAAATGGCTTGGATTTTGTGGCTGGACTCCATTTAAAAGTATACAAAAAAAATACACACATTACAATAAAGTTAAATAAATGACAGATTAAAATAATAAAACAATCATACGTTACAAAAACAATTCTGTCTAAAATAATAATTTAATATTTAAAATCCTCATTCTTGTAGAAATCAGAGAAGGGAATACAATGATTCTATGACAGTGGTTAGGGAACAAGGGTGTGCTTATGGAAAGTGTTAGGAACCTTGTGGTTCTATATGAACCTCCAAGAGAAAATCCAGTTGGGGTATGTAGGGTTAGATGAAGAGGGGTGATGGCTCAACCCTTCCCACACTGGGGTTAAGATGGGACAAGGTAGAGCTAGTAATATAATGATTATTGCCACCTCACCGCAAAGAACCCCAGAACTTTATTTCACAATATACCCTGGGGGGGGGGGGGGGGGGGGGGGGGATATACATTCTTTATTACATTAACCCCTTTGAACATCCATAGCAGTTGGCACTTGCTAAAGATTATTGGTTTTTATATAATAGCTATACTTGTCATACGTGGTAACATTTTGGAAACTGTTACAAAGCATAGGCTTATTAGGTTTTTAACATATATTAGAATATGATTGGTCAGTTATACTTAATGTTTACACATAAAACGTTATCGTGAGTCATGAAATTTTGCCCCAAGTCCAGCTATAAGCCATAATTAGAAATTTGGTAAATGTGTCCACTGAATGTTTTGTTATAAAAGCTGTGTAAAAGTAGTAAAGAAACAATTAAGACAAAGGAGCTAAAGGGAAAGTTTGGCATTTAGTAGATGGCTAAAATCATTACTGAATCCTCATATTTTTGATCACATGTAGAAGGTTTATTGTGATTTTCTTTTGTAGTAATTAATCTCTATTGTGTAGACAGGGTTATGCAATTTAACCATGGCAAAAACTAAAATGCAACTTAAATGATTGCAAGCATCCTTGCATTATTGTGAACTGAAATGGCTTTGCAATGTTTTAAAAAATGTTTTTACTCTTGTGAGGAGCTTAGGTGCTCAGGAAATATGTCTACACAATTACGAGTGAGTGACTTTCTGCGGGTGGAAAGAGAGCGAACTGTGGAGCAAACTCTATAATTATCCTGTGCATCCATCCGGTAGGAAGATCTGTCAGTGCAGCTGTTATTGGATGTGATCCAAGTGCAGTGTTAATAACTGTGGATTGAAGGATTTGTCATGTCACATGCAGGGTAACCACATTTGTGCCTGTGGTTTAGGACCTTGTGCTCACACCAGTATAAAAACAAGCAAAAGAAAAAAACAAACAAACAAGAAAACCACCAGTTGTATACAATATTGACTTATTTGTGCTACTTTCCTATGTCTGGCCTATACCACCATATCCACCTCCACTATGGTCTTGTGTATAAAACCGTTCTCTCTTACCTCATTGTTTCTTTCATTCACACCTAATATAGCTGTTTCTGCAGGAAATTGTTGTTGTTTAGCCTTTCAGTCATGTCCGACTCTCTGCGACCCTATGGACCGTAGCACGCCAGGAAAATCTAACAGCTACTTCCCCTCTGAGATCCATCAAGCTCATGTTCATTTAATGAACGCATCTATTCACCTATGTCCCCTTCTTTGTGTGCCTTCATTTTTTTCCCAGCATCAGAATTTTTTCTAGGGATGATCTTCTCATGATGTGGGCAAAATATTTGAGCTTTAAACTCGTTATCATACCATCCAGTGATCAGTTTGGTTTGATTTCCCATAGTATGGATTGATTGATCTTCTTGTAGTCCAAGGAACTCTAAGCAGTTTTCCCTAACTCCAAAATGTAAAGACGCTCAGCCTTCTTTATGGTCCAGCTGGGGATTCCATAGTTCTAACTATGCATATTTTTGTTGAACGTGATATATCTTTAATTTTTAATAGCTTATCTAGACATGGTATTGCTTTCCTCCCTTTAAGCAACTATCAATTAATTTCACGACAGCAGTCACCATCTGCAGAGATCTTGGATCTCAGAAAAAAACATCTGTCACTGCCTCCACTTCTTCCTCATCTATTTGTCAGGAACTGAGATTAGATTGCTGGTTGGAATGCTCTTCTTCTTTTTAACTTTGATCAACAGGCCAGCTTTTGCACTGTCTTCTTTCACCCTCACCAATAAACCCTTTAGTTCCTCCTCGCTTCCAGCCATCCAATTAGTATCATCTGCCTATCTGAGGCCATTGACATTTCTCCCAGCAAAAATCATTCCAGCTTCGGATTCTTCCAGTCTGGCATTAGGCATGATGTATTCTGTGTATAAGTTGAATAAACAAGGTGACAATATACAACCTTGTCGCACTCCTTTACCGATCTTGAACCATTCAGTTGTTCCATTTTCAGCTGTGATCGTGGCTTGGTCCCTAGACAGATTCCTCAGGAAGCAAATGAGAAGGTCTGCTATCCCCATCTCTTTATTAACTTGCCACATTTTGTTGTGATCCACACAATCAAATAATTTAAAATGAGTCTATGAAGCAGTGGGAAATGTTTTTTTTCTGGCACTCTCTTGTTTTTCCTTTTACCCAGTGGATATGAGTCGAGCTTGCAGGATCTTAAGCATTACTTTGATAGCATGTGAAATGTGTGTCATTGTTTTGATAATTGGAGCACTCTTTGGCACTGCCTTTTTTGGGGGATTGGTATATAAACTTACCTTTACAAAAATGTGTTGGCATAATACAAGCAACATTTTCACTGCATCCTCTTCTATGATTTTGAATAGTTTAGCTAGGATTCCATCAAATCCTGCAGCCTTGTTAACGGCAAGGCTTCGTAGGGCCACATCACTTCACTCGGTCCAGCTCATTGAACAAACTATTGAGGTTATTAATTGTGTTAAGATCCCTCATGTACAGATCTTCGGTGTATTCCTGTCACCACTTCTTTATCTGATCTCAGTTAAATTCTTACCACTTTTGTCTTTTATACCCCCCAATTTGACATGAAAGTTTCCTTTGAGATCTCCAATTTTCTTGAAGAGATCTCTAGACTTTCCGATTCTGTTATCTTTTTGTATCTCATTACATTGCTCAATATAAAATGTGTCCTTATCTCTTCTTGCTATCCTCTGTAATTCTGCGTTCAGTTGGACAAATATTTTCCTACCTCCACTACCTTTCATTTTTCTTCTTTCCTGGGCTAATTTCAAAGCCTCATCAGAAAGCCAGCTTGCCTTCTTAGGCCCCTATTCAATTGTCCAAATCACAATTACATAAGCCCGTAATGGAGTCCTGGAAAGTTGCAGATATTTAATTGGCTACATTTTACTACTCGTAATCCATTTGCGAGTTACAGGCTCAAAATCACTGCGGTGGTCAAAAACGTAATCTCCATCTTTGATGTTTCAAGTCTGCAAATAAGGCTAAAGACATAAAATCCATATTTTATTACAACTCAACAAGCTTGCAATTGCCTTCTAACTCGTACATCGCAAATGTAGCAAAATTGTAGCAAAAATAATACGGGTTACGAATAGGACTAACAAAAGGCTTTTCAAGGACGTAAGAGTGCCCTGGCAGCCATTAAAAAGACAGTAAACCACTTTTAAACAATGCAAAAGGCAGGGAAGTTCATGAGAATAAATTGCACAACATTCTCCAATGAACAAATAACATAAAAAAATATTTCTGAAAATATGTTGGCCAGTAAATATGTATAATTATTTGATAATGATGGCACACTGCAAGCAAATGTTAGGTGTTATGTTCAACAGTATGTGAAAGGATGGACTATGCTCAGCCATATGACCCTGGTCTGGGGCCTCATGGTGCTGTCCCCCCTATGTATTAGAGTTCTAGGTGTATGGTGACATATATGTTTTTACATGACTCGGTTCAATTAATGTATCATTGTTCTAATGTATGCTGATTATTACATGGAGGTTGTTGTAATATTATGTGGATGTTTGCTATGAAACTGCTGGTCTGTCCCTAAGGAAGCTAATAAAGTATAGCGATGGGGTACCAGGGACAGGGGGGACCAGAGTGACAGATACTGGATAAAAGGTGTTCACTTTGCATAGAAAGACGTTGCCAGACATGAATATATCTATAGGAGATACGATTAGAGTGTCAGGGGCCTAATGAAGATAAGCAGGTCATGTAAACAAATAGGATAGATGGTCTCCAGTATTGTCCTACTTGACGTACTACTGTAAAGTCACCAACCCAGAATAAGATAACTTCCCATGATAATTAGGTTACTGCACCACAGGGGTAGATTACAGGCCTGACATCTAATAATGGACAGATGCCCCACTTGGGTATACAGGAAGAGGATCTCTGTACATATATGTGATTGTGAAATACATGTAATAAATGTGGATGTCCCAAAACCTTAACCACTGAAAACACAAAGAAACAGTGATAATGGTAACATTATTATATATACAGAGCACACTCAATGTATTTGACTGTTCATTAATATCATGGGTGTGATGTGGGCAGATCCCAGAAAGGCAAGAGGCTGTTTTGGAAAAAGGGGACACCTAAAGGGTTTAAATGAATTACTGTATAATAATTATGTTGCATAGCATCTACTAGGATCATATGTAGTCACTACACCACTGCAACCAGAATCTGATGAATACAAATATCATCATACATCACACTATTTAATAGAACTAAGCAGTAAAGTGCATAGCCCCTACATCTGACCTCCATTTTCTCTATTAAACAGATGCAAAAATATATTTTACCTGATCTTCATCTGCAAGCATTACTAACCATTAGGCAGTTGTCATGATAATTCATTAGCCGTGATCATTAATAATGATGTGTCTTCTCACAATTAATGCTTAGCTGTGAACACAGTCAGTGGTCCAATAGTAGTATCACCATCTCCATCTCCATATGATATTTGTTAGCAACATTGATATCACATTCATCTCTTATACAGGTGTTATCACATTGTAAAGGATTCTCATGATAGCATAAGTTTGGAAAACCTAGCCATTAATACAGAGAGAACACAAAGGTCACCAGCCATAATCAGTGTAACATACATCAGACACAAGTATCTGTTGTATTATTGATATTAAAGAGAGGATGATATGCTTCACTAGAGTGTGTATTAATGCTGGTTTTGATTAACATGCCATTGTGAGACTTGGCAAGTCCACCGTCATAGCTGTATTGGTCTAAATCTATGCTAACAACAATCATGTCTTGTGATTTAATGAAAATCGTTTGACCAACATTTTTGGGAGGGGATGTCAAAAGGCCTGTTGGTCTGTCCAGTAGGTGGGCACGGGTGATGAACACAGCTGTTGGAGGAGGGGGACAGTGGAGTCCAATGCCACTGGTGTGGCCGAAAGTCAAGCAGGTGACCCCACTGCCCAGATGAATCAGTCCTCCTCCTCATATCCCGGGCCCTCGGTTCCTCTCCTTGCCTCCTCCTCCTGGGCCGTGTCCTTTTGGGCAGATGCACAGTCCATCTCATCTTGCTCTGATGCAGCTGACAACCCCGCCTCTGGTTTATCAACGAAGCCAGACCTCCAGCAATGTGGACCTGGCACAACATCTCCTTGAGCAACCTCTCCCACTGGTTGTATTTGACAGTCACTTGGGGGCCACCACTTGATGCTGTCACTCTCCTCATTGAACATCATCAACCTCACCTTGGCCCGGATGTCATCAAAGCGATGCTTCACAGACCTCACATCCCTTTCTGCAAAGACCACTTTTGTGACTGTGACTGCTACCTAACTTCCCTTTCAGCCCAGAAGAATAGTGGGGCCGTCACTGATGGCACTGAGGAGGATCACCATCTCCTTGTGCTTGTAGTTAAGGGCCTTGTGTCTACCCCCAGCCTCTTGCACTCTCGACTGTGGACGGGGATCCTATCCTCCCTCTGACCCTGAAGCCTGTCCCTCCTCCACACTACAACTCTCCCTAGGATCAGGCCCCTCCCCCTCTAATCCTGAGCTGGGAATTCCTATAACCATGGGCGACTCTCTCTCCTCTCCTTCACTCTCCTCTCCACTCTCCACTCCCTACTCCTCCTCTCACCTCTCCTCCACCCATCTCCTAAACTCCCCACTCCGCCATTCTCCTCTCCTCCAGTCCCCAGGGCTACCTCTCTCGCCTCTCCTCCCGCCTCTCCTCCCACCTCTCTCCACCCTCCATATTAACCCCAAATGTAAAATAAGGATAACTGAAAAAGTGTATATTTGTGGAAAAAAATGTTCTATGTGTATTTAGTATATGTTAGGGTATAGGGTGTGGAGGGGGGGGTAGTTGTGTGTGGATATAGTGATATATCTATATGTGTACCTATGTGTGTTCTTATCTATATGTGTATGTATGTTATTTGTTTTTCAGCTTTACATTTTTTTATTACGTTTATAAATTAAGTAACATACATAAATATACATACAAATATGCAGAATGTACAACATACATCAATCATCACTACATATATACATATATAGATTGATTAGAAATTGGGAGAAGCCAAACCAGACGGAAAGAGGAAGTATACTTTTAATATTTATTCAGTGCTTCATTTTTCCTTTATTATAACTGTCCCATATTTTCCATTTTTGTTTGTTAACTTTGTTCATTGATCCTCTTATGTAGGAATAGTCCAATTCAATTTGCCTATGTCTTTCCAGTGATAAGGCAATTTTACTCCAGGAGCGAAGTGTACCTTTCTTCCAGTTTACAGAAATAAGCCATTTTGCTATAATTAAAACATGCACAATTATTCCCTTGAACTTGCGACTAATGTCTGGTGAAAATATATGAAATTACACCAGCTCTGGGGATAATATAAATTTAGTGTCGTAGATGGTAAACAATTCATTCAAAATGTTTCCGTAAAGGGCTTGAATAGATGCGCAAAGCCACCACATATGGGCGTGAGAACTTTATTACAACCTCTCCAACATTTATCAATATGGACTTTAAGAAATATTTTATTTAGAAATGATGGAGTCATATACCATCTTTGAATTATTTTGAAGTAGGTCTATACTATACCTTTTCCAGTGATTTCAAATGCTCTGTACCACTTTGAAACATCCCATTGGGAATTTAGATCTCTTTCCCATTTATTAATTATGATGGGTTTAGAGCTTGAATGTTCATATTCCAAAATGTTCTTGCAAATAGAAATTTTAAAATTGCAAGATTTATCCATAAGTTTTTTTCCCAAAAAAGTAAATTTTAAATCAGTTATATTTAAGCCACAAATTCGGAATGCCCTTTATTTTACCATATTGTCAAAAGATCTAAAACTAGAATTGTTAGGTCTGACAGGTAATGCAGATCCCATAGTTCCCAATTATACTTTTGTGCTGAGGGTATAGAGTCCTGAATTAAGTTAAATAGTTACATAGGGCCTCATTCTATTAACGGCCGTAGGAGATGCAGGGCCGCGAGGACCGTCCGCAAGCTATTCGGCTATTCTATTCCCCTCAGGCCGGGGATTCCGGCAGGTTTGCGGCCGGCGCCTTGCTATCCCTTGCGACCGCTCGCGCCGGAGGAAAGCCTTTGATCTAAAACGTCCGCAAGAGTTTCGGCCGCAAGAAAAGCCCGGTTGCTATTCTATTACTCCGGGAACCCTCTCTGCAAGGCTAAAAGCGAGTCGCAGCTTACTTGCAGGAAAAAGTTCCCGCTAGCACCAATTAAGCACATTATAAAGCCAAAATAAAGCCATCCTGCACTCTGAGGAGACTATAAAGTGATTGTAGGTGTTAGCAAAAATAGCACAACATTCCCCTACACACAAATCCGTAAAAAAAAATATTTTTTAATTTATGTCAAAAATCCATGTAAAAAGTCCCGATGGCTTGGAGCACCTCAGACCCGCCCACGCTGCGGCTGGAAAATAAACAGTTAATGTAAACTCGGATTTGGGCTGATGTGCAAGCTTGAGAGGGGGTTGCTATTAATCCTCATGTCCCCCAATATGATCCCTAGCATTTACAGAGCTGTACAGTGCCGTCTTGAATTTATTTTTGCGTTTAAAGTTTTCGGAGCTTACGGCCGGTTGCAAGATATACGGCCGGCCGTAAGGGGAGATCCTTGCGGGGCCGTATAATTGAATTCCAAGATAACGGAACCCCCGCAAGGAATCGCAGCCTTGCGGCCGTTTTACGGCCGATAATAGAATAAGGGCCATAGTATTTAAGGTTGAAAAAAGACTTTCAGTCCATCAAGTTCAACCTTTTAAGATCTCCTCTGATCTGCAATATGCGGATTAACTATTAATTCATTAGTTGGTTATTAATTATTAATCAATTTTTTTATGTTTTTTTTTTTTTTATTATAATTATTAATTAGTCCAGAGAAAGGCAAATATAAAAAAAACAAGCGAGACTTAGCCAATTTGGTGATTTGGATCATTACTGTCTCTCTAATTATTCATGATAACCCTGAATACCCTTTTTAATTAGAAATAAATGTAGTCCCCTTTTAAAGTTATCTATCGAATCCGCTGTCACCACCTCCTCTGGTAGAGAATTCCACAGATTAACCACCCTTACTGTGAAGAACCCTTTTCTTTCTTTGAGGTGGAATCTTTTTACTTCTAACCTCAAGGGATGTCCTCTTGTCAGTTGAAAACCTCTTGGCACAAAAAGCTCCCCCGACAAATCTTTATACTGACCCTGGATGCATTTATATAAGGTAATCATATCTCCTCTTAGACGCCTTTTTTCTAGAGAAAATAAGTTTAATTTGGTTAGTCTTTCTTCATAACTTAGCCCCTCCATTCCCCTTATTAGTTTTGTTGCCCTTCTCTGTACCTTTTCCAGCTCTAAAATGTCCTTTTTATGAAGTGGTGCCCAAAATTGTACTCCATATTCCAAATGAGGGCGTACTAGAGATTTGTATAGTGGCAGAATTATATTTGCTTCCCTGGCTTCTATACCCTTCTTAATACATGTTAATATTGTATTTGCCTTTGCAGCTGCTGCTTGGCTTTGAGCACTGTTACCTAGGTGGTTGTCCACAAGCACTCCCAAATCCCTTTCAATATCTGATACACCTAGATTTGCTCCATTAAGATTATAAATTGCATGGCTATTTTTCCTTCCCAGATGCATAACCTTACATTTATTCGTATTAAATCTCATCTGCCATTTAGATGCCCATTCCTCAATTTTATGTAAATCCCCTTGGAGGGAAAGCACATCATTTTCTGATTTAATTACCTGGCACAACTTTGTGTCATCAGCGAAAATGGAGACCCCACACTCCAATCCTACCTCTAAGTCATTAATAAATATGTTAAAAAGGAGAGGACCTAATACTGAACCCCACTTACCACATTAGTCCAATCGGAGTATGTTCCATTTACAACCACCCTTTGCTTCCTGTCTTTTAGCCAGCTCTCAATCCATGAGCAGATATTTACTGCAATTCCTGTATCCCTTGGTTTGCCCAATAGTCTCCCATGTGGCACTGAATCAAAAGCCTTTGCAAAATCCAAAAAGACTACATCCACTGAGTTGCCTTGATCCAAGTTCCTACTAACCTCCTCATAGAAACTAATTAGATTTGTTTGACATGACCTATCACTCATAAACCCATGTTAACTCCTACTTATAATACTGTTCAAATAGACATATTCTTGTATATTATCCCTTATTAACCCTTCTAAAAGCTTTCCCCTCTACAGAAGTGAGGCTCACTGGTCTATAATTCCCCGGATTTGCTCTTGCTCCCTTTTTAAATATAGGTATCACATCAGCTTTTCTCCAGTCATCTGGTAGAGACCCTGTGTTGAGTGGATCTTGAAAAATTAAATATAATGGTTTGGCTATTACAGAACCCAGTTCCCTTAGTACCCTTGGATGTATTCCATCAGGACCCGGGGCTTTATTAACATTTATTTTTTCCAACCTCTTTTGGATTACTTCCTGTGTTAACCAATTATTTGGCAAAGGTATTGTAGCCCCATTATGTTGCAGTGTCCCAACCACTGGTACTTCCCTTGTGTATACCGAAGAAAATAACCTATTTAGCTCATCTGCCTATTCCTGGTCACTAATTTTCAGACAGCCTGTTTCACATTCTAATGTTCCTATAGCTTCCTTCCTCGCCTTCTTCACATTAATATACTTAAAAAATATTTTAGGGTTAGTCTTACTCTCTTTTGCAATTAATTTTTCATTTTCTATTTTAGCCAATCTAAATGCGCTTTTGTAAGCCTTGTTGATTTCCTTGTATTCCCGTAAAGCAGTCTCTGTCCCCTCTTGTTTGAGTAATTTAAATGCCTGTTTTTTACTCGGTATCTTGATCTTTAAATCATTGTTAAGCCACATGGGTTGTGATTTACTCCTTTTACTTTTATTCCCACACAGTATATGCCGATGTGTATGTATATTTAATAAGGATTTAAATGTTGTCCATTTATGTTCAGTGTGTTTACCTATCAGTTCTCTGTCCCAGTCTATACTTTGTATTGCTGCCCTTAGACCGTTAAAATCTGCCCTTTTAAAATTAAGAGTTTTTGTTGGCCCTTTAAAATTTTGTTTTTTTTATTCAATCTCAAATGAGACTGTGTTGTGATCACTGTTTCCCAAAGGTTGCCCTATTTCAACATTTGATACAATATCAATATTATTTGTAATGAGTAAATCTAAGATAGCTTCATTTCTAGTAGGCTCCTGTATAACCTGGGCCAGATAATGATCCCTGAGTGTACTCAAGAACCTGCTCCCCTTAGCTGAGCTGCTGGTCTCATTATCCAGTTTATTTCAGGGTAATTAAAATCTCCCATTATTAGAACTTGCCCGTGCTTAGCTGCATTTCCAATCTGTAACAATAATTGTATTTTCTCACTTTCAGCTATATTTCGGGGTTTATAGCATACTCCTACTAATATTCTTTTGGAATTGGCTGCTCCGCTATTTAACTCTACCCACAAACATTCAACTTTATCACTAGGTCCACCATAAATATCTTCTCTGACTATTGCCTTAAATTCAGGCTTAACATACAGACAAATCCCTCCTCCTCGTTTACCATTGCGTCTATCTTTCCTAAATAGGTTATAACCATCCAGATTAACAGTCCAGTCATGAGATTCATCCCACCACGTTTCGGTGATGCCTATTAAATCCCATTTTTCATTAATTGCTAATAATTCTAACTCTCCCATTTTTCCTTGCAAGCTTCTGGCATTAGCAAGCATACACCTTATGTTATGAGTCTGTAGTTCTGAAGTGCCTGCCACTGAACTTGAATTACTTAGTACTACCTCCCTATTGACTTTAATACCCCTCCCCCCATCTGCTCCCCTATGAGTTGTTAATTCATCCCTTATACCCTCTACACTTTCTACCCCATTACTTATTTCTAGTCCCTCCCCCCCACCTACTAGTTTAAAAACTCCTCCAGCCTTTCTACCATCCTATACCCTAGTACAAAAGCTCCCTCATCATTAAGGTGCAATCCATCCCTACTGTAGAGATTGTACCGAAGTGAGTAGTCAGCCCAGTGCTCTAAAAAGCCAAACCCCTCCTTAGTGCACCACATCTTTAGCCACGCATTAACCTCCCTAATCTCCTTCTGCCTCCCTGGGCTAGCACGTGGCAGTGGTAGTATCTCAGAAAATACTACCTTGGAGGTCCTTGCCTTCAGCTTATTACCTAGTTCTCTAAAATCATTCTTTAGGACACTCCATCTTCCACTAACTTTGTCATTGGTACCAATATGTACCAAGACCAACGGTTCATTTCCAGCCCCTCCCAATAATTTGTCTACCCGATCCACAACATGACGAACCCGAGACAGCAAACTGTTCGATTGCTGGGATCTGGGTGACAAATCACCCTGTCTACCTTCCTAATAATAGAGTCCCCTACAACCAAAACCTGTCTGTTCTGCCTATTCTGCCCTCCCTCTCCTCCAGTAGAGCTGTTCGCCCGGCTGTTAGAGGGAACAGCTCTATCTGACATTGCTATTCCTGAATGTACATCGCCAACAGTTTCACTCAATCTGGCAAATCTGTTGTTGTTTCCCAACTCAGAACTGGCCTGCCTCCTCCTGTTCCCCCTGATTCCCCTTCTAACTGTAACCCAGCTGCCTCCCTGGACATCCTCACTAGCCCCAGCTCCACCCTCCATGCTAGGCCCAGCTAAACTGTGCTCAGTGAGCACCAACCCCCTTTCCATTGGAGCAATATCACTAAGTGCTGCAATTCTCCTCTCCAGATCTCCAATTTGAGCTTCCAGAGAGGCAACATGCTCACACCTCTCACAGAGGTATGGACCCTGGATCATCTGTTCCAGTATTGCATACATATGACAGGATGTACACTGAATAAGGTTGCCACTGGACTGACTCATAATTATTATTATTGTCTACGAAATTTCAGTGGGAAAAATAAAGAATATAATATAATATATTTATATAAAGTTTTCCTCCTTTGCACTATAAATCTGCCCTCCCTTTTCTTTGAAGGCCCTCCTTTTATTTAAACTCCTAGGCTTTTACTAGAATTGCACTTGATACTGAAAATGTTCGCAAGCTCACAAGTTCCCCTTCTCCGGTTTATATTATTTTCTGCCTTCTCGCCTGGGCACAATTAGTGCCTCTGCAGTTTATCAGCCTTTACTTTTTAAGGTAAATCCACTTGTAAACAGACCCCAAACCAGCTCACAAACCTTTTATACAAGTTTAACAGTCAAGCCACACCCCTCTCACATGGGCACAATTAGTGCACTCTGCAGTTTATTAGACTTTACTTGTAAGGTAAATCCACTTGTAAACAGCAAGTGTATCGTAAATAAAGGAGAAGGGAATGGCAAGATTTTATATTTCTCATTACAGTACCACCAATTCTTTAGACCTGCTTTAGCCACCATAGGTAAATCAATAAAGTTTGTTGTCTCTATCTGTTTAGACTATATTAACTTTTCTAGATTAATATATGCTATAGCTTTTTCAATCTATAAAAATGTAAAATTTGCGTCGCCATGGGCAAGCCTAAAAAAATTATATAATGCCAATGCTTCAGAATAATCTAATACATTTGGAGAGGCCAACCCGCCTCTCACAAATTTTCTCTTAAGTACATCCCTATTTACACTAGGATTCTTACCCTTATATTAATTCATATACTGGTCAATGATCGTATCTCAGTAAATAAAGAATTTTCGGCAAAATAAACATTTTTACTACTGAAATCCTGCTTGACCAAGTAGAGTTCAATTTGCCCCAATATTGTTTTAAATTTAATATAACGTTTACCAAAATTGTTTCTGACCAACATTTTCAAATTAGACGTAAAATCAATTCCAAGATGTGTAAAACTATTCTTACTCAAAGCAAAGTTACAACTATATCACCAGCAAACATAATTGGTTTAGAGACCAGATTTCCTACTTCCAGCCCTTGGATGTTATTATCCCTTCTAATATACTCCGCCAATGGTTTCATTATAAGGGAAAAGATCAATGTAGATAAAGGACAGCCCTGTCTGGTGCCGTTAAGCACCGGAAAATTCTCGATCCAGAAACATAGGCCGATACATTAGAATATAATGCCATTATTGACAAAGAGCCAAAAGTTCCAAAAACTCCCAGTTAACCCGATCGAAAGCTTTCTCAGAGTCTAACGCCAATACAGCGAATCTTTTTTTCTTCTTACTGTAGTAGTCAAATAAGTCTAGAAGCTTCTGTTTATTATGTGAACCTTGTCTGGATTTTACAAAACCAGATTGGTCCGAGTTTATCAATGTGAGTAACAGAGGGTTAATTCTCATCGCTAATATTTTCGCGTATAGTTTGATGTCTGTGTTTAATAATGAAATCGGTCTAAAGTTGGAGCAAACAGCTTGGTCTATTATTATTATTGTTTATTTGTAACACGCCAACATATTCTGTAGCGCTATACATAAGTTAAGTTACAGGCAAAGACAAGTTCAAGATTAACACATTGCAAAGAATGGAGGGCCCTGTCTTTGAGCTTGGAATCCGGTGTCCATAGCGCTTTCCCTAAAGCACATTGCAGGATTGAAACTTGCAGACTTTCAATCTAAAGGTTGAGGTTTGTATGTGGCACAGTAGGGAGAGAGTAGTGCTGAGCGTGTTAGGGTGGAAGATTATAGGCTTCTTTAAAGAAGTGTGTTTCTATTGAAGTTTTGAAGGATTTGAGGAAGGAAGATAGTCTGGTGAAGCAATGCAAGGAGTTCTAGAGAATAGGGGCAGGCAGGAGTGAGAAGAGGTGAGGAATGGTAGAAAGAAGAAGGTCGTTAGAAGAACGAAGAGGGCGTGTGGGGGAGTATTTCGTGACGAGAGCAGAGATGTAAGGGGGTGCGCTGTTGTTGAGGGCTTTGGAGGCGAAGGGAAGCTTGACAAAGAGAAGCTGCCAACACTGAACGTTGTGTATGGAAGATGAGTCTGGCGGAGGCATTCATTATGGATTAAAGTGGGGAAAGGCGAGTGGTGGGCAGGCCAACAAGGAGCGAGTTGCAATTGTCGAGGCGAGAAATGATGAGAGAGTGTATTAGAATCGTAGTAGTGTCTTGTGTGAGGTAATGGCGTATTTTGGATATGTTTTTTAGATGGAGAAGGCAAGATTTAGTTAGCGACTGTATATGAGAGATGAAAGAGAGCAGGGTCCAGTAGAACTCCAAGACAACCAGCTTGGGAGGTGGGAGTGATGATGTGATTGTTGACAATGAGAGAGATGTGAGGAATTGAAGCTGTAGTAGAGGGTGGGAAGATTAGAAATTTAGTCTTAGACATGTTGAGTTTTAGATGGTGGGCGGAAATCCAAGAGGATATACTAGAGAGGCAGTTGGAGACGTGTGCTACGTGTGTCTATACCTTCTTTAGGGATAGTAATGATAGAGGCTACTAACATCTCAGACGAGGCCGATCCAGAAAACTTAATCTCATTCATAGAATTCCTCAAGTGTTTGACTAACAATAGAAAATGCTTTGTAAAAAATATTCTGTAGACTATCTGGGCCTTGGAATTTATTTGTTTTAAGAAATGTAATACTCCCTTTAATTTCCTGAATCCAAATTTCTTCTTCTAATTTGACTCTCTGTTCATCAGATATTTTAGGGATTTTAACTGATTTCAGGAATTCAGATATTTGAGATTGAGATAATTTAATATAATTATAACCTGATTCCAAATTGTACAAATATGTATAATACTTATGGAAGATATTACCTATGTCTTCCGGTTTACTTTTTAAAGTTCCACCTGTATCATACATTTCCGAAATTCGTTTTATACTTAGGACTTACTACAAACTAACTAATACCCGTAACACATAGCTACAGGTATTAGTTACGGGCTACATTTTAAAACCTAGCCCCAATTTAATGAGGCTGTTGGCTTGCCAAAATTGTACTTGTTTTATTACCTAGGTGGTAGTGTTTTTGTTGCAGTAACCAAATATTCCTATCCACCTGCAACTGCAAAATTGTCCTTATATGAGCTTATATTTTAGCTAATTCCTTTGAAGTTTCTAAGGAAGGCAAAGATTTATTTAAAATGTCCAGTTTATATAGCTTTAAATAAAGTTCTCTAATTTTTGTGGCTGCCTAGGATATCAAAAAGTTCTTTCTCCAAAAATTGTTTATCTTATATAGATTTAAACAATCTAGCATCAGTTCTAAAGTGCTTTCCCACATTATTTTTAGCTTTTTTATGTATAATTTAACACAGGCGTGGTCCGACAATGTCATAGCACCTATTTACAGTTGTTTGTCTAATAAAAAGTAGTTGATTCTTGTATATGTTTTATGTCGAGGAGAGAAATACGTATAATTTACTTCCCTTGGAAGTAATGTGTTCCCCAACTATTATGGATGTTATATCTTAACAAACTATCATTACATGATTTAGAGATTCTATTCATATCACAGTCTGATTTGAGTTTCAAAGCAGACTTACGGTCTAAAATAAGGTCTAAGACTATATTTAGATCACCCCTTATTATCAAAGCACCTTTTATAATATTTGAAATAAGCTTTAACAATTTGTTTAAGAAACTATTTTGTTATTTGTTTGGGGCATTAATGTGTATAGATCTTTATTAATAGAACCCAACCAGATAGCAAATCTTCCTTCTAGGTCTATATGTATCTTCTACTATTTCATTCCTTTTGTTAAACAATATAGCCACTCCTCTGGAGATGGATTTGTAACTGGAGATAGCTTTTATTTCAGAAGAACAAGTCGGTAAACTAGGTTGTTTATCTTTTTGCCAATGTGACTACATTGGCTTTTTCTTTATGGAAAAAGTTTAACAGCGCATTTCTCTTGAAGGGAGTATTTAAGCCGTTGGCATTATAAGTTATTATTTTAATTGCTGAAGACGCCATATTCAGGATCTAATTTTTGGATCTATAGCCCTGGCTCTATAAACGAACTGGATTACAGCCAGTTTTACAAAACGTCAGAAGCCAGCAAGAAACAAATATTTCAACATAGCAGTACATATTACATTTCACAGTCATTATACTAACATACTTAATCCCACTTGACAGTAGTATTGTAGTCATACCTGTCAAGTTTAGTTTCAGAACTGGTACAGTTAGAGGGACAACTGACCAGAGCTATAGAGCAGATAGGCTAACTCTGCATATTAGTGGCGTAAATTATTTTTCTACTTAAGAGAGCCCTGTCAGGGTGGCACAATTGGAAAAAAAGAATTTATTTTACTTTGTTTTCTTAAACTTTAGAAAAGGTTACATCCTCCTTATTTAATAAAGATACGAAGGCCCTCCATCTCCGCTAAATTCAACACGCAGTGGTTTATTATTATTATTAACTTTTATTTGTAACGCGACAACATATTCCGCAATACAGGGGCTAAAAACAAGGGAAAATACAGCATTAACAAAATTCCAAAAATGGAGGACCCTGTTTTGAGCTTAGAATCTTTGCAGAACGTGCTTTTTCCCAAAGCATCCTAGAAGACTGAAAACTCGCCACTTACAATCTACATTTTAGACACTATTAAAAAATAAACCCATACAATGGAGACAATCTGGATAGGGGCACAGAGAGAAATGGATATTATCCTTTTAGCACTGAGATCTAGTAAATCTTCACTAAAGCTCTATATAATTATAGTGTACAAAAATTACCATAGGCAACAAAATGCTATATATAGTGGATATAAAAAGTCTACACACCCCTGTTGCAATGTCAGGTTTCTGTGCTGTAAAAAAATGAGACAAAGATAAATCATTTCAGAACTTTTTCCACCTTTAATGTGACCTATAAACTGTACAACTCAATTGAAAAACAAACTGAAATATTTTAGGTGGAGGGAATAAAAATAAAAATAATGTGGTTGCATAAGTCTGCACACCCTCTTATAACTGGGGTGTAGCTGTGTTCAGAATTAAGCAATCACATTCCAAATCGTGTTAAATAGGAGTCAACATACACCTGCCATCATTTAAAGTGCCTCTGATTAACCCCAAATAAAGTTCAGCTGCTCTACTTGGTCTTTCCTGACATTTTCTTAGTCGCATCCCACAGCAAAAGCCATGGTCCACAGAGAGCTTCCAAAGCATCAGGGGGATCTCATTGTTAAAAGGTATCAGTCAGGAGAAGGGTACAAAAGAATTTCCAAGGCATTAGATATACCATGGAACACACTGAAGACAGTCATCATCAAGTGGAGAAAATATGGCACAACAGTGACATTACCAAGAACTGGAGCTCCCTCCAAAATTGATGAAAAGACAAGAAGAAAACTGGTCTGGGAGGCTACCAAGAGGCCTACAGCAACATTAAAGGAGCTGCAGGAATATCTGGCAAGTACTGGCTGTGTGGTACATGCGACAACAATCTCCCGTATTCTTAATATGTCTGGGCTATGGGGTAGAGTGCCAAGACGAAAGCCTATCCTTACGAAAAAAAACATCCAAGCCAGGCTACATTTTGCAAAAACACATCTGAAGTCTCCCAAAAGCATGTGGGAAAAGGTGTTATGGTCTGATGAAACCAAGGTTGAACTTTTTGGCCATAATTCCAAAAGATAGGTTTAGCGCAAAAACAACACTGCACATCACCAAAAGAACACCATACCCATGGTGGTGGCAGCATAATGCTTTGGGGCTGTTTTTCTTCAGCTGGAACTGGGGCCCTAGTTAAGATAGAGGGAATTATGAACAGTTCCAACTATCAGTCAATATTGGCACAAAACCTTCAGGCTTCTGCTAGAAAGCTGAACATGACAACGACCCAAAGCATACATCCAAATCAACAAAGGAATGGCTTCACCAGAAGAAGATTAAAGTTTTGGAATGGCCCAGCCAGAGCCCAGACCTGAATCCGATTGAAAATCTGTGGGATGATCTGAAGAGGGCTGTGCACAGGAGATGCCCTCGCAATCTGACAGATTTGGAGTGTTTTTGCAAAGAAGAGTGAGCAAATCTTGCCAAGTCAAAATGTGCCATGCTGATAGACTCATACCCAAAAAGACTGAGTGTTGTAATAAAATCAAAAGGTGCTTCAACAAAGTATTAGTTTAAGGGTGTGCATACTTATGCAACCATATTATTTTATTTTTTATATTTTTTCTTCCCTCTACCTAAAAGATTTCAGTTTGTTTTTCAATTGAGTTGTACAGTTTATAGGTCACATTAAAGGTGGAAAAAGTTCTGAAATGATTTATCTTTGTCTCATTTTTTTACAAAACAGAAACCTGACATTTTAACAGGGGTGTGTAGACTTTTTTTATCCACTGTATTTCGTTTTGTGCAATATCTAATTGTAATAAATTACCCCAATATAATACATAAGTTTAGGTTTAAAAAATTTAGGTTAAATAAATGAGTGGTTGATAGTGAATAGGTGAATTTATCCATGTGGCTTAAGTGATCATTCTCTCAAAGGATAAACAAAAAATCAATATAAACAAACCATTTTATAAAATCACCAGAAATGGGAACCTAAATCGAAAAGTGAATTTAAGCACATTCCCGTTATGTAGAAAAACATTAATAATTCTCAATTATAAAGTGTTTTTAAAAGTTATCGAATATATGTATTACTCTAATGTGTATTCATATCTTTATTCTATCACCCACAACAGCAACTAGAAAACATAGCCAAAAGACATAATTAAAACATTAAGGCAGTTAGAGTGGCGTTCAGTCACTAAGGTATTTATCTATAGGGATTCATTCCAAAGATGGTTTTAGATCGCTATCTAAACTGCATTTTACCAGAAGCCTCTCTGCTTGTTTCAGAGATTTTACTATCATTCTCTGGTCTTCTCTATTGATTATAATCTTAACCGGGAATCCCCATCTATAGGGAATTTTTTCCCTTCTAAGAATTTTAGTAAATTCTCTGTATATATTCCTTTTCTTTTTGTAAGATTTCACCAGAGATATATAGGATTTACATAAGGGGGCCTCAAACTTAAATCTCTGTTAATTTTCAGTATAGTTTATTTGAAAGCAAACAATTGCAATTTTACTATGACATCACGTGGACTATCTCTATCCGTATTTAACTGAAGAGGAATTTGATAAATGTTATCCCTAAAAATGTCTCCTATGATTGGTGTTTTAGTTAAGTATTCTAAAAAGTTTTTAACAAATGTTATCCTTTTTTAAGTTGTTTTACTTGGTTTTCTAATTGGTCAATACTTGTCTCCAACAAGGGGACCCTTTTTGTAGTTCAAGAACTTTGTCAGAAACTATATCAATAGCCTTAGTGTTATTAGTAAGTTCGATAAGGATCTAATTTCTCAATGAGATTTGAAATTCCTGAAGAAGTTTTTTGGATGCTAATGTTAAATGTTCTTGCTCTGCCTCCATAAGTACTTCAATCTGAAGTCCAAGTTCCACTGCCTCTGAATCAACTAAAGAAGAATCTTCCAGAAGGGGCTGATGCAATTGGGAGCTATTTAAACTTCTCCTTTTTTCTGTTTCTATAGGTAGATCTTGATGACATTTTTTCCTCTTTTTTCCTACCCTTACCTTTGAGGCTAGTCTGATCTTTCTTCATCTTTAAAAATGTTTTATTTTCTATCAAAACCTCTATATGCCCTTTATCTATTTTAAGCACAAAAAATAAAGCTTGTGTAAACTCTATACATTTAACCAATATTTAATTGTAAGTTTATGTACTATTTTTAAATGTTTAACTTACTTCTATATGAAGGAAATATAAGAAGATTTTTAAACTGCTCTTCAAGTTAGCCCTCTACTTAGAGTCTTAACCTAGGAAGATAATAAAGATAATACATTGAAACAATTGCCCAATGTGCAGCTTATAAAAATATCTGCTATGTATAGTCTTAGTCAAATGTATCAAAAAATTGCTAAGCTATAGGTATACACAAGCCTATTAGAAACAATACTTAAAATAAACTCTCTTACAAAGGGAGAAAAAGACAAAAAGTTTTTGAGGGTCTATATAGTGAAGTACAATTCAGAAAAAAATAGAGGCATTGTTTACAAAATGCCAGTTGTAAATGTCTCTTCCTCAATAAATGCATCAAAAGGACCTCCTCTTAATACTAGCAGCTTGTGTGATCACAAATTAGATAATTAGTTCCTCTGGAAACTTTCCTGCTTAACAAATTTAATACGAAGAGGGTCCTCCTAATAAGCTTCTGACTCCAAATGGAAAGTCTTAAACTCCAGTCACATTTGACACAGCAATATGCTGATCAGAAAACTTAGTACTCTTAGTACTCTTTGTTCACATAGGCTGCACAATATTGTCTTATATGGGGGTAGCTCATAAAGTGTTTTAAGTTGCTTTTTTCCTCTGGCTTCTCTAGAATACTTCAAAAAAGTCTGCAACTGACTTATGCAGACAAACCTTATAGGCTTTAATATGATTTTTCCCCAAACAGCTTTAAAACAATATACAGGAGAAGACAACAGATTGCTGTTATGTAGAGTTATCCTGAGGATTTTCCAATATAAAAGTAATTCAAGTTACTGTCATCTTCCAATATAAGTTCCATTGATATCCTCTGGTTAGGTTTCACAAACGTTTTCCCCTTGATAAAAGGTTGTAATTAGCTGAGGGAGTTTCCTCAACTAGCATTCAATAGGCAGAGTGCTATCTTACAGCCTTATTAAATTGCAATTCGGCAAATCTAAAGGGCTCTATATAAGCACATAGCATATTTTTTTGTTTTTAATTAGTGAAGACCTTGCTTTTGGATAGTATTTCACTAACTACAAACATCTGTAAAAAAAATGTGCTCTGTGTTTATATAGAGCCCTATTCAATTGGCCAAATCGCAATTTAATAAGGTTTTAAATCCATAAACTTTAGAATTTGGGGTTTGGTGGTTTTGTGGTTTGAAGCTTGTCAGAAACTCTCTCTGTACTCTTCTTAAAACATAGGCCATCTGCTTGGCACTAAAATTGCTCTTTAATTAGAGCTCAATTCAGACAACCTTTTTAAAGTCCATTTCTCTTCTTAGTACAAGCAGGCCCTCACCTCTTAGCCCCTCATGTTGGCTAACAATTCAGCTGTAATACAAATCAGGCAGACAGCATATGTACATAGGTGCATGGTTCTGCCACATCCATGGATCCTGTAACAACACTATGGAGCAGCGTTTACTTATCTGCGTTCCTTGATCCAGCACTCCTCTCACGCCAGCGTCTCTGTGTTCCAGCGTTCCTCCCTTCTCCCAGGAAGGAGCGCCACATTCAGAAGTCCTGCTTTGCAGAGATATTCCAGGGAACAGCACTGGAGGTAGAAAAGAGGGCCTGCATTGGCCTTAGCTGCGACTGATCATGGCGCTGAGCTGCAGCTGTTAGCCCTCAGGAAACCACTTCCTGGACGGAGTCAGCATGGTCCAGTGTATTTTATGTGTTAATATGTGTTTGGATGTATTAAGTATAAAATAAGTCTATAGGAAATATCAATGAATAAAATCTCAATAACCTGCTCTCCAAAATCGCCTACTCTCCCTCTCCAAGACAAAAATCACAAGCTCCGGCACTTGCGTGCTAACAGTCTACCGCAGGTGGACCGCAGCTTTAGGATCTCTCCCTGTCAATCATTATCCATTAGCCTGTTTTCTATTGGATTAACGGGCTGTGGCACACACTGTAATTACGTGTTCGGATTGTAACTGTGCCCGCCATGTATTCCAGCCCCCAAACAGCTTGCGGCCGCGGGTAGGGTTTACGCGTCTAGCCTTCAGGTCTGTACTTGCGGGCTTGAGTTAATTAAATACATCTGTAACTGCACCACATTTCTATTCTGCTGACATTCTACCTGTGTGAAGGGAATTACAGGCTTGGAATTTAATGGGGGCCTTAGTTTCCTTTACTTTGGGGCTATTCTTTGTTGCTATTTTCTGGACACAAATGTCTGTCCAAAGTTCTTAAGGCTTTTAATCTTTCATGTATAGTCCATGAAATCTATTCTTTACCTCCTAATTGGTATCTGTTTGGTCTGATGATTTTCCCCTTTTTTCTTCAGTTTAATTCTGAAGTTTGCAATAAGAATCTGTGCCTCAGTTAGTTCCAGGTCTTGTTTTTCTCACTGTATGGAGCTCCTCCATCTTTAGCTACAAAGTACATAGTCAATCTGATTTCTATAATGTCCATATGGTAATGTCCATGTGTAGAGTCATCTCTGAGGCTGTTTCAAGAGGGCATTTACGATAACCAGAGAATTTTCTTGACAGAATTCTGCTAATCTCTAACCTGTTTCATGTCGTACGCCAAGGACATATTTGCCAGGTTATTCCAGGTATCTTTTGATTTCTGCTATAGCATACCATTCACTTATTATGTGAATAACATCTTTTCTTGGGGTTATATATTGGACAACTTCAGCCTCTTCAGCATTATAGTTGGATCATAGACTTGGATCACTGTGATGTTAAATGGCTTGCTTTGAATTTAAATCATATTGTCATTTATTGGGTTGTAACTAAGCAACGCTTTGGCCACAATTTGATTGATTATAATGGCTACTCCATTTCTTCTCCAGGATTCTTGACTACAGTAGATGATCTGGTGGATGTCTGATATATATAATTTCCCATTCCAGTCCATTTGAGTCCCATTATTCCTAGAATATCAATGTTTAATCTTGTAATATCACTTTTTACCACGTCCATATTGCCTTGCTTCATTGTTCTAATGATCCTGGTTCCTATGCAGAATTGTTCTTTGCAGCAGTGGATTTTTCCCCCCCATCCGGACAAATACAACAGGGCGTCCTCTTGACTTTATCCTAACCACTTTAGATTGTATCTGGTTCTACTTGTACTCTCCAACTGCTCTTCCACAGTAATGTGGTAGGCACCTTCTGAGTGGCTCATCTTTCTGTGCCATATTACGTCTCTGGTTGTACATAGCCATACAATTTTCTTGGCAAAGATGCTGGAGTGGGTTGCTAGTTCCTACTCCAGTGGACAGTAAATTGTCCTCTCTGCTATGACCTGCCCATCTTGTTGGCCTCACTTCAATTTAATTATTGCATTATAGATATTGTCAATTCTAGTTAAAGAACCACTGGGTCATTTTGCGTTTGCCCTGTGCTAGGCGTGTGCATGCAGCTATCGCAAGCAATTGCGCCCCCGGCAGGTGACGTCCACGGCCCGCCAATGTTATGGACGCGCACGGTTCCTGTTTAAGTGTTTGTAAATAGGTACTGCGGATCAGAGGGAACATGCACCATCTAGTGTAAAAAATGTGGTAATGTTACTGTGCTAATGTAATTTAATTGTATTGTGTTATTGTATTGTGATGTTTTTGGTATGTATTTTTATGTGTGTTTTGTATTTGTATGTTTTTATAAGCTGTTTTTCTTTGTGTGTTTTGTGTGTTATTTTTTATATCTTGGGTTATGAGTTAGGCATAGGGTTAGGGTTAGAATAAATGACAAAGAGATTTTTATTGATTGGCAACAGCAGATTTTTTAATGGGTAATTCGAGCCAGTGTGAAAAAAACAACAAATTAATCATGGAAGCTTAAGTTACTCAATTAAGTAAATTAATTAAAATAATTGCAGGGTTTTGTGCAAATTCTAACCCAGATATGATCACAAGGTCTTACGAGGTTGATATGACTATTATTATTATTATTATCCTTTATTTATAACGCGCCAACATATTCCGCAGCGCAATACAGGGGTTAGGTACAAGTATAAACAATGCCCCACAATGAAAATAATGGAAGACCCTGTTATTGAGCTTTCAATCTGATATACACTGTGCTTTCCCTAAAGCACCTCACAAGATTAAAACTCACACACTTACATTCTAAAGGGTATAAGTAAGGTACAGAGTGAGAGATGCATAGTGAATGAAGAGGCTAAAGATGATAGGCTTTTTTGAATAGATGTGTTTTTAAAGAGATTTTGAAGGATCTGAGGCAGGAAGATAGTCTGGTGGTGCGAGGTAAAGAGTTCCAAAGAATAGGGGCAGCACGTGAAAAGTCTTGAAGCCGGGAATGAGAGGAGGTGATGAGAGAGGAGAAGAGAAGAAGGTCATTAGCAGAGCGAAGAGGGCGGGTGGGAGTGTATTTTGGGATGAGAGCAGAGATGTAGGAGGGTGCATTATTGTGGAGGGCTTTATATGTTAGGGTCATGATTTTGAATTGTATTCTAGACGCTATGGGAAGCCAGTGGAGTGCCTGACAGAGAGGTGCTGCAGACACTGATCGTTTAGTATGGTAGATGAGTCTAGCGGATGCATTCAAAATGGATTGGAGTGGAGACAGACGGGTGATAGGAAGGCCAGCAAGAAGAGTGTTGCAGTAATCGAGGCGAGATATGATGAGAGCGTGGATAAGAATTTTAGTTGTGTCTTGTGTGAGGTAGTGGCGTATTTTGGATATGTTTTTTAGGTGAAAGTGACAAGATTTTGTGAGTGATTGGATGTGGGGAATGAAAGAGAGGGAAGGGTCCAGTAGGACCCCAAGACAGCGGGCCTGAGAGGTGGGAGTGATGATGGCATTGTCAACAGTGAGAGATATTTGCGGAGTGAAAGCTGTAGTAGAGGGTGGAAAGATAAGGAGCTCTGTCTTAGACATGTTGAGTTTGAGTTGACGGGCAGACATCCAGGAGGATATGCTCGAGAGGCAATTGGCAACATGAGCTAGCAGAGAGGGGGATAGTTCAGGTGCAGAGATGTAGATTTGGGTGTCATCAGCATATAGATGATACTGGAATCCAAAAGATTGTATAAGGGCACCAAGGGAGGATGTATAGATAGAGAAAAGGAGGGGGCCTAGGACTGAGCCTTGGGGTACACCGACAGTTAGAGGGCGAGGAGATGAAGAGGTGCCAGAGAAGGAGACACTAAATGTTCGATTTTCTAGATAAGATGTGAACCAAGAGAGAGCAGTGTCACGGATGCCAAGAGAGTGGAGAATTTGGATAAGAAGAGGATGATCAACTGTGTCAAAGGCAGCAGAGAGATCCAGGAGAATTAGGATAGAGAAATGACCCTTTGATTTGGCGTTGAGCAGGTCATTAGTAACTTTTGTGAGAGCTGTCTCTGTAGAGTGTTGGGGCCGGAAGCCAGACTGGAAGGGATCAAGGAGGGAGTTGGAGGAAATGAATTGTATAAGGCGAGTGTAGACGACAGGCTCAAGTAGTTTAGAAGCCAAGGGAAGTAGAGAGATAGGGCGGTAATTAGATGGAGAAGCTGGATCAGATGTGGGTTTCTTAAGAATGGGTGTAATTGTGGCTTGTTTCAAAGGTGATGGAAACTTGCCAGTGTCTAAGGAAAGGTTGAATAGATGTGTGAGAGCTGGGATAAGTGTGGTAGAGAGGGGGGGGGGATCAGCTGTGATGGAATAGGATCATGTGGACAAGTTGTGAGACGAGAGGTTGATAGAAGGTTAGCAACTTCATCCTCAGTTACAGGGTTTAAGGAGTTTATAGTGGCTATAGGTTTGGGAAAGGGTGAAGGCAGACTGCTGTTTGTTTTTTGAGGAGAAGGTGTGATATGGGCGCGTTGAGAGGAGAGTTCATTATGAATATTTTCAATTTTACTTTTAAAGTATCTAGCAAAATCTTCAGCTGTAAGAGAGGAAGGGGCGGGAGGTGGGGAGGGCAGAGGAGAGTGTTAAGAGTGGAGAACAAATGTTTGGGGTTGGAGGCCAAATTTTATATTAATGATGAGAAGTAGCTCTGTTTGGCAAGATTGAGGGCATAGTGATAGGAGCGTAGGATAAACTTGTAATGAAGGAAGTCTGATGAGGAGCGAGATTTCCTCCATAGTCGTTCAGCGCTACGGGAGCACTTCTGGATGTAGCGAGTTTGTGTAGTGTGCCATGGTTGTTGATGAGAGCGGGGGCGTCTGCCTGCGGTTATGGGGGTTAGAGAGTCCAGGGTGGAATTTAGAGTCAAATTGTATTGTGTGGTAGCAATATCAGGGCAAGTGAGGGTAGTGAGAGGACTGAGAAGGGGTTTCAGTAAATTGGAAAGGTGTTGTGAGTTAAGTGTCTGCAGGTTTCTGTGGGTTCTGGTAATTGGGCGTGATAAAGGGTAGAGATTGGAAGGGGTAATGAGGCTGTAGGTTAGGAGATGGTGGTCAGAAAGAGGGAGTGGGGAGATTGTAAGATTGTAGATAGAGCAGTGATTAGAGAAAATTAGGTCCAGGGAGTGTCCATCCTGGTGGGTAGGGGATTCTATCCACTGTGAGAGGCCAAGGGAAGAGGTAAGCGCAAGTAGTTTTGTGGCTGTGGGAGTGTCAGTGGCAATGTTAAAATCACCAAGAATGATTGAGGGTATGTTAGAGGAGAGAAAGTGAGGGAGCCAGGCGGAAAAATGATCCAGAAATTGAGAGGCTGGACCGGGCGGGCGATAGATGACAGCCACTCGCAGAGAGATGGGTGAAAAGAGACGGATAGTGTGAACTTCGAAGGAAGAGAACTGGAGAGAGGGAACTGGGGGAATGCAATTGAATGAGCAACGGGAGGAGAGTAATATGCCCACACCCCCACCTTGCTTATTCCCAGGTCTGGGTGTGTGACTGAAATGTAAGCCACCGTATGATAGTGCAGCAGTGGAGGCAGTGTCAGATGGAGAGAGCCAAGTTTCAGTTAAAGCTAAAAGGTTGAGGGAGTTGGAGATGAATAGGTCATGAATGTAAGTGAGTTTGTTGCAAACAGATCTAGCATTCCAGAGGGCACATGAGAAGGGCAAAGTGGAGGATTTTTGACAGATGATGGGTATTAAGTTATGAGGGTGTCGGGTATTTGTTGCCCTGTGTGCTGAGCGTGACTGATAGAAGGTAGGAATGGATGAGGGGCCTGGGTTAGGAGATATATCTCCAGCAGCCAATAAAATAAGCAATGAAAGAGAGAGGATGTGAGAGTAGGACTTACAGAAATGTTTCTGCTTATTGACCTTAGGGGAGGGAGGAGATAGTGACTGGAGGAAGGAGAGGAGCTCGTGGGAGCAAAGAAGAGGGGAAGAGAGCAGGGAGGGTGAAATGGTGATACAGTTTGAGACATGAATTGGAGAAAGTGATGAGAGCCTGAGAAACAGACAGGAGATGATGAGGAAGAGGGAAGTGAGAGGAAACATTGTTACACTGTGTGTTCTTGAAGGAGTGGTTAGGGATAATTAGCAGATGTCTCTGATTGGACAGGTGCAGGTACTTAGTAGGCCTCAATAAATTAAGTGTAAGCAGGGGTGGGTGGGAAGAGGGGAGGGAGGGAGGGAATTGCTTCAGCTGAGGGGAATTGTGAGCTCTGAAAGGGCAGTATGTGTTCTTATATGCCCTAAGAAAAACAGACAGATGTAGAGAGAGATATTTAGTGGGAGGAAGCAGGGACAATAAAAGAGAAAAACAAACACACAGGCCTATTCTAACTAACAGATAACAACCATTAATAATGAAGTTACAATTAGCAGTAGAATTACATAACAGCAAGAAAAAAAAAGAGAAGGAAAATGACTATGGAGTTATCAAAAATAAGACAGATATTAGGTGGGAGTTGGCTTTGATGTTAAGTCAATAGAAGTTCTGTTTTTTAAATGTTAAGCTTTAAGTAGCAGTAGAACATCCAGGAGATAATATCATTTTGGTCATTGGACAAACAAGCTAGGACAGAAGGAGATGTGTTCGTTATAGATCATAATTACTCAACAACTGAACACAGACACACAAATCCATTATTTGTATATTATGACAAGTAACAGTCTCCTCTGGGTTTGTGCCTGTGTTTCAGGCACTTTGTAAAAAAGAACACAATACAAGAGACTGTATAAACTTTGACAAGTTTTTAAAAATAATTATTCAGTGATGTAAAAATAACAAATAAAACAAAATCAATGAAAATAATAGTCATTTTCTGTCGGATATCCGAGTTACGTGCGTGAAAAAATTTCGGCCATTTAATCGTGCTACATGCTTTGGCTGTGCTCGCCTCCAGCTCCATGGGCGCCTGCAATCTGTTTCCATCCTCCATCGGTGGAGCGTCCTCGGCCAAATAACAACCCTGACGGGACACATGACACTTAGAGGGACCCAGAAAGGCCACCATTTATTTCACAAAGTCGTGCAGGCCTTGCGATGAGCGCCTCGCTATGAGCGCTTATTACAGCAAAGTTGTGCGTGCCTCATCGCTCATTGCAGTGAAATCGCGTGGTCCTCGCAAGCCCTGCAATGAGCGCCTTTAGCGCAGATTGCGCGAGCATGAGCCAATATTTTTTAACATTGCGTGACGAGAACTCGCAATACAACAATTATTATGTGTGATATATTTAGATATCATGGTGAGATGAGTAGGGTAATATTGTGGAAAATCAGGAAGGTCGGAAATAGGGGGAGAGAGAGTGAGAAATGAGTGTAGTCTCTGAGAAAGGTAAATTAGAGTTGAAGATGGGCTGAGAGGGAGAGATGAGGGGAAATGTTGGCAGCAGTGAGGGGGTCAAATGGAGTAGATGGGGGTAGTTAAAAGGAAAATGAGGTATGAAGGGGCATGTAGGTAAAAGGGGGCAGGAAGGGAGGAATGTTAGAGGAGAAGAGTATAATAGAAAGTGAGGAGAGTGGGGGGAGAAAGAGGGGTGGTAGAAATGAGGGAGTTAAATGTTGATTGGGGAGAGATTGAGGAAGAAGAGAGAATAGGATGGAGGGAGAGTGAGGATGGAGAGATGAGGGAAATTATTGTTTATTAAAATGTATGAGAATCTTTAAGTTTAGCAAAGGCTTGTATGATTTTAGGGAATGCAGCATGTTAGGTATTTTTGACATCTATAGTGTCTTTACTTTTAGTCAATGTTTACTTTTATAGGATCATGTTACAGGGATAGACTAACATTTTTACTCACAAAAAGCCTCATTAAATTCCAGCAGTTATAGATCGATAAAATTGAACAAGGCCTCAAGTACAGGACCGAAGCCTCAAAACTGTAAAACATGCTTCCATATGTAGCATTTCAGGGCATGATCATGATCAATTAAGCAAGCCCGTAACTACCGATTTAGAAACAGACAATAGTAAATGAGACCGTCATCATGACGTAGGTAAAACATGGAGGTTAAATCACAATCAATTATTATTTAGAAGTCCGATATACGATCGGACTCGCAATCCCGAAATGTTGCATTATAAAAAAATCAATAAATCTACTATTCTAGTCCATGCGAGTTCAATGATATGTATTAACCCATTGATTGCCGCGATCAATATGTTATGGAAATTACACATAACATTTTTTTATTTATTTTTTATTGCTGATTTACGAGCTTGAGACTCTTGTGCAATCAATTCTACTGTCTTTCATCTCTTTCCCTGTATTTTAAAATGCAGTAATGAGTTTTTATTTGCTTTTATAGTATCACAGACAGGTGTTTAACCCCCTTGTGAGTCCTCTCTAGTACTCGTAGGATTTTTCACTACATTTGCGATTTACAGGTGTGACAACAATTGCAGGCTTGAGGAATTGTAGCAATTTTATAGCGATTTGCAATTTTAGCGATTGTAACATTTGCAGGCTTGAAAGATCAAAGGCTTAGCTGGGTCGGAGTTAAGATTTTGACAGCCCATAGGTTTTTTTTTTTTTTTTTAAATACATTTTTAATATGAGAAATGTTGGTTACAACGCATTTGAACATGTCTTCATAATGAAAGAATACAAAACATTGTAGTATGACACTTTACAGCTTATAATAAACACATTTACTGCAACTCTTTCTCACTCTTTTTTGTTTTTGTTAAAGAAGTACACTTAATTTCTCCTAGTATTTCTAATGTAATACTGAGCAATATTCTAGCAATAAAAATAAAAAAAATATATAAAAAGAATAATGAAAGAAGAAAAAGATATTATCCTCTTTCAAGGTCCACATTCATCAACCTCATCGGCCAGTGTCCACATATCCCAGCAGGAGGCCCATTTCCTGTATTTTGCATCTATCTCAGCAGATAAGACACTCAGTCCGTAGAACCTCCCCAAAGGCTGGAACAGTTTTTTTGACAATGTTTTGCAATTATGCTTCTAGTAGCCAGAAATATCTAATTTGATAGAATTATATTTGATTGTGCATTTTTAGAAAGACCTGGGAGTGGTAAGCCTAATAATGCCTCTTTTGGTTTTTGAGGAGTAACTACCGTATATCCCATAGTTTCTCCTGGGTATTATAGGTCGCCAGCCAAATATGCTGAACTTTGGGGCAGTCCCATAACATATGTTTTAAGGAACCTATGGTGTTGCAACCCCTGGAGCAATTGCCATCCAACAGTGGAGTCTAGCTGGGGTACAGTACCATCTCAAGATAGTTTTGTAAACATTTCCCTTCAATATAATGTCTAAATAGGAGTTTGCTGAGTTTTTGATAATTATACCCCATTGTTCATCATCTAGGCTAATATTGAGCTCAGCCTCCCAGGAAGCCCTATAGGACAAATTATTAGGTGTGGTCTGTTCATTTAGGTAGTTATAAAGAATAGTGAGTTTTTTTTTACCTTTTGAGTTGAGTAAGCAACAGTGCAGTTTGTCCCACTTGCGTGCTAATCAACATCAGGTTAAGTCATTCTTTTTGTGGCAATCTGTGATTTATGCTAAGTTCGATGGAGACCAGTTTTAACATTCTAACAGTACATCTGCAACAATTGTTATCTGACTTCTAATCCACCAAGCGAATTGGGTATTTTTATTGATTGATAAGTCTGCATGGGGTAGCCACAATGGCGTTAGCCATGAGCCATTTTGTAGTAGAGGGGTTCTCTTGTTGATTTAATTCCATAGTACGATGAAGTGACTTATATACATCAGAAGTGATTTTAAATTTATACTCTGATGGATGCTTAGCCATAGTATTTGGTTCAGGAGAATATTCTGGTCCCATAAAACTTGATGTTCTATCTCCCCTCAAACTAGGGGTGCTCTCTTAATATACCATTTAGCCATTTGGGCTAATCTCGGCACCTTATAGTATTGTAGGTCGTCAGGAGTTGCTAAGCCTCCTTTCTGTTTTGATGCTGTCATGGTCGCCCTATTTATTCTAGGTTTCTTGTTGCCCCAGATGAATTTAAATCTTGCTTTTTGTAATGTTGCTATGTCTTTAAGATTTATAGATGATGGTATTGTCCTAAAAAGGAATAGCAGTTTAGGGAGGGTGTTCATTTTAATGGCGTGTATTTTACCAAACCACAAGATAATTAATGAAGACCAGGTGTGAAGATCTGAATATATTTATTTAAAGATAATGGGGTAATTGGCATCATAAATCTGTTCAGTAAATTTGGGGATATTAATACCTAGGTACTTTATATGATGCGAGGACCATTTAAAAGGATAGTTTAAGGTCAGGAAATTTTCCAATTGCTTGAGCAATGAGACATTAAGAGCTTCACTTTTATTTGTGTTAATTCTAAACCCTGATATATGGCCAAAATTGCTCAATGTTTTAAATAGGCTATGTAAGCTAATAATGGGTTAGTAACTGTGAGGAGAATATCATCCGCAAACAGGCTTAGCTTATATTCTTTATTGTCTAACTTGATTCCACTAACATCTGGAGCTTCTCTTAATGCTATCGCTAGTCATTCTAAACATAGAGCAAAAAGTAGAGGCGTTAAAGGACATCCCTGTCTTGTTCCCTGATCCATCTTAAATAAATGAGACTTGAAACCCTGATAGGAAATATAGACCCTAGGGGCACAATATAATGTTATAATGCTTCCTACAAAGTTTTCACTAAGGCCAAATTTAAGCAATGCGTCTTTCATATAAGTCCAATCAATCCTATCAAAGCTTACTCTGCATCTAAAGATAGTAGCATTAGTGGTATTTTTTTGTCTAAAGCGATATCCGTGAGGTTAAAGATTCGCCTAGTATTATTAGGTGCTTCGCTAACCGGGATAAAGCCCACTTGGTCTGGATGAATCACGGTCGGCAACAAAGAGGCCAATCTATTTGCTATGATCTTGGAGTATAATTTTATATCATTGTTTATTAAAGATATGGGTCTATAACTGCAGCACTACATCGTGTCTTTGCCTTCTTTATGTATTACTATAATGTTTGCCTCCAGAAATTCAGCTTTTATAGTTTTGCCTGAGATTAACTCATTAAATAGATGTTGGAGGTGAGGTAACAAAGTTTCCATGAATTGCTTGTAATAGTAATTAGTGAATCCATCCAGACCAGGTGTCTTATGAGGCTTAATAGCCCCTATTGCTCTTCTAATTTCCTCTTCAAAGATAGGGGATGTGAGAGAATCTACTTTACTTTTTAGTTTCGTAATGCATGACAAAAAAGTCTCTATTTGGGATTTATGGCTTTGTGATCCAGAATGGACAGGCATTGAGTACAGCTCAGTATAAAATTGTTGAAATGCCTTAATAATCTGGTCTGGTTGGTATACCATGCCATTTTCTTTAGTGAGTAATTTAGGAATAAATAGTTTACTCTATGCTGTTTAAGTCTTCTAGCTAACATTGTATCTGGTTTGTTCTAGAATAAAAAAAAATTAGATTGTGTACGCTGCAATATAGTCACCATTTTCTTTCGTAGAATCTCTTTCAATTCTTGTTTACATTGAAGAATTTTCTAGAAAATCTGAGGTGAATTCTGTACAGCGACTAGTCTATGAAGGTCTGAATTTTTTTTGTTCAAATTGTTTATCTAAGACTGATCTAATGTTTTTGCTATTGAGCCAAATTGTATGCAAACCCCTCACAATACTGCCTTATGGGCTGCCCAGGCTCCCATCCCATCTACTTTGCCACCACTATTCAGTGCAAAGTAGTCCACCAAAGCCTTAATAATCTTATCTTTTGTCAGAGGTTCATTAAGAAGTGCCGGGTTTAATGTCTAAGATGTGGAGCGACCTTTTAGGAGCAAATCACACAGTGACACACTTACAAAGTCGTGGTCAGACCACGAGATATGATGAATTGTTGCGTAAATCAAATTAGAAGCAATTTGTTGTTGTAGCAATATATAGTCGATGCGTGATTGGGATTTATGTCTGGCTCCATGTATCAAATAAGCAATTTTGGCTCAGGATTGATTTAAAAACCTTGGTAGTGGTGGGGATTTGTGATGGGGTAGAGGGTCCAGATATATCTCTGAGTGTATCTAGAACTACTCCTATAACCCAAATATAATGTTGCCAATTGGATATTAGATTTGAGATTCTGCGAAAGAAAGTGGACTGGTCTAAATTTGGTGCATAGACATTGAGAAGTGATACTGAACAATCATTAATAATTCCATGAACAGCAATATATCTGCATTCAACGTCCTTGTGAGTGTTAGTGTGGTGAAAATTAAGTCTTTTGTGAAACAAAATCGAGATACCTTTTGTTTTATCTGTAGCAGATGCATGATATGATTGTGAGTATGTTTTCCCCAGTATTTGGGTATTTTTTTTTTTTTTTTAAAGTGGGTTTTCTGTATCATGACAATATCTGCTCCGAGTTTGTGGTATTCCTGAAGGGCTATCCCCCTTTTAAGAGGCTCATTTGAGCCTTGTGCATTATGTGAAATTATTTTAATATCCATGACTCACCTGGTGGTGAGATAGAGTAAAGAGACTGAGGATATCGACTAATCAGTCAGGCTTTTTACTAGACTGAAGCAAAATGACCTCCTGGCTGGGACACGAGAAGCAAGAGACTGAGATCTGTTCATTAAGGGCCGATTCCCTGAGAAAAATATGGATATGGAAAAAAAGACAAAAAGAAGTCAGAGCAGGATAAACCACACTTAGACAATTTATGCAACAATGTTGTGATCTAAAATGAGATTCGTAGTTAACTAGCTTACAGGTACCTCAAAGGAGATAGGCAATTTTGTTATAGTAACTACTTAAGTGAGTATAGATATATGTATATGGTACACTATGGAAGAAAAAGAATAGGAAGAAAAAAAAAAAGTAGAAATATTAGTAACTTAAATTACTTAGAGGAGAGCAATAGCTGTCCTCTTAACTTTAATCAGTGAGCCAACTAGTATCCAGAACAATGAATACTGAGAAGGTTCGTCGAAAAATTAAACCATATTTACGCCCTATAGGGACACTTTGAAAATATTTGGTAACATTATAAGTGACATTGCAAGATAAAACGTATGTGGAAACAAGCATATACAGTGCCTTGCAAAAGTATTCACCCCCCCCCCCTGGCATTTTTCATGTTTTGTTGCCTCACAACCTGGAATTAACATATATTGTTTGAGGATTTGCATCATTTAATTTACAGAACATGGCCACAACTTTGAAAATGTTTGATTTTATTTTTTATTGTGAAGCAAACAACAAATTTCAGAAAAAGTCAATGTGCATAACTATTCACCCCCCTAAAATCAATACTTTGTAGAGCCACCTTTTGCGGCAATCATAGCTCCAAGTTGCTTTGGATAACTCTCTATGAGCTTGCCACATCTTACCACTGGGATTTTTGCCCATTCCTCCTTGCAAAACTGCTCCAGCTCCTACAAGATGGATGGTTTGCGCTTGTGAACAGCAATCTTTAAGTATGACCACAGATTTTCTATTGGATTGAGGTCTGGGCTTTGACTAGGCCATTCCAACACAGTTACATGTTTCCCCTTAAACCACTCAAGTGTTGCTTTAGCAGTGTGTTTGCGGTCATTGTCCTGCTGGAAGGTGAACCTCCGTCCTAGCCTCAACTCACATTCAGGTTTTGCTCAAGGATATCCCTAAATTTTGCACCATCCATCTTACCCTCAACTTTGACCAGTTTCCCAGTCCCGGCTGCTGAAAAACATCCCCATAGCATGATGCTGCCACCACCATGTTTCACTGTGGGGATGGTGTTCTTTGGGTGATGTGATGTGTTGGGTTTGCACCAGACATAGCGTTTTCTTTGATGGCCGAAAAGTTAAATTTTAGTCGTATAAGACCAGAGCACCTTCCTCCATACATTTTGGGAGTCTCCAACATGCCTTTTCGCAAACTCAAAATGTGCCATTTTGTTTTTTGATGAAAGTAATGGCTTTCTTCTTTCCACTCTGCCATAAAGCCCAACTCTATGGAGCGTACGGCTTATTGTCGTCCTATGTACAGCTACGTCAGTCTGTGCTGTGGAGCTCTGCAGATCCTCCAGGGTTACCTTAGGTCTCTGTGCTGCCTCTCTGATTAATGCCCTCCTTGCCCAGTCCGTGAGTTTTGGTGGTCTCTTGGCAGGTTTGCTGTTGTGCCATGTTCTTTCCATTTGGTTAAGATAGATTTGACGGTGCTCCTGGGGATCATGAAAGATTTGGATATTTTTTTATAACCTAACCCTGACTTCTCAACAACATTGTCCCTTACTTGTTTGGAGTGTCCCTTGGTCTTCAGTATTTGGTTAGTGGTGCAGCCTCTGGGGCCTTTCAAAAAAGGTGTGTACATGTAATGACAGATCATGTGACACAACTGTGAAGGTAATTGGTTGCACCAGAGCTTTTTATGGGCTTCATAACAAAGGGGCGAATACATACGCACATGTATTTTTCTCATTTCACTTCACCAACTTAGTCTATTGTGTTCTGATCCATCACATAAAAGTCCGATCAACAAAACATGGAACTTATGGCTGTAATGTAACACATTAGGTAACAAGTCAAGGGGGGTGAATACTTTTGCAAGGCACTGTAACTGCGAAAAAAGGAGATAAATGATAGGTAGCACTTCAGGGTACTTCCAATATATAGACTAATATGCTTAAGTGAAGTCCCCTAGTATTGATATGTCCATTAGACAAATAATGAGATACATATTTAGGTTGTAGTAGCTTGGCTTCTCGGACCTTGCCTCTGTTGCGGCGTTGATTCAGGAGGAGGGTTGAAATTTTCTGGTAGCAGAATGTCACATGAAGAGAGAAGTGTAACTCCTTCTTTAAAAGAAGGAGATGGTCAGCTGGAAAGGAACGTCCCAGGTGTATTTCCAACCTCTGGCTAGTGCAAGTTCCAGAATAGGTTTTAGCATCTTCCTGTTAATTAGGGTTGTTGCAGACAAATCTGAGTAGATACTTGGTTGGCAGCCTTCTACTTCAGGGATACTGGTTCTAGCCTCTCTCATAAATTTGTCTTTGGTGGAGAAATAATGGAACCGCTCTATAACATCTCTTGGTCGATCTGAGTTGGATGACCAACGTCCCAGCGCTCTGTGGACTCTGTCCACTCTATATTCCTCTTCACACATGTCTGGCAGAAGAAATTCGCATAATTCTAGCAAATATTGCGGGAGATCTCTAAACGACTCAGGGAGGATCCTTATGCGGATATTTTGTCTACGGGATCTGTTCTCTAAATCTTTTTGGACAGACTGTTGAAAAGATTGTTCCTCCTTCATTAGGACCATCTCCTCCTTAAGTCGCCTATGTGCATGAAAAAGATCATTGTGATTGTCCTCCAGTAGCGTTGTTTTTGAGTCTACTGCCCTTATCTCTGTAGTAAATTCCGTTGCCAACTTTTCAATTTCCGACTTGATCTCTGTTCTAAAGGAGGACATCAGTTCCTTCAGTTCTTGAATGTCCGCCTTTGTACTTGGGGCGGATGCCTGCATATTTGATGAAGTGGTATTCTTAGTTAGCGTAGAGGCTTGTTGAGGCGCTTGTAAAGTTTTTCTTGGTGTACAATAAGTTTGTATGTCTTTGGTGTTGCATCTTGTTGATACACCTGCCATCTCCTACAACCAAAACATCTTCATGGTTCTGAGTTTACTTCATATAGATGTCACTTTGCTTAAGTAAGTGCCCTCACATGGGGGGGTAGTGGTTTTTACATATTAATGAGTGCAGCGAGTCCTCTTAAAAAATAAAAATAATTGTGAAAAATAATAAATAGTAATTAAGACAGTGGGCATTGAGCTCAATATTCAAAGCCCGCTGTTGAGTTTAGGAACTGCACTGTCAGCCAATAGATGGCTCTGTAGGGCTTGGTAATGCAGTTCAATAGCCATAGATGACGCTGTTGAGACCAGGAACTGCACTCTCAGCCAATAGATGGTGCTGTAGGGCTTGGAAATGCAGTTCTATAGCAATAGATGGTGCTTTTGAGTCCAGGAACTGAACTCTCAGCCTATAGATGGCACTGTAGGGCTTGGTGATGCCGTTCTATTGCAATAGATGGCGCTGTTGACTCTAGGAACTGTTGTTTTTACATGCAATGGCATGGTGAAGTACCAAGCCAATAGATGACACTAGTGAGCTTTGTAAGTATAGTTAGTTCCTTTCTGTGTGGATATAAAAGTTGTGGTTTTGCAGGGAAAGTCAGTCATTGTTTAATTATGAGAAGCTGTTATTGGGGGTACTGTTTGGGGTGTTGGTTTTGTAAAGCTTATTCCAGTAAAAGTCTCTATTAACTGAGGCTTGCAGGAAGCTTTCTCACATACCCTTGCATTAGGGCAATATAGGGCCCCCCCTCCCCTCAATCCCCATTACCTGTATATAGAGTTTTTGCTTCAATTAAACTTGGAGCAGGTCTCCTACTCCTGAATCCTCCAAACAGAAAAACAAGTTGTAACAATGTCCTGCAACAGGGTTTAAATATGTCTGCCTCTTGTCCCCAAAACTCTTTCTCCTGCTTCAACACATAGATGCCAAGTGTGTGTTGTGTTTGAGGTCTGATTCAGAGTGTTCCTTCATGTATATCCATACAGGACCTTTTAGTCCAGTAGATTATTTAGATCTGCTGTTAAAGTGAAGTCCAAAAGTTGCTGCACAGTTCGTTCCAGAGCAATCCAGACTGTTCAGTCACTGTAACCTGATCTTGTAGATCAAATATAATTCAAATTGCTTGGTATTTTCATGCTTTTTTAAAGCATTATTGCAGGGAGCTCTGTTGTTTTGCTTCCTCTCTCTTTGCTGCCAGCAAACCCCTCAGCCCATAGGGGTTGTCAGCCTGTAACCTGCAAATAGATTGCGGGTAGCGAAAAGAGGCCAATTTAATAGCAGTAACGTTTGCGTTCTATATTACGGGCTACAGTAACTACAATTTGGACAATTTAATGAGGCCCTTAATTTTCATATGCAAATACAAGTAAGCTGAAAGGATCTATGTCTTAACAAATGCATACAAAAATGCTGCACACTTATTTGGCCACCTGGGTCTGGAAAATGTCCTGAACCCCAGGCTCTCGAATGTTTAATAGATGTCAGAGCTGTAGTGAGGCATGATGTTCTGCAGTGCTTTTAAGTGGTGAAAAAAAAGTGATGTTCTAAAGGGAAATAAGAAGCAGTCCATAGATTTCTAACATCAACCCTTTACAGTTGTTCTCTGTTTTATCAATTGCATTCAATACATAGTTACATAGTTACACAGTTGCATAGGAATTAAGGTTGAAAAAACACTTTCAGTCCATCAAGTTCAACCTTTTAAGATCTCCTCTGATCTGCAATATGTTAAACTCTGACCTCAAAACCCTATGCTAATAAAATGTTATGGATCACTTGCAAATCAGGGCAGTGCTGGAATTGCAAAAAAATAAATAAATTACTGGTACCGAAGACCACTCGTGAATGGTTTTGACACTATAGCAGAGTGCCACAGCAGCAGTTAAAGACAGTGTAGCCCCAAAAAACTATAGAAAATTATGATAATTATTTAACACTTAATAATCCAATATACATATTAGTGTAATTAAAACATATGATATTGTATTAATATGTCTGTTTCATTATACAACATCAAGGGTAATTCATAACCCAGTACTCAAGAGGATAATACATATCAGGAAACCATGTGGACTAAAAATGAATGCTCTGATGCATTGTCTATATATACATACACACTAGCGACTTGATCAAATTTAAAGCTGGAAATGCTGTTTGTGACACAATGTGATTCTCTAAGACTCTTAATATTTTTCTTATCTACAAAGAAGTACAAACATTTATATTATTATTATTTTTTTAACAATTAACTATTAAACTATCTAAAACTCTTTAATTGTGGTGTATAGAATAATAATATAACAATCCATAACATTTCTCAGAATACGTATTGTGAACCATTAAATACATTTTTCTAATATGCCTAACTAAAATTAAAAAGACCAAATTAAACATATTTTCTCCAGGAGATATGATGACCTTATATAAATACATCCAGGGTCAGTATAAAGATTTGTCAAGGTAGCTTTTTGTGCCAAGAGGTTTTCAACTGATAAGAGGACATCCCTTGAGGTTAGAAGTAAAAAGATTCCACATTAAAGAAAGAAAAGGGTTCTTCACAGTAAGGGTGGTTAATCTGTGGAATTCTCTACCAGAGGAGGTGGTGATAGCGGATTCGATAGATAACTTTAAAAGGGGTCTTGATTTATTTCTAATTAAAAAGGGAATTCAGGGTTATCATGGATAATTAGAGAGACAGTATTGATGCAGGGAGAAATACAATCGCCAGTATCTGGGGTCAGGAAGGATTTTTTTTTTTAAGTTTCACTTGGTTTTTTTTCTGTTTGCCTTCCTCTGGATTAATTAATAATAATAAAAAATAATAATAATAATTAAATAATTGACTAATAATTAATTAACAACTAACTAATTAATATTTAATCTGCATATTGCAGATCAGAGGAGATCTTAGAAGGTTGAACTTGATGGACTGAAAGTCTTTTTTCAACCTTGATTACTTTGTAACTATGTAACTATACTATGTGGATTAAATATTAATTAATAAGTTGTTAATTAATTATTAATCAATTATTTAATTATTTTTATTTTATTTTTAATTATTAATTAATCCAGAGGAAGGCAAACAGAAAAAAAAAAAAAAGTGAGACTTAGTCAATCGTCTCAAAGAAAACAAAATAACAAATCCTTACTGGCGATCGGATTTCTCCCTGGATCAATACTCTCTCTCTAATTATCCATGATAACCCTAAATTCCCTTTTTAATTAGAAATAAATCCAGTCCCCTTTTAAAGTTATCTATCGAATCCACTGTCACCACCTCCTCTGGTAGAGAATTCCACAGATTAACCACCCTTACTGTGAAGAACCCTTTTCTTTCTTTAAGGTGGAATCTTTTTACTTCTAACCTCAAGGGATGTCCTCTTGTCAGTTGAAAACCTCTTGGCACAAAAAGCTCCTTTGACAAATCTTTATACTGACCCTGGATGTATTTATATAGGGTAATCATATCCCCTCTTAGTCACCTTTTTTCTAGAGAAAATAAGCTTAATTTGGTTATTTTTTTCTTCATAACTTAGCCCCTCCATTCCCCTTATTAGTTTTGTTGCCCTCCTCTGTACCTTTTCCAGCTCTAAAATTTCCTTTTTATGAAGTGTGCCCAAAATGTTACTCCATATTCCAAATGAGGGCGTACTAGAGATTTGTATAGTGGCAGAATTATATTTGCTCCCCTTGCTTCTATACCCTTCTTAATACATGCTCATATTTTACTTACCTTTGCAGATGCTGCATGGCATTGACCACTGTTACCTAGGTGGTTGTCCACAAGCACTACCAAATCCAATTCAATATCTGATACACCTAGATTTGCTCCATTAAGATTATAAATTGCATGGCTATTTTTCCTTCCCACATGTATAACTTTATTAAATGTATAAATGTATTCATATTAAATCTCATCTGCCATTTAGATGCCCATTGCTTAATTTTATGGTATTCCCTTTGGAGGGAAAGCACATCATTATCTTATTTAATTACCTTGCACAACTTTGTGTCGTCAGCAAAAATGGAGACTCCAATCCCACCTCTAAGTCATTAATAAATATGTTAAAAAGGAGAGGACCTAATACTGGACCCTGAGGAACCCCACTTACCACATTAGTCCAATCGGAGTATGTTCCATTTACAACTACCCTTTGCTTCCTGTCTTTTAGCCAGCTCTCAATCCTAGAGCAGGTATTTACTGAAATTCCTGTGTCTCTTAGTTTGCACAATAGTCTCCCATGTGGCACTGTATCAAAAGCCTTTGCAAAATCCAAAAAGACTACATCCACTGACTTGCCAGGTTCCTACTAACCTCCTCATAGAAACTAATTATATTTGTTTGACATGACCTATCCCTCATAAATCCATGTTGACTCCTACTTATAATCCTGTTCAAATAGACATATTCTTGTTTATTATCCCTTATTAACCCTTCTAAAAGCTTCCCCAGTACAGAAGTGAGGCTCACTGGTCTATAATTCCCCGGATTTGCTCTTGCTCCCTTTTTAAATATAGGTATCACATCTGCTTTTCTCCAGTCATCTGGTAGAGACCCTGTGTTGAGTGGATCTTGAAAAATTAAATATAATGGTTTGGCTATTACAGAACCCAGTTCCCTCAGTACCCGTGGATGTATTCCATCAGGACCCGGGGCTTTATTAACATTTATTTTTTCCAACCTCTTTTGGGTTACTTCCTGTGTTAACCAATTATTTGGCAAAGGTAGTGTAACCCCATTATGTTGCAGTGTCCCAACCACTGGTACCTCCCTTGTGTATACCGAAGAAAATAACCTATTTAGCTCATCTGACTTTTCCTGATCACTAAATTTCAGATGGCATGTGTTACATTGTAATGTTCCTATAGCTTCCCTCCTCACCTTCTTCCCATTAATATACTTAAAAAATAGTTTAGGGTTAGTCTTACTCTCTTTTGCAATTAACTTTTCTTTTTCTATTTTAGCCAGTCTAACAGCGCTTTTGCAAGCCTTGTTGATTTCCTTGTACTCCCGTAAAGCAGTCTCTGTACCCTCTTGTTTGTATAATTTAAATGCCTGTTTTTTACTCTGTTTATTTATCTTTAAATCATTGTTAAGCTGCATTGGATGGGATTTACTCCTTTTACTTTTATTCCCACATGGTATATGCCGATGTGTATGTATATTTAGTAAGGTTTTAAATGTTGTCCATTTATGTTCAGTGTTTTTACCTATCAGTTCTCTGTCCCAGTCTATACTTTGTACTGCTGCCCTTAGACCATTAAAAAATTGCCCTTTTAAAATTAAGAGTTTTTTTTGGCCCCTTAAAATTTTGTTTTTTTAATTAAATCTCAAATGAGACTGTGTTGTGAACACTGTTTCCCAAAGGTTGCCCTATTCCAACATTTTATAATATATCAATAATATTTGTGATGACTAAATCTAAGATAGCTTCATTTCCAGTAGGTTCTTGTATAACCTGGGCCAGATAATGATCCCTGAGTGTACTCAAGAACCTGCTCCCCTTAGCTGAGCTGCTGGTCTCATTATCCAGTTTATTTCCGGGTAATTAAAATCTCCCATTATTAGAACTTGACCATGCTTAGCTGCATTTCCAATCTGTAATAATAATTGTATTTCCTCACTTTCAGCTATATTTGGGGGATTATAACATACTCCTACCAATATTCTTTTGGAATTTGCTGCTCCGCTATTTAACTCTACCCACAAACATTCAACTTTATCACTAGGTCCACCATACACATCTTCACTGACTATAGGCTTAAATTCAGGCTTAACATACAGACAAATCCCTCCTCCTATCTTACCATTGGCTCTATCTTTCCTAAATAGGTTATAGCCATCCAGGTTAACAGTCCAGTCATGAGATTCATCCCACCATGTTTCAGTAATGCCTATTAAATCCCATTTTTCCTTAATTGCTAATAATTCTAACTCTCCCATTTTTCCTGGCAAGCTTCTGGCATTAGCAAGCATACTCCTTATGTTATGAGACTGTAGTTCTGAAGTGCCTGCCACTGTACTTGAGTTACTTAGTACTACCTCCCTATTGACTATACTACCCCTCCCCCATCTCCTCCCCTATGAGTTGTTAATTCATTCCTTATACCCTCTATACTTTCTACCCCATTACTTATATCTAGTACCTTCCTACTAATAAATCATTATCAGTGCTTCTGAAATTACACATATTTCCAGCTAATCTTGATTATGCAGAGAAAGCCTTTATTATTCAAATTGTTTTAGTAGTTAAATGACTAATAGCAAAACATTGTAAACAGTTTTTTAACAGTGAAGAATAGATATTTAGAAAAATATATTAGTAAAAAAAATGTCTGAAGTAGATAATTGGTCTATCAACCATTATCAACCAGATTTGTAAACAACTAAAAACTCCCCTTTTGCTCCACGATTGATTGAATGATTATTTGTTTTTGTTTTTTGTGTGAATATAAGTTTGTAGGCTGTACAAATTTTATTGTCTGTAAATTTGCATTCTTTTTATGCGATGTATCATTCGTTTGTAAAAAATATTTTTTTACAAGTACTAAATAGGCCTTGCAAGGGATTTTTCAAACACTTTTTAAAGCTGTAACAGCTATTAAACACACACTACTGTACTTTAAAAGCACAGGAAGGCATGGAAAGAATTAATTGCGCAACAGTCTCAAACAACAAAAAAAATAATTTAAATGTTATTTCTGAGTAATATCGATCCCAGGACTCAAGGGTTTAATACACAAGGTTAGCAAGCTTGATCGGCAAATATTACTTATTGGCACTAATTAATTCTTATCCTCCCATTGCAGATTGCATCTAACTTGCATGTTTTACTGACGTCATGATGACGGTCTCATTTACTATTGGCTGTGTCTAAGAAGTAAATTACAGGCTTACTTAAATATTGCCATATCATATGATCCCGCTCCCTAAAGTCCTACTTAAAAAGTCAGGGTTTACGACTTGAGGTCGGAATTTAAAAGCTGGAGTCAATAGAATACATCTAAACATTTATTTAATAAAACACCCACAACCAAATTTATGAGTTTGAAACATTTGCAAGCTTCTAATAGAATAAGTTGAAAAGTGATTGTTTATTTGGAAACAGGCACGGAGGGGGAGCATTAGAAAAATTGTCCAGTATGGGGGTGCACAAAACAGATAATAGCGCAAAGGGAAGCCAAATATTGTGCAGGGAGGGGCATCCCAAAAGTGACTGTGCAACATGTGGGAGCATGAGGGCACTGGTGTAGAAATGGGGAGCATAAGAGAAATTGTGCTGTGAGAAGCTATTGTTGAGTGAAGGAGAACATGAGAATGTATATGCAGCGATGGGATGCACTCTTGTTTGGGAGATAGCAGAAGTATCATATTATTGTCAGAGTAGCTCAGGGTAACAGGATTATAAGAGCTTGTGGGAAGTAAGGTCAGAGTTCAGCAGAAACCAGGAACAGAACATAGTCTCCCACACTGTGCTTAGAGGTAATATAACTGGGACTGTACTGCTGATTGTTCTAGATTCCATGAAGGCCTGGTGTACATACTGAAATGGCTTAGAGTTGATTGCTATGAGGGTAAAGTCATTAACATGTCAAGATCTGGAAGTCTCCAATGAACTGAATGTAATACAATGTAGGTGTAAAATAAATAATAAGATTTAAAGGCCCCTATTCAATTGCAAGCCTGCAGTTTACATTATACCGGCCGTAAATCGGCACGCTTGAAATTTGCAACAGTTACAGAGCGATTCAATTAATCAAGCCCGCCGCTACCTGGCCAAAAGCCTAAACCGTAAACCATGCACCTGTAAGAAGCATTTCAGTGCACGATCATGATCAATTAAGCAAGGCCGTTAATACCGATTTAGAAACAGCTGATAGTAAATGAGACCGTCATCATGACATTATTAAAACATGTAGGTGAAACATCAATCAATTAACGTTTAGAAGTCTGATATGCAATTGGACTCGCAATCTGGCAATGTTTAAAAAAAAAAAAAAAAATTTGTGAAAGATAAACAATCACTAAATTCAATACTTAGGAAAAGATGGTATACATACTACAACGTACACAAGCTACCTTTTTCAGATGCACCAGTAAACCCGATGGTATGCTAGCCAGAAAGCTTAAAGCACAAAGAGCGGATTCATTTATCCCCCAAAAATCAATAAAGGAAACGTATCTGTGTTTAAGCCAGACAAAATTGCCTAAGCGTTTCAACAATGTTATATGGAACTATACTCAGCCCCCCCCCCATTCGGGATCTCAAGCTCATGTATCACAAATTGATGACTTTCTTTCCTCGGTTGAGATCCCTCAAATTGATAGAACTTTTGCAGAAGCCCTCGCACAACCCATCACAATAGAAGAAATTAAAGGGGCAATTGGTGCAGTCAGATCACATTCTGCTCCTGGTCTGGATATATTTTATAATTTTTTATACAAACAATGTTTGGACCCCTTACTACCCGACCTTCAGGGGCTGTTTAACAGGTTTTTGTCAGGTTCCCCAATAAGATCAGAATTTCTGGAAGCAAAAATTATTGTGATTCCTAAAGAAGGAAAAGACCCCACCCAATGTGGTAGCTACAGACCGATCTTATTGATTAACACAGACATTAAATTGTACTCTAAAATAATGGCAAACAGATTGGCCCCATTGTTGCCAATTGTGATCCATCCAGACCATGTGGGCTTTATTGCAGGTAGGGAAGCTCCGGACAACACCAGGAGAGTGTTAAACCTGATAGATATAGCCTCTAAAGAACACGTTATTCTTGTCATTGGACGCAGAGAAATCGTTCGATCGGACAGATTGGGCTTCTATGTGGAAGACACTTTCTAAATTTGGACTTGGAGAAGGCTTTCTTAAGGGCATTAGGTCCTTATACTCTGGTCCAGTGGCATTCATTGCATATCAGGTGTTTGGTTCCCAGCAGTTTAACATTACTAGAGGCACTAGACAAGGCTGCCCACTGTCACTCCTGCTATTTGCTCTATGCCTGGAACCTCTAGCTGTGGCAATCAGAAACTGGCCAAACATAAGGGGAATGCGGGTGGGCCCTAGAGAACACAAACTTAATCTCTTTGCGGACAATGTTCTGCTTTCACTAACCGAGCCTACCTAACCTGTTCCACTTGCTCCCAAATTTCGGCCAAGTTTCGGGGTTTAAAATCAACAGAAACAAAAGTGTAGCCCTCAATATTATGTTACCCCAAATTATGAAAGATAACCTAGAGAAGAGCTTTCCCATCAAGTGGGCTCGCAAATATATAACGTATCTAGGAATCAATATCCCAAGATCGATAGGTCTAGTATACAAGGCAAATTTTTCTCGAGTGTTCAGTAGAATCAAAGGGGACATCGAGAGATGGTCATCCTTTAACATTTTGTGGCTAGGAAAATTAAATTATCCCAAAAATTATTTACCTATTTAGGACAATCCCGATGCCAATCAACCTAAAAGACCTTAAATCAATGCAAAAAACGCTTTTTAAATTTCTCTGGAACAATAAATGACCAAGAATCAATAGAGCCATGATGTTTGCTGCTAAGCTGAAGGGAGGATTGGCTTTCCCTGATCTAATTAAATATTATAAAGCCACAAGGCTAGCACAAATCGAAATTGTTTCAAGAAAGAGGCCATCCCTGTTTGGGTAGAAATTGAGAATCAAATCTTAGAGAACAAACAATGGGTATTGTCTCATGTCTTATGGCCCAGCATAAATCAGGAGCTGCAAACACACGCGTTGCCATCCTGTATTAACAACTCTTTGGCAGCCCCATAGGGATCATCATTTCAGTAAGATGGCCCAGATTAAATGGAGCCCCATAGAGAGTGGCTTAATCTAAGGGAAGTTAATCAGGTGCAAACTCAGATTGTGCAGACTAATAGACATAATGCTAAATCAATCTTTGAGCGCTGTCGCATCAACAATCCTGGGGGTAAGAGTAATATTTCCATCATATATAAACACCTTTCTGATCTCTTTAGCATGGTTAATCCACACTATCAAGTGGCATGGGAATCTGAGTTGCATATATCACTAGATGATAGTCAATGGGGTAAGATTCTCAAAAAAGCTAATAACTCTTCCCTAAATATTACACTAAAGGAAAATGCTTTTAAAACAATAATGAGGTGGTACCTCACGCCATCTCACGATTCTTGTCCGAGGGGTTGCACAAACACAGGTACCTTAATCCACATGCTCTGGGACTGTCCTAAAATCAGACACATATGGGTGGCAACATATGACTCACTGGAAAAGCTTTGTGATATTCCATTACAGCAGAAGCCGGAAGAAACTGTCTTAGGCCTACCAATCACAGGGCTTTCCAAAGCGGAGCAATTGTTGATGAATCAGATATTTTTAGCTTTTAGATGTATTATAGCGATACATTGGAAACTTACTGCCCCGACTTACAAGGTGCTACAAAAAATCAGGTTCATTCAGGCCATGAGCTCACTTTCTGCCGAAATTGATGGGAGATACAGACGATGGGCCTCCTGCTGGGATATCTGGACTCTGAGAGGACCAAAGTGAGGTTGGTGTAACTGCCTCCAACCTAGCAGCTGGCCACCCTATTCCCTCGTTCCTGCCCCTTCTTCTAATATGTCTGTGTCTTTGTGTATAACCATGTTTGAAACCTTCTGTGACTATTTATAGTAGTTCTACAGATTATTTTGTTAATCAAAAAATGTTTAAAAACTAAAAGAGTCATCTTACATGTTGTTTAGAATACGTGAGATTTGTTATATTGTTTGACAAATTCTTATTGTTTATTTGCTGTCTCTTACAATTAAAAAATAATAAAAAAAATGAATGAAGGAAATGTTCTAGTCCATGTGGGTTGCCTGATATGTATTAATGGCTTGATTACCGAGATTGATATAACACGGAAATGAAACAATAATTTTTTTTTATAGCAGATTTGCGAGCTTGAGACTGTTGTGCAATTAATTCTAATGTCTTTCATCGCTTTCCCCATCTTTTAGAGTGCAGTATTGATGGACAGGTCTTTAACCCCCCTTGCGAGTCCTATCTGGTACTCGTAGGATTTTCTTCTATATTTGCCATTTACCTGTGTGAAAACATTTGCAGGCTTGAGGAATTGTTGCAATTGAATAGCGATTTGCGATTGTAACATTTACGTGCTTGAAAGATCAAAGGCTTAGCTGGGTTGGAGTTATAATTTTGACAACCGCAGGGATTTTCAGCCTGTAACCTGCAGATCACTTGCTGGTAGCTAAAAGACACCAATTAAATAGCAAATTAGCAAATTAGTTTACGGGCTACACTTGCTCAATTGAATAGGGGCCAAAGGGAAGTGGACAGTTTCAGCATTTTACTAGGTATGGGATCTTTCCTGGCGCGGCCAAGATTTTAGTCAATTTCTTGTTAGTGTAAAGCTTATCATCTTCCACTACCCTAACCATAACCCCTAAATGTAACCTTAACCCTAAACCTTAAATCTAACCCTAATGCTGGGAAATTGACTAAAATCTTGGCCTGTGGGCGCTGGCCGCCAATGTTGCCGGTCAAGAAACAGGAAAGGTCCCTATGTATGTAATCTACCAATGTATTTGTTTATATATTTTATATACTTTATTTTACAGTATTAAAAAGTAACTAAAATTATGCAAATAGTCCCTGCATGGGTCTGCTCACTATAGCATATTCAGAGATAGACTTCTTTTGGATGCGCAGTGTACTAGCTTATCATGTCTCAGAAAACATGCTGCTGAGATGTGCTTCCTGATAGGCTACACTATATATACTACATACACTACAGTGGGCAGACCAATGCAAGGCAGCAAAACAGAGCTTTTAATTGCTTCTTAATAAAACAAATACATTTACAGTTGTCCTCAAAAGTTTGCATACCCTGGCAGAAATTGTGAAATGTTTGCATTTATTTTGAAAATATGACTGATCATGCAAAAAAAAACTATTTCATTGAAGGATAGTGATTATATGAAGCCGTTTATTATCACATAGTTGTTTGGCTCCTTTTTAAATCATAATGATAATAGAAATCACCCAAATGGTCCTGATCAAAAGTTTACATACCCTTAAATTTTGGTCTTGTTACAGACACACAAGGTGACACACACAGGTTAAAATGGCAATTAAAGGTTACATTCCCACATCCAAAATAATTCTGGGGGATACAGCTCCCTTGATACACAGAACACTTAACAGCTTACATATACATACATACACAAAATGAGAAATCTGAGGGGGATTTGTTGTGACCACATTTGTGCTAGATGATGGGGATGGCATAATATGACGTTCCTTGGCTCCATACACAAATTCAGACCCAGTCTTCCATTTATTTAAGATATGGCAGCAAAAGCTATATAATATACTTTGGACTTGTGCCAACACAGTTAAAGATTAAATTGTTATTTGTTAATTTTGTTAGGACGTTTGGATTACTGGGTGAAAGACCCATAGGGAGCATTGGAGAAGTGTACAGTCCACTTAGGTCAGTGATCCCAGGCACAGCTTTGAAATAATGGAATCAGACAATTTCATTTTATGATTTCTCTATGAAACACAATCAGAACTAGGTCAGTCCCTAATGAGGATGCTTCCAAGCATTACACTAAAAGTTGACCCATATTTGACTGGCTACATCATCAATAAGCAGCTACTGCAATAAAATAGAGTTATCTAAATAGTTTTGAAGCCAAGTGTGAACATGACATTTTATTTTGAAGAGCAATTTCTGTTAAGTTAGTTATCCTTGGGACATCCATGCTCTCTACACCATAACGTTGTTGTATTATGGGATACATTTTGATTTTCTCTGCAAATATAGCATATAACCCACACTCTCCCCCTGGAAAATAGGCACAGGTGGCATTAAGTATAACAACTAATATAGAAAGTTCTGTAAATTTAGTACAAGAAAAAGATCCAAAGCACAAATAGAAGCTGAACCTAACTTCTCCAGTTGCTATTTCCTTAACCTTTTCTTAAGTCTACTTAATCTAAGGACAGTTTGCACACGCTGTGATCCTCGGAAATCTTTTCTACATCTACAGTTTCAATATCCTGGTTGTCTCTGTGAAGGTCTCATAAAGAGCCACACTGATGCTGTAGCACTAAAACTATTGGTCTTATCATTTCTTGACACAAAATGAATTTCCCACTTCCCGCTTGTTACTACACAACATGCAAGTATTAAAACAATCTTATGTTCTTGTATAACTAAAGTATCTAAAAGAGCATTGGCAGATTTCTGGATTTCACTAGAAATTTAATATACCTATCTATCTCTTTACTTGTGTGTATTCTATTAAGAAGTGCTTAAAAGTTCATTTTTTTCAGCCCAAAATCTTACAAATATTTCCTATGCAGCTCAAGAAAACAGTTTATGACCAAGAACAGATAGTATCTCTGCAACATGCTACATGAGAGAGGTCAATGACAGGCACATTTGAAACCCTGCACTTCAAAGCCTGTGTATTCATGAGCTACAGGGGACAGACCCAAACAGGCACAAATTATATGATTGTATACAGAAAAAAATGTAAATTTTTTTTCACAGAGATTTTTCCAGTTCTTAATAAAATAAAGTACATAAAAGTAAATAAATACATATGTATTTTATATTTCTAGTGAGATCCAGAAACATTCCATGTCCATTTTAAAGAAAAATTATAACTGTTTCTCATCAAAGAAATACAGAAACAATACTTATTTAGTAATTGTATTATACAGTATTTATTTATATGTACAGTAAATAGCTGGATTGTCAATCATTTAGATATTCTAGGTTCTTTGCCTCATAAATCACACATTCCTTATTTAAATTTCCATACAGTTTATTCTCAGTGAGCGCAGGTGTTCTTCAGTAAAGTATACAAATAGTAATACAAATACAAAAGGTTCTTGCCTTATACTACACTATACTACTGGATGTGATTGTGCTTTTTTCCTGTAAGCTCAGAGAGAGCTACATAATAACACGTAGCCTTAAATCTATGAGGTGATCTCGCACCTCGGAAGAATCCCTACGGGCACAAAAAAGTGCCAGCAAGAGATCCTAAATCACATACCTGCTGCCTCGAAGCAGCCCGAGACAGCTGTGTGAAGCTCCCCCCTGCTCCCTAAACACATCCCCATGCTGCAGGGGTCCCTATCGGGACCCTTGCAGCCCCCCCACATTAACCCCTTGCAGCGGGGGTCCCAGATCGACATAGATCAGGCCTCCGCTGCATTTAAAACTTTTAAATTCCCCGCTGCTGCTCCTTAAAGGGCCCGCGGCACACTATTCGCAATCTCGGCCGTGGCACCTAAAATTAACTTCCCTCTATGCCCCCGAAGTGTCCCCACATTAACCCCTTGTTGCAGGGGTCCATAGGGACCCCTGCAGCCCCCCACATTAACCCCTTGGCACTGATCGTCACCCTGCTGCATTTAAAATTTAGAATTTTCCGCCTTGCGGGTCCTTAAAGGACAGACCCTTAAAATACAGACCCCTATAAGCCCTTAATTAACCCTGTCACTCATGGGGGTCAATACAGACCCCCATAAGCCTTTTGATCAGGGCCATTTGGGAGATTTCTGATAAAATATGAGCCTAACAACTATTTGATAATAAATGGCTTCATATGATCACTATCATTCAATAAAATACTTTTTTTTTTGCATAAGTCATATTTTCTAAATAATTGCCAAAATGTCAACATTTCTGCCAGGGTGTGCAAACTTTTGAGCACAACTGTATAGACTGTAATCATGTTGTAACATATGTTACACATGTATATGTGAGAGAGTATTAGTTATATTATTTAATCTATTATTTAATAAATATTTAATAGATTATGGCTTACAGATATAGGCCCTCATTCAATTGCGATTTGGCCATTTGAATAGGGCTCTAAATAAGCACACAGCATTATTTTTTTAAATAAGTTTTTAGTTAGTAAAAACCTTGCTTTTAGATAGATGTTTACTAACTTAAAACTTATTTTAAAAAAATATACTATGTGCTTATTTAGAGACCTATTCAATTGGCCAAATTGCAATTGAATGAGGCCCATAGTATATATATTATTGATATAATAGTGTGTTGTGTAATAAATAGCTTCTATACTATTGATATCATTGTATTCAGGTTACAGAAGCTCTGTATCACTTACCAAAAGCGGGAATGCAGTTCCAAATAATGTTTAAGTATAAGTGACACTTGACAGATGTTCCCCCTCTCACTTGTTCTATCATCAGAGTCCTTAGACTCTGCAACAGTATCTTATAATCACTGTATAACTGGGATCAAATCAGGAGATTCAAGCTATTTAGCATTTATGTCCATTTGTGATATCTTTTTTAGCTGCCAGCTTTGCAAATGCTTTACAAATGCACTTCCAAAATATGCTCTCAGAATTAAAAACATTATTTTTTATTTTCAGTAAATATTAATCTCCTTATTAAAATAGATGGATATATCAACAAAACAATGTAAAGTTGCAATGTATGCAGTAATTTTTTAGGCATTATCTAATTAAAGGAATTATGCTAGTGTTATTTGTGCTGAATTTGGCGTTTGTGCGTATTCCAGGAGCATAAGGTGGCATCTAGGAGGACATCAACAACGTTTCTATTCTGTTTAACAATACATAATTCTGGGAAATGTGTGTGTTTCTAGAAAATATTAAATTCAGTTGACTTAATTTCTTAAAGGATTATCTTTGCCTCAGATAAACATCTCAAGTTTATAAAGTATATAACAACTTAGCAACAGTTTTTAAAGCTATGAACAATGTAGAGGAAATCTTAATTCTACCAGAATATGCTTGTGTATCCCTTTCTGGATCTCTACCTTGTCATGGTGAAGGGGCTTCTGTACCTCAATGAAGCTGTGATCCATACCATGTGGGGTCACCCAAGATTGGCATGTCATAGCAGAAAGGTCAGAAAAATTGTGGTCCACCAGAGAAGGAACTGGCAACTTACTCCAGGATCTTTGCCAACAAAACCATATAGATAAACACAATCAGAAACACAGACAGATGTGCCTGGTGTGCTGCGTCCATATGGTCACCGAGAGTTGGACATGACTGTATAGGTACTTCCATCTTATCTGTGTTCAGCATTTCTTGCTGACTTGGAACAGCTCCAGTCATCAGTAGTGGTAGGAATGTGAAGCTATTAGACAGGAGGTTTTGTTGTCTGAGATGTGATTTATACACACGAGAGACTTTGGTAGAATAAAGTTTTTCTTTAATTTGCTCTTAAGCGATTGACTTACACAGTTACTAATGTTTTTAGCTTGTTAAAACTACAGTGGATCTCTACAAGTGAACACTTTCTGTAGCCCCCCAATTGGGAATGCAATTAGAAAGTCCAAGAAATAAGTATAATTTCTAAAACAACAGAAGTCGGTGAGAAATGGTAATAGCTCTTTAATACTTGTGCTGAAGTATTTCCAAGTATTTTGTTTTGGAAAAGAGATAACCTTCTGAAGCAGATTTTTAAATCTATTTGATACACAGGATTGAATGTCAAGTGTGGTGTTAACTAGATGTAAAGGTATACTACCTGGCATCGCATATTAGCATTCTAAATCATTGGCAGACTAAACAACGACTTAAAACAAGACTTAGATTAGTGTCTTAAAGACTGAAAGTGTAATGGATAGTGCTCTATAACACTTACAGCCCTATTAAATTTGAAGACCGTAAGTCAACGTGAGGCTCGCACTGGCTGCGGGCTTGAAATTTGGCGGAGTTAACTGTGCTATTAAATTAGAACAGGCTGCGAGTTATGAGCTAGAGAAGCAAACCCGTAAACCAGTTGTCTACCGTCAGATTTGCGGCATTGTAGGTGATCAATTAAGCAAGCCCGTAGTTATGGGTTTAGATGGAGCCAATGGAAACAGAGATCGTCATAATTGCGTCACAGAAAAATGGAGGTTGGATTTCAAAGTCTTACGGGGTTCAATTACGATTTACAATCAGACCCACATTCCAGATATAATGCAATATTAATAAAGCCATAAATATGATATTCTATGACATGCGAGTTACAGTATATGTCTTAAAACATTGATTGCGGGGATCGATATAATACAAAATTTAAACATGAAATCAAGTATTTTTGTGGGCCGATTTGCGGGCTTGAGAATGTAGTGCTATTCATTCTAAGTACTAAAATGACTTTCCCTTTTAATATTAGTACAGTAGTGTGTTTTTATTTGCAGTTAAAGTGCTACGGATTGGACTTTAACCCCCTTGCGAGTCCTCTCCAGTACTAGTTGGGCTTACATTTGCGTGTTACGGACTTGCTCATGAGTGACTTTGTTGCAATTTAATAGCATAATTGGAATTGTAGCGGTTACAGGCTTGACAGCTCAAAGGATTTATGGCCATGAAGTTCCTCATCCCGTAGGCTTTTTTCCCAGCAAACCTGCAGATCGGCAGCGGCCTGCTTTACAGGGGTAATTTAATAGCCGTAGGTCTTACTTTCTACAATTCGAGCTACGGTTTTACAAGTAGCCTGAATTTAATAGGGCTGTTAGACACTTAAAATGACATGAAATTCGATTGTTTTTTTTTAATGGATGTAAAAGAAAACATTATAAAAGTATTTTTTTCATGAAAAAATTATTTAGTAAAACTTGTTTAAAAGTAACAGGAAATCTAAACAAAAAGAGTAGAGGTGCTCATGGGAGAACACCTAAGTAGAGTTGTCCTATAGGTCTGGATACCTACTCAGGGAGCAACCTCTTTTGCTCACTTGCGCCCTTCATAGGAAGAAATATCCTGTAGTATATCAGTCTGGCCCCACTCAAAAGTGTGATCCTGCCCCGAAATACCAGGCACTTCTACCCTTAACAGAAGAAACAGCAAACCCCAGAAGTACATTGCGACCTCTGTGGGTCAGTTAGGTGCAGCTGTACTCCCTAAGGCACCTTGAGGACCCCAGGTCCTTGAGGACCCCATGGCACGTTATGGGTTAAGTTTAGTATATCATGGGGGCATACATAGACCCCCATGGTATGTAAGGATTAATTTAGATACCATGAAAAGTTACAGGAAATGCCACAGAAATAATTTGGTGTGAGCAGACAGTATGCACAAAAAGAGTGATAGAAGCCCTCCACCATACAGTAAAAAATAGTAGCTTTACATAGCTTTAAACAAAGTTAAAAACTACCTTGTCACAAAATCTACTACACAAGCTAGGAACCGGCCCCACGCTGGTGAGAGGCAGTAACCTTGAAACATCTGTACATGGGTAAAGTTGTGTAATACAGCAGGCATATGCTTAAAGGAAGCCATATTTATAATGGTATATACATATATACATAGATCATACAAGCACTGTTCTGTTATGTGCTTAATAAAATACCATACAATGAAGACATTTTTTTGTATTGCTTATATGCTTATTGACTAGAGAAAAATCGAAGCTTTCCCATGGACAGAACACAAAAAACATTTTTGATAAAAAAATAAATAAATGTGTTGCCAAATAATAAAGTTTAGCATGACATATGTTCAAAAGTACCATTTTGATTTGTATTATTCTGTAGGTAAAACCCCAAGTATGATGAATGGTGCACCAATAGTCCCTCATAGTCTCTTAGCTTCTCACAAGTGTTGAGGAAAAAACGTAATGACTAGAAAACTGCTGTTAAACAGAATATGCCATTTTGTAGGCAGTTGAAAAAGACATTTCCTCAAAGTCCATTTTATTGCACATCTTTACAGAATTTTAGATATCTATATTCCTAAAAGTAGCATAACCTTGTTACCGAAGATTGTGGCCATATTGCATTTGGGCAAATGAATGCCCCAGTTGCTACAACCCTATCTTGTATGATTTAAATTCTATATTGATCACCATCTCTACTACTTCTTATGGCTGGTTACTAGTATATGAAGACATAACAATTCATAATTTTAGAATTATATAAATACAAGTTATGTAAACAGTTATTACTAAAAACCACAGTTGGCCAATCAATATGTGACCCCTATGAAAATCACATTGTTTCTATCAAAGAAGGTGTTGTTTTTCTTTGATATGAAAGCTTGAGAAGCTTTAAAAGAGGTAATGTACATTAATTCACATCTAGGTCCAAGTACTCTATATCTGTCCATTTCTGTTTTACTGGAATATATCCTTAGTAAAGATGCGCTTTGGGTTAAATATATTGCACATCTTTTAAGATTCTGATATGTTTCAGTAGGAAAAAATATTCAGAATAAACATTTTAGGGTTTAATGGTAAATTGACCTCCTGACGTCTTAAATTTTGATCACAAAATTAGTTTATTTGTTTTTGACAATCCCTAGGTAATGTTGCAGGAATATAGGCAGAGATAGATTGCAGTGGGTAATGTATATTAGATAAAATATGTTGTTTGACAGCATTTATCCTACCATACCCACAACATGAATTAAGTTAATCTTTTTTTCTTTAGGTAGCCAATAGTAGATCATGTGAAGAAGGTATTATACTCTGGGGCAATGAAGATCCCTAAAAATTGATAATATTGAGTGGGTTTTGCTTAATGTGTCTCAACAGGGGGTTCCATTTTTAAAAAAATATTTTAGTGCGGAAAGGAGGTATACCTGCCTTGTGTTGTTTTTTGTACGTAATGCTTGTGAAAAATGTGATTCTGCCAAGGGATTAGTATACAAAACTATAATATATATATATATTTTAAATTTCTGACCAAGCAAACAAGAAGGCTCCAAACAAGAGGTCCCAATTGACCCTATCAAAGGGTCTGTCAATGCTCAAAAGCATTGAAAATACACCTTTTGCTTTGATATGTTGCATCAAGTTTAAAACCTGTATTGTCCCTGTACCATGAAGAGATCCTGCTTATTCAAAATCATTAACTCTTGGGAACAATGGTAACATTCACAGAAGGGATCTTGTTCTATTTAGGAATAACCATCTCCAGATATACCGTATATACTCGAGTATAAGCCAAGTTTTTCAGCCCTTTTTTAAGGCACAAAAGGGGCCCCTCGGCTTATACTCGAGTCACTCTCCCCCCTCCCCCCCGTGTCTCTCTAACCCCCCCATGTCTCTCTAACCCCCCCCGTGTGTCTCTAAACCCCACATGTGTCTCTAACCCCCCCCGTGTCTCTTTCCCTCCCCTCCTCAACCTAAACCCCCCTAAACCCCCCTTCTCCACCTAAACCCCCCTAAATACCTCCCCCCTCTCCCCTCACTTACCCGCTTGTGCGCCGGCCTCCGCTCCTTGAACCGGCGCCGGCGAGCATGTGACGTCACATGCGCGCCGCGTCATTAGCATATACCGGGTGCCGAGGATGAGGAGGGGTTTAGGAGGGGGGTTGAGGATGGGGGGTTGAGGAGAGAGGATGAGGATGGGGGGGTTGAGGATGGGGGGGTTGAGGAGGGAGGATGAGGAGGGAGGTTGAGGAGGGGGTTGAGGAGGAGGAAGGTTAAGGATGAGGAGGGAGGTTGAGGATGAGGAGGGAGGTTGAGGAGGGAGGTTGAGGATGAGGAGGGAGGTTAAGGATGAGGAGGGAGGTTGAGGAGTGGGGTTGAGGAGGGTGATAAGGGAGGGGGGAAGAGACACAGGGAAGGGAGAGGTTGGAAGAGACACAGGGAAGGGAGAGGGGAGAAGAGACACGGAGAGAGAGGGGGACACAGAGGGCACAAGAGGGACACAGGGGGCAGCACATTTCCCACCCTCGGCTTATACTCGAGTCACTCATTTTACCCAGTATTTTGTGGTAAAATGGGTGCCTCGGCTTATACTCGGGTCGGCTTATACTCGAGTATTTACGGTAGATGGTCCCAGAGATCAAATTAAAAAACATTATGTTGTAAAGAGCCCATTGGGACCATGGGGTTTTACCATTAGACACCTGAGAAAATATATATATTTTTTTATTTTTTATGGCATAATTGGGACTTGGTCACTACTGAAAGTGGGGAGATATACCTGTTTTAAATATCAAACCTATAGAATACATTGTTAGTTTTGGGTGCCAACCAAGTTTTTTCTTTTAAATGCATTTACCTGAGATGCCAAAATTCTACCAGTTTTGTTAGCACTGTCATATTTAGTCTTAAATTTCAAAAATAGGTTTTGAGCTCTATACTGTAGTTCAGCAACATTTTAATGTTCTGTTCTCATTACTGTGAGTTTCACTCAAAATTCCAGACATCAAGATCATTTATTAAACTTTTCCAGTTTTTGTATTTCCCTAAATTGTCTTTTATTTTATTTCCCCTTGTTTTTGTACTTGCACCAGGGGAGGCTGGTCCATTAGGGCAATAGGGCAACCGCCCTCCCAACATATGAGCTGATTAATCATTTAACTAGCCTTTACTACATTTCCCCCACCACATATAGTTTTTTGTGTGTGTGTATCTGTCACTTATTTTTTTTTTTTCTCGCCTCCTGATTCACCTCAGATTGGCAATGATGCTATATTTGACTTTGCCTAAAGCACAAAAAATATGTTACATTTGTATAACAATTGAGGTGGATAAAGAACAGTTTCAGAACTGTTTGCATGTGACATTTTGAGCAAAATGAAGATTTGTCCATCTGACGCATGCTTTCTGGGCTGCAGCTCTGTAGAAGGATCCGCCAAGATGAGGGGGAGGAGCTGCAACTCTATGTTTCAGCTTGGGACGGTGAGAGGGACCGTCCCCAGCCAACATAGCTGCAGGGGGGAGAATGCACCACCTATTTTGTTTTTTAAACAAAACCTGCTACATCTCTTCTCTATCTTCACTGTCTTCCCACCTTTGGTGAAGACTGAATGGTGCAGAGTGACATGTACTCCCCACCAGAAGAAGGAAGGAAATAACCAGGCAAGCAAATTCCTTCATTCTATTTCCCTGTGCACCACATTGCCCACTCTTCCATCAAACTGTCATTTGAAATACCACATCTACTTACAGTGCCCCCAGAATATCCCGAGTTCCATTTTAATTAGGAGCACGGCATCTAGTACTGCCACGCCAACACACAGGGCTACATTGCTCTGATATGGAGAGCCCTAACTTACTCCTGATGGATACTGGCAGCCTCACAGGTCAGCGCAGTACAGTGTGTCTTTGTGAGTACTTATGACAGTTAAGTGTATTTATGTAAATATCAGAGTGATAGTGATTCTGTTCTGTGTATGTGACTGTACGTTTGTGATGATCAATGTAACTGCAGTGACTGAGAGTACCTCTTTACAGTGCATAGTGAGAGTGACTGTGCAGTAAGAGAGTGGCAGTCATAGTGTTCAGTGTTTATCTCTGTCTATGCAAGTTTATGCTAGTGATTGTGTGACTCTGCCTGTGTATTTGAGAGAGTGACAGAGACTGTGGGCTGTGCCTCTGAGTGTCACTTTGAGTGTCTGCAGTAAGAGTGACTTCTATGAGCTCACTGTGAGTGAGTGCATATACCTAAAAGCAGGAAATGCTGTCCCTTGGGGAAATAATTAAGGGGAGGGGGCTCTTGACCTAGCTTAGTAGTGATTTCAGGGGTGGTGCTTAATAGGATGTGTGATGGTGTGTCACCAGAGGGCAGTAGAGAGCACTTCAAGACTTCTCCCCAGCAGTGAGATGGTTATGAAGCACCTTAAAAAGCTTGGGTGGGGCTGCAATCAAGACCTGCCGCTACCTCCAGTTGGAGGATTATTTGGAAGTGTGATCCCTGTCAGAAGCCTGTCTGTGAGACAGAGTGTGGAGCTGCAGGCAGAGAGGCCCCAGTAAAGAAAGGCCTGAGCTGGAGTTTGTGAGCAGAGGCAGATGCTCACAATATGAGAGCCTGGAAAGATTGCAGTTCATGAGGAGAAAGGTGATTACCCAGGAGGGGAACGGCTACAGAGAGAGAGAGAGAGAAGGACCTGAGATTACAGGCAAGTGAAACCCCTGAAGAGGGTGAAGTCTTTAAAGACACAGAGAGGCCTATGATTGTGATAATGCTGAACAAGAGAATCCAGTATTAAGTATGGGGACTGTATATATTGAGAGCTGCAAGGAAACTAAATTTATTTTCTGTTCATGTTATTTTTATGTGCTGACTGAATCTTAATAAAACGTGGAGTGGATTGAAAAGCCTCCTGTGCCTTCCTCCATAAATCTGAAGAGTTGGTTAAAACAGGGCACTGACTCTGCAAGTGGTAGTGAACCTGTCACATTATGTTGGCAGTGATGGGAAAGAAAATTATCTGTGTTTAAGAAGACAGCCCACATTACAGGATAATAATGGAGGAACTATTGAAAGCTCTGACAGATGCCACTACATGCCAGAAAGTGGGCGGAGCTTGTGAGCAAGTAAACCAGCAGAAATGGCTGAAAGAAATTGCAGAGGACAGAGCCCATGCTGCAAACGATGATAGATTAAGAGATGCTGCTGCATGTCTGAGAGATGCCACAGAGAAATGGCAGAGACAAGCAGAAGAGGATATAATCCGCATGAGTGAGGCCACAGAGAAATGTCAGAGACGAGCAGAAGAGGATATAATCCGCATGAGTGAGGCCACAGAGCAGAGGCGGAGACAAGTGGAAGAGGACAGAGTCCAAATGAAAGAGTTTTTGGAGGCACAGAAGTCTGCAACTAATACTGTGGTTACAGAAGCAAGTGGAAGCATGAATCCAAAGGATGCAGCAAGGGGAACAGATTCATGAAAGTATAGCAGAGGGTGATGGCTCAGCAGTTGAGGAGCAGGATAGTGGTAGGAGGAGCAGGGCAGAGGCTGAGCAAGCTCAGGTGTCAAGGGCAGGGGTGCAGGGCATCGAGGTTGAAAGGGGGCAGATCAGTGTGGTGACAGTAGGGGAGGCAGATGATAGAACTTCTGACGGGGTAGATCAAGGGCCAAGGAGTGGTCAGCAGGAGACGTCTGCAGAACAACTGGACCCTAGTGAGCGGCCGCTGCAGCAGGAAGCTCGCTGGTCAGCAGACACGGAAGAGTCAGGATCCTGCGCTGGTCGCAGGGATCACAGGCCTTTGGAGGTGGAGGAGAATGTCGGTAGACGTGGTAAAGATAGGAGAGCGGCAGAAGTTTATGCTTACAGGTGCAGCGGACAGGCCATGGGAAAAGGTAGTAAACCTAAGAAGGGTGGTTCAGGAAGTTATGGTAGAGAAGAAGGTTAAGTTGCAAGTTTTACAGTCCCTGTTAGGTAATTTAAATTTCCCTTCTTGTATCATACCCATGGGGCGTATATTTGCAAGGAGGATATCTTTAGCCACAGCCGGGGGGGAAAAGCCTCATCATCATATAAGACTTCTTGGTGAGCACAGGGCGGACTTGAGAGTTTGGGATTTGTTTTTGGAGAATTTCAATGGGAAAACGTTAATGTTAAATAGTAATAATAATGTTTGTAATGAAGTGTTAGTTATTTACGGACGCATCAGGTTCCATAGGGTTTGGGATACATTTTGGGGGACATTGGTGCGCAGAGCGTTGGCCAGATGTTTGGAGAAGAGATGAGATTTTAAAGAACCTAACGTTCCTGGAGTTGTTCCCAATTGTAGTAGCAGTTATGTTGTGGGAGGAAAAATTAAGAAATCAACATGTAGTTTTTTTGTGTTATAATCTGAGCGTGGTGCAGGCGATTAATTCAATCACTGCCTCTTCGCCGCCAGTAGTAAAGTTACTGTGGCAATTGGTAGTGAAATGTCTGCAATATAATATACTCGTGAGATCTGCCCACATTATGGGAGTGAAGAATGTTATAGCAGATGCTTTGTCAAGGGAACAATGGTCACGTTTTAGGGAGGAAGCTCGACAGGCAGATGCTGAACCGACTTTGTCCCGTTCGAACTATGGAGTATAAGAGTTTAAGAGAGATGGTGGGAGGCGGGTCTTTTTAAAATATTTTTATAGTAATAATGATAATGATAATAATGGAAAGAGGTGGGGATTGTCTGTTGGTTGGTATTAAAATATGTTAATTTCAATTGAAGTGTGTTGTTTGCATTCATTTCAGGGCCACCTTTACATTTATAGATTGTGGGACACTCATACATTTATTGGGCAAGAAGGGCAGCAGGCATCAGAGAGAACGATCGTCAGTTCAGTTTCCCGGAGGATGTGGTGATATTAAAGTGGTTTTGCATCAGGGGGATGAAGTGGGAGCAAGTGTTGTTGACAGTAGTGGGTCTGGCCAGGCATGCTCCGGCTCCTGATCTTTTAGTCAGGAACGATTTGGGTTTCGTACCTATGAAGGGTCTGATTAGAATGATGAAAAGGTATATGTTGAGACTGTTAGAGTTATTCCCAGGGCTTTTAATTATTTGGTCACAAATGTCTCCTAGGCTACAGTGGAGAGGGGCTAAGGATCACAAGCATTTGGATAAGGCCAGGTGTAGAATCAACAAAATAATGTCTTCTTTTGTCAGAAGAAATGGTGGGTATCCTATCAGGCATAAAGATTTGGACATCATTGATAACAAAGGATATTTCCTAAAAGATGGGGTACATTTAAATCAAATTGGGCTTTCATTTTTAACCATTCCCTTAAGGTGGGTATTGATCAGGCAAAGGCGTCTTTTGGCGGTGCTGAGCCCAGTGGGCTTGCTGGTGGCGGGGTTGCTGCATCACCCTAGGAGAGAGCTCATTACCCAGTTAGGTTTCCGGTGAGTAGTTGTTAGCGGAGGTCCTTTGGACACGGGGTTCCACTGGCCCTCTGGCTGAAGGGTGAGCTCCTTCCATGTAAGGGTGTGCAGCTACCTCTTGTTATATGTTTACATTGTTAAGTTATTAATAAAGCTGTGGCCTGGTTATACCCAATTCCAATTGTGTGGTGTCATTATTGGGGTGTGCTCGGTATGGTTAGTATTTATGCGGACCTATGTCACTTATGCTTAGGTCAATGTGCAGTAAGTGTAATTACTGAGTGCTTGTAGTGTGTTTTTTTTTGTATATTGAATGTGCTGTGGGTGGGGATGTGCAGTTAATGTTGCAGTGCTTTTGGTGGTTAGAGTGACTGTGCTATGATTGTGAAGTAATTGTGTCCTTGTGTATTGAGTGTGCTGTGAGTGAAATGTCCATTGGGTGTTACTGTGCAATTTGTGGTTTTGTGCAGCAGTTTTCATGGTAGTAAGTCCAATGTTTATATTTCAGCACTCCTTTGCAACTTTACCAGAAAAGTAACAGTGTCCTGTGAGTGTGAACAAAAGACTCCTATGAATTTATGCACTGAGTTTGCTATTGGTGTCAATGTATGTTACATTATCCTGTGACTGTGACTAAAATGGGATTGTTTAGTTAGTGAGCTGTGAGTGTGCAGTGGGATTATATGCAGTGAGTGTACTGTGACTTTGTGGTGAGTGTTTTGTATAACTGGTGTGATTTAGCTGTGGGTAGGTTCAGTGAGTCTAACTGTGCAGCAAGTGTTATCATATTAAGTGTAATTAGTGTGTTGTGACTGTGAGCAAGAGTGGGTCTGTCTGAAGTAAGTATTAATGTGTGCAGTGCGTGGCTGTCAATTGAGTATTCTTGGAGCATGTGCAGCAAATGATGTGAGTGATGCTATGTGCTGTGATTGTATATAGTGAGTCTGCCTGTGCTGGGAGTATTTATAATGGGTTTGTTGTGAGAATTTATAGCAAGTTTGCTGTGAGTATAATAAGATAGCTGTGAGTGGGACTATGAAATAAGAGTGCTCTGAGTGTGTAATGAGTGTGACGGTTTGCAGTGCGATTGTTTAGTAAATGGGGCTATGTGCTGGGAGTATGACTGTTCCCTGAGGGTGTTGTGGGTCTATGTGAGTTAAATGGGTGGTGAGTGTGTGCAGTGTATGTGACCGTGTAGCTCACATGCTGTGAGAGGTAAGTGTGCTCTGTATGAGTGTGAGTGGGACTATATGTAGTGATATAATGTGACTGACATTTATGAATGTAATTGTGCTATGAGTGTGTAGTTTGTGCAATAAGTGAGACTGTAATATGTGTTTGTTAGTGTCTCTGGTGAGTGTTCTGTGTGTATATAGTTCGACTGCATGTGATTGTGCAGTGAGGGTGTTATGAGTTTGAATGCGAGAGTGAATGTATTATTGTGCGGGACTATGAAGTGAGTGTGCCTATGTTTAGTGAACATGTTATGAGTGTGTGCAGTGAGTGTGACTGTAATAAGTGTGACTTTGTTGTCAGTATATAACATTGCTGTGCAGTGAATGTATCTATGTGTAGTGTGTGTCCATATCTTTCCCTCATCAGATCTCCCCTCCATCTCTTTGTCTTGCCTTCTCATGCCTCTTTCACCCTCCGTCTCTTCATCAATCCCTTGCATCCCTTCCTTCTCCTCTTTTACCCTCCTCCTCTTCATCAATCCCTCTCTTCTCTCTGTCCACTTATCTATTTTCCACTCCTCATTCCACTTCTCCTCTCACCATCTCTTGCTCTTGTCTCCTTTCTCTTTTCTCACCATTTTCCTTCTCTCTACAGCCTCCCTCTCCCTCTCTTCCCATTTCTTCCCTTCCTATCGCTCTCTCCTTTTGCTCTCCCATTATTCTTTCCCTTCATTTTTCTACATCACCTCTTGTCTGTACATTTGTTCTCTCTTCTTCATCTTTTTCCACGTTTTCCCTCTCCATGTCTCTCTCCTCACTATGCATGTCCTACTCCCTTACCATCCTACCTCATTGTTTTCTTACATCTAATTTTTTCTTATCATCATTCCAAATATCCCTCTCTCTCTTCCCCTTCCTAAATCCGTATTCTCTCCTTATCCATTCATTCCTCCCTATGTAACCTTCTTTCTCTCATCCCCTTCCTCTTTCTTTATCTCTAGCAAGCAAAAGCAAGAACTGAGACATTAAGCAAGCAAGAGGTAAGGTAGACCGTGATTGAGAGACAGTGAATTGAGACAACAAGAAAATGGAGAAAACAAAAAAGAGACAGTAAGTAAAGAAAGATTAGAGTTTAGGTAAGAACATGCACCAACAGTGGTTAATTTCAGAAATTTGGATAATGACAGTATCTACTTTCTAAGATTAAAAAGAGTAAGTCATGGATAATGTTTTAGACTGGAAAGTGTTAACAATATTCTAATACGTGATGTCATCCATAATGTACATAGTAGTCCAAAGCTTATTAGTAGTGATACAAAAGAGAACTATACAGTGAGAGGGACATACAACTGGGGAGTTGGTATAGGAGAACATGTGTTTTTATCAGTGGTCTCTCTACACTAGCACCGCCAGAGCTAGCTGTACCCTGTCTAGTGATTGTGACCGAGTGTGCAGTGAAGGTTGTGAAGATGCAGTGTATTCACTGTGAAAGGACCAAAGTATTCATCTAGCAGTATGAAAATGTCAGAAATAGTTCTGTAATATTCTTTTTATTTTTCACTATAATTAAAAAAACAAACTTTAGCGAGAAACTTTACATAGAAAATACATTTTCAGGCTCATCTTCTTTTTTTTTTTTTTTTTTTTTTATTATTTTATTTTTCCAATAGAGCAAATACAAAAACAAAAATATATGTTAATACATTCTTGTCGAATCTAATACATCGGATATACATTGCTTAATTAAAACAGCATAACCATTCATCCACATTCACCCTTCATTCAATCCTGGAAGATTTAATCTTTTACTTTATTGTTCCTTGTTTCAAATCCCATACTTTCCATTTTACTGGGTCTACCTTAATTAGACCTTTTTGTACATAGTTTGCCTCTAATTCTCGGATATACTTTATTTTCCAGATGATGTCGGCAAAGAGGGGAGGAGATTTATCTTTTCAATTCCTAATTAGTAAATTTTTTGCTATTGAAAAAAATAATAACCGCCATTGCTTTTCTCTCAATGGGTACATCACCTGGAAAAATGTGTAAAATGCTGCATTCTCCCCTAAAAGGGAGTTGGTTCCCAACCATCTTGTCCAAGAGTTCGTAACATCCTTCCCAAAAAGGTTTTATTTTAGGACAATCCCATAAAATATGCAGCAAATGGGCAGGGCTACCGCATTCTCTCCAACACAATCTATCTGCGGGGGAGTGGGAAATTTGTGCCACCTTTATAGGTGTGATATACCAGTTATTAATTATTTTAAAAAATGTTTCTCTGTATGCTGTTTGTTTAATAAATCTATTTGTCACTTTTAACGCTATGTCCCAGTCTGCTTCATTTATTTCTAAATTTAAGGTCAGTTCCCATTGTTTCATGCCCTTGGTTTTGGAATGTTCTCCAGCAGATCTTATGATGTTGAAACATTTGGATATCAAGTGTTTTTTCTCCGATTTAAGGAGAATTTTTTCCATGGGATTTAACTCTTTATTGCTTTGTAAATGTACATTAGTTATATCACAGGTAGCTCTGTACGCTTCATATGCTAACCATCCTTCTCCTGAAATTTTAAACTTTTTTTTGATTTGATCAAAGGGGGCGATAAGCCCATTGATCACAGTATCTCCTACAGATAGTAATCCTTTACTCTTCCAGTCTTTAGTGATACTTGTCATATTTGAGTGTACTAACGAGTTCACCGGGGTAATAAAACTACCCCTAGGGATAAATTTATATTTCCTGTTAATCTGTCTCCAGTTTTTTAATATTTCTTTCATGACAGATGATCCTAAGACTAGGTCTTTATTAGATGGCTTTTCCCCAAAAACCATGGCTGATAAATGGTAATTTGGATTTAGAGCTTTTTCTATTTCTATCCAAGGTAATTTATGTGATGTTTCTAACCATTTCAATGCATGTGCTACGCAGTTGGCTTCCTGATATGGTTGCAATAGAGGGTATGCAATTCCTCCTTTTAAAAAATTTCTTCCCATGGTCGTTTTTTTTAATCTTATATATCTAGAGTGGTGTATAAACACGTCAATTACACGTTGTAGTTTCTTCAACCAACCTCTAGGAATCTTAAAGGGGATACACATTAAGATATAATTTAGTCTGGGGAGTAACATCATTTTGACTACCATCATTTTAACAATTTTCCCTGAGAAGGAGAATCTGTCTTTTCGCCAATTATCTATGATGTTTGGAAATTTAAAAAATAAATCTTTATAATTTCTATCAACTGTTTTCTGTATATTTCCCAAGAAGATAATTTCTAGGTGCTTAATTGATTTTGAGTTCCAATCAAACGGATAATTAGCCTTTAATCTAGAAAGCAGGCTCGTAGAAACAGTAAAACAGAGTGTTTCTGATTTCTTGTAATTCAATTTGTAATAAGACACTTTACTGTATTTATTTATTAGCCTTGCTAGATGATAAAGAGAATCTTCCGGACAAGTGAGTGACAGGACAACATCATCTGCGTATAGACTGATTTTGTGTTCCCTCTCCCCCATCCTAATCCCATGAATCAATGGGGATGACCTAATGGCTTCCGCCAATGGTTCTATCATTAATGCAAACAGGGTGGGGGAGAGGGGACAACCCTGTCTAGTGCAGTTTGTAATTCCAAAAGGGCCTGCTCTGTAGCCAGTACCAGTTACTTCTGCTGTAGGAGATCTATACAGGGCCCCTATTGCCTTGGCCCCAAATTTCCCAAAGCCAAATTTAGACAGCGCCAGTCTCATGTACTCCCACCCTACTCTGTCGAACGCTTTCTCTGCGTCAAATGACAAGAATAGGGTGGGAGTACCTTTTAGTCTTGCAATTTTGCCCAAATTCATAAGTTTTCTGATATTCTCTGTTCCCTGTCTGCCAGTCACAAATCCCATTTGTTCTATTGCGATTAGTTTTCCTATGAATTTTTGAATTCTAAGGCTCAAGATCTTCGCATATAATTTCGTATCTACATTTAAAAGAGAGATAGGTCTATAATTAGCACAATATTGTGTGTTTAAGTTGGTCTTAGGGATCATTATCAGTGCTACCTTTGTCATCTCCGTTGGCATAATTCCAGTAGTTTTAATTTCATTAAACACTTCTGTAAGTTGGGGACTCAAAATTTGTGAAAATGTTTTATAGAAAAGATTAGTATATCCATCTGGCCCTGGGGTAGTATAGGGTTTCAGTTGTTTAATCACTTGAAGAACTTCCTGATTTGTAATTGGTTTGTTCAATTCGACTTGGTCATCTAGCGTTAGTTTAGGAAGTTGTATCTCGTCCAAAAATGCTTGTATCTCTTCTACCATGGGTTTACAGAAGGAAACTGCTTTTTCCAAGTTGTATAATTCCTGATAATATCTAGAAAAGGCTTGGCCGATTTCCTGCGGGGAAGAAATATATCTTCCTTGGTCTTTAATAACTGAAATTCTTTTCTTTTCTTTTTTCTTTTTTGCTTGTAAAGCTAGTAGTTTACTATTTTTATTGTTTTGGTGATGGTAAGTCTGTTGATGGCGCCATATTTCTCTATCTGATCTTAACTGGTTGATCTTATTTATACTATTCCGTATTGTTTTGATCTCTGCCATTATTTGATGTTGTGGATCTACAATGTATTTGGATTCCAACCTATTTAATTCTATGTATAGTGCTTTTAAGGGAGCTCCTCTCTGTCTAATCAATTGGGCTTTAAGTTTAATAATCAACCCTCTTGTGAAAGCTTTTTGTGTGTTCCAAATCGTGCAGTGAGAAGGAACAGTGTGCATATTAATATCAAAAAATGTCTCTATTTCTTTAATTAAATATTCTTTATTTTTTTCCATTTTTAATATAGTGTCGTCTAATCTCCATTGTGATCTATCCAACTTTACTTTATTAATTTCTACTACTATTGTGATGTAAGCGTGGTCGGAAGTGATAATCTTGCCTATTTCCTTGTGCGTGATCTTATTCATAATTTGAAGATTTACTAGTGTTAAATCAATTCGTGAATATGTATTATGTGGATTTGAGTAGAAGGAAAACTCCTTTTGGTTTGGATGTTGGACTCGCCAAGCATTAAATAAATTGTTTTTGATAATCCAATCGGTAAATGTCTGCGCTTCTTTGCTCACTTTAGCTAAATTTTTATATACCGTTTTTTTTTACCTATCTAAGTTTATATTTGAGATCATATTAAAATCACCAGCCATCACCAGCGGCCCCTGGGCGAACTTCCTGATTAGATTGCCTATTTGTTTTAGGAATTTTCCTTGTTTTTATGTTCGGAGCATAGATGTTTATTAATGTAGTTTTTTGTTTATTAATCTGTCCGTTCCATAAAATATATCGTCCATCAGGGTCTATAATTGAAATTGTTTCTACTATTTCTAGGTTATTAGAGAAAAAAATTGAGACTCCTCTCTTTTTCTTTTCACCTGTTGAGTGATGACTAAAATCAAAGTCACCACTCGCAAAACTTGGAATTTTAGTTTTGCCCCAGTGTGTCTCTTGAAAACATATCAAGTCTGCTTTCTCTTTTCTGCAATATCTGAGGACCGTTTTCCTTTTACTCGGAGAATTTAAACCATTTACATTCCAACTAAATATTTTTACTGACATTGAGGATGAAGAGACAAATCATATTTGTTACCCCCTTAACTGGGTTGACTATCCTTATTGTGACTTTATTAACTAAAAGTGCAAAATCTTCCTTACTTCCATTCATACAAACATTCATACAATTAGAACAGAAGAGGCTATTCTCAAGCCTTTCCAACCTTCTGTTCTGCAGGGATTCGGCCATTGTACAGAAATGGTTAGCGGATTGTTCAGGAGATAGCAATAAATTAATTAAAATTCCGTTATTATATATATAATTATTTATCTACCTCTCTTTCCTGGGTACTGTTAACTATTGACAAATGTCATATCTGTACTATCTGCCCTTCACCTGACCCTTAATTGTCTAACATCCGTATAATTTACTGTGAATTCTTTAGGTACCTTTTCCTACTCTTTTAACTCCCTCTCTATCACTTTCCTCTACCTCTCTCCCGCGCCCCCCCCCCCCCCCCGATACCTTTCATTTGCTTTAATCTGTGTCAACATCCCTCTCCCTTTAGGTCTAATTTATTTTCCGTTGACTACTTTATTATCAAGATTGCTATGGACAATTCGTAGCTTCCATTGTACCTTCACCCCCTCCTCCACTTTAAATTAGAGGCACAGATAAAAAGAGGAGAGAGAGAGAAGACAAAAAGAGAGGAGGGAGAGGGGCAAAGGCTAGATGGGGTCCTATCTAAATGACCCCTTTAGATCGTCAAAGTCATTTCTTCCTCTTCCAATCTGGCGTAGGGACTTGCAAATCCATCGTAAGTTCTTTGGGGTCCGGGAAATTACGTATAACAGAACTCAGAAAGTTTTCACCTTCTGCTGGGGATTTAATCTTATGCCAGGATGATCCATTTAGTACCAGTAGACCTACTGGAAAGGTCCATTTATATACAATATTACTCTTCCTTAAGGATTGTGTTATAGAGTTAAACTCTTTTCTCTTACTGATTGTGCCTTTTGAAAGATCTGCAAATATTTGGATATTGTCATATGGATGTTCAAACGTCTTTTTTAAATAACTTGCTTTAGTTATTGCTTCTTTTGTAGGTAAGTGATGAATTCTAGCTATCACATCTCTGGAGCTTTTATTTTGTAGGTGGCTTGGAAGAGGGATTCGATGAACCATGTCCAGTCTCTGATCCAGGTGCGAAAAGTTAGGAATGATTTTGGAAAACAATCCCGTGATATATGTTGGGAGGTCTTCTTTTTTTATGGCTTCCGGTATTCCTCTTATCCGGAGGTTATTTTTCCGAGCTTTGTCTTCCATCATATTCATCTGCTCATTTAATATATTGATTTGAGACGCCATTTTTGATGATTGTTCCAATAACATATTATGATCAATGATCAACTTATCGAATTTCTCCTCCAGGTCGGCGGATCGTCTATTCACCTCACTTATTGATTTAGCATTTTCCATTATTTGGCTTTTAATACCTGCCAAAAATTCTGCTTGAAAGTTCTTCAGAATCTCTTTCATTTTATCTATGGTGAGGAGATTATCCTCTTGATCTTCCAAATCTCTGCTTAAGACAGTTATAGAGGGGGAGCAATCTTTTGTTCCAGCGTTTCTTTCGGGGTGTGTTTTGGGAGGGGATTTGTAGAACTTTTAGGCGTGAAAAAGGGAGATGGTTCTGAAGTCGGGCTTTTCCGTACTCTAGATTTATTTTTGGACGCCATCTTTTTATTTTTATCGTATTCTGTTTTCCCCCTACGGGGAATTGTTTTCAAGCTTTTGTCTCCCTTTTCCCTTTCTTATTCGCCTTCAATTTCCCCTCACTCTCCTTCCTCCTGTCTTTGGCAGATTCTTCCCTGGCCTCTACTGCCAGTTCTATTGTAGTAAGGAGAAATTAATGCATCCACAATCCTCTAGATTATTCGAGGTTTATAACTGTCTTGCAGTGCATTTTACAAAAATTCCCTATATTGGTTACTTTTATAGATTCCTTGTGAGGTTTATCCACCAGTGCTACTCCCAACAGATTAAATCCTGCAGTCTCACATCTTATGGTTAAATCAAGGCTAGTCACAGGATCTATTTATTAGTTTTCCTAGATTCATATCGCCAGGCTTAATGATCATTGCCTTTAGTTTTTTTCTAAGTTTTGTAGTTGATTACCGTAAGTCCTTCTACAAGTTTCTAAGGCAATTACCTGTGAAACAATTTTGTGGGCTAGATACACATCTCCAGTTCCCGAATTAGCTCGTATACATTTATGAGGTAAGTTCCTTTTATTAACGGAACATTTCTGACTTATATTATCTGTCATGCGTAATATGATCTTATAGGTAGGTGTTGTTAGCTTCAGGGTTTGCGTTTTGTATGGCTTTACTTATATTTTCAGTAGCAGATGCATACAGTGGTTACACAGTTCGCTATATCAAATCATAGTTATAAGTAGCATTTATAGGAGTCTCTCTGTCTTTATCAATTTTATAACTGAAGGTAAGGGAGATGTTTCCCTTGTTCCTTACCCTCAAATCCTGCTGCACTGCTGAGGCTCTGTAATATCCTGCTCCAGCGTCCTTGGACTGCCCTCTCAGGCAATCTCGTTGCTTGACTTAAGCACTTAGGCCCGAAGGCCCTCTTGTATGTGCTACCGCTTCCAGTGTGGTTTCCACTCTGTTTCAATTCTCTCTATCAGGCTGTCAGGGCTTATAGCTGCCCCCTTGGCCTGCTCTCACGGGGTTATCTCTCTGTCCCCTCCGTCGGCGGTCCGTCGCTTACTCCCTTTGCTTCCACTCTTGCAGGATCCTTCTGCATGTATCCGCGCTCCCCCTGGGCTAAACAACTACCTCCAGCTCACTGCTCTCTCCTCATGACGCAAGATGCCATCTCCTTCCGCTTCTTGCCGAACTTCGCGGCTAAGCTTCCATTTCCGGTCACTCCCCGGCCTTGATGGATCTTCAATGAGCTGCACTTCTCATTATTTCAAAAATATTATTACTAGTACAAGTGTGTGATAAATATACTATAATAATTCAACGCTGCATATATCATTCAGCTTCAGTCATATAATATAGATAAGAAATTTTAAAAGAGCTGTTGATAACATGTCCCATTCAGCTTAGGATCATATATTGTTTTTTTATTTTATGTGCCAATAATGACACAACCTGTTACTGGTAAACACATTTATGACAGAAGTTATCTATTAAAAAACAACATAAAAACAGTATTTAGTATTGACTGATTATTTAACATGTACAGGACCCACAGATACACTGTAATTACAGTCTGAAGATGCCATAGCATTACAGAACCTTTCCAATGTTAAACTTTGTCCATCTTTTCATTTTATTCATAATTTTTAAGTGGAAAATACATTTTGGAATATTGCACATTCACTCACTGTTGATGGCTTCTTATTATCCTTTGTTCTTTGCCAGTTATGAATTATAGTGAGTTAGATGCATAGAGGTGAGAGTTGGTAGATGAATACACCAGGAGATGTGAATCTCATTTTTTGTGATATAGTCCCGTCAGGTCAAATTCTGTTTATGTATCCACGCACCTCTGTATATACAACCATGGCAAGTGTCTTGTGGATCATAATTCGGTGTGATGGATGGGGTCTGTATGGGGTTAAAGTTGTGGCCTTACAAGATTGATGGGTGAGACCTGAATATGTTGATGAGCGATAGGAGTCAATACAAAAGGGAGGAGACTTTCGCTCCACCAGCATACATTTTCAACAGCCACCACTGTATATAATCCATGTTATTTTGCATTTCTCTCCACATAACAAGGTCATGGTTGTCGGTCGTGTTTCTCCTCCAGGACAGAATTATCACTTGGGCAGTTGCATTACATTGACATAATGCAGGGTCTCTCTATATGTCTTTTACTGACAAATGTAACTCCCATATAATGCTTCTTATAAGAATATTTTTATCCACGTAAACCCTCTGATACAGATTAGATGATACAGAGTAGATGATACAGAGTAGATGATACAGAGTAGATGAAGTACCTGCTCGGAGATAATAACCGATAGAGATTGGGTGACAATGAATAAAGCTGATAAAAGGTAATTTTATTATATATATATATATATATATATATATATATATATATATATATATATACTATAAAACATAAGAAACATTCTGACCCATGAGGAAGTGACAACCCTTCTCCGGAGAACTTACAGTGTAAAGGATATGGGGAAGTGACACAAGAAGATGAGAGTGTGGTGGACAATGGCCCAGTCAGCAGGCAATAACACTGAGAGCAGTGGCTGGGTGTCCAACAGTAACTTACAATATACAATATTGTTTTATATCTGTCACATGTTACAGGTCAGTTTGACTCAGGAAAGAAAGAAAGAACGACACAGATCTGATCTAATCAAGAAGGAGGCATCTTTATTTACTTATACAAGAGGATAACCACAATGGCAGACAGAGTGAGTATGCAGAGTGTCTCGCAAGAGGGCTGGGGAAGAGTCCTTTCTCGTGGTGATGGGCTTGAAACCTTGCGACATAAGCTTCCATAAAACCATTCTGACCTTTCCTTCAACCTTGGCAGTAGTTTGATTGTTGAGGAGCACAAGGTGAGAGCTCCAGTCCACCTAGGAAATAAAGAAACCTTAATAAGAGACTTCACAAGGACATCATCTCACAGGACAATATCATGCATTGTTTTATCAGACATTTGAGGCAGTCTCTCTGCTACCTGCTTATGATGCTTAAATTAGGATACTTCAAAAGGAATATATATATTAAAATATATTTTACCATGAGTCTCTGTACTGAAGAAGTTCAGCAGTAGATTGGGAGGCCAGTTAAGTTGGTGTCGGGCTACACGGGTGAGTTGCCACTGTTCTCACGCTTTTAAACTGGTGACTAAGGGGATCACCACAATGGCAGACAGGGCGAGTATGCAGAGAGGGACACGAGATGGCTCATTGTCACAATGTATCCTTTATCTGAAAAAAAAAAAACAGTGAAAATACACTATTGCACAACTTCCTAATTATAATAAAAATAGTCACTTGCACAGATACAGAATTATCTCCTAGATATATAGACTTATGTAAATTTAAATTTCCTCTGCAGAGTTCAGATTGAAATATAAAATATCAGTAAAAATTTTAAAATGTATTTTACCATCAGTCCCTATAATGAAGGAGTTCAGCAGTAGATTGGGACGCCAGTTAAGTTAGTATCGGCTACACATGTGAATTGCCACTGTTCTCACTCTTTTAAACTGATGTCTAAGGTGATAACTACAATGGCAGACAGGGCGAGTATACAGAATATCTAACCCGAGGGCTGTAAAGAGTCCTTTCTCATGGCGAGGGGTTTGAACCCTTGCAGCATTAGCTTTCATGAAACTATTCTGAGCTTTCCTTCAACCTTAACAACAGTTTGATTGGTGAGGAACACAAGGTGAGAGGTCGAGTCCACCTAGGAGATAAAGAAACCTTATTAAGAGACTTCACAAGGACATAAACTCACAGGACAATATCATGCATTGGTTTATCAGACATATTTGAGGCAGTCTATCTGTTACCTGCTTATGATGCCTAAATTTGGAGACTTCCAAAAGAATATATTTATATATATATATATATATATATATATATATATATATATATATATATATATATATATTAAAATATATTTTACCATGAGTCTCTGTACTGAAGGAGTTCAGCAGTAGATTGGGAGGTCAGTTAAGTTGGTGTCGGCTACACGGGTGAGTTGCCACTGTTCCCACTCTTTTAAACTGATGACTAAGGGGATCACCACAATGGCAGACAGGGCGAGTATACAGAAAGTGTCATGAGAGGGCTCATTGTCACAATGTATTCTTTATCTGAAACAAAAAACAAAAGAGTGAAAGTACACCATTACACAACTTCCTAATTATCACAAAAACTGTCACTTGCACAGATACAGAACATTCTACCAGATTTACAGACTTATGTCAATTTCAATTTCCTCTGCAGAGTTCAGATAGGGATATGTTAAAATATATTTTACCATCAGTCTCTATACTGAGTTCAGTAGTAGATTGGGAGGCCAGTTAAGTTGGTGTCTGCTATACAGGTGAATTGCCACTGTTCCCACTCTTCGCAACTGATGACCAAGGGGATAACCACAATTGCAGAAAGGGCGAGTATGCAGAGTGTCTAACCTGAGGGCTGTAAGGAGTCTTTTCTCATGGCCAGGGGCTTGAAACCTTGCCGCATGAGCTTCCATGAAACCATTCTGACCTTTCCTTCAACCATGACAACAGTTCGATTGGTGAGGAACACAAGGTGAGAGGTTGAGTCACCTAGGAGATAAATAACGTTTATTAAGAGACTTCACAAGGACATACTCTCCCAGGTCAATATCATGCATTGGTTTATCAGACATCTCACCAGAGGGATGCAGACCATTCTGACCTTTCCTTCATCCTTGACAACAGTTTGATTGGTGAAGAACATAAGGTGAGAAGTCGAATCCACCTAGGAGATAAAGAAACCTTATTAAGAGACTTCAAAAGCACATAATCTCTCAGGTTAATATCATTTATTGGTTTATCAGACATCTCACCAGAGGGCTGAAAGAGTCTTTTTTCATGCTGAGCAGCTTGAAACCTTGTGAAATGAGCTTCCATGAATTCATTCTGTTTCAACCTTGACAGCAGTTCGATTAGTGAAGAACACAAGGTGAGATGTCCCAGTCCACCTAGCAGATAAAGAGACCTTATTAAGAGACTTCACAAGGACACAACCTCCAAGTTCAAGACTTCACAAGGACACAATCTCCCAGGTCAATACAGGTCACTATCATGCATTAGCATTAGCATCTCACCAGAGGGATATCACACCAGAGGGAAGACTATTCTGACCTTTCCTTCAACCTTGACAACAGTTCAATTGGTGAGGAACACAAGGTGAGAGGTTGAGTCCACCTAGGAGATAAATACACCTTATTAAGTGACTTCACAAGGACATAAGCTCTCAGTTCAATATCATGCATTGGTTTATCAGACATCTCACCAGAGTGCTGTAAAGAGTCATTTTTCATGCTGAGCGGCTTGAAACCTTGTGACATGGGCTTCCATGAATCCATTCTGACCTTTACTTCAATCTTGACAGCAGTTTGATTGGTGAAGAACAACACAAAGAGACGGTTCCCAGTCCACCTAGGAGATAAAGAAACCTTATTAAGAGACTTCATAAGGACTTTAGCTCTCAGTTCAATATCATGCATTGGTTTATCAGACATCTCACCAGAGGGCTGTCAATAGTCCTTTTCCATGCTGAGAGGCTTGAAACCTTGTGACATGATGAGCTTCCATGAAACCATTCTTCAACCTTGACAGCAGTCTGATTGCTGAGGAACACAAGGTGAGATGTCCCAGTCCACCTAGGAAATAGATTAATTAGGAGACTTCACATGGACATAATCTCCCAGGTCAATATCATGCATTGGTTTATCAGACATCTTACCAGAGGGATATCTCACCAGAGGGATGCAGACCAATTTGACCTTTCCTTCAACCTTGACAACAGTTCAATTGGTGGGGAACACAAGGTGAGAGGTCGAGTTCACCTAGGAGATAAAGAAACCTTATTAAGAGACTTCACAAGCACATAAGCTCTCAGCCCAATATCATGCATTGGTTATTCAGACATCTCACCAGAGGGTTGTACAGATTCCTTTTTCATGCTGTGAGGCTTGATACATTGTGACATGGGCTTCCATGGATCAATTCTGACATTTACTTCAACTTTGACAGCAGTCTGATTGGTGAAGAACAACACAAGATGGTCCCAGTCCACCTAGGAGATAAATAAACCTTATTAAGTGACTTCACAAGGACATACACTTTCAGGTCAATATCATGCATTGCATAAGCTCACAAGTCAATATCATGCATTGGTTTATCAGACATCTCACCAGAGGGTTGCAGACCATTCTGACCTTTCCTTCAACCTTGACAATGTTCGATTGGTGAGGAACACAAGGTGAGAGAGGTTGAGTCCACCTAGGAGATAAAAAAAACATATTAAGTGAATTCACAAGGACAAAATCTCCCACGTCAATATTATGCATTGGTTTATCAGACCATATCTCACCAGAGAGCTGTAAAGAGTGCTTTTTCATGTTAAGCGGCTTGAAACTTTGCGACATTAGCTTTCATGAAACCATTCTGACCTTTTTATGAAGAACCAGATGTGATAATGGGCAATATATTTTTCAGAAAGTATAGGAAAATTTAAGAAAATATAGCCCTTAAATACTAAACGTAATTATACTGTAATGGGATTCTCCACTTCGTTGCTACTACAACAGGTGTGGGGAATGCAGAGAAAAAGATACACAAAGAAGACAATGGCTGACCCAATAAAGCATAACTGCATATGATTAGTAATGAATTACAGGATATATGTGCCCATTTATCCATTACTTATGTCTTTTTCTTCAAAAAAAGTGTAATGCGACTACAGTATATCTTTGTACATTAGATATTAATTTGCAGATCTTCAGTCCATACATCTATATAATTATTTGGCTTTGTGAGGTTATTGTGATATATGATGCTTTCATATCCATATATCAAGGTACTTATTAACAGACAATGGTAACTGTTTGGGGTTGGTGTATTTTTCTTGGAGAGGTTAGTAACATAAAACCCTGTGGTACTCACTAAGACAGCTCTCCCTCACATAATTACTCACAAGGGTTTACATACACGGAGACATATAGCAAAACTCATATACATTAAGGTGACAAAACTTCCCCTTTAATGGGAAAAATACACATTGCACAGCTGCTGTAAAACCAAGTGCATCTCTGCCATGCCATTTAAAGGTGAGGTCTGGCCAGTGTAGATTCTATATAGTCAAGAACAAATAAACAGAATAAATGTCTTTACTCACCTAACATATGTATCTCCTCACATATGTAATTATATTGTATATTTATAACATGCTACCATTTTCTGTAGAAAAATATAAGAGATACAGTAATGACATGAGTCTTGTGACTATACAATCCTATACATAGTATTAGGAACTTACAATTCACCTAAATACCCAATTATTAACCCTTACCTTTATACAATGAGTCTCCTTCTTCATTGTCATGGTAGAGTTGGCTCCTTATCCAGCTGCTCATCTGTTGATCTCTGTGATATAAGTGTCTGTGCCTCCCATCCCAGCTCCTTATATAGTGCCCTGGGCTCTGTGACATCATCTATTATGACATGTCTCTGATGTAAGAAGTGTTTGTTACCTGGACGGCCCAGCTCAGCCTTGCGATGGCAGCCATTAGACAACTCATCATACAGTGCTTATATATAATATTATATAATATATAATAGAATTTACAGAAGAGGTTCCTTTGTACACAGTGACACATACACATAAGGGAATTTACAATCCAGAACAATCCAGAAGCATTTTGGATCTCCTTAATTTCCAATCTCTGTCACAATACAGTATATATATATATAAATATACATATATATATATATATATATATATATATATATATATATATATATATAGTACATCTATCTGTCTATGCATTTAAATGTCTATCGATGTGTAGTATAGATATTCAGCGCTCATTGTAGCCTAAGTCCTGCTTGCTTCAACTGCTCCCTTAGTGAGGCACGCAGTTCAATGAGCGCCTTCAGCGTGCATTTACATATATTTTTATTTTGTCATATGAATGATGTAAAATGCTTTCCTAAATTGTATTATTAGTGGTGATTGTCTGTCTAGCTCAGGGAGAAGTATCCTGCAGGTGCCCACCATTGACCTGTTACCACCTTGAAGATAGTCCTGCTTATCAGGATAGAACCAACTTTCACCAGACTTTTTTAAACATATTACTTCAGCAACTGATAACAATTCACAGCTGTATTCTGTTTGCCGAATGGCAGCTGTCTGGTCCCAAGTTGCTCATGTGTAAGGATACATGGGTCCTTTTGTATTGCTAGCTTCCTATATCAGTATGCTGTGAAGACAAAAGAGCCATAAATTATAATCCATAGGTGGTAACTCCTGGTATTTGTTGTTGTGTTGTCAATCAGTTGTTGTAACATTGTTGCATTTGTGGTATTGTCCCACTTATTATTGGTTGAATGGCAGCTCACACCATTGCACAATCACATATAATAGGTAATAACTTGTATTAAACTCTTATAAAAACACTTAGGCATTTCTCGTAAAACTCTTCCAAAGAGAATATTATCTCCAATACCTAAATGAAGTATTGGGAAGGAGTGGATCTTTAAAGCTATATTTCATGAGCTTGCTTAAATATCACTGAAAGTAAAGAAAGAGGGTCTAAATTGGTAGTGGGTTTATAAGTAAAGCCCATATGTTGGTTTGTTGGGCATAGACTATTAAAACTGAATTCAGTATAAAATAAATAAAACTGGGAAGGCGGCACAAATCAATGTTACTAAGAGCTGTAACTACAAGACAATGTATGATTACTACATACTGGGGTCATACAACTGGCCGAAATAAGTCTTTATTAGGACACAATGAGACACATGATGATTCAGCTCTAAAGGACGGGATCTTCATAACACCCAAAGTGTCTTCTCCAAGATTACTTTATTGTTTAAGCTGTAAATCATTGGATTTAATATCGGGACCGCAGCTGTGTTAAAAAGAGTTAACTGTTTTTTTGAGATTGATTTAAGATATTGGCAAAAAACATATCCATGATGGAAAAGTCAGAAAGGAAGAAGTACATGGGACTTTGTTATCACCTAAACTGGTCAGATAGATAAGCAGAACAAGAAGAAAGATTGGTGTCTCCAGGTAGGTCAGAAATACCCTGTAAGATAAAATATGTTGTTGAAGTCTGATTTTATGTTTCATATCTTTAGGTGTATCTTTTATAGGTAATAAATTATAGGCCAGTGGCGATTGGTGAAAATTTATGCTGGTGGAGCGAAAGTCTCCTCCCTTTTGTATTGACTCCTACAGCATAGATCCCACTCATCAACTTATTCAGGTCTCACCCATCAATCTTGCAAGTCCAACACATTAACCCCAAACAGACCCCAGCCATCACACAGAATTATGACCCACAAGACACTTGCCATGGTTGTATATACTGAGGTGTGTGGATACATAGACATAATTTGACCTGACAGGTCTATATCACAAAAAAATTAAGTCACATCTCCTGGTGTATTCATCTACCAACTCACACCTCTATGCATCTAACTCACTATAATTCACAACTGGCAAAGAACAAAGGATAATAAGAAGCCATCAACAGTGAGTGAATGTGCAATATTTCAAAATGTGTTTTCCACTTAAAAATATTAATACAATTAAAAGATTAACAAAGTTTTTACATGGGAAAGGTTCTGTAATGCTATGGCATCTTCAGACTGTAATTACAGTGTATCTGTGGGTCCTGTACATATTAAATAAGTCAATACTAAATCCTGTTGTCGTGTTGTTTTTTTAATAGATAACTTCTGCCATAAATGTTTTTATCAGTAACAGCTTGTGTCATTATTGACACATAAAATAAAATAACTATATATGCTCCTAAGCTGAATGGTACATGTTATCAACAGCTCTTTAAAATTCCTTATCTATATTATATGACTGAAGCTAAATTATAAATGCAGCGTTGAATTAATTATAGTACATTTATCACACACTTGTACTAGAAATAATATTTGTGAAATAATGAGAAGTGCAGCTCATTGAAGATGAGCGTGAAAATGTATTTTCTATGTAAAGTTTCTCACTAAAATAAAAGGAATATTACAAAACTATTGCTGATATTTTCATACTTCTAGATGAAGTATGTATTCATTGGTCCTTTCACAGTGAATACACTGCATCTTCACAATCTTCACTGCACACTCACAGTACACATACATTTTATGTAGCTCACTACATACTAAACTCACTGCACACGCTTTCTCTCACTACAGTCACACACGCACAGTAATCACAGCACAAGCATATAACACACTGACAGCATAGTCACATTAAAAACAATGATTGAACACAATCATGGCTCCCACTTTCCCACTCAGTTTAAACAGTCACACTCACATATAGTTTTTTTTTGTTCCCATTGATGAGTTAAATATTATGATAGAGATTTTTTATTCAATATACAGTTAACTTAAATTTTTAATTTTCATATCTATTATATTCACTGTATATTGTTAAACTCACAGCAGTCACTAAATAAAATAACTCTAACTGTAAAAAAGTCACTGACTACAGTACATAGTTCTTCCACACTCCCCAAATAGTTCTACTCCCAGCACACTCACTACACATCGCCCCACTCTCTGTATTCATTTACACTCATTCACTCTCACCCTCACTACACAGTCACAATCACTACACGCGGTACAGCTAGCTCTAGCGGTGCTAATAAAGAGAGACCTCTGATAAAAACACATGTTCTCCTATACCAACTCCCTAGTTGTATGTCCCTCTCACTGTATAGTTCTCCTTTGTATCACTACTAATAAGCTGTGGCCTACTATGTACATTAGGGATGACATCACTCATTTGAATATTGTTAACACTTTCCATGACTTACACTTTTAATCTTAGAAAGTAGATACAGTCATTATCCAAATTTCTGAAATTAACCACTGTTGGTGCATGTTCTTACCTAAACTCTAATCTTTCTTTACTTACTGTCTCTTTTTTGTTTTCTCCATTTTCTTGTTTAACTGCTGTTGTCTCAATTCACTGTCTCTCAATCACCGGCCCCCTTATCTCTTGCTTGCTTAATATCTTAGTTCTTGCTTTTGCTTGCTAGAGATAAAGAAAAAGGAAGAGGAAGGGATAAGAGAAAGAAGGATACATAGAGAGGAATGAATGGATAAGGAGAGAATAGGGATTGAGGAGGGGAAGAGAGAGAGGGATATTTGGAATGATGATAAGAAAAAAGGGAGATGTAAGAAAACAATGAGGTAGGGATGGTAAGGGAGTAGTAGGAGATGCATAGTGAGGAGAGAGACATGGAGAGGGAAAAAATGGAAAAAGATGAAGAGAACAAATGTAGAGACAAGAGGATGAGGAGCAGAAAAGAGAGATGATGTAGAAAAATGAAGGGAAAGAATAATGGAAGAGCAAAAGGAGAGAGAGACAGGAAGGGAAGAAATGGGAAGGGAGGGAGATGGAGACTGTAGAGAGAAGGAAGATGGGGATAAAAGAGAAACTGGACAAGAACAAGAGATGGTGAGAGGAGAAGTGGAATGAGGAATGGAAAAGAGATAGGAGGAAGAGAAGTGTGGGATTGATGAAAAGGAGAAGGGTAAAAGAGGAGAAGCAAGAGAAGCAAGGGATTGATGAAGAGACGGAGGGTGAAAGAGAAAGAAGACAAAGAGATGGAGGGGAGATCTGATGAGGGAAAGATATGGACACACACTACACATAGATACATTCACTGCACAGCAATGTAATATACTTACAACAAAGTCACACTTATTACAGTCGCGCTCACTGCACACACTCATAACATGTTCACTAAACATAGGCACACTCACTTCATAGTCCCGCACAATAATACATTCCCTCTCGCATTCAAACTCATAACACCCTCACTGCACAATCACATGCAGTATCACTATATACACACAGAACACTCACCAGAGACACTAACAGACACATATTACAGTCTCACTTATTGCACAAACTAAACACTCATAGCACAATTACATTCATAAATGTCAGTCACATTATATCACTACATATAGTCCCTCTCACACTCAAAAATACAGAGCACACTTACCTCTCACAGCATGTGAGCTACACGGTCACATACACTGCATACACCACCCATTTAATTCACATAGTCCCACAACACACTCAGGGAACAGGCATACTCCCAGCACATAGCCCCATTCACTAAACAATCGCACTGCAAAAAGTCACACTTATTACACACTCAGAGCACTCTTATTTCATAGTGCCACTCACAGTAATCTTATTATACTCACAGCAAACTTGCTATAAATTCTCACAACAAATCCATTACAAATACTCACAGCACAGGCAGACTCACTATATACGCTCACAGCACATAGCATCACTCATTAGCACAATCACAGCACATAGCATCACTCACAACACTCACTAGACAGAGCCATGCACTGCACATATTAATACTTACTTCACACAGACCCACTCTTGCTCACAATCACAACACACTAATTACACTTAATATGATCAAACTTGCGGCACAGTTACACTCACTGAACCTACCCACAGCTAAATCACACCAGTTATCAGGGGAGGCTGGTGCATAGGGGCAAATGGGCAACCACCTCCCAAAATTAAAGCACTGACTTATTCCCCCCATCACTTATTTAATTGTATAATTTATATAATATATATATTTTATGATGTTCAATATTCTATTTTTCTAATAGCAGCTGCTGTCACTTTAGATTTCAAAACCCTCTGTGCTGCAGTTAAACACACTGACTTATCACATCTTATCACATGTCTAGTATTACATATCATGTGAGAATTTAAAAACCAAATTGTGCTCTAACCTACAGAACTGAGTCTGTCTGTCAAACGTAGCATCATCCAATCAAAATGACTGGGAGGGAAAAAGGCCTGTATCCTACAGGGACAGCACCTCTCACAGTCTCCCAAAAGTGAATACATTGGTGCAATCTCAAAAAATACAGTGAGTCCATTGCAGAATCAAAAGGTATTTCTTTGTCATTAAGGTGTGCAACTTTTAATCTACCAGATCCAGGAATTATAGATGACATAAACTATGACTGTGATGTGGAAAAACAAAAAGCAGAAGAAAAAATAGCCACTTAAAATATATTGCAATTGGAAGCATTTAATCAAGCACTAGAAGATGATATCCTGAATTAGCGTTATCTCTATCTAGATGCCCTTTTGTTGGAAGGTGGTAGAACTGTGCATAGTGGCTTTAAACTTCCAGTTCCCATTTTGGAAACATTAGTATCGCATTTTAGAATGACATAATTTCAAACAAAAAATCTAAAAAAAAAGTAAACACATTATAATTGATGAGGCAACAATTATGGCTTGCCATGCTCTCAAATGTATTGATCGTTTGTTATGTGAAGTCAGGGCTAATGATTTGCCTTTTGGAGGCAAGGTGATGTTGTTAGGTGGCGATCTTAGACAATTTTCTTGCTATTAATAATTATGTCATTGAGATTATTTGCAAAATAAGTGCTTTTCTTTTCTATTTCTATTGATATTGATTTCTATTGATATTGTTTTTGAAATAATATGAAGTAATCTCCGGGGATGGAGCAACATAGATTTGAATTATCTTGGATATCTTTTCAAAGCATATTTTCCATAATATTTAAATTTGTGGGCATTCCCACCACAATTATGACATTTGATTTGATTTTTGAAGCACAAGCACAGTCAATTATGCTACTATTCAGAAGTCCATTACAGATTGATGGATAGATATCAAATGCCAGCAGTTTCTAAGGATAGACTGGATGCTTGGAATTAACTCTTTCATATGCATACAGGTGCAGTCTAAAAATCAGTTCTGTATATATTAGAGTTGTCAGCTATCCATGGAAGGATTTAGCAGATATTCCTCACCTTACCAATATTTGCAAACATTTGCCCATGTCTGCACACAAAGAGGGTCAATCCAGTAACTTAGGACAGAGCTTGACCTCTTGACTAGCTCAGTAATGGATCTGAACTGTCAGCCAAAACATTTCCTGCAGAACAGCCAACTTCCATAAAGAGAAATCCATGGAGGAGGAGGCCTGGAATGAGGCTGTAACTAGAGCTTAGGAACGTTAAGTAAAAGGATTCCTCTGTGCAGCCGCTGAGCACAGAGAAATGGGGTTTATATCTCTCTCTATATATACACCTCGCTCAAGCTTGTAAACCTGCTGTGAAACTGTGCAGATAAAAAAACAGTAGCTATACAGTTAGGCAAACAAGCTAGTGTTTATATACTGACAATCTCATCTTACTCTGAAAAATGAAATAGCAGGACCTGACATTTTGGAACACGCATTAAGAATTATGGGTTAAGAAGTGGATAAAGCCCAATATCTGTGATCATGAGAAAAAGTAAAAACAGAAAGCATGCTTTAGATGAGCAAGTTTTTTGGCTCTTTAGAAACAGTAATAGGTTCAGGCAATGTGAAAGAATAGAAGTAGGGGTTGGGGATAATTTTAGGAAATAAAAACTCTTACATCTCTATCTTGCAGAATTTACATACACACATCTTTTCCCAGGTTTACTCACATCTTAAACTATTGTCTTGCTTCATTCACATTTTTTTCATCCTTTAAATATGCTCATATCACACCAATTTTAAAAAGGTTGTCTTTTGTTTCCTGCCGCACCCTAAATATTCTCCAGTCTATATCCAAACTACTCTTGAAACTTTTAGGTAATCATCTGCTTTTCTTTTTTTTTCATCCTCCATTTCCATGTTATCTTCGCTGCACATTTTGCCAGCTCGTTGGCCAAACAGAAAGGAAGGAAAATGATCCTTGATGGATTTATACCATCATGCATGTCATAACTAACATTGATTTATCCTGGAAGCAAGTGACAAAGCAATGTCTCAAAGCAGTGTGGAGGAATATGTAGCCAGAGCTGTTTACGTGTGTGGAACCAGAAAAGACCATCATTGCAGAGATAGTAGAGCTTGTCAATACGGCTGGCCTGGGAAATGTGGACAGCCTGGACATTGAGGAGTTGGTGCAAGTTTCAGGTCAAAGCCTTACAAACGATAACCTCCAATAACTGTCAGAACAGGGCATGCAAGAGAGCAATAACTCGGACATTGAAGAACCAAAATAACTTCCCATCTAGTTCCTCACCAAGAGTTTTTGCTCCATCCATGACATTCTGGATGATTTTGTGGCCAATGATCTGGACAGTGTCAGGAGCAGAAATGTAAGAGCAAGTGTTCTTGGGGCAGTGTCTTGCTACTAGCATCTGCTGAATGGTCGTAGAAAGCCAAGACACATGTCCTTGGACAAGTTTGTATACAAAAACAAAACAAAATGGAGGATGAGCCTGGATCGGCCAAAGAGTTTACTGGGGTATTGCTGTATATACAGTATCTCACAAAAGTGAGTACACCTCTCACATTTTTGTAAATATTTTATTATATCTTTTCATGTGACAACACTGAAGAAATAACACTAAGCTACAATGTAATATAGTAAGTGTACAGCCTGTATAACAGTGTAAATTTGCTGTCCCCTCAAAATAACTCAACCCACAGCCATTAATGTCTAAACCTTTGGCAACAAAAGTGAGTATACCCATAAGTGGAAATGTCCTAATTGAGCCCAATTAGCCATTTTCCCTCCCGGTGTCATGTGACTCGTTAGTGTTACAAGGTCTCAGATGTGAATGGGGAGCAGATGTGTTAAATTTAGTGTTATCATTTTAACACTCTCTCATACTGGTCACTGAAAGTTCAACATGGCACCTTGTGACAAAGAACTCTCTGAGGATTTTAAAAAAGAATTGTTGCTCTACATAAAGATGGCCTGGGCTATAAGCTGAGCTGCAGCCTTGCCATGGTCGACCAAAAAAGTTGAGTGCACGTGCTAAGCCTCATATCCAGAGGTTGTCTTTGGGAAATAGACATATGAGTGGTGCCAGCATTGCTGAAGAGGTTGAAGTGGTTGGGGGCCAGCCTGTCAGTGCTGAGACCATACGCCGCACACTGCATCAAATTGGTCTGCATGGCTGTCGTCTCAGAAGAAAGCCTCTTCTAAAGATACTGCACAAGAAAGCCCACAAATAGTTTTCTGAAGACAAGCAGACTAAGGACATGGTTAACTGGAACCATGTCCTGTGGTCTGATGAGACCAAGATAAACTTATTTTGCTCAGATGGTGCCAATCGTGTGGCAGCAACCAGGTGAGGAGTACAGAGACAAGTGTGTCTTGCCTACAGTCATGCCTGGTGGTGGGAGTGTCATGGTCTGGGCCTATATGAGTGCTGCCGGCACTGAGGAGCTACAGTTCATTGAGGGAACCATGAATACTATGTACTATGACATACTGAAGCAGAGCATGATTCCCTTGCTTCGGAGACTGGGCCGCAGGGCAGTATTCCAACATGATAACGATGCCAAACACACCTCCAAGACGACCACTACCTTGCTAAAGAAGCTGAAGGTAAAGGTCCAGACCTAAACCCTATTGAGCATCTGTGGGGTATTATCAAACAGAAGGTGGGGGAGTACAAGGTCTCTAACATCCACCAGCTCCGTGATGTCATCATGGAGGAGTGGAAGAGAATGCCAGTGGCAACCTGTGAAGCTCCGTGAACTTTATGCCCATGAGGGTTAAGGCAGTGCTGAAAAATAATGGTGGCCACACAAAATATTGACACTTTGGGCCCAATTTGGACATTTCCACATAAGGGGTGTACTCACCTTTGTTGCCAACAGTTTAGATATTAATGGCTATGTGTTGAGTTATTTTGAGGGGACAGCACATTTACACTGTTATACAGGCCGTACACTTACTACTTTACATTGTAGCAGAGTGTCATTTCTTCAGTGTTGTCACATGAAAAGATATAATAAAATATTTACAAAAATGTGAGGGCTGTACTCACTTTTGTGAGATACTGTATTATGCATCTTGTTAAGTTCTGAAATACAATTAGTTAATTTACAAAAATAGTTTCTATAAAGCAATCTTATACTTAGCTCTGTTAATAAAAACCTATGGTAACAAAATACCATAAACCTATGGTGGTGGTAAGCCATATTATTTATAATTTTCTTTGGGTGGTCAGCAAACATATGTTACACAAACACATATCATGATCACTAGTATTGAAAATAAAGAGCACTGCTCTTTATTGGATTGGAAGGCGTAGTTATATTATCCTGTGCCTTCTATACTTCTTATATGTCATTGAGAAAGACTGTTATAGTCAAAACTCGTTTGACACCTTTATTTCTGCTTGTGCTTCATTTTATTTTATATTTTATATGCACTATTCATTTGTTCTATTAGCTATTATCTAATTGTTTTTGGCTGTGTGTACACTCTGTAATCCATACATTACTACATGGTGAGAGCTGCACCTCTGGGTTCATCTATGCGGCACCTCTGGGTTCACCGTAATTAACATAACATTCCTTAATTAACATAATGGAGGAGGAGCCCGGCCAGGACAGTTAGCTCACACACTGGGCCCGCGCCCAGGGTCACCCAGTGCTTTTCCAAGCACGCCCATGAGTCAGGGCAACGCCCACTTAAGCCAGTGGGCCGGGCAACTCACTTCCCACCGTAGCGGCTGAGGGACACCTCCTGATGCTGCGATCCTCCCCTTTTGCTCAATAAAGCTAGTGCCCGAGTTACCCCTTCCTTGAACTCCAATGTCAGCAGTTCCAACCCAATCTCAGTTAAGTGCACCTTATCAGGACGAAAGAACTCATCAGCGTCTACTGAATTCCTGGTACCTAATGGAAATAAAACCTACATTTCGCACAAAACTGTCCATCTGCTTATTGATTTTTTGGCAGCCCCTATCGACTAAAACTGGGTCTCTAGCATTCCGCCATGAACGCCTTTTTATCATCTCGGACCAGATGACAAAAAGGCCCGGGAACTGGCATACCCAGAGGGCAGTATCCCTCTTCATGTCCTTCAGCATTTTGCCCATAGGGACCACCCCTAAATTGTTGCCCTCAGCGTGGATGAGCACCATATAAGGGTCACCGTAGTGATGAGCCTAGCTGTCCAGCAAGCTGTGCACCTGCGCCTACCTCAACACCAATCTGTCACCTTCCAGACAGACATCCACCGCCTGCAGCCCCCCGAACCGTGCCTGTCCGCCGAGACTAGCTCCCCCATTCTGAAAGCTCCGAAGAACGATAGGGAGAAAGCCGTCAGGAAAAGCAGGGATTTGAAGGGGTCCCTGCAGAGTATTTCCAACTCCTGCTCTATGCGCACCTACAATGAAAAGGTAATCGGACGCCTTTTGTACTGCCGACTGTAGGAACGCTATCCTGACTTTCGCGTCTGCCCTCATCGGGCCTGACACTTTCACAAAGTGATGCGGCTGCATCACCCCCACCGTGGCCAGTGAAAATCGCCTACTGAACACCCTGCCCATTAGGATGATTGTGCATGCAAAGTTAAGCTTCCCCAGAATTGATTGAAGGTGCCTCACGGTTACCCTCCCCGTCTCAACGGGCAGGCTGCTCTCCATTCTTTTGGAGTCAATCCTTATGCCCAGGAATACCAACTCTGTGGTGGGACCCTTTGTCTTCTTGTGCGCTAGTGGAACCGCGAAGGTCTGACATACACCCGCAAATGTCTTGAGAATAAAACCACACGTATCACGTCCCCACAAAGAGAAAATCGTCGAGATAGTGGGTGATGCTGTGATAATCCACCATTGTTCGGGCCACCCACTGAAGGAAAGTGCTAAATGTCTTAAAATACGCACAAGAGACAGAGCAGCCCATGGGCAAACAAAGGTCCACGTAGTACTCTCCCTCAAGGAAACACTCCGGAGGCTGATGGCTACGGATCTGAGCGGGGAGCAACCGGAAAGCAGACTAAATATCCACCTTTGCCATCTTGGCGCCGACGCCGGCTGCCTTGACAAGCCCCGTGGCATGGTTAAAAGACGTGTAGGACACGGTGGAGCATTCTTTACTAATTCGTCGTTCACCGAGCCACCCCGAGGGTGGGACAGGTGCTGTATTAGAAGAAATTTTCCAGGCAATTTGTTTGGCACTATTCCCAACGTATAAATTACCAAGTCTTGGATTGGAGGAACGCTATCCAGAATGGACCCGTCATCCTCCCGAGCCCCACTTCCGCCCCGGATCTTTTCCGAGGCCACCCCAGGGAATTCACCAACTAACTTCAAATTCTTTGGACGAGAAGCGGATGGAGAGAGGGAACACGGGATCTCAAAATCATCCCAAAACCCCCCCCTCAGCAGTGTAGCTGCTCTTGCCTTTCCTGGCAGTGTACCATAGTGTTCTAGCCACGGCAGCATTGCTGCCAACCGGATAGGAGTCCTGCCTCTTTGGAATTGCTTTGCGAGCCTTGGCGGGCGTGTCTGCCGTGCCGCCCAAACTGTGACTGGAACGTCATCTATCACCTCTTGACTGCCGTCGCTAGCCATCTTCTCGAGCACCTGATGTCTTTTTCCTCTTGTGGATCCCATGTCCTTGCCGGTCTCACCACTGGGGGAGCGTCATCCCTGCAAAACACCTATGACAGCATCAGTGAGTGCAGCAGTGGGGACTGCCGGGGAGGAACAGTGCCAAACTGTAGAAGTCTTTTTAGGGCTCCCTGGCTTTTTACTCTTAACCCTAGAAACCCGGGACCGGTTCTGAACTGGGGTGTTAGCAGACTTTGGGGTCTGGTGCAGGCCTTGGGGCAAGACTCTGGCCAGTGACCGGATGGCTAGGCCCTTGCCCGCGCCTCCCTGTGGCTCTGACCTCTCTGCAGTGGGTGGGATGAGCTCCGGGCTCTCAGGGAATTGCTGCTGCTGCGTGGCTCTGTGCGCCTATGGTGTCCGTCTGGGCTAGTGACCTCCGCCACGGGACTCAGGCTAGCAGCCACTTCAGACTAAGCCTGCACATCCGTGGACAAAGCACTCACTCCCCAGATGCGCCACAACCAGCCTATCCTGCACCCACCTAACCCCTTGACACAATGCTCTGGACCTAACCATGGCCAAAAGGTCCTCTAACTCCCCAGAATCCATGGAGGCAAGGACCATCCAAAAAAACACTCAACCCTCTACACACAGACCACACACACAACCACTCCAGGGGACCCCCGCTGCCTTATGACTGACAGGGTTAATGAATTCTGCACTGTACTTCCCTTGCAGGCACCAAGACATGGGAGCAGCCGCGCTAGCTTCCAGTCCTGGCATTGGCCGGCACAGAGTGAAGGAGGAAGCCTGCAAAACGGGTGAAAGTCCCTCCTCCACTCTCCCAGCCAATCAGGAGTACCCCAGGCTCCGCTGGGTCACGCTGAGCTGTGTCAGACCCAGTGCCTGGTGCTGTCTCCGCGCCGGCCAGGATGCAAGTTACACACACAGAGGTACATACACACACATAGAGACACACAGATGTATTGACACACAGACTTTGCCCACAAGCTGCTACCAATGACACAATTTTGTTCTTACAATAAAAATGAGGAGCTCCTCACGCAGGCCGGCCTCTAGGCGAATGCCTATATTGCCTTATTTGTTATCCGGCCATGCCTACAAGAATCCAATTTGTGTTTGTGATGTAACATACTGAGAGTGGGATAATAAGGATGTGTTTTTTTAAAATATAAGTGGAGGGAGTGGGAAGAAGGTCTGGATGGTTTGTTAGATAATTAAATAAGACTGACTGACAACACATCCCTTACCCTTACAGGACCAGAAGCAGACAGATTGTATTAGTAGATGTCACCACAGCTCTTCAGAAGTGTAAATTCACTTCTCAGACACACAACTTCTACCTATGTATCATGGAATCCTCCTTGGTCCAGCAGAGGCATCAACATTTATTTTTGTCTAATTTAATACTAGCTTTATGGCCCTGTTAATTATGCAAACATATATTTTTATTGTATAGTATTCTTTTAAACCATCTGTTTACTTTCTTCCTATGTCCAGGATGCTTGTCTTGTAGTGAAGGAGCACATAGTTTGAAATTAGCTCTGTTTTGAAAACACATTAGCATTTTTACATACAATGTGCAACACTATGGTGCCTGATCGGTGGTAATTTAATATATGGATGTTAGGGCTACTGTATTTGCAGATCCTGAGAGTGGTTTATAAGTATCTTATTACTGCTACTGCCTTAAGCATTGTAACATGCCACACACCTGTTACATATATTATTACTCTATAAAGCTCCAACATTTTCTGTAATGTTATATCAGGGTACAGTAAATTTCAACAGCACAGTAAGACATTAGACATACTGATGCAAAAGAGTTGAGGTCCTTGTTTCAAACTTGTGTTGTTGTTGTTCAGTTGTTCAGTCGTGTCCGACTATCTGTGACTCTATGGACCATAGCACGCCAGGCACATCTTGTTGTTTCCATGAGGTTTTCATGGAAAACATACTGGAGTGGATTGCCAGTTCCTTCTCAAGTGGACTGTGATTTGTTTAACCTTTCTGCTATGACTTGCCCATCTTGAATGACCCTCCATGGTATAGCTCACAGCTTCATTGAGGTACACAAGCCCCTTCACCATAACAAGATAGTGATCCAGAAGAGGAAACCTGTGTTAATAAAGATCAATTATTAATTTAAAGTGACCAAATATGGTATCATTTAAAACTATAGTTAATAACAATAATTTTTGCAAAGCTCCTCCTACCATTAGTAAAAAAACACCTATAATAGGGTCAGTTCTACCAATACCTTCAAAAATACTAATTTATTTAAATATTTACAGAAAGAAGGTAAATGTAATTTTATGGTGCACTCTTTGGTTTCTATGTTTGTAAAATATTACTTTTATTAATATAACACTGGACTGTTAATCTGGATGGTTATAACCTATTTAGGAAATATTGGGGCAATGGTAAAAGAGGAGGAGGGATTGGTCTATATGTTAAACCTGAATTTAAGCAAAAGCGCTATTAGACTGGCTAAAATAGAAAATGAAAAATTAGTTGCAAAAGAGAGTAAGACTAACCCTAAATTATTTTTTAAATATATTAATGGGAAGAAGGCCAGGAAGGAAGCTATAGGAACATTACAATGTGACACAGGCCATCTAACAATTAGTGACCAGGAAAAGGCAGTTGAGGTAAATAGGTTCTTTTCTTCGGTATACACAAGGGAGGTACCAGTGGTTGGGACACTGCAACATAATAGGGCTACACTACCTTCGCCGAATAATTGGTTAACGCAGGAAGAAATCCAAAAGAGGTTGGAAAAAATAAATGTTAATAAAGCCCCGGGTCCTGATGGAATACATCCACGGGTACTGAGGGAACTTGATTCTGTAATAGCCAAACCATTATATTTATTTTTTTCCAGAGTCACTCAACACAGGGTCTCTACCAGATGACTGGAGAAAAGCAGAGGAGTACCTATATTTAAGAGGGGAGCAAGAGCAAATCCTGGGAATTATAGACCAGTGAGCCTCACTTCTGTAGTAAGAAAGCTTTTAGAAGGGTTAATAAGGGATAATATTAAAGAATATGTCTATTTGAACAGGATTATAAGTAGGAGTCAGCATGGATTTATGAGGGATAGGTCATGTCAAACAAATCTAATTGGTTTCTATGAGGAAGTTAGTAGGAACCTTGATCAGGGCAACTCAGTGGATGTAGGCTTTTTGGATTTTGCAGAGGCTTTTGATACAGTGCCACATGGGAGACTATTGGGCAAACTAAGGGATACAGGAATTGCAGTAAATATCTGCTCATGGATCGAGAGCTGACTAATGGACAGAAAGCAAAGTTTTGTGGTAAATGGAACATACTCCACTTGTAATAATGTGTTAAGTGGGGTTCCTCAGGGTTCAGCATTAGGTCCTCTCCTTTTTAACATATTTATTAATGACTTAGAGGTGGGACTGGAAAGTAGTGTCTCCATTTTTGCTGATGACACAAAGTTGTGCAGGTAATTAAATCAGATAATGATGTACTTTACCTCCAAAGGGATTTACATAAAATTGAGGATTGGACATCTAAATGGTAGATGAGATTTAATATGAATAAATATTAAGTTATGCATATGGGAAGGGAAAATAGCCATGCAATTTATGGAGCAATTTAATGGAGCCAATTTAAGGGTTTTAGATATTGAAAGGGATTTGGGAGTACTTGTGGACAACCACCTAGGTAACAGTGCTGAATGCCAAGCAGCAGCTGCAAAGGCAAATAATATATTAGCATGTATTAAAAACGGTAGCAAATATAATTCTGCCACTATACAAATCCCTAGTACGCCCTCATTTGGAATATGGAGTACAATTTTGGGCACCACTTCATAAAAAGGACATTTTAAAGCTGGAAAAGGTACAGAGAAGGGTTACAAAAATAATAAAGGAAATGGAGGGGCTAAGTTATGACGAAGGACTAACCAAATTAAGCTTATTTTGTCTAGAAAAAAGGCATCTAAGAGGGGATATGATTAGTCAGTATAAAGATTTGTCAAGTGAGCTTTTTGTGCCAAGAGGTATTCAACTGACAAGAGGACATCGTTTGAGGTTAGAAGTAAAAATATTCCACCTTAAAGAAAGAAAAGGGTTCTTCACAGTAAGGGTGGTTAATCTGTGGAATTCTCTACCAAAGGAGGTGGTGACAGAGGATTGTTTTTTTTTCTATTTGCCTTCCTCTGGATCAAAAAATTAACAACTAATTAATTATCAACTAATCCATATATTGCAGATCAGAGGAGATCTTAAAAGGTCGAACTTGATGGACTGAAAAACTTTTTTCAACCTCAATTACTATGTAACTATGTAATATCTTAACAAAAAAAAAAAAAATGCACAGCACTACATCCTATATATATATTTATAGTACCAGTCAATGTTTTAATTGTGGTATCCCTATACTTTACTTAACACAGCAATAACTATACTAGAATAGATACTAAATAATCTTGCATACTTTAGAAAACGGGCATTTTAGATATCATGTCTATGGTTCCTTTTTAATACTTCAATTAGAATATTCTTATGCAAGTCAGTTAAGGCAATGTGAGACAGGTGCCTCCTTAAGAAATGTATTTACAATTTGTTTAGGTACATTTTAATATAGAATGTATAACTGTGTAGATTTTTTTTCTTCTTTTGTTATAAAATGAGTTTTATTTAATACTAGCGACTTGCCCGTCAAAAATTACAGGGCAATAAAATTTGAAGCCATGGCAATGCTGTTTGCCACACAATGTAAAGCTTTTGCTACTCTGTCGACCTTCTGCGCTTATTGCGAGCCTCTCCTCTCATGTACTTTTGCTCCTCTGAGCACCTTCAACGCTCATCACAAAGAGATATATATATATCTATATTTTGTTAATTAATAATTCATTAATTAGTTACTTAATACCTAATATACTTTACCTATTTCTAATTAATATATCCAGCAATCAATAGCCTGAAAAGCTAACAATCTGTTTTTACTTTCCTGCAGCACACAATGTACAGTTTGAGTGTTGCTGCCCTAAAGAGATAGTGTCATGAATGTCCGAACAGTGCATTAGAAATATGCTGCGTGAAGCGAGGGCAAACCGTTGGTTTAGTTGTGTAAAGCGCCATTCTAGATTCGTAATGTTATTAGTTGCAAGTTAGTGTTGTAAACTGGCGTCAATTGTCTATGTGCTACGTGGTTCACAAGCATTTTCCGTCCTTTGTAATAGTGTATTTTGGAGTCGTGTAGCCTCGTTTCAATTTTTTGGGCGGCCATTCTTTTTCTCTCTAAGACAATTTTCGTGGGCCAAAACTCGTCCAAATTGTCTGAAATTCACATTCTACCTCACTCACAGACGTCCTGCGTGTTTCAATGTGTGATCGGCGCTCCTTTGTGCCTTAGTGTTTTATTGGCTTCACTGCTCGCCTCGCTTCGCAAGGCTCTCAGGCAATGAGGCCTTCGCAGCTCATGTGCTGCGAGTTTTAGTGCCTTAAGGAGCTTTCACTATGGTAGATGCAACTCATTCTTTAAATAGCCATAAGTAATATTTTAGGATTATCTATGTGTCTCTCATGTATTTCTGAAGTTCAAGATTAAGCGTGATTTATAAAGCACTGAAGCTCCATATACTACTTTATGCTACTACCATCTATACCGAGCAAGGTGTGTGTGTAAACATCAATGATCTCCATAATGCATCTTTCCACTTCTGCAGTTATTGTGTGAAATAGATAGAAAAAAATCCAAAGGAAAAGAATCCTTATCTGTCATTTGACTGCACGGCAGAATGGAGAGAAGGTGGAGCAATTTTAAATTGTTTCTATGAATAGCTTGTTTATTTCAACCAGTAGTTTGCAAAGTCTTCAAGTTAATATCCCTAGAAGTAGAAAAGCTAATTAATCAGTTCTTCCTTTTGAGGCTCATCATCAGAGCTTTTCTTTTCTCGGGCCAACTGCTGAGGTCAGGTAAACGGTTCCTATCCATGTGGTGTCATGTTGCTGACATGTGGATTAACACCTGAGGGATCCGCATACACAGCTCTCATCCCTTCCTGCCCCCGCACAAATGACAGGCCAGGGTGTGTGACTTTACTAAGAGATCAGTTACTCTTCTCTCAGAGCGGAGCGCATGACCTGACATCTTCTTTCCAGATGGCAGAGAGATAGGTCAAGATCTATCAGTTTCCTATCAGCATAAACACCCCACCTGCTTCCCATCTCCAGCCACTGAGCTGCTGTGCCCTTCTTCTCCTAATGACTGTCCTTACATGGGGAAGAAGAGCAAAAGGCTGCAGATTATAAGGAACCTCTCAACCAGTCTTATCTTATTATCTCCTTAGCAGCTGGTGAAAAAGTGTTTTAAATGTGCAGTGAGCTCAAGTAGCACTCAAGACATTAAATCCTGAAAATGCCAATGATATTCTCTTATTCTAATAGATGGCTTTATAAAGGATAAGGCATGATCCTCTATAAGTATAGCATCGCAGAGTCCAGTGATTAACATATTGAAATAAACAGAATGATCATTCCATATGATGTTCTTTAAAAAATGAACACAGCTCATAGGAGTTTTACTGCATTTATCATTATTATTTATTTATTTATTATTATTTTACACTTCTAAAACTCTTATACTGATTACATATGTGTTTTAAGGCAGTCAGTCTCATATATAATAGCATGTAATATTATGCTAATGTGTATATTTGCAGACTTTGAAACCTGTTATTTAAAAGTCCAGAAAGTGTTAATGAACAAATGCACAGTCCCATTGTATTTTATGTTGTTGCTTCGCTAATATAATTGCAAGGGAAGAAAATATCTTGCAAACAATAACAATGATAGTATATGATATAATATGTAAATAAAAAAATTCTCACTATCCAAGATTTGTGACCAAAATAAGTAATTCTATATTTGCACTTAATAATTATCTCCATCTGTACAGTATCTAAATCTGTGCTTCCTTTAACTTTCCTAAATAGATATGACAATCGCAATATCTACTTACAGTTGTGCTCAAAAGTTTGCATACCCCGGCAGAAATTGTGAAATTTTGGCATTTATTTTGAAAATATCACTGATTATGCAAAAAAAAATAGAAATGTCTTTTATTGAAGGATAGTAATCATTTGAAGCCATCTGTTATCACATAGTCATTTGGCTCCCTTTCAAATCATAATGATAACCGAAATCACAAAAATGGCCCTGATCAAAAGTTTATATACCCTTGAATGTTTGGCCTTGTTACAGACACACAAGGTGACACACACAGGTAAAATGGCAATTAAAGGTTAATTTCCCACACCTGTGGATTTTTGAATTGCAATTATTGTCTGTATATAAATAGTCAATGAGTTTGTTAGCTCTTACGTGGATGCACAGAGCAGGCTAGATACTGAGCCATGGGTAAGAAAAATAACTGTGAAAGACCTGCGTAACAAGGTAATGGAACTTCATAAATATGGAAAAGGATATGAAAAGATATCCAAAGCCTTGAAAATGCCAGTCAGTACAGTTCAATCACTTATTAAGAAGTGGGAAATTCGGGGATCTCTTGATACCAAGCCAAGGTCAGGTAGACCAAGAAATATTTCAACCACAACTGCCAGAAGAATTGTTCGGAATAAAAAGAAAAAACCCACAGGTAACCTCAGGAGAAATACAGGCTGCTTTTGAAAAAGATGGTATGATTGTTTGAAGGAGCACAATACAACGAAACTTGAACAAAAATGAGCTGCATGGCTCAGTTGCCAGAAAGAAGCCCTTACTGCGCCAATGCCACAAAAAAGCCCGCTTACAATATGCCCGACAACACCTTGACACGCCTCACAGCTTCTGGCACATTGCAATTTGGAGTGACAAGACTAAAATAGAGCTTTATGGTCACAACCATAAGTGCTATGTTTGGAGAGGGGTCAACAAGGCCTATAGTGAAAAGAATACCATTTCCACTGTAAAACATGCTAGTGGCTCACTGATGTTTTTTTTTTGGGGGGGGGGGGTAAGCTAAGAAGGCTTAGGGAATCTTGTAAAAATGTATGACAAGTTGAATATGGCAAGTTATCAGAAAATACTGGCAGGCAATTTGCATTCTTCTGCATGAAGGCTGCGCATGGGTTGCACTTGGACTTTCCAGCATGACAATGACCCTAAGCACAAGGCCAAATTGACCCTCCAGTGGTTACAGCAGAAAAGGATGAAGGTTGTGGAGTGGCCATCAGAGTCTCCTGACCTTAATATCATCAAGCCATTCTGGGGAGGTCTCAAATGTTCATGCAAAGGGACAAAAGGCTTTGCATTACCTGGAGACATTTTGCGAAGACAAATGGGCAGCTATACCACCTGCAAGAATTAGGGGCCTCATAGAAAACTATTACAAAAGACTGCACGCTGCCATTGATGCTAAAGGGGGCAATACACAGTATTAAGAACTAAGGGTATGCAAACGTTTGAACAGGGTCATTTAATTTTTTTCTTTGCCATGTTTTGTTTTATGATTGTGCCATTCTGTTATAACCTACAGTTTAATATGAGTCCCATAAGGAATAAAATAAATATTTTTAAATGGTACATATATTACCAATTCGCCAAGGGTATGCAAACTTTTGAGCTCAACTGTAACTAAAAATAATAAGGTTCAAGATACCAGTATTAACTAGATGACAGTGAACAGGAAAATCTGACTGCATCTTGTAAAAATAGCGATAACTTTAAATATAAAATACCCAACCAAACCCAAGTCTAAACCCAATCAATTTGTTCAAGATTCCAGTAAAACAAACCAAAAAACAGATGTTTTGGTAAAAATAAATAAACTTTTATTATAACCATTTACTATGGAAAAATCTACAGAATGACAATTTCAGTTAGCACTATTAGAAACATAATTAGATCACAAATCAATCACGCTCAGGATTTGATCCCAGCTGTGCCTCTCTAAACCGCTGATTTGTTTTCTAAAGTACTTAAAGTGTAACTGACAGATATCATCATTAATGTATTAAATATGATACATTTGTAAATATGGTGATATCTCACAAGAATGAGAGTTATCTATAATCTTTCAGAAACAACACATGTTAATTAGTTAAAACACTTTTTGTGTGAGTTATAATAAGAAGGTGAGTCTTGAAGGAGATGTGCAAAGTTACGGGTTTACACACTACCCTATCTGGACTGAAATGGGAAAACTTTCTGTTTTAATATAAATTTAATATAAAAGATAAAATAGATGAAATCTTATATTTTCAGCACTTAAAGAACCAACAGTCAGGAATTCACCATAGTTGCACAAAACAGTAAGTGTGGGAAAAATGTGAATTAAATAAGTTGAGTTTTTTTTTTTTTTTTTTTTTTAATTATTATTTTTAAAGTTGAATCATGTGTTTCAATAACTACTTGATTACACATTATAGGTGATGATGCCTTTTAGTCAAATCTTTTCAAAATCTGTTTAAAAAGTGTCTTCTTCTAAAGTTATAAATCTCATTATTTATACCTGGTCTTTTCTATTGCAATGTAAATAAACAAATGAACCTACAAAATATCTGTTCTTCTTCGGCACCAATTTGTACTTCTTTTTCATAAAGTAGATGTAAACCATACCCAGTTTCCTAGTTCCTCAAACTATATTTCTTTAAAATCTATCGATTAATATATCTATCTGCAAGCACACACACAAATGTAAATATACATATACACAAACAATTATATACACCCTCATATGTACACAGTACACAAGTGGTGATACATTCTTTCAGTGTTGATAAATGTAGTAAGTATGTCATCAATCCAACAGCTGCTCTAATTAGCTCGAGTTCAACATTTCAACCGATGGAGGCTGAAAAGGGGAATGGATACAGACAGATGGCTCTGAGAAATCTTTACTGTCGACGCGCACAGAAAAACCAGCTGAATCCACCAAAGTCAAAAGTGAAGAAGAGAAAAGTCTCAACCCAAGGACACAACAATATGTCATGGCAGGGTGCAGCACTTTATAAACTGAGAGTACATCCAAATGAATTATTCGCTATCGGCAAATACTGTGTTAACAATCTCTGAACTAGATTATGGTGGTACACAGACCACAGGACAAAGGAATCCTCATAGCATTTTACTGCAGTAGGGTTGCTAATGGCTGTGTAATGATCAATATCAAATTCTAATGAAAAAAATATTCAGGAAAATATGCATTTATTTAAGAAAAAAGTATATGCGCAATAGGTAGTAAGCTTACGGGCAAACACTTAGGCCCTCATTCAATTGCAATTTGGCCAATTGAATAGGGCTCTAAATAAGCACATAACATATGTTTTTAAAAGAAGTTTTTAGTTAGTGAGCATCTATCCAAAAGCAAGTCTTCCCCTAACTAAAAACTTCTTTAAAAAAAATATGCTATGTGCTTATTTAGAGACCTATTCAATTGGCCAAATCGCAATTGAATGAGGCCCTTAGAATGTAAGTTTGCAAGCTTTCAATCTTTTAGGTTACCACTATTGTTAAGCTCAAAAGCAGGGTTCTCCATTGTTTTGCAATGTGTTAAAATGGTTTTTGACTTGTATTTACCCCTGTATAGCTCTATGGAATATGTTGGCACATTATAAATAAAGGATAATAATAAAATGTGCTGCATTGATACCACCCAAAAATAATGAATTCTAAATTGCCTGATTATTATTATCCTTTATTTATAACGCGCCAACATATTCCGTAGCACTATACATAAGTTACAGGCAAAGACAAGTTCAAGATTCACACATTGCAATGAATGGAGGGCCCTGTCTTTGAGCTTGGAATCCGGTGTCCATAGCGCTTTCCCTAAAGCACCTTGCAGGATTGAAACGCTCAGACTTACAATCTAAATTATTGTTGAGTATCTTACGTCATATATTATTTTTTTTATTAATCCTGCTTTAGAAAATCTAAAATCTAGACCCAGGACTAAATATAAGAACTAAAGTGTAAAATGACCAGATTAAGACATTTGTTGTCCAGTGGAACAGATACTAAATTGTTTACTCTGATGTCCCACTGCAATGCAGAAATATATACATTAGCAGACAAAAGCCACTTTAACCATTTTATATAATATAAACTTGTTTATTATGGGACACAGCATTATATCTGACTACTAGTTTGGGATCTACATTAACTTCTGTCTGTCAGCTTCCAAACATGATTCCTATCATCCTGCATGATTATACTGATGAACACAGTTCAGTACGAGCATGGTGGTCCTCTAGATTTTTAGTAACATTTCTGTGGTCAGTGGTAAGAAAAGGACAAGGCTATGACAAGCCATAAATAAGGACACTATATATATGTGGATCAGAGTGTTCTGAATCCTGGCTTCAGCTATCACTCATAATCCCTTCTGTGACAGAGGGCCCGGTAGCGTGCCGAGCGGATTAGGACCCGGCTTTCACACTCTTGTATCTGCAGTCTGCCCAGGCACACACATTCATCACTAGAACTCCAAATTGGGTAGTACAAGACTGATCTACCAAGTACTGATCTAGAAAAAGATCAATAATCCTATCATCCAATATATCTTAAAACGTTCAGTTATGGTAAAAAAAGGACCCCGTGTACTTCAATATTTATGATAAATTGATACATATGCACTATAGCCTACTGTAGCCAATACTTTACTTCTTATGTCTTCAATGAAAATGTATTTATTATACTTATTATAAAAATACATCCATGAAATAAACAAAGTGCAATTGCCTGCTACACTAAAAATCAACATGTATTGATATAGCATAATTTTGCATAGAGTGCATATGCTCACTATTGTACTATAAATAACTATATTAACAACTGATCTGCAAATTGTCATATTATTCACAAAATAAAAATAAATGAGCAAAAATATTTTTAGGCAATGTGGCAATACATTTTTTAGAGCAATATCAAGCTCTTTGGGACCATGTACACAGAAAATGTTTTCCCTGTCTCCAAATGATTAACTCAGAGAAGGTGAAGATAAACTTGTATAGTGAATACTGCATAATGTTTTTTTATTTATACAATATTAATAATTCCTTACTCTGTATGCAAGAAACTTTCCACAAATAGCATTTTATAAGCTCCAATTTTCCCTTAAATTTTAATGTCAGTTCCTGCCAGTGTGGATCCTTAGTTGCTGCTTCCCCTTCCTTGTTTGAATGATGACATAAATTATGATTATTATCTTTTATTTTTAATGCGCCAACATATTCCGTAGCACTTTTTAAGGGTTAAGTACATGGCAAAAATTAAAAAATAACACTTTGCAAAGACTGGAGGGTCCTGTTTTTGAGCATAAAATCAAACATACATAGTGCTTGTATCCAAAGCACCGACACAAGATTGTCTTGCATAACCATGTCAATGCACCCCAGTTGTATCACAAACACATGCTGCAAGATCAAGAGGCCTCAGTATCAGAATTGAAACTGTATGAATGTATCCACCGTAAATCACCCCCACAGAGAAAATACATAAATGACAGGGCACTAGTGGCCACTGACTTCACTGCTTGAGGAACAAAGGGATAACGCGGGACTATCTGGATCCCTTCACTGCCACCACATGTAAATGGCAATGAATAGAGCTAAAAATCCCACAGATTGATCAATAGACTGACCCCCTGAAAATCTCTGATCACCACACTCCAAATTTGTTCATGTCATAACTGAAACTTGATACAAGGCTGTACTTTATGCCACATCAGGGATTATAAAGGAATCAATTATGTCATGCTGCCATCTTGATACAGTAACCATTGTTGCCGGCAACATATATTCGCATACTATACCAATGCTTTGTCAACATACCTCATCTGAGCAGGATCGTTGGTGTACAGGTATGTGTGGTTTGGTGGTTCCTTTACACCCAGCCTGTGGACTGTTCTCTTCCCCCTCTCCCTGCCACAATCCTCTCCTTTTCTTGAAATAATACTTTCTATTTAAGTAATATTTTAAGGTTAGCTTTTGATTATTTCAACCGATTTGAAAAAAATAACCATGGCTGGCACAACATATATACCCCAATACTTTGGCAGGATACTGCAGAAAAGTTTTTTTTTTTTTAACAAGGGGGGCATGAGACAGCAGGATTATCTGCCTTGCACAAACACAGGCTTTCAATATTAATTATGTTTGTTTCTATATACAATATTCTTAATTTATTACTATTGCTAATTTCAGTTATTTGAGCACTATGGGCCTCATTCAAATGTGATTTGGCCAATTGAATAGGGCTCTATATAAGCACAGAGCATATTTTATTTACAGAAGTTTTTAGTTAGTGAAGACCTTGCTTTTGGATAGAAGTTCACTAACTAAAAACTTATGTAGAAAAATATGCTGTGTGCTTAAATAGAGCCCTATTCAATTGACCAAATCACATTTGAATAAGGCCCTATGTCTGTGGGCTTGCTGTGTGCTTGAACTCTGCTACAATTACGGTGCTATTCAATTGAACAAGCCCACAAGTTACGGGCCTAAAGCCGAAAGCATAAACCATGCAATCTTATGTAGCATTTCAGAGCGTTAACATGATCATTTAAGCAAGGCTGTAACTACCCATTGAGAAACAGCCAAAAGAAATTGAGACCTCCATCATTACGGCAGTATAAGATGGAGGTTACATGTCAATCAATTAGGGTTTAAAGCTCCGATATGCTATCGGACTTGCAAACCCGCAAAATACAAAATAATAAAAATGAATGCCAATACTGTTCTAGTCCATATGGGTGGCCTGATATGTATTAACTCATTGATTCCCGAGATCGATATAACCCCGAAATTAAACATGAAAATAAATTATTTTGTATTGCTGATTTGCGAGCTTGAGACTGCTGTGCAATTAAATCTAGTGTCTATCATCGCTTTCCCGTCATTTACAGTGCAGTATTATTTTTTTATTTGCATTTACAGTGCTACAGACATGTCTGTAACCCACTTGTGGGTCCTCTCTACCACTCATAGGGCCTCATTCTATTAGCGGCTGTAAAACGGCCGCAAGGCTGCGATTCCTTGCGGGGGTCCCGTTACCTTGCAATTCAATTATACGGCCCCGCAAGGATCTCCTCTTACGGCCGGCCGTAAATCTTGCTACCGGCCGTAAGCTCAGAAATCTTAAAAGTCAAAAATAAATTGAAGACGTGGGCGGGTCTGAGGTGCTCCAAGCACTCTGGACTTTTTACATGGATATTTGACATATATTAAAAAATAATTTATTTACGGATTTAAGTATAGGGGAATGTTGTGCTATTTTTGCTAACACCTAAAATCACTTTATAGTCTCCTCAGAGCGCAGGATGGCTTTATTTGGGCTATATTTTGTGCTTAATTGGTGCTAGCGGGACCTTTTTCCTGCAAGTAAGCTGCGGCTCGGTTTTAGCCTTGCAGAGAGGGTTCCCGGAGCAATTGAATTGCAAATAGGATTTTCTTGCGGCCGATTCTCTTGCGGCCGTTTTAGATCAAAGGCTTTCCTCCGGGGCGAGCGGCCGCAAGGGATAGCAAGGCGCCGGCCGCAAGCCTGCCGGAATCCCCGGCCGGAAGGGAATAGAATAGCCGAATAGCTTGCGGCCGGTCCTTGCGGCCCCGCATCTCCTACGGCCGCTAATAGAATGAGGCCCATAGGATTTTCTTCTACATTTGCTGTTTACGGGTGTGAAAACATTGGAGTGCTTTGGGAATTCTAGCAATTGAATAGCGATTTGTGATTGTAACTCTTGCGGACGTGAAAGATCAAAGGCTTAGATGGGGTGTAAGTTACTGTTGTAACAACCTCAAGAATTTTCAGCCGTAGCCAGTCAACGTTTTGGGGCTCGCAAAAAGACGACAATTGAATAGCAAATTAGCTTACGGGCAGTAACTTACAATTGCTCTATGTATATAAATGTCCATAAATCATGCTCTTTCAATAAAAATAAGCAAACATTTTTTAATTCTTATAAAGACTTCCCTAATAAAAAAAGCTCCCTTTGCTGAAAGAAAGTAGTGCTTTCAGACCCAAATGTAGAACTAAAAATCGAGCAACAAGAGTACAAAGCTATGTCTGTGGGACTAACCCCGCTACAGTGATTTGCAAAAAGTCAGCTTCAGCTAGGGGCGTGGAGCACATTACATATTTTCACTGTCTCTGTATATGTTTTAACGATCCATTTTATGTATGGATCGTATTTCTTGTATTTCTATGTATCATTGTTGTTATTGTTGTTGGTATTTCGTCGTGCAGTCATATCAGACTGTCTGTGACCCTATGGACAGCACCACTCTAGGCACATCTGTCATCCACTGTACCTTGGGAATCCAGTATTCTCCTCATATGGCCAAAATATTTGAGCTTTAGTTTCATGATTAAACCTTCCAGTGAACAATTTGGCTTGCCTTCCTTTAGTACTGATTTATTAAATCTTGATTTATTTGATTTATTAGCAGATTTCTCCAACACCACAATTTAAAGGCGTCAATTCTACAGTGCTCAGACATTATGGTCCAGCTCTCGCTACTCCCCTACTATTGGGAATACCATAGTTTTAACTATGCAGAACTTTGTTGATAGTGAGATATCTTTACTTTTTAATAGCTTGCCTAGACTTGCTATATCTTTCCTCATGATTGCAGTCACCATCTGAAGAGATTTTGGAGCCTAGGTAAATAAGATCTGTCACTGCCTCCACTTCTTCCCCATCTATTTGCCAGGAATTGAGATTGCTCTTTGCCATGATCTTCATCTTTTTAACATTGAGCAGCAGGCCAGCTTTTGCACTCTCTTCTTTCACCATCACCAAAAGGCCCTTTAGTTCCTCCTCACTTTCCACCATCAGAGTAGTATCATCTGCACATCTGAGGTTGTTAATATTGCAGCATTACACAGATATTAACACCTCTATAACACAATGTCAATATATATTTTCATTTCTGATTGTAAGCTTACTTTAAACTTTACTATATTTATTCAGTATTATATTATAATTAATATATAATTAAATATTTGCACTTATTCATGTCACATTTTCCATGTTATGATAATGTCATCTATATAACATGTTTACACTGTCTATAATAACAGTGACTATTTCTATGTATATATGATATTGTATATTTGATTTATTAATAATTTTGCTTTTATATTTTTTTGATTTCACTATATGCATTCTCAATTATTTTCCATTAATATATAACAATAATGTTATCTGTATTATCATTTCTCCTCACTCTCGCAAAATGTACCCATCATCGTCCAAATATCGAGACTCCACCAATACAAATAATATCCACATTAACTGCTGCCTAGTGACTGGCACATCCATATCTCATCTCATATTGCTGCCACAGGAGAAAAACCAGATAGTGCCAGGAGGAATGTATGCGTAGGCTAACAAGGTCCAGTGATAACTGTTTGAATACTCTCCAATGAAATTTGCCTATCTAGACTTAGGTCTTGTAAACCTATGAATAAATATCCCCTGTTGGGAAGTAAAAATAAACATATTAAAGGCAGGAGCTCATCCTCTCTCCTAGTCACGTGAAAACACTGGTTGAATTAGAGCATTTTTTTATTAAAAATGAGCTCTGCAATATCTAAAACTAATTCTAATTGCCAGAAACCAAGCTGTCAACCATAACAGATAAATCTAAACATAACATGTGCTACATGCATCTGCAGATTGGCAGACAGATTTACATGGTTGGCGGGAATGTAAAAGGGCTAATGGAATTTGGCATCCAAACTGTGAAATATGAAATATTATACAACACATTTTCTTTACAATAGGAGACAAATCCAACTAAGGTTTACAACCTACAGTATATGATAATTAAGGTCTTAGGAAGTTTAGCTTAGCTTTGGGCATTTTTATATAAAAGATTGTAAGTTTGTTGGCTTTTCAAACGTAAGTTAACCGTAAACTTTATATGATTACTAGTTACTTACCCGTCATAAATGACGTCATAATATTATATTAAAAATGGTGTGTTTTGTCTCTCTTTGTGCACCCTCTCTCTGTGCACCCTGTACCTCTCGGCGCCCTCTCCCTCTCTCTGTGCTCAGTCTCTCTCACTGTGTGCGCTCTATCTCTCCTTCTCTATCTCTCCCTCGCTCCCTTCTTCTCTCTCTCTCTCCCCCTTCTCTCTCTCTCTTCTCTCTCTCTCTCTCCCTCATTCTCTCCCTCCCTCATTCTCTCTCTCCCTCCATCTTTCTCTCTCCCTCCTTCTCTCTCTCTATCCATCCTTCTCTCTTCCTCTCTCCCCTCCCTCTCTCTCCCTCCCTTCTCTCCTTCTCTCTCCTTCTCTCTCTCTCCCTCTCACTCTCTCTCCCACTTCCTTCCTTCTCTCCCCTACCTCTCATTCCCCCTCCTCCTGTTTCTGCTTCTCGTCTTCCTCCCCCCTCCACTTTCTCTCTCCCCTTCCACGCGGACAATGCGTATGCACAGCACACGTTGAGCATTGCACATGCGCCGCTCGCTGTGCGCATTGCCTATGGGCATCACATGATATGCAGTGCGCATGTGCTTTGCGTTACACACCTTACTCTTTATATTATAGATTATTTTGAGGAGGATACATTAAATGTAAAAATCCAGTTAAAACATTTATATAAAATAGAACATTTACCAATGAATTTCATCAATAATAACTTAAAAAAGTGCAGTCTTGATTTTTATTTACAGTGCTACGAACAGGTGTTTAACCCCCTTGCGAGTCCTATCTGGTACCAGTAGGATTTTCTTCTACATTTGCCATTTACAGGTATGAAAACATTTGCAGACTGCAGTATGATAGATTTATTCTGATGGGTGATAGATTGGGACAGGCTCACTTAAGTGACATATACATTTACTAGTTGACCTGCTGCCATCTAGTGTCCATTATACAGAATTAATCATTCTAATCTTGTGCAGAGTGTTCTAGTGCTTCAGTTCTGTGAAAATCTTGTTTTTGGTCCATCTAATGTCCTGAATAATGATCAGTGGTCGAGAGAGTGAATGGAGGGCACTGGTGCAAAATAATTTAGGCCCCACTTTGCAACTTCTCAGTATAAGTTATGTGCCTGTTGGGATCAATATAAATGACAAAAATATATGTAGATAATCAAATTACAGACCACCTTTCTACAAAAATAATTACAATAATAAATTAAGAGACATTCTTTACTCATGTAACAGAGGGCCCCATACACTGTCATGAGTCCGGTGCTCTGCATCTGTTGAACCAGCAGTAGTTTCACCACCAGTGGCAGAGCTAGAGAATGGAGGGCCATGTTGCAAATACATTTTGGGTCACATATAAAAACTTATACACATATACACATATATAAACATCATCCCCACATAGCACCCACCCCTCTTAGCATTTATCCGTACATAGCAACCAGTTCTTGGCAGCAGCAATCCCTCTCAGGATCCATCCCTGCACAGCATCTAACCCCTCTGAGAACCCACCTTACATATCACCCATCTCTATCTCCTTTGTGTATCCTTCACAGAACTAATTCCCATGTACTTTGCTGCAACTTTGCAGTCCTTGCTCTTTTACCTTCTACCCTGATATACATTCCCAGTAGAAATGCTCTTTTTTAAACAGGCACTCACAAATTTCAGGCTGGGGTTGTGGTAAAATAGGCACAGGGAGGTCCCAGTGTGGCCTTAGCGGGTTGGGCCAGGGTGGGAGGCCCCAGGGGGGCCCTACAATCTCGGAAAAAAATACACACAAAACTTGGCCCCCAAGAGGAGGGCCATGGGGTACTGCACCAACTGCACCGCTGGTAGATCCACCCCTGTTCATCACCGATAATGATGTTAGTAAATGTTCACAAGCAATATTATTTCCAGAAGTGTAGTAGGTGATACATTTTAGCAGGTCTAAATGATCTATAGGAAAACTAGCACTCTAACAGGGGTGCCTGCCAAGCTGTTCACATTCCATTTCCTGCAAACATAACTCCCTATTGCAGCAAGTCTGCACTGGGACATTTATAGTCTTTGATCTGACTAATGTTTGTGGCAGACAATACAGGAATGGACACAAAAGAAAAGCTTGGAACTACAGCGGCCCACACTCTGCTTTAATAAGTGAGCATAAAAGTTAAACATCTAAACATTCAGCACTTAGATATACCAAAGAGGATTGATTGAATATGTTAATTGGGCATTTTGGCACTTCAATACTCATGATATTTATGATTATGTGATTTAGCATGATCATTATTTGCACTTATCACTGTTCACTTTTTTTTTACCTTGTGTAATATTTATTACAGCCATTTTTCTCACAGTTGTTTATAGCACCTAGTACTTTATAACTGGATCACATATTCAGTGCCCTAACAGGATTATCTACAATTTATATAGTGGCATATTGAGTCCACTCCTTATCAAATTTCAAGTGACGTCAGAGTATTAAGATTTTAACTTCAAGTTTTAATCAAATTATTCAATGTTAAGTTTTATCATGTATTATTCTCTATATTACAATTAGGCCTTTGGGTGTGCACCATGTTAAAGGGATATGCTTTATTTCTCCCCTTTTTTTCTATTGTAATATAACTTTTTTATCCCTAGTAGCACCCCATTGTACCCAGTTCTTTTTACACCTTGAGCCACCTGTAGTTTTGTTGTGCAGTTACCTACAAATGACTGAGATTGGTAGATCCCAGTTAATCAGTCGGCTGTCTGAAAATGTATTGTTCGCTGTTATAAAGCACTTTTTATACTCTTACTCCTAGTTTTATTTCTAAAAAAGTTAGTTCAAGTTACTGGTGGTTAATGTTCCTTAAAGGGCAGTATTTATCTATATGTGCCTTATTCGGTGATGTGCTGCTGTCCCAAAATCAGCGCTGTCCACTGGAACGTCTATAGATACATAATGATGAGAAGAAGGAAGGGGAAGAGATAGCGCACAAAAACCTGTTGCAGGTCACTTCATAAAAATTGATAGATACCAATAGACAAATCCAAATAGTAGTTCAAACTCTCAACGTGAAAAACCTCAATAGTTATGAGGTATCAAAGTAGCGTATAATTGATCTTTTGAATCGGAATGGAGATATGTTGATAGTTGATTTTTTCTCCCACGATAGCTCTGTATTCAGCTCCATATTAGGTTCCTCACCGTCAAACCCTTTGTGTATATGTCCATATAATGTACCATCACATATATAGTTGTGAGCATGCGAGTTGTTGCTAACGCTGGCGGGCTCGCATAGCGAGCCCGCGGCCCTCGATACACGAGCGAGGGCATAGCGAGGGCACTGGGCGAGGGCCTCAGTTGCTGGCATAGAGCGCCAAACTTCACGTCGCAACGCAAATAACACGACACACACATTACGACACTCGCGACATTTTACGAGCAACGCAAACAACATACGACACACGTTCACACACATTACGGCCTCGCAACACTCGGACGCAACTCGCGAACATTACAAAAGTAAAAAACACAATACATACACACAGCACATACATAAAAACCTTACCTACAGCAACAGGGGGCATCCAGGACCTCAAAAATGCAACTTACACCTTCATTTAAATAAAAATAAAACACTTTAGACACTAATGAAATCGCTAAGTGAGAGAAAAAATGTCCGACGAAAACGAGGCTACAGCACTCTCAACACGTAAAACACCACAACACACTCGCAAAACAACACACGAAACTCGAAAAACAGCACGAAGCACAGACGGATAATCCGCAAAGACGCATAACACAGATAACCCGCCATTTTACGCCAATGCGGTAGTACACCACTACGCTAACGGCTTCGTCTTGCGCACGCACACTATTACACTGCACACATTCATCACGCTTACACAGCAGCTCCACACCACTAATGCTGCAGCAACATGAAAACAGATTGTCAGCTCTTCAACACAATGCTTCAAAATAGGTAAAGTATATTCATTTATTAATGTACTATATATTTTAGTATTACACACCAAACAGCATTAGCTACCTTACAATTTCATTGCCGTCATTTTTTGACGGGCAATTCTCTAGTATAAGTTATATTGGCTATATTGGCTCTACTTTAAACATCTTGACTGAGCAGGTGTGGTCCTCTTTCTCTCCATGGATTGTGAAGAATCAAATGGATCTGAAGAGAGATACAATTCTTACACTGCTGTAGATAATGCACCTATAGGCAATAGCAAAGTGAATAACATCCTCAAAGAGGAGATGTATAGTACCAGTACAAATACCCATCATATAATAGCTTATTAAGGGTGAAATACAATCCTATTAAGCCTTTATAAAAATATTTGATTTCGAAGTAGAGGATTAACAAATCCTGGAAAGAGCTGACTGGGCAACTCACTAAATAAGTGACAGTATACCTATTTAACATAGGACACTTGGGATTGTGAGGAAATATTTTCCAGTTAATGGATGATTGATCTCTCAGACGAGTATAACACGTTCTCTGGAGATTGACCAGGCAATACTGTATATAAGATAAGGGTGGGCCACTCTGTCGGTAGGTGACCTCTACCTATTTGAACTGACATTAATTTTAGGAGTGGCTGAAACATTAAAATTGGCAATCCCATAAAGGCTATGAAGAGTAAAGCAAGAGATGAAAATAAAAAACAGGAGGGATTAAACAAACCCCAGACCGAACAACCTTTTTTTCTTCTAAAGGGCTGAAACATCCATACAGACTCATTCTTCTCCAGAGCAGAACAACTGGGAAAAGGTAGATAAACTTAATACAGATACTGCTAACCCCTTAATAGATGAAGAAATACTAAGAACTTCTAAAGTTAAACAGCTTTTTATGGATTTCCAAATTACTCTCAGACAGGAACTTTCCCAAGAGATCCACAATCATAAAGTAGCAATAAACTATCTTTTACAAAGAATAGAAGATTTGATAAAGAACCAACAGGCCATTAATACAAAATATCAAAGCCTACGTAAATATGTGGCTGAGGTGGAATAGAAATCTAAATCTTTGGAATCTAAATTGGCCCATCAGGAGGACTTTTCAAGGCGAAGTAATTTAAGAATTAGGGGCATTCCAGAGACAATAGCCTTGGAGGACCTGACCAAATTTGTTTCAGATTTATTTTCTTACCTGGTTAAACCAGATAAACCGTGGATCAATATGCTTGATAGAGTGCATAGGACACCCCTCCCTAGAGCTGTCAAAAAAGAGGCTGCAAGGGACGTTATAGTCAAATTCCACTGCTACTCCTACAAAGAAGCAGTGGTAAAAGCAACATGGAAAGGGGTTAACTTTGCAACACCATTTGAGAAATTGTCTGTGTTTTCTGATATTTCAAGGGAAACCGTATTGAAAAGCAAAAAATATTCTGAAATAACAAAAGCATTGAGGAGGGAGAAAATACCCTACAAATAGGAATTTCCCATTAAATTAATAGTCTTTAAAAACAATGATAAAATTATTTTCAATTCAGTAAATGAAGGTGAAGACCAATTAAGAGAGGGGAAGATCCCTCTTGAAGCAACGCCTAAAGAAATATCAGAAAACTCAAGGGCTTAATTTCTGTAATGGGAAAAAGTTTAGTCTGTTTAAGCGATGTGGATTCCCTTAGATAGGGGAAGAAGCAGATAGAAAGTTATGCGGAAAACTTAAACTTAGTAGAGGTTACTTCTCTAATTTGTGACCAACTTATCGGTTGTTTTCCCTCCTTTAAGAGTAATTTAATAAAAAAAAAATATATATTTTTTCTCATTAATATTGTTTTAAATATAAAATTGAAACTATTAGATTAGTACGAGATAACAAACATTAGAATAAAAAACGCATAGTATGGATTGGAAAAATAAATGAATTACAATACACTTTGGTGAATATATATGCCCCTAATAAAAGACAAAATTCATTTCTGAACACCATATTAAACAAAGTGTGTAAAATTAAGGTCAGTATTTTTATACTCTGTGGAGACTTTATTATGGTAATTGACCCTACCGCAGATAAAAAATCTGATAAAAGTCCAAGCCCAGATGCACAAACAAAAATAAATAGTACTCAATTTGGAAAAAACATTCTGAAATCAGAGCTATACAACATGTGGAGAATATGGAACGAGAGAGAGAAAGATTTGACATTTTTCTCACATCGTCATCTAACATACTCTAGGATAGACTAATTCTTTTCAGAAGTAGAGACATTAAAATATGTTCAATCAATCGAAAGTGATACAATAAAATGGTCTGACCATGCTATGGTATCCCTCGAATTAAAAGGATATTATAAAAAACATCAACAAATTAGTAAGATAGACATTAGTTTATTCGACAACAAAGAAAAAAATCTCTCCTGAGAAAAAAAATAGACTTTTTTTTTCTTCAAATTAATGAATAGTCAGCGGGGAAAAGTAAAACTATATGGAATACCCATAAAGCTTTTATAAGAGGAATACTTCAAACATGGCGGATACACAGGAAAAAACAGAGTGGCTTTTCACTTTGAGAATTGTATGTGAAAATATATAGGGGAAACTTGTTAGCTCAAATCAAAGGTCAGATTCACAATATTTTACAATCACAGACTGATCATCATCTGTGGAAGTTTCAACAGAGGAAATATCATTGCAGTAGCATAGTAGGTAAGGTTTTGACATATACTCTTAAACTGAAAAATTCGGCCAAACGTATTTTAGAGATATAACAGAAGATAAGAGGAAAGGTATAAGATCAATGACTTAACCCTCTGAGATTGAAAACACCTTTTAGCAATATTACAAAGATCTTTATCATTTAGAAAATAAAAGGGGTTTTCTAAAACCTAGTAAAGAATCCATTGGACAATGTTTAAATAAGTTGAAATGACCCAAATAAAGTTATAAGAACTAGAATTTCTTAATCAAGATATAAATGGAAGTGAAATAGAACGTAATTATGGACCTAAAAATAAATTCAGTGCCAGGCCCAAACAGATTTATTAATTTCTATTGCAGAATATTCAAGGAGACTCTTTAAAAAAACACCTAGTCATGGTTTTCAATTAAATAAAATCAGAGGGATCAGCTCCGTCTAAAATGTTACAGGCAGCCATAATAAACATTCCAAAGCAAGATAAAGATATCAGGTACTGCAAGAATTACAGACCAATATATCTAATAAATTCAGATGTTAAAATGTATTCTAAAATACTGGCAAGGAGACTGAGTACTATTTTGCCTAATTTGGTTGATATGGACCAGACTGGGTTTGTGCATAATCGCCAGGGTACTGACAATACTAGGAGACTGATAGATCTTATAGCATTTTGCAGTGTTAAGCAGGTTCCTAGTGCTGTCATTTTCCTGGACGCTGAAAAAGCCTTTGATAGGCTTAATTGGGACTACATGAGGATGGTTTTGCAAAAGTGAGGCGAGTGCTCCTAATCTCAGCATGTTACCTGTATAAAAGACACCTGTACACAAAAGCAATCAATCAGATTCCAAACTCTCCACCATAGCCAAGACCAAAGAGCTGTCCAGGGATGTCAGGGACAAGATTGTAGACCTACACAAGTCTGGAATGGGCTACAAGACCATCGCCAAGCAGCTTGGTGAGAAGGTGACAAGAGTTGATGCGATTATTTGCAAATGGAAGAAACACAAAGTAACTGTCAGCCTCCCTCAGCCTGGTGCTCCATGCAAGATCTCACCTTGTGGAGTTTCAATAATCATGAGAACAGTGAGGAATCAGCCCAGAACTACACAGGAGGATCTTGTTAATGATCTCAAGTTAGCTGGGACCATAGTCACCAAGAAAACAATTGGTAACACACTACACCATGAAGGACTGAAATCCTGCAGTGACTGCAAGGTCCCCCTGCTCAAGAAAGCACATGTACAGGCCCATCTGAAGTTTGCCAATGAACATGTGCATGATTCAGAGGAATCCCATATAAAATCTGTGGAGAGAGCTGAAGGTTTGAGTTGCCAAACATCAGCCTCGAAACCACAATGACTTGGGGCCTCATTCTATTATCGGCCGTAGGAGATGCGGGGCCGCAAGGACCGGCCGCAAGCTATTTGCCTATTCTATTCCCTTCCGGCTGGGGAGTCCGGCAGGCTTGCGGCTGGCGCCTTGTTATCCCTTGCAAGCGTTTCGGCCGCAAGAAAATCCTGGTTGCTATTCAATTGCTCCGGGAACCCTCTCTGCAAGGCTAAAACCGAGCCGCAGCTTACTTGCAGCAAAAAGGTCCCGCAGGCACACATTTAAGCACATTATAAAGCCATAATAAAGCCATCCTGCACTCTGAGGAGACTATAAAGTGATTGTAGGTGTTAGCATTAATAGCACAACATTCCCCTACACTCAAATCCGTAAATACATTTTTTTTTAAATTTATGTCACATATCCATGGAAAAAGTCCAGAGGGCTTGGAGCACCTCAGACCCACCCACGCTGCGGCCGGAAAATAAACAGTTAATGTAATCTCGGATTTGGGCTGATGTGCAAGCTTGAGAGGGGGTTGCTATTAATCCTCATGTCCCCCATTATGATCCCTAGCATTTACAGAGCTTTACAGTGCCGTCTTGAATGTATTTTTGCATTTAAAGATTTCTGAGCTTACGGCCGATTGCAAGATATACGGCCAGCCGTAAGGGGATATCCTTGCGGCGCCGTATAATTGAATTGCAAGGTTACAGGAGCCCCGCAAGGAATCGCAGCTTTGCGGACGATTTACGGCCGATAATAGAATGAGGGCCCTGGAGAGTATCTAAAAAGAGGAGTGGGACAAAATTCCTCCTGAGATATGTGCAAACCTGGTGGCCAACTACAAGAAATGTCTGACCTCTGTGATTGCCAACAAGGGTTTGCCACAAAGTACTAAGTCAAAGGGGTCAAATACTTATTTCCCTCATGGACCTGCAAATCAATTTATAACTTTTTCGACATGCGTTTTTCTTGTTTTTTTTGTTGTTGTTATTCTGTCTCTCACTGTTAAAATACACCTACCATTAAAATTATAGACTGATCATTTCTTTGTCAGTGGACAAACGTTAAAAATCAGCAGGGGATCTAATATTTTTTCGGTAGATGTTGGAGATTGTGCACCAGGAAGGTACATATAAACATATTTTTGGGGATTGCCCTTATGTCCAAAAATTGTGGAAAGAATGCTTCAAGATCATTTCGAAACTATGTAATAAAAATTTAGTACCAAGTTTTGAAACTGCAATATTTCACAAATTTGTAGAAAGTGTTACTTTTAATGAAAAAGGTCTGATAATCCAGATTGTTTCTGTAATAAAAGGGTTGATCACAAAAAAAATGGAAAGAAGTGCTGGTATCACCATTTAAGGAAATATTGGAGAAAATTAAATATAATAGAGAAATGGAAAGAGATATAACAAATTTTGGCTTAGGGACATCTCTTTCAACAAATTGGATTATATGGGATTCTCAGACTCCCTCTCTATTTGCATGTTGATAATATATAATTTTTTTTTTTCTTTTACTAGTCCTGGTTGTATTACATGAAGTATACGTGTGGAATGTATGTGCATTGTAGATGTCGTAATTGTATTTTGTATGTTTATATGAAAAAAATAGTGTAAGTGTTAAAAAAACAAATGTCATCCTTCAAAAAAGCAAAAAATTATAATATAAAATATAAAAATAAAATACAATAGTCAAACATTAAATGATTTGTACTTTCTAAAAACATTTGTCTATTATTCGTTTTTTTCAAAATATCATCTTCTACGATAAATGTCATATTTATAGCATTCTCTTTTAAAGAATTTGCTTATATGCAAAATGTTCTATACATTTTTGCAATTAATAAATATAGCTTTTAATTTGCACCTTTTGTATTACATTATGCTTTTATGATATACATTTTGTTTATGTTTCTAACACTTTAAGACTCCTGGGAGGAATAGGTGGAACTTTATGTTCAAATAAGATCTATGTTCAGTTGAAACTTAACTAGCACACTTAATAATGAATTCACTGGAAGAGGAAGCAAACAGTCCCCTTCAAGCTACAGGCTGTTTAAGATGGAATCCACATGACACAAGCAGAGTTACCTAAATATAAGATTTTTTTCTTAAATGGTTTTATGTTCCTATCTTGCATAGCTACTAAAGTTATTTGTTTGTTACATAGTTCCCAAGCATTTGATGTTTTTACCAAATTATAGTGGCCATTAAATATTACACGTAAAATTAATAAAAACAGTTTTCATTTTATTTCACATGAGTTTTGTTTTATTTTTATAGTACTTTATGTGTTTTTTCTCTAATTACCACAAGGAGGGGCAAGCTGGACCAGCCAATGAATGGAACCCACTGGTTAGGTGCTCTCCTCTGCGTGTTTCTGTGTAGTGTGCTAGGGATTCCTCTTGCTTGAGGATCTGTGAAGCAAAGGAATACAGTTATTGAACATAGATAGAGGATTCCTGTATTGATAGGCTGGAGTAAGGAATAGAACTGGCTCATCTAGGCCAAATCCCATCTGCTTCTGGGGCACTAGTGCTAACTGTACTTCCTCCCTTCTGTAGCTATGGAGTGCTAACACACCTCATGCCTCCTCCCATAAAATCCTGATACAAGTGGGTAGTGATAGTGTCAACTACATATGCTCTGATATACTAATCTGCTGTCCTCAGATGAGTCTCAGAGCTACCTACAATACAGTAGTGTGGGCATTCTCAAGTTGCCATTGTATTTTGGGAACATTTATGGTAGTAGATAAGTGACACTACAAAATTTGTTGTTTAATCACCCATTGGGTTCCCCTACTTTCAGAGAAATAGAACAGATTGCCTTCAAAGAAGTTACCTTGAAGATTCTTTGAAGCACTATAAAAAACACTATAACTTAGTGCTTGCCCATACCAATGCTGTGATGAAGAACTTCTCTTAATCGTTCAGATTTCATCACTCCAAATTCAGAGGAGGGAGGGGCAACTCTTTTACCTTGTGCTCCAGTGTACCCCACTTTGTGAGCAATCTCTTTTGAACCCCTCCGAAAATTCTCCCCTATCAACCAATTACGTCAAAATGTGCAACCTTATGTTCCTCCCTAGGATCAAAGCCCACTCCCTATTTACTTTGCTCCTCCATGGGCATCTTTGACCCTTCTTCGTCAACCTGTGGTTCCTTTTAAATTTTACCCCACCACAAGACCTTTCTAAAATAAAACACAATAGCCTTGTTATGGTTGACATTTTAGGCTACAGTTTCTTTAATGAGTTATGGTTTAACATAAACAAATATAACTTAGTGCTTGCCAATGCCAAAGTAAACACACACCCTCTCAGAGGACCTTGTGCCATTGAGGCTAACTCTCATCTATCAATGAGCAAGGATAATCACTATCGCCACAAATGCACTTTAAGTTCGCTCAGCCAAAGAAGCCAAGGCCTGCAAGATTCTCTACTTCAACATAAAATTAAACAGCTTCAAGCCAACTGCACACTGTCTTTCAATAAGTAAACACTAGCATTAGGTGGTTGAAAGTCTGTGTGCCTAATTGAAAATCCATCCTTCTGTCTCACTAAGCTAGTTATCGCCCATTCACTTTTTTTGGCATCTTTCCAAAACCGTTATGTCCATTTTAGTGCCCCGTTTATGGCCGGGCAATATCTCTGACCAAATAATAATTCAGTTTAGATACAAATCTCTGTAGGTCAATTAAGTCCTTAATTGGCCTGAACTCTAGGTTTTCTCCACATGTATCAAAAGCAAATCAGGTGGTGAAAACAAACGACTTTAACCAAAACCTGCTCCCACCACATGTCTCTGATGCCAAACCAATGAAGTGAAGCCTGTTGTGGTTGGAAGCTCAATTGCAGACCATCATCCTTAATACAAGTGTCTCTTTCAGCCAAGTATGAGTGGCTGATAAGCCAGAGGAGTAGCGGGCAGCCTTAACATAAAATAAAAAATGATCAATTAGTATTCAACGTGGGCCAAATATATGTTTTAAATTTGTTAGAACTCCAACTCCCAATCAGTTTTACCCACTCATTGCTAAGCCCTAACCTAGCGGCCTCTGTTGCTGCCCCTATCCTAAATGAATGGGGACCAAACTGCAATTAATTAAGTCCAATGTCGCTGAAGGCCAGTCTCAGAATGGTGATAAAATGACACTTGGACAATGGCACACCTTCCTCTAAATCATAGGGACAGTATGGCTCAGGGATGGAGTATAAAAATGTAGATATACCTTTTCTGAATCTATCAGCTAATGAATGCTCCAAATTACTACATCCTCAATGAATACCTCCATCACCGCTTTACTGGTACTGAAATCTGAAAGAAGGCCAAGGAGAGATTAATGGGGTCCAAACTGCAATTGATTAAGTCCAATGTCACCCAAGGCCAGTCACAAAATGGTGATAAAGTGACACTTGGAAAATGGCACCCCCTTCCTGGTGGAACAAAAATGACCGTTGAAAGTTAGGATTAATTAACTAGTTTTGGTGCTCTAAATCATAGGGACAGTATGGCTTAGGGATGGAGTATAAAAATATAGATATACCTTTTCCGCATGCATCAGCGTTTGACTGGCATAATCAAATTGATAATGAATGCTCCAAGCTACTACATCCTCAAAGCAAATATCCCCATCACCGCTTTACTGGGACTGAAATCTGAAAGAAGGCCAAGAAGAAAGCTATTTGAACTCATCCCTAGTTTCAGCCCAACTTTAAATTCATTCCATTCCTGCAAAATTTCCTGTATGCATTCCACTTGGATGAAGCTAGGGATGCCTTACTGAAGGTCCCTAGAACTTGCCCCCACTGCCAAATATATTGTGGGAATGGGATCCACTGCTTACTTGCGTGTCGTGCTGCTTGCCAGAAACTGACCTACTGAGAACAAGAACATGGTACATGCCTTGCCTTGCACCCCAGTCAACGTTATACTAAGTATCTCAATAGTCTCACTAACAGTATGGAGGTGGCAGTTATGTTATTAACAGTTGTAACTACACCCAAGTTGTCACAGTAGAACAACACCTGCTGATCCAGAAAGCTGCCCCCCCCCCCCCCCAGATATTCAAAGACACAATGATTGGTAAAAGCCCTATAAAGGCTAAAATCTAAAAAATAAGACCCAAGCTCCTCCATTTTGTAGGCCATCTCTCAGCACACCACTGACCCTTAAAGTAGGCCTCAAAGCCAATGCAGCATTGGTAAAAAGTTGTAAATTCTCATTAGAAGCTAGGGTTGCTAGTATGATGGCACAGCCTTTAAAATGTTCTAAACAAATCCTGCCAAACCCTGAGGTTTTCCTTCCTGTGTGCCAAAACCCTAATGAAGTGGTGGGGCAGCCTTACATCCACTTTTGCTAATGAGAGAAAAAATCCTACCCATGGGGATGATCCTGCAAGCAAAGTTCAATTTATCCAACAGTGTCTGAAGGCCTCGAAGAGTGATCTTTCTTGCCAACAGTGCTGCTGCAATATTCTGCCGGACGTCCTGCAACTTATCCTCAGACAGGTGACATTCTAACTTAAAGGAATGGATAGTAGTCAAAAGAAATTGAGTGACGTGAAGGGGTCTCAGACTTCTCCGATGCTATGTGGATACCAAATTAATCTGCTGTACTCAGGAAGGAGTTAAGCAACTTTTTTGCACGCCATCGAGTTTTGAGAACCATCAAACAGAAAGTATTTTAGGTAATGAACGGATGATCTGATTTATCCACTACCCATTGTATGAAGGCTCTAAACGTCTCGTAGTAAGAGCAGAAGAAAAAACAACCTATTGGTAAACAGAGGTCCACAAAGTATTTCTGTTGAAAACAACATCCCAAAGATGATTACACTCCTTGTTAATTTGAAGAAACCGGAATGCAGACTCATTGTCAACCTCTGTTAACAGGTTGTCTGTTCCTGCCTTACAAACTATCTAAATAGCCTTGTCAAAAGATGTGTAGTTGACGCCGTAGATAGCTCTCTAACTATGGCCTCATTAACAGAATGATCTTTTGGAAAGATGGATAGATGGATACATCAATATTACTAGGAAGCCAAAACTCCTTTAGTGGTTAATACTAATAATTTAACTGAAAAAATACTTGAAGGAAATATTTACAAAAATGTTATGTATTTATGCCTTAGGACAGCAACAAATTAAAAAACATTAAAAACTAAAATAAAAACAATATACATAGATTCCTATAAGGTAGAGTATTGTAGCCCATTTTCCAAATTAATTCCTGAGATTCTACTGTGTCTAATATAAATTGTCAGGATGGTGGTGTGGGTCTACAAGTCTTTAAAGTATCAGGGAGTACCACTTTATAATGTGAGTTCAGAACTTTATGGATTATATGTTAAAATATCTTATATCTTTAGTCAAAGTGTGAAAAGTAAGTGTGGCTTAAACAATTTATTAATTCAATATTTGTTTGTGCTTTTACCATGAATTGGTTTGTTTGAAACACTTTTGGTGTTTCCTGATGTCAGGAGTGACAGATGGTATTGAAGAAAGCTGTTTGTGATATCCTTGTTTAAAGTCTTCCATGAAGTGTCTTTGTGTTTTTCTGATTTACAGTTTTTTAATACCATTACATTTCTTTCTAAATTGCTTCTTGTAGTTGTTATTGAGAACATATGTCTGAGAGTAAGTCAGGGTTATAAAGTAAGTCCCATTTACCCTGGAGTAATTGAAACAGTATTTGAAAGTATAACTGTTTTTTGTCTTTTTTTGTTGCAATTTCAACTCCAGGTTATTTCATTATGATCTCAAATGTGAACTGTATTGTAGCTGAGGAGAGAGTGTGAGAAGGATATTGGCCCCCTTGGAGAAAGGGAAAGCCCAGCAGGGACAGAGTTTACTAGTTGGGAGAGACACCCATGGCCATGCAGTAATGCAGCCTCCCTCATTTGGATAATCAGTGAATCCACAATGACAGTGGTACAACTCGTCTGCCTTGTGCTCCAACTCCATTGTTTCCCACCCTGTGAGCAATCTCTTTTAAACCCTCTGTCCTTCCCTAGCAATCAATTACTTCAAACTAGGCATCCTTATTTTCATCTCTACAGTCAAAGCCTACTCCCCCTCCACTTTGCTCTGCCATGGGCATCTAAATTCTTTCATTTTTTTTACAATTCTTTCTATTGTGCATATAAAAAGTTACTGTGACAAACCCAAGATCTGGGGTCCACGCTCACCCTACTTTTCTCCTTCCAGGTCGTGCCTTTTTGTGTTCAAATCTCAGCACACAGCCAAAAATATAATAAGCTAAAAATAATAAGCTCTGTTACATCCCGTTCTGACACAGACAGGGATCTTATTTTAGAATCTCAGACAATATTCTTGTTCAACTGGACCATTGGGGGGAGGGAAACACCTAAGATGGAAGTCAGTGTATTCGGGCATGGCTTACCACATACATTTTTTAAATATTATACATAAAAGCAACATTTCATAATCCCCAAAAAATCAATCATTACAGTTATTATCTTAAAAGTAGGAAAAACTGCAAAGTTCATCTACGGCGGACAAAGTTAATTTTTTAAGGGGTTGTTTGGTATTTCTGGCTTTCTAGGAAGTTGCTGTTCCAGTTCATTCTACAAAATATTGTGTTCTGACCCGGAATGGGTACATGAAACTAGTTTCCATGAAATTTTTTACGTTTATTACATGAATCCCATCTAGTCATGTGTGTTATGAACAGAAGGGCCCAGAGGACCGTTTGGGGTTAATCAGTTATTATATGTGTGTTTAGAAGGTGCTAGTGACTTGCTTAACAGTTATATCATGGGTGTAATGCATACGAGTAGTTATATCATGAATGTAATAAGGGCATATAGTACTGTCATTGATTAACATTAAAATAGTGTATTTGTGTTAGAAGTAGGATAGTAAGCTATGCTTAGATAATATAAAGTTAATGTAGTCATATCTGGGATATAGAAAGGGTTAAAGATTGTAAAGAATTTATATGGCTTTGAGAGTCAGCCATGCTTAGATCCCTGTATTGAGTCTGGAAGGGGGAAGTTTTTTTTATAACCCTGTAAGTTGAGATCTAGCAACTAAGAAATGGGGGCTTGTCTAGAAAAATAAAGAAGTGCCAGTCTGATTTTGGACACACAAAATAAAAGTGGTGTCGGAGTCTGCTTGTACTACGAAAAGGGGTCTGATGGTGCCTGCCTCTTCAGAAATTATGCTGTCATCTGAATTGTCTGCTGGTGCTGAGATCTGAACAAAAAGTTGCGACCCATAGAGAGAGAGAAATGGGGTGAGCATAGACCTCAAATCAGGCGGGCATAACAATGTGTATTTCATGAATTTGATATTTCTGGCTCTCTGGAAAGTCGCCCTTATGGGTCATTTAAAAAAAACAACAATATTCTGGCTTGTTAAAGGGTTCATAAAGCAAATTTTGAGATGGGCTTTTGGCTCTTAAATATTGTTCTCAATTTTACTATGAATTTAATTTATAAAGGGTTTGTTCCCACCAATTCATCTTAATAAAGTATAATAACAATTGAGTTTTGATTCTTAAATATTATCAAGAGTATTTAACACATCCCAGCATCAATTCATGTTATAAAGGGACCATTTCATTCTGTTCCAGCTTTTACTCTTCCCTTTTTTAAAGAGCTTTTCACTAAAGTTTTAAAAAATAGCGCCCGCATTAACTCAATAACAGACTGTAGACAGGTAAAGCAATGCTAGAAGAAGAGTTAACTATTTTAGAGACCTTGACAAGTTTTTTTTTAATTGCTGTGAATATTCAAGGTTCTTGAAGGAAGCAGTGTCAAATTATATTCCATTTTTATAGTTATTTACACTATTTAATATTACACAAAAAGTATGATGAAACTTAAGTGGATATCAGTCCAGGAAATAATTAGTTAAAGCAAAGGTCACACATATACTGCCAGTTTCCTGCTTTAAATATCACAGTATATTGCTTCCATATCAGATCTATAAATGTTAGTGGCAGCGACACTCACTTCACAGTTTAAGGTTCTTTCTTACTGTGAAGCTCGAATACCAAGAACAAAAACGTACTTCTTTCATTGTGTGTGAAATGCACAATGGCTCCACATCACAAACTCGCACAATGGCAGAAAATATTACTGGGGATTTTTTGCTTCCCTCTGCTTCCATTCTACCTCTGTGTGTATTACCTGTGTAAGTATGGACACACCTAACTCTAGTATCTGCTGCTATGTTAATTATATATTGTGCAACTATTCTTGCTCTTTGACTAGAAGCATCTAGTAATGCATAGGTTATGGGGGAAGAGAGGGAATTAAAGTAGAGAATACTTTCCTGTACTGCTTGATCTGTTGACGGCTCGAAACTAAGTCATAACCCTCTGTTGTTTTTAAACTTCATGTTCATATATATATATGGCATACGAAAAATTATATTTTAGTCCCTTTAGGTTCTCTTGTATTTCAGTTTTTTTACTGTGTGATACTGGGCATGCTTTTTCGGCCTTTTCACAGTTATCACCTGACAGTACGCTTATCCCTTCCCTGTTTTATTTTTATCGAAATGCCCAAGATAGGTACATCATATGCAATTTTACAATTATTTGTTCACTAAAAATGTTGTATTCTAATGGTATATTGCAAAGTTGTTTATTTTACTGCTGCCTTCAGCTTACCGTAGAGTATTAAATAATCTTACAAACACTGCTACAAGGTATCTACAGCCATCTAATTGACTCACCTTTGACTCTACTGTATCCTCCTGTAACATTAATTATGAATATCCTTATCTGATATGATTTTTGTTCACATAGTAACTTTATTACTACTTTGTTAAATTGTAAGCTTTCACACTGTATTTCTCCACCACAATCTCCCCGCCCCCTTCACACCTTCATATCTGTCTACAACAAATGCTCCTTTTAAATGCATATATACTGGGCTAGCCCCAAACTATATTTCACAATCTCTTCTCTGTTCCAGCCTCCAGGATCCATTTTTAAACTCTCACCTGGCTTCTTACAAACACTGCTTTCTCTCCCCTCCCTCCCTGCCCCACTCCCACCCACCCTTGCGTTGTCTCAATTTATAGATACTCATCTGACCTACACCTGATCACTCAGCATCATCTGCTTCAAATTATTCAACTAATTTAATTAAAAAAAAACTATATATATATATTTATATATATATATATATATATATATATATATATATATATATATATATATATATATATATATATATATATATATATAATTCCACACAACCCAGCTACTCTCCCATCTCGGTCACTAACAATTTTTCTTTTACTCTCACACCTTTATCTCATCTACTCCCTACACCTACACACTGTGTCAAAATGCTCTCTCACTTTTTTCTCCTTCTCATCTTCTACTGCCTCTCTCTCAGACTATCATTTGCAGCCTATCCATATCACACTCCCAATACTATAACCATCTCACTCTCTTTGCTTTCCTCTCCTCTTCTCTGCTCCCACGAGCTATTCTCTCTCCTCCAATCTCCACCCCTCCCCAACACTCATAAGCGGAAACATCACTGTAAGTCCCACTCCCATATTCTCTCACTCTCACTCCTCCTTCTGCTAGCTGCTGGAGACATATCCCCTAACCCAGGTCCATCCCTCATTTCTACCTGCTTTCAGCCACGCTCTACTCCAAGGGCAGAAAACACCAGAAAAACACAGAATTTGATACCCATCACTTGTCACAAACCCTCCACTCTTCCTTTCTCCTGTGCTCTCTGGAACGCACGATCTATCTGTAATAAACTCACTTTCACTCACAACCTTTTTACTACCAACTCCCTCAATCTACTGGCTCTTACTGAAACCTGTCTCTCCTCTTCTGATACTGCCTCCCCTGCAGCACTCTCGCATGGGGGTTTTCACCTCAGTCACACACCTAGACCTGGGAACAAACAAGGTGGTGGTGTGGGTGTATTACTTTCTTCTCGCTGTACGTTCCACCTCATACCCCCTGTCCCATCCCTCCAATTTTCGTCTTTTGAAGCTCATACTATCCGCCTCTTCTCTCCTATCTCTCTACGTGTTGCTGTAATCTATCGCCCCCCAGGTACTCCGTTTCAATTTCTCGATCACTTTTCCGCCTGGCTCCCACACTTTTTTTCCTCCAACATTCCCACACTGATACTTGGCGACTTCAACATTGCCATTGACACCCTGACCTCCCCAGCAGCCACCAAACTACTTGCACTTACCTCTTCCCTCGGCCTCTCACAACTTACAGATTCTTCAACTCACCATGCTGGACACTCTCTTGACCTTATTTTTACCAATATTACCCATACCTCCAACCTAGTCATCCACCCTCTCCCTCTATCTGACCATCACCTCCTTACCTTCAACCTCAACACATCTTCCTCCCATCACACTTCTTTAACCCCAGCCACAATAACCCACAGAAACCTGCTAGTACTCGACCCTACCCAACTCTCCACCGTGCTCCAACCTTTTCTCAGCACTATCACCAACCTTAACTGCCCTGACACTGCCACCTCATACAACAACTCTACTCTCTCTTCCACTCTTGACACCCTTGCCCCCATAACTACACGCAGATGCCCTCAATCTCATCCACAACCATGGCACACTACACACACACGTTACATTCAGAAGTGCTCCCGCACTGCTGAACGACTATGGAGGAAATCACGCTCCGCAGCAGACTTCCTTCACTACAAGTTTATGCTACGTTCCTACTCCTCTGCCCTCACCCTGGCCAAACAGCAGTACTTTACATCACTAATATCAACTCTGTCCTCTAACCCAAAACGTCTTTTTGCCACTTTCAATACTATCCTCCGCCCACCACCTCCCCCCATCCCTTCCTGTCTCACGGCTGAAGACTTTGCCAACCATTTTACTCATAAAACTCAATCTATCCACAATAAACTCTCCTCTCACCGTGGCTCACACACTTCACTCTCTCAACTAACTCGAATTAACCAACAACACCCAATCTACCCCCCCCCCTCCATTCTCACAGCCACTCTGGACTTCTTTACCCGTGCAACAGAAGATGAAGTCTCCATCCTAATATCATCCTCTCACCTCACCACCTGTCCTTCAGATCCTATTCCATCTCAGCTCATCCCTCCCCTCTCTACTACACTAATCCCAGCTCTCACACATATCTTCAACCTTTCCCTTAACACTGGCACATTTCCATCATCTCTAAAACATGCCATAATTACACCCACTCTCAAGAAACCCTCATCCGATTCTGACGTAGCATCCAACTATCGCCCTATCTCTCTATTTCCCCTGGCTTCCAAACTGCTGGAGCGGCTCGTCTATAACCGCCTTACCAGTTTCATCTCCTCTAACTCTCTTCTGGACACTTTCCAATCCGGCTTTCGGCCCCAACACTCGACTGAGACAGCCCTCATAAAAGTCACCAATGACCTGCTCACCGCCAAGTCTATAGGCCACTTTTCTATTTTGCTTCTACTGGATCTCTCTGCCGCCTTTGACACAGTTGACCATTCAATTCTACTCCACATTCTCTCCTCCCTCGGCATTCGAGACACTGCTCTCTTGTGGTTCTCATCATACCTCCAAGAACGATCATTTAGCGTCTCCTTCTCCGGCACATCTTCTTCTCCTCACCCCCTGTCTATTGGAGTACCCCAAGGATCAGTCCTAGGCCCCCTCCTCTTCTCCATCTACACATCCTCACTCGGCACCCTAATAAACTCTTTTGGGTTCCAGTACCATCTCTATGCAGATGACACCCAAATCTATCTCTCAGCACCAGATCTATCCCCCTCTCTTCTAGCACACGTCTCTGACTGCCTCTCTAGTATATCCTCTTGGATGTCCGCCCACCATCTGAAACTCAACATGTCTAAGACTGAACTCTTAATCTTCCCACCCTCTACTACAGCTTCAATTCCTCACATCTCTCTCTCTGTCAACAACGCCATCATCACTCCCACCTCCCAAGCCCGTTGTCTCGGGGTTCTACTGGACCCTGCCCTCTCTTTCATCCCACACATACAGTCTCTAACCAAATCCTGTCTTTTCCATCTAAAAAACATATCCAAAATACGCCATTACCTTACACAAGACACTACTAAGATTCTAATACACTCTCTCATCATTTCTCGTCTTGACTATTGCAACTCGCTCCTTGTTGGCCTGCCCATCACTCGCCTCTCCCCACTTCAATCCATAATAAATGCCTCCGCCAGACTCATCTTCAGTACACATCGTTCAGTGTCAGCAGCTCCTCTTTGTCAATCACTTCACTGGCTTCCCTTAGCCTGCAGAATAAAGTTTAAAATCTTTACCTTAACTTATAAAGCCCTGAACAACAGCACACCCCCATACATCTCTGCTCTCATCTCCAAATACTCCCCCACATGCCCTCTTCATTCTGCTAACGACCTTCTTCTTTCTACCACTCTTGTCACCTCCTCTCACTCCCGCCTCCAGGACTTTTCTTGCGCTGCCCCTAATCTCTGGAACTCCCTACCTCGCTTCACCAAACTATCCTCCTGCCTTAAATCCTTCAAAACATCAATAAAAATGCACCTCTTTAAAGAAGCCTATAACCTTCCTCCCTAACATGCTCAGCACTACTCTCTCCCTACTGTACCACATACAAAAACCTTTAGATTGTAAGTCTGCGAGTTTTAATCCAGCGCAGTGCTTTAGGGAAAGCGCTATGGACACTGGATTCCAAGCTCAAAGACAGGGCCATCCACTCTTTGCAATGTATGAATCTTTATCTTGTCATTGCCTGTAACTTAATTTATGTATAGCGCTACGGAATATGTTGGCGTGTTACAAATAAACGATAATAATAAACGATAATAATAATATTAAAGAATATGTATTCTGGAAGAGGAATAATTTATAATATGATTTAGAAAATATGAATATCAATGACATTATATTTCACCTTATATTTCCATTTCATATCCATTTAATTCCAGTTACTTACATTCAAGCTCTATCCAATAATTTTTACTGATTTATAAATAACTTCTTATATTCTTTTTATGTCCATGCCTGGACTGCTTGGTGCAAAATGATTTTGTGTAGTTTTAACTCACTATATTCAAATCCATTTAGCCAAGTGAGAATCGTGACAGTACCTTGGAAACTGACAATGACCATTAGAAACTTCTTATTAATTAATTGTACAACTTGACAACTTAGGAATTTCTTTCCTCTGAGACAGATCCAACTGCACTCTAAATAAGTGCTTCAATCTTTCATCAGTGCCTGACCTGATAATACAATCTAAATCTACAACTATGTGTTGGTCAGAACACATTTAGGAATAAGCTAGCATTAAAGGGCAACTGTAATGGTCCACATTATCTAACTTATAGATGAAATTATGATTTTTTTTTAAATTGTGGAAAACTTAAATTGAAAATATCTGCTTTCTGCTTGATCATTGGGCTGAAGCTCCTACCTTTTTATCTAAGATAGCAAAACGTAGTACAGAATTCCCTGCAGCTGCCTCCCGACTCCACATAGTTGGAGCAAAGTGTAAGGAAATTTGTCCCACATGTTACCACAGTTTGAAAAAGATGGGAAGAGCTTTGGTCTAAAGATCATAGATAACCCAGAGATTTTCAGTACAAGTTTTTATCACAAGTTGAACGTTTCAGGAGAAATGCAACTATTATAGTAAGTTTTTTTCTATGTAAGATCATATTATTTCCGTAATTCATAAAAGTTGTTTATACTGATCTTTTCTATTTAAAAATTAAAAAGTTAGCAATTGCGGCCTTTTAAATAAATCATAAATGTGGGAGTGAAAATAAATATACATTTTTTTTAAGTTACATTCTCCTTTACATGTTTCTCTCCATTTAAGCCTTTGTATTCTGTATCTCCAGGTCTCAAAAATGATAAAAAGAATGAGGATGAGGAACGTCAGCAAGGTGAGTGATTGTTTTTGACATGCACCATGTGCACATACTTCTCACAATCTTGAGTAGAGATCTTGTTAACTTACGTTCTCTATGTTATTTCCTTAATAGGTCATGTAGAAGATGCAGAAAGAGTTCAAGAGAATAAAACCATACAGTTATCATTCAGTAACAAAGGTATGATATAAAAAAGATGCTCACTTGTAAACTCTCTCTTCAGTTTTTCTAACATACAGGCCACATCACTATAGGGCAACATTCCTAATCCTTCAGGTAAGAAATTACAAATGTTTAAACTCGTGGGAAAAGAAAACAAAGATGTTTATTAACACAGAAAAATCCTAAAGAGGAATTAGGGCCACATTCTAATCTGTTACTCAGGCGCCTTTGGTACAAATTGCTTTGTAATTTTGAAACTTATCTATTATCCCTTATCCCGCTAAATGTCAGCGCTGTGCGACTGCACCGATGAATAGCCAAATATAAGCTTTGTTATCAAGTTACACTGATCTGTCATATTTAAATTCACCTCTAAGCCATTTGCTTCTAACATTGCTTCACACAGTAACATACTGTACGTAAGCCCTTTTTTTCTCCACCATTCTGATAACCACCCCAATTGTAGAAAATACCATTCAAGCATCAGATCTGACTCTATCATCACTATAATATCTTAGCTGAGTCAGATATAAGGCTTGATTACTTATATCCAACACAATTAAGGGGTTAACTATGTGCACCCTAACATTAAACATACTTGGGGGATCTCACAGATCCCCCCTATTAATACTACCCCTATGAGCCCCGGATTTGTCCAATTAAAGTACCGTAAATGGGGGTCCGCTGGATTCTATCCGTTCATGCATAGAAGGTAACCACAGGATTACCTCCCCCTTTAAACCCCAATCCCTAATTAAAGCTATAACCATGGGGCCTATTAAAGGTCCAACATAAATCAATTTCTGTTGCACAGAAAAAGTGTATCAAAAGATATTAATCATGTATGTCAGCACTGGTGATAGGATAATGTGAATAATTCACTGAACAATTACAAATAATTTTTATGATAGAAACACAGTTTTTATTCCTGCACTCTTGCTTATTTTAAAACATAACTTCTTGATTCTAATAACATTTCTTAATCGTCATTACATTTATAATACCATGTGAAAAAAGTATTTTTTTAGTTTTTCAAATTACAAGGATTATATGTACCAAGAGTTTGAAACATTTTAGTATAATGAACACTTTATCCTCCTGGAACCTTGCAGAATTTCTATTTGGCTGCGAGGCTTGCATGTGTGACAGCACCACTGGCTGCAATGAGCTCCTTTGGTGCTCATTGCAGCAAGTTGCGTGCCTCGCTTTGCAAGCGTGACGACAAATCACAGTTTGACGACTATTATATGTGACATGCTTTTTTCTATTCTTTTCTCAACAAAATTTTTTTTTGAACATGGGAATTGCTATTGTAGTTCTTAATTTTCTTGAAATGTAACTAAGAAACTAGAGAAGTTATAATAGAGGATAGGGTCCCTATTTGGGAGCCCTAGTCCACCCTGACATGTTCTAAATGCTTTTTTTTCAAAGATAATTCTCCATAAACACAAATTATACTAAAAAATTCATACCTCTATGTGGTGATCTGTTTACTTCTGACACCAGTTGTAGCGATCTGCTTTTTCTTCAGTCGGGCTTAATAAGGCTGTTATGGCCAAACCTACCCAGCAGATACACCAGGTTCTTTTGATCCCTTCAACAAGACAGCTGATGTCTCTAAAATGCTATTAATCAGATGCAGAATTTAAAAATATGAACGCAGGCTCAGCATTATAAAAATCAGGAACTGCTTTTATTTCTGTGGAAACTTCATAAAGGTCTAATGCATGTATATTTAAACTTGAACTGATAACATACTGCAATAGTCTGCGATTCATCTGGTTTACTGGCTACCTTATAACATTCTAACTGCCAGATAACTCCTTTTAAACTGAATACAATTAAACATACAGTAATCAACATAACATAGCATAGCATAACATACCGTAATTAACATACATACTGTATGGTAAGCAAATTAATATAACATTAAATAACTATAAAACATACTGAGCCCAGTCCAACAATCAAATTTTCCCAGGAGGTAGTCCTGATATGGGTAATATGGCAGCCAGGGTAATGGCCATCCTCATTATTATTATTTATTATTATTATCTTTATATCGCACCAACATATTCCGTAGCGCTGTACAGGGGTTGAGTATATGGCAAAAAACAAACTTAACACCTTGCAAAGAATGGAGGGCCTTGTTCTTGAGCATAAAATCAAATATACATAGAGCTTGTTTCCAAGGCACTGACACAAGACTGAAAATTCGCAAACTTACAATCCTTCATAATCCCAAGGTCTGGTGGTTAGGGGGATCATGATACTAGCCTATCAACGCTTGGGCAAAATTCTATTTGTGTCTGCCCAAAGTGTTTTAGATTTATTGTGAAAACCAAATATTTGAAAGGAAACTATACCTATGTATGGTTGAGAATAATGGAGGAAGGGGCACTTAGTTTCGTGAAAGCTATCACTAACATATAATTAAATGTTATTATATTAGACAATGGAAGGAAATTCCTGCCCTAAGGCAATATGTGTGTGTAATAACATTTTTATTCAGCATGAAAAAAATAGTGATAATTTATTGTGATATCAGTAATAAGGAAGGATGAATTTGTATTATATGAGGAATATATTTATGAATATGATTCCATTGGAAAATAGCAGTGTAGCAAATAGCAATGTGTTTATGGCTCATATTACATAAATGTGGTGTGGATTCACATGTATAAATACACCAAATACACTGTGCCTTTAAAGTATTTATTTTACATTCCATCTAATATTCAGATTTAATGAGAAATGCGAACAGAAAGAAAACAGAATGTAATTTACTAACTGGGAGGGTATTGTCTGAAGCTTTTATAAGAGGGTAAAGATCAGTTTCTGATAGATGGAGAAACTACAGAAGTTCTGTCATTCTTTTTACATAGTTTCACTTTAACAAAGTCAGTGTCCAAAGTTCACTCTTAATCTGTGAAGTGTCGTGTAACTTGATGTTGCAGACATGGTACATTTATATTTGCGTTTGTTGCTTGTCTACCATGTAGAGTGCCGTTAGATTACTATACGGAACAAAAAGACTTCTCATTTCACACATACATGTAAAAGCGGTTACATTCATACCATTAATGATAATTTTGTTGAACTATAATGAAATCAACAGTGTATTTCATTGTACTGTTATGTAGCCATCTCAAAATATGTATTTTTCTGTCAAAAATTCATGGTATAAAATAATACACCGGTTAAATAATTCAATCAACTTTATACAGTACAATGGGATTGGAACTAAATATAAAATAATGACATCTGTGCAAGCACTAAATAAAATAATTTTGTATATTATAAATAAATACAATATACTTACATCCAACCTTAGCTTTGCTCAAAGCTGTGTGATACAACATGCATATGCTTAAAGGAATGTATGTTTAAAATGGTAATGGATTGCAAGCATGAAGCCTTTGTGGGCACATTTGCATGTCGTTGCCAAGGTTCCCAGAATGCAGTGTAATAACTGTATATCTGGGCATTAAACAAGTTTTTTTAATTTGTTTTAGACATTCAAATGTGAACACACATTTATTTATTTGCTGTACTACTGTACTATGGAGGGCTTCTATCGCTCTTTTGTCCACCATAAATTAAATGATTGTTGTAGTAAACTACCTCATCAAAAATCTACTATACAAACTAGTAACCGGTCCCACTTTGATGATAGGCAGTAACCTGAAACAGCTGTACGTGGATGGGATTTCTAGCTTGTGTATAATCCAATCTTAGTTTTGCTCAGAGCTGTGTAATACAGCAGGCATATGCTTAAAGGAAGCCATGTTTAAAATGGTAATGGAATGCCCTATGGGACAAGTGGAATAACGTGGCGAGGGGTAGCCGAGAAGTGCATCTGACCTACTCAGAGAGCCAGATGGGTCCTTGCTCGAAAGCAAGGACTGCTCATACACCCGGGAACAGCAGTGATAGTGGATGAAGTCACTAGTGGCCTGAAAGTGGGTCTCAGAGAGAAGTGACGGACTGCTGGTAACCCCGGGATCAACATCGACTGTGGAGGAGGCTACTGGAGGGAAAGCGTATTAGGCGATACATGAAAAGACATTAGTGGCGATATACGAGAGCGCTAGTGTAGGAGGTAGGAGAAGGAGTAATGGCGGTGGTGCCTAGGGAAGGCTGATGTGGGGCTTACAAGTATGATGAAGCCTAGCGAAGGCAAGTGCGACTATGAAAGAGTGATCGAGGTGGAGCCTAGCGAAGGCTGATGTGGCTTGCGAATGTGGTTGAGCCTAGGGAATGGGACTATGAAAGCGTGATTAAGGTGGTGCTTAGTGAAAACGAATATAGGATTTAAGGAGGTATCGGAAGTGGTGCCCAGAGAGGGCCGAGTAGAGAGTGTAAGGAGGGTAGACGTTTAGTAGATCTGGGCCAGAAACTACATGAATAAGGTGTAGGTAAGCCGAAGTACTACCTTGAACGTAGACAAGGACAAAGACAAATGGGTTCAGGTCCAGATCGATAGTAGGAAAGCATAAGGAAGTCAGGATAACTTACCTCGAGAGAAACCATTGCTCTCCAGCAATGAGAGTCCCTTTCAGGCAAGCAAAGTGGTTGAGGAGATAGGCACAGATGCTGAAGGCAGGAAAATAGAAGCTGCAAAGCAAAGCAGTTACGAGGAGATATACACAGATGCTGAAATGAGAGAGCTGTAAATGGCTGAGAGCAGCAAATAAACAATGAACAGGCATAGTTAGATAACAGAGCTGAGAAGCAAACTGCAGAACGTAGAGTCCAATGCGCAGAGGTGCAAACAGCTCAAGTGAAAGATCTGAAAAGGCCAAAAAAACAACGGAGCAGCAGACAGGAGCAGCAGTACCATGCATGAAACAGAGCCAAATGAGCTGAGGTGTAAACAGGAAGCGCTTATAAAACTGCAGAGAGCCCCGCCTAAGGAAGAGGCGGGCTAGAGGGACTGACCGTGTATGAAGCAGCTGAGGGCTCCACCCACGGATGAGGCGGGGCAAGAGAGGGACCCGAGCACACACATTTATATATATATATATATATATATATATATATATATATATATACGGTATATATATATACTTTTTGTGTTTGACACCAGAGTAGGCAGTATTCAAGTTTCAAGGTAATTCACTGTACTGCCTGCAATATTTGTTAAACTGCTTATTAAATATTATATGAAAAATAAATATACTCAAGAATGAGATGAATAATTAGCACTTATACAATCACTTTTTTAAGCTATCAGGTCGCTGAATTAGGAGAACAATTTTAACGTTATTACAAGTCTCACTAAATTAGTCTTAATATAGTGACTGTAATAATACATTATTTTCTTAGTTTATGTTTACTTATATAGTACATGTACAGTGGCTTGGAAAAGTAATTACCCCCCTTGGCATTTTTTGTGTTTTGTTGCGTCACAACCTGAAATAAACATGGAGTGTTTGAGGATTTGCATCATTTAATTTACAGAAAATGCCCACAACTTTGAAGATGTTTTTTTATTTTTTTAGTGTGAAACTGACAACAAATAGAGCAAAATAACCGAAAAAGTCAATGTGCCACCTTTTCTGGCAATCACATCTCCAAGTCATCACATCTTAACACTAGGATTTTTGCGCATTCCTCCTTGCAAAACTGCTCCAGCTCCTTCAAGTTGGATGGTTTGCGCTTGTGAACAGCAATCTTTAAGTCTGACCACAAATTTACTATTGGACTGAGGTCTGGGCTTTGATCAGGCCATTCCAACACATTTACATGTTTTCCCTTAAACCAGTCAAGTGTTGCTTTAGCGGTGTGTTTTGGGGTCACTGTCCTGCTGGAACATGAACTTCCGTCCTAGCCTCAAATAAAGCACAGAATGGTACAGGTTTTGCTCAAGAATATCCCTGTATTTAGCACCATCTTTACCTCAACTCTGACCAGTTTCTCAGTCCTGGCTGCTGAAAAACATCCCCACAGCATGATGCTGCCACCACCATGTTTCACTTTGGGGATGGTGTTCTTTGGGTGATGTGATGTGTTGGGTTTGCCCCAGACATAGCGTTTTCTTTGATGGCCGAAAAGTTCCATATTAAGTCTCATCAGACCAGAGCACCTTCCTCCATACATTTTGGAACTCAACAGGGGTCTTTTTCACTCCCCCTGGTGGTACTTTCCTTCCTTCAACCAGCATTTGTCCAAAATAAAAGTGTACTACCTGTCCCAGTACTACTATGATGCCAGGGTTAATAATTACTTCCTGGGGCTTAAGAGTCTGAATATCTCATTATACAATAGACATAAAGATGATTTCTTTATTCCAAATATGTGTATTTTCTTTCCAAATATCTATTGTCCATTCTTTCTTTAAATCTCTCTTCCAGGTCTTAATTCTTGTTGTTTTTTAGAATTTTTCTGTGTTATTAATAATTTTTTGACATTTTGATATTAAATGAGTTTTATTATTCAATAAAACTAATTTCTCAAAGGGAGTCTGCTCATTCATATTATTTAGTTTGTATCCAATTTGCAGTAAGCTATTCTGAAGTGTTAAATAATGTAACCAGTTGAAGCTCTTGATGTTTATTTTCTTGGATATATTCTCCATATTAGGTAAGTTACCATTTGCATAAAGATCACCCATTATCTTTACTTCTCTATTTTTTCCAATATAATTATAATTTTTTTATCGACACTAGTCAGTAACTCTATTGGAGCTCCTAGCGATGGATAACTACATATGTTCATAATCTTTTTATTTTTATGCAAAATGTAATCAATGATTTAATGCTTCTTGGAAGATTTAGTATCAAACTATTTTTCATCTGGGGAACCGAATTACCATATGTTATGAATAGGGTAGAAAAATTGTTGTTCAATCTCATACCACACCATTTTCGGGTCTATATTGTTCCATCTTGCTATAGGAGCCAAAATGATTGCGTCATGGATGTGTGGGGATGATATTCCACCTTCGATGAATGGTCTTTTGACTACTGATAGTTTTAACCTAGGTTTTTCCCCCCATATAGATAATGATCTATCATTCTCTGAAGATCTTTTAATAGATACTTTGGCAAAACTTCTGGAATAGCCCTAAGAATATACAGTACAAGATATTAGGAATTATTATCATTTTTATTCCTGCTATTCTTGCCATCCGTGACATTTTAGGGCCTTCCATTCATTCAAGATAGATCTTATTTGCTTACATATGTTTTCAATATTTACTTTAAATATCCTATTTGTTTTAAAAGAAAATTTCAGAGTTTGGCAAAATACATTTTATGGTAAGAACATTACAAAATAAAGACCTCTTTCCCCACTGTACTTGATCCCCTATAACCAAGCACCTCACAACTGATGACCCCTCTGCGTCAGGACCCTGGCAATACACATCACTAAACTCTCTGAGGAAAATGCTGCATGTAAACACCAAACATGCCTGTGTGTCACATTTAAATCAATAAATATATACAATAACAAAATCCTATTGTTAAGGCTACACACACACACTGCTCTTTGCATAAGACGCACACTGTCCTGTATAATACACACACACTGCCCTGTGCAAATAACATCCTATAGTAACCCCAAAATCAATTATTGTGGCCCACATTAAATTACATTACACATAAGGGCATCATGTCATAGTCCTTACACAAGTCTCAGGTCATTTTAATAGCCTTTGATATTAAAAACCCAAAAGTCAGTAATGACAGGTATTTTTAAAATTTCTTTCCCTCAAGCATCCTTAATATATAGTAAACATTTTCCAAAATTAGGAGACCATTCAAACGTATAAAAGTGATTATTAAATTCATACACTGATTCCATATATAACATAAGACACTACCTTGTCTTCGTAAAGTCCTGTGTACATTTATTGTGCAATACAAATACAAATACAGATACAATTATAGCACATGTGTTCTGTGGAAACATGGCTTTCCATTAGAATAACCAGGGGCTCCAGAAGCAAATCCCCCAGCTTTTCTCTCTGTGAAGAGCTCAGTGGCAGAGCACGTCTGTATTCAACAATGTAGAGTCCATATTATCTCTATCCACCAAACCAATCAATATATCTCTTGTGATCCAAAACACATAACATCATTATCTATACCTCTGTTACCAATTAATCAACATCTACTTTTCTCTCATAGTGATTTTACAATTTCTGCTACTTGTAAAACAAAAATGTTTTGTTAAGATAGACTTTATTAATTCAATTAGGGTAAAAAACATTTTGGCTTTACATTGTAGGCTAATATTTACTGCATTTCATAACCACAGGGGTGCAGTTCATCAGAGCTCATCGTATTCAGAATCCCTAGCGCCAGTGGAAGCTCTGTTTACTGATTGATTGTGTGGTGAAACGTATGCAATGCTTGGCACAGAGAGATATGTTTGAATCAAAAATCATATTCCATAACCTGACCTATTTTGTCTAAAATGTGTGTTTTTTTTTTTTTTGCCAGGTCTTAAACATGATCAAAAAATAGATGGGAGGAATCAACAAGATATCAGTGAGTGATTAACTGTGACATTTGCTGTACCAGATGTGCAAGAGTAACGTTCATACATGAGAACAGAAGTCTTAATCAGAGTGCACAATTTTCCTATCTTGTTATACTAATTGCGATATATTATGCTCAACAGGTAATGTAGAGGATGAACAAAGAGGGAACAAAAAGCTCAGATTCTCATTTCGTAACAAAGGTATGACAAAGCAAGAAATAAAGAGAAAATTCTGATGTATAAATTAAGAAAGTATATATGTGGTGCTGGTGTTTAGATGGGTTTGGAAAAGCAAGGGAAGTGTGAGCACTTTAGAGGAAGGATTTATTTAATGGACATTGTAATTTATATTAATTGTTCTGGGGTGTACTCTTAATGAGCAAATTGGCATGTTATCAGTCCGATGTTCGTTTAGTCATTGAAGCGTGATTTCTTTCAAGACTTCTTTATTGGGCATTGCTAACGTGTAGTGTGGTTTTATTGTTTTATTTTTTATATGTGTTAGATCTCTTAATGGTTACTGATAAAAGTTATTTTGAAATTTCCATTTTTTGGTATCTTCATTGCACATTATTAGATTTGGTGTTAAGCACCAGGGGAGAAACATTTTTTCTATATGTTGAATCTAAAACAAAGAAAGGATTTCACTATATTCACACATTTCTATTTATGTGTATCTTATTTATTGTTATGTTTTCAGGATTCATACATGATGTGCCGGGAGATAAGCAGAATAAACATAGCCAAGATACAGGTAAGTGATCAATTGTGATGGCTACTTTCCATCACATGGTCCATGATCTAGTTGCAGACAAGCCCTCAGTGTTGCCAGAATTTGAAATAAAACTATACAATCACCTGTAATTGGCTATCAACATTTTTGTGAAGTAGCCATTTTGAATGTATTTTGGCATTTCGTAGTGCATTTAAGTACCAATTAAGAGTCTATATAAGATTCAATACATTTAGCAACATTTGCTTTATAACATTATATCCAAGATTTCAGTCATGAAATGCAAAGTGTAAGCTGTGTGAAAAATAGTAAAAAATGGAGCAAATGTGTTAATCTGTTTACTAAAATTATGTTTAATATTTTATTGCTATACAAATTCTTGATTTCTTTTTTCAAATTTACTTGAGTGTTGTGCAAAATATGCTGCTAACATTTACATATCTGAATTTCGGTTAATATGTCAGAAATTCAAACTAAAATGTGCCAACTCTACAGTTATGTTATACAACTGTATAATGAATAATCTTCAATCTCACACAGGCTTTTTATTATGATCATTTAGGACTAAACCATCTTGTAAATACACAGTCCTACAAATTATTGTGTATGTGTTGACTATACTAACTTTCCCATTTACTCAACCCCCACAGAACCTTTCGATAAATACTCCTAGAATCTAGTTATGCAGGATGTGCAATATTTTACAAGGTCCCCTCCCTTTGTAAAAAATGTTTCCACTGCAGATAGCTGGCTTCCCCTTGATCTTTAGTCTGGAGCTCCTAGCAGAGCGTCGAGCACATACCCTGCAGCTGCCTAATTATTGCAAAGTTGTGGTGGCAAACTCTAAGGGCCTCATTCTAATCAGGGCCGTAGAGCGTCCACAAGTCTGCGATTCCTTGTGGCCGGCTTTCTGCCCCGCGTAGCACTACTTCTACGCTGGTATTCAAATGGGCGCGGCCATTACGGCCAATCACAAACCATGCAATCGGCTGTAAGCATTTGCCGTGAGCCTGTAACTCTTGTTTCAAGGCTGCAAACTCGGAAAACAGTAAAGCACTGTAAATGATGGGGAACACAATGGGGGACATGCTGATTAATAGCAAAACCTTCTCAAACTTGCACATTGCCAAAATCCAATATTTTGTTTCAGCTTTCATTTCTTTCCAAAGTACCACGGACTTGAATGACCTCCAGGCCCGTAAATCAGTGTTCAAACCCCTACGGGCTTGGAGGTTGAAACTCGAAGCATTGTAAATGCAAATATATATTCAATCCAGCACTGTAAAGCACTGTAAATGATGGCGAACACCAACATCAAATATTTCAATTCAGGTTTATTTTCCGTCCAAAGTCCAAAGTCCCACGGCCTTAAAAGACCTCCAAGCCTGTGGGACTTGCATGATGGATAGCACACGAAAATTGAACATGAAATAATTTTTATTTATTTGCAGATTTCAGATTAGGGGAATGTTGTGCTATTAACTAAGACTTAAAATCCCTTTCACTTCTCATAAAAGTACAGTATGGTTTTTTATGTGCTTAACATAGCACATGTTTTGTAAGTAAGACTTTTTTAGTGTAAGTAAGCTGCGGCTCGATTTTAGCAATTTCCAGGCTTGACGGAAGGGAATTTGAATATTGATTTGGGATTTCTTGTGGCCGCAACTTGTGCGGCAGTGTAAAATCAAAAGGTTTTGACGGAAGTAATCTGCGATTGAGGTCATCACAAGGCCGTAAGATGCCGGGGGGCGCAAATAGAATAGCTAAATAGCTTGCAGCCTCCCCTTGCTGCTACTTATTTATGAAACGTAGGATGAGGCCCTAAGGAACTATCGCTCACACTCTGCCACAGATGGGTGGAGCTATACACTAGTGATTGGATACAATATCACTGACCTGTATTTAAACATTGTATTAGAGAACTGGCAGAAATTGCAATGAGTTAGTTATCTTTCAGCATTGAAAAAGTATAGTGAGAGGAGATTATGGTAATAAGAAAGGATGAATGGGTCTTTTATGAGAAATACATTTATGAATATAACTCCATGCCAGAAACTAATTAACAGTTAAGGAATTAGTGTGGTGTTAGGCAATTGAAAACTTTTACAAAAGAGGTCAGCAACCTATTGCACTAATATCACAAGAGAGAGATTTAGTGTAATTTGGTGGAATAGAAAGAGTTTATAGGTCAGGATGGAGTAATAGGATTGGTTTGAATGAATTAAGTACTATAAGAGATTTGAAGAGAGAAGTGATACATTTGAGATACATTAGATGTAAAGAACAAATACACAGGGAACATGTTATGAAATTAATGCTTTAGTTACAAATAGGTGGTGTATTTTAGGAATTTGACTAATTGAAATAATTGTGTACGTAATAAAGTTGATGGGGTGAAGTACACCATATTGTTATTTCCTTCATTTGTAATGCATATTCTGTAGTGGTATTCTAGTCAAAACAATATTAACACAATGCAAAAAGAAACAAAGAAAACAAAAAATGGAGGTATACCCTGTCTTTGAACTTAAATCAAACGTCCACAGTGCTTTCGGTAAAGCACATAGCAAGATTGGGACCTATCCTGTTATGTGCAGGCTTCAGCGCTGGGAAGCGAGCCGTGGACGTCCCGATGTAGCTGTCTGTAAGTGCCCTGTAAATGATTAGGGGTTTTCGGGTTAGGGGGTTAGGGTTAGGGCCGGTAAGTGGTGTAGGGGGTTAGGGGCTTAGGGTTAGGAAGGTACTTTTAGGGGGTTATGATTAGGCTAAGAGGGTTAGGAGGTTAGGGTTAGGGCCGGCAAGGGGTCTAGGTGGTTAGGGGCTTAGGTTAGGGCTGGTAATTGGTGTAGGGGATTACGGTTAGGGCCGCCAAGGGGTGTTGGGGGTTAGGGTTAGATGGTTAAGGGTTTAGGGAGTACATTGGGACGCGGGATGCGAGCCCGCTCCGCACTAGGAGGCTTCCCGTGCTGTGCCTGCACATAACAGGATAGATTCCACGATTAAAAACTCACAAACTTACAAACTAAAGGGTGTGGGAGAGGTATAGAAGGATAGTAAACGTGATGTATATATTATGGCTGAAGGGTATAAGCTTCTTTAAACAGATGGGTTTTTAGTGAGGTTTTGAAGGATTTGAGGCAAGAGGATAGTCTAGTGGAGTGAGGCAAGGAGTTCCGTAGAATAATGTTTTAAAGACAGGAAAGAGGGGAGGAGAGAAGAAGGTCATTAGCAGAGTGAAGAGGGCGTTTGGGGGTGTATTTAGAAACAAGATCGGAGATAAAAGGGTGTGTTATTGTTAAGGGTATTATAGGTTAGGGTCATGATTTTATATTTATTCTGCAGGCTATGGAAAGTCAGTGGAGTGACTAACAAAGAGGTGCTGCAAACACTGAGCGTTCAATTTGATAGATGAGTCTAGCAGATGTGTTCATTATGGTTTGGAGTGGAGAGAGCTGGGTGAAGGGGAGGCCAGCAAGGAGAGAGTTGCAGTAGTCATGATAAGAGAATGTATTAGAACTTTATTTATGTCTTGTGTAAGATAATGATGTACTGAGGAGATGTTTTTTAGTTGGAAAAATTACAAGATTTTGTTATGGATTGTATGTGAAGGGTGAAAGAGAACAGAACATCGCACTTGGGAGGTGGAGATGATGATGGCATTAACAACAATGAGAGATATATGTGGAGTGGAAACTGTGGTAAAGGGTGGGAAGATTAGGAGCTCAGTCTTGTTGAGTTTGAGTTAACGAGCCGACATCCAGGAGGATATACTAAAGAAGCAGATGGCCACTTGTGCTAGGCTAGAGGGGGATAGATCAGGTGCTGAGAGGTAGATTCGAGTGTCATCTTCATATAGATGATATTGAAACCTAAAATATTTTATTAGGGTACCAAGCGGGGGGGGGGGGGAGAATATAAAGTACACATGGTTAGTATAGTGTGATTTTATAGTGGGGCATCTCAGAAACCTTTGTTACTTGAATCATCCAGATTTGTGCTGTACATTGGAAGAATAAAGAAAGTGTAAAAATGAAGCCAAGTACTAAGGTCTACATTTTAGACTGATGTTAACTATATATGCAGATTGATTTGCTTTACACACAACTAGTTTTTAAATATAAAATCTTCCAAATATTTAAGCATATTATTGGTACTCAATATCAAAATTCAGAAATATCATGGACGCATTTCTTGAGGACTTTTACCAAATGCGGTACACTAGATCCTGCTGAGATTCACTCTTACAGTATCGGTAGTAACTGGTAGATTCTGTACTATGGCAATTAGAAAACACCACCAATTATGCTCTAATATTCCTTCCACAACGCATTCACTATGCAGCCCAAATGCAGCCCAGTGCTAAATAGTATATTACAGTATTTATTCACATTTTTATAGCGCTTTTAACCAAAGAGCTTTCAACTATTAAATGGTTTATGAGAACATAGGTTCTAATGTATTTTTTATGATTCTAGAAAAAATATTTCTTCATGACTAACCAATTGCCTGTGATGGCAACTTGCTATTTTCTATAAAACTAATGTCATATATTAAGTTAAAGATAAAGGCTTCCATTGCATGGCTTATGTTGGAAAAATAACGAGTAAACATTACTGTTACTATCAATCACATCACATGCCATAAAAATACCAAGCCTTCTGCATCCTAGTAAACTACCTTAAATTATAACCCATGTGTACCTGTCCCACTAGAAGGCCATTGCATTGTTACAGTAGTGAAGTCTCAGCACTCCTAGGGTAATGTTTTTTAACATGCAACTTGTAGATTAACAACTGTTAAACAAAATCTATATTGAATCCAGAGGAAGGTAAACAGTAAAAACCCTCCTTGAAACTTAGCCAATTGTATCAAAGAGGGAAATATGTATTCCTTCCTGACCCTGTTAACTGGTGAGCGGATTACTCCCTGGATTAATATTTTGCATTGAATGATTGAATGATACATTTACATTGTATAACAAAATCTCCTTCTTCTCTTAACATGAACTTTGAAATATATGCAATAAACCAACTTTGCACATTTTTGTAAAAACTTGTAACATTATAAACAGTAACATACTGAAGTAACATTTAAATTATAATTGTTGTAAAATGTAAGCAAAGTGCTTTGTGGGGCTAATCATGCAAAAAGGGTACTTCCATAAAAGTTTAATCAGTTATTTTTTATTTTTTTTATTTTGATGGTTGACATTTTGTTGTTATTTTTGTAATTTTTGAAAATGGCACATAGAGTTTCCTATGTGAAATAATGGTTCTCTAAAAAGAGAACCCCAGACATTAAAGTTCGTCCGCAGGGTGTAACCACTGTTCTCCATGTGTTTTGCCATTGTATAGAGTTTCTTATGGAAATAGTAGTGCTGTTAAAGAGTCAGAGTGACATAAAATGTCATTCTTTAAATGAAACCACTGTTCTCTATATTTTTGTTGTTTGTTTTAGTTGTTAACTTGCCGTTGAGGAATTTAAGTTACAGTACTTCATAGTAGACAATGTTTTTTGTAAAAATGTGTCCATCATCTAATACATCATCTTGAATTTCATTGTTTTCAATGTAACCTTTAATAGCCTGTGGATTCTTGCACCTTGGGAAGGCAACATACAGCTGTCCATGTGCAAATACTGGTTCTTGTAAAAAGATACCCACACATTTGAAAGTTTGTCCTTGTGATTTATTAATGGTCATGGCAATGTCATGATGATGGGAAATTGTCTACTTTGAAGTACAAAAGGGAGGCTACTTTCACTTGGTGCCAAATCTATTCTTGGTTAGAATTTCAGCATGTATGAAATGGTCCTTTAATTCTTAAACAATTAATCTTGTACCATTGCATAGGCCTTTTTTTGGGTTCATATTTCGCAGTAACATGACAATTGCACCTTTCTTTAGCTGCAAAATATGTGGTGGCATTCCAGAAGGAGTTAATGAGTTTATGAATTCAGTTGAAAAGTTTGTCTGACTTTCTTTGCCATCACCAAGTACAGAATCAGCACTGTGATAATTTTGTTGTGGTGCATTTTTTTTTTTAAATATTTCATTTTTGAGGAGTAATGCATCCTTATTTTTGCATGTTAGTATTACTTTGTTGGCAAGTTCTGCATAGTCCTCGTTATTTATTGTACTTTCGAATATAGCTGATATAAGATCCTGTTTTCAAATCATATGAGCTGGGATGTGCACAGTGTCATCAGGTAAATTTGGGATTCGCTCTGTTTTTCCTTCTCCAATTGTAATGAGCCAATCATTGAAATCATTTTCTCCTTCTGATCTAATATTTTGTTGTAATTGAAGATGGGTAAATAGTTTCCATAGTGTACTTGACTTTATACATGTTTCGACAATGTCGGTTCGATTTCCATGTACAACGACAGGTAATGTTTGTCTAAAATCGCCACCTAACAACATTACCTTTCCACCAAATGGGAAAGTATTATCCATGACTTCACAAAACAGACAGTCAATACATTGTAGGGCATGGCATGACATCATTGTAGCCTCATCTATCATAATTAATTTACTTTTTTTTTTTGCTTCTAACAATGTCATTTGAATATCTGACACTGATGTTTCCAAAATAGACACTGGCAGTTTAAATCCACTATGCACAGTCCTTCTACCTTCTAACAAAACTGCGGCAATTCCAGTGGTTGCAAATGCCAGCGCGATTTGACCTTGTGTTCGTACAAAACTCATCAATAAATTACATAGATAAGTTTTTCCTTTTCTTAAGGTCCATCCAGTTAGAAATAACGCTCTTTGACCATGTCATCATCTAGGGCACTTTTGAGTGCATTAAACGCTTGCAATTGTAATGTATTTAAAGTTGCAAGTCTTTGTTCTGTTCTTTCTCTTTGTAGTTGAGTGTCATAGTCTTCCAAGTTTGTGTCGTCTATAAGACCTGGATCTGGCAGATTAAAACTTGCACAACTTAATCCATGATTTAAATAGATCTCTTGGATTTCAATTAATGCTTTTAATTGTGCAATAGGCTCATTGTATCGTTGCAAAAAGTCTTTAGCCATATTTGTTTTAAATTTGTCCCACAAAGCTAATGCATTTGGAGCTTTTGAGAAGATACAAATAAGTACAAATTGTTCCCTCATCTGCTGTGGCATTTGACATAGTGCTTCTTCTAGACATCTTTCCCATTCAAAATTTTGTGCACCAGGAACATTTAGAAGTAGTAATCGTAAGCAGAAATGTTCAAGGTCTCTTGGACTTACAGTGTAAATTCTTGGGATTATTTTATTTCCACGCCTTTTTCTTTTTCGCCTTAATCCATTAACGAAAACATAATGGTATAGAATGTCAATATATAACAATTCCCTTGCCTCTAAATCTGTTGAATTTAATTGCAACCATGCAGTTAGTGTAGTGTGGAGATGCTCACTTTGTGACAAAGCATTAGTTTAATTTCCAGCATGGAAATACACTAAATGTCTTTGTGGCAAATGAACATCTGATCGATATACTGCATGTGAGCGATCATGCATTTCAAATGTTAGAAAACGCCACATGGCTTCTGGTGCACTCACATAGCGAGCATCTACATGAGATGCAAGTTCATCATGTACTAACTCACTTTGTTCGTTATTTTTTAGCACTTTTGACCATTACAGTAGCTGCATCATAGCCTTTGTAAATATATTTGTAGACGTATTTAATGAATTTTATAGAAGTGCAGGCTTCAACATTAATGTGTGCATTATACTTCATGAGTAAATGTGCATTGTATGGTACCACATACCTATTGTCTACCTTTTTTCCTGTAATAATGCAAGTTTGTCCTTCTCTTCTTCTATATAATGTATCGCCATCACAATTAGCATACGTTTTGTCTTTATAATCTTTTGGAAATTCTTTTGTACATTTCTTATTTTCCATACATGGTGACTGTGGATTAATATCTCCACACGGTCCATGAATCATAAGATGAGTTACAATCTCATATAGTCTACCATGTATTTCTGGATCTGGTAGTTCAGCAATAATTACTGAATCCACTTTGTCACCAGTATCTAACTTATCTTTTTCTTTAAGGATTATAAGAATATGTGCATGTGGAAGTTCTCTTTTTTGAAATTCGATGCTATAAACATAAACCAGACATTTGCCAAATAACTGAGTTATGGTTATTTCACACATTAATTCATTTAATTTGATTTTAAAGACTCTCGCCACTAAATCTGGTCTATCGGAAGCAGGTTGACCAATTAGCAAATTGTGTGTAATCTCTGGCCATTGTGGATTACATGTAAATGTAATAAATAAATCAGGTTTGCCAAATTTTGTTACAATGGCCATAGCCCATATTGCAAGGAGATCCCTGGAAAGAAGATGGTAAAATTATGGCTTTGCCAGCTGTCATCTCTCTGGTTGTAGCAACCTCAGCAATATAATCCATCAATCCACAATACTGTTCTACACGTAGTTTATCTTGTTGATATTTGATGAAGTTTAAATTATTTGCCTCAACTTGCAAGTATGAATCAATCATCCATTGTTGTGTTAGTTTTCCGCCACATAAAATGGCATTGAATCCATTTTGAATGGCAATTTGAGACACTTTAAATTCAAGCATGGAAATATTGTTTCGCACCCATACTTTTGAATTTGGGTAACTGTGAAGGGTTAATTTGGGTTGCCAACCTGCTTCCCCATGTGGAAAAAATATTGGATATGTCATTGGATCCAAATTTGTACTTAAGATGCTTATATTAATGAAAAGTTGCTCCTCATTTCTGGGATATATTCTAATGTCTCTCTGAAATGGTGGTTCACCTTCATCATTTTGGTAGACCATTGCAACCTCATGTGATGTTGGCAGGTTATAATGGCGTTTATCAGTATGGCGATCTCTTTTAAGCACCATATTGACCTTTGGGAGTGGCAATTGATGTATTTCTGCATGAAGTTGTTGTTCCTTTTCTACTTCTGCCAATTTTTTATAAGCTTGAGAGTAGGGGTTATTGGCCATAATTTTATCTAGCTCTATAAAATCAGGGTAGGGATTTTTTATTTTCCTGAAGCTGCATATGTTGCTCAACAGCTTCCATTGTATCTAGGACATATAGTTGAGCACATTTTCTTTGCTCTCCTTGCTCTGGATGTAAATGTGAAGTACGATGGTAAATTTGTCCTTGTACTTTAAAGCAGTAAAGGCCATCTCCCGGCACATTAGCAGCTAATGTTACACCCATAGATGCAAAGGATATGGCACTATTGTAGGATCTTATGTTTGTTTGGAAATTTTTGTAGTTGGGAAAAGCAGGCTCAGTCATAATGCTTTGTAAATATGGTGGGAATTGTTGTCTTTCTGGAAGTTTAATTTTGCCTTTTTGACAGCAACTAATGAACTCGCCATCTCTGGGTCTTTCCTGTTTGAAATTATAAGCCCCACAAAACTGACAGAGAATATTCATCTCACCACAAATATGAACCTCTACTGCTAAAGACTAGAGTAAAGGATAATTGTGAGAACATATATCAATATGAGTTTTTAAGTCATCATTGGAAATGTTATCTGATTGTTCAGCAACAGGTTCTGAATGCTTTAGTTTTTTAGTTGCCTTCTTCGGGGTAAATTGTAGTTTTTCAGCTGATAGTCTTTTGCTTGCAAGTCTTTTTGGCGTCTGCTGCTTTGCCCATGTTTTTTGTCATTCTCTAGTTTGTCGTCTTATCTTTTCCTGTTTCTTGTCAGTATCTACCATATTAATCTGTAAATAAAAAGAATGTATTATTATTTTTGTTCCTGCTTTTAATTTATTTTCTAAGTGCATATTTTTTGTTTTTAGTACTATCCTGTTTTGTGTGCAACACTGTTGTCATTAGATATTTAGGTTGTGGGTTTAGGCTTAAAGGTTCTTGTAGAAAAAATTGGATTTATAGTCTTACATTTGTATGTCTTACCACTATTTGTTGTCCTATTCTTTTTTGTGGATGCTAGTTTTGAGAATATAGATTTATTTTCTATTTTTGGCTTATAGGCATAGCACCCAAAACATAATATTTGACTAAATTTTGTAAGTATTACCAATATTAGTTTTATTTTTGTGTTTTATGTACTTTTTTGTTGTCATTATAGGATTAGTTTCTATTTTTAGGCTTATAGGGTGGGGCCCAGAAAACAGGCTTTGTTCTTAAATTTTGTTTGTGTTACCAATATTTGTTGTAGTATCCTATTTTCTGTCCATGTTTAGGTTGTGGGTTGAAGGTTATAGGTTAGGGCCCAGAAAACAGGATTTATTCTTCAATTAGTTATGTGTTACCAGTATTTGTTATACTATCCTGTTTTCTGTACAACACGTTTGTGTTGATATATTTAACTTATGGGTTAGTGTTATAGGTTGGTGTATAAAAAACAGGATTCCTTGTTCCATTTTAAGTGTGTGAACAATATTTGTTGAAGTATCATGCTTTGTGTGCCTCATCCTTGTTAGTAGTTGCTTATTATTTGTTTTTGTTTTTCATGTTGACATTGGTGGCCAGCAAAGGTTTTTTTTTCTTTTCTATTTTTGTACTTGTTCTACTATACCTTGGTTGAAGTATTAGTTGTGTATTAATGACACAGGGTCTCCTGCTGCAAATCTTCCTGCGACAGTCTTCAGGCAGTGTCTGTTGTAAAAGAGAAAGAGAAATGTTTATTTTATTTTTTTTAACAACAGCATTTTTTTGGGTGGAAACCAATGTATTATCAGTTTTCCTTTCTTTGTTGTGTGTAAAATAGTGCAGATTTGATAGTGTGTGTGTGTGAAACCGTGCAGCGCTAGAAATGATTTGGTACTATCCAGTTTTTTGTACACCAGTGCTGTAATTCAAATCTTGGTTTAGTGTTGTAGTTTAGGGCACAGAAAAGAGGATTTAGAATTTTTTAATTGTGTATGTGTTATCGATATTTGATATACTATCCTGTTTTGTGTCCACCACTTTTGGGATGATAGATTTAGGTTATGGGTTAGGGTTAGAGGTTCTTGCAGAGTAAACAGGAATCATTGTTCCATTTTGTATATGTTAGCAATATTTGTTAGACTATTCTTTTTTATGTCCGCCCCTTTTGGGATGGTAGATTTGGGTTATGGCTTAGAGTTAGAGGTTCTTGCAGACTAAACAGGAATATTTGTTCCATTTTGTATATGTTACCAATATTTTTTATACTATCCTGTTTTGTGTCTGCCACTTTTGGGATGCTAGATTTGGGTTATGGGTTCGGGTTAGAGGGTCTTGCAGACTAAACAGGAATAATTGTTCCATTTTCTATATGTTACTAATATTTGTTATACTATCCTGTTTTGTGTCCGCAACTTTTGGGATGCTAGATTTGGGTTATGGGTTAGGGTAAGAGGTTCTTGCAGACTGAACCGGAATCATTGTTCCATTTTCTATATGTTACCAATATTTGTTATACTATCCTGTTTTGTGTCCGCCACTTTTGGGATGCTAGATTTAGGTTATGGGTTAGAGGTTCTTGCAGACTAAACAGGATTGATTGTTCCATGTAGTATGTGTTAGCAATATTTATTGAAGTATGGTGTTTTCTGTTCCCCATAATTGGTAGTAGGGACTTCATATTTTTTGTTTGTTTCATTTTGACATTGGCGCACAGCAAACAGGATATTTAAATGTTTTTTTTACTTGTTATACTATACCTTGATTGAAGTATTTTTGGTGTATCAATGACAGAAGGTCCCCTATTGCCAATGTTGTTACGACACTCTTCAGGCAGTGTCTGTTGAAAAAGAGAAAGATAAATTGTTTATTGATTATTTTTTTTGCTTTTTGTAAGAGCATGGTGTTTTTCAGAATTTAATGTATTTTTGTATGTTACCTTTTCTTCTTTCTTTGTGTTGTGTAAAATTTTTGACATTTCCCAGTCCACGCTGGAAATTCTTCAGTGACGCTGTTGATGCAGAGTCTGTTGGAAAAGTGCAGAAAAGGGAAATATTGAACTGCAGGCTAAATATGTATGTGTCACAATGTTTTTTAACCCATGTTTTTTTTTTTTTATCGATATGAGTAAAATCCCTTTTTTTTGCTTTTTGTAGTGAAATTCAGCTTCTTATACGGCATATACACATATCTGTGTGTTTGAAATATTAGTATACATGAATCCAGTTCTTGTTGGCAATACAATATTTAAAATGCCTTTTTTATTTTCTGTATTTGTTAATTAATTAAATGCATTATAGCTTACCTCTGTGTTGTAATTTGCAGATTGTAATAGTTGTAAATTGCTAAGAAATTATCTTCTGAATTAACGCCACCAGTGAAATGTCCAGTCACACTGTTCATCACCTGAGGAGAAATGTATAAACTTCTGGAAAGTGTGCATTATAAATAAACTTTGAGGTGAATTTGAAACCGTTAGAACGCAATACGCATGCGCTATTCGCGTTCCAGCCTTCAATTTGCTTTCTGTTATGTGTTGCATGTGAAATGGTGGCGAATTTCACTGTGGCACGTACCGCATAGTGTGTGTTAAGTGCCGCATGAAGTGTTCTTGAGTGTTCGTTCCATTTTGCGAGTAAGTAAAGTAATTTTACGTCCTTAGCGCCATTTTCGTTTTTTTCGTCAGCCATTTTTTCTCTCGCTTCGGGAATTTTCGAGTGTGTAAAGTGTGTAAATATTATTGAAATTGAGGTGTAACCTGCCTTGCAGACATCCTGGGTGCCCCACCCCCCTCCTGTGGGCAATGTTTTTATATTTTTTTTGTGTTTATTTTGTGTGTTTTGAGTATTTTCCGCTGTGCACGGTTAGTCCATTAAGTCCGTATTTTTGCGAGTCCATAATCTTTTTACAGGTTGTATTGTTGTAAGGACGCATATTATTTTTTTCCGTAAGTCCAGAGGCTCGTATTTTTTTGTGTAAGTCCGTAGATTGTCATTTTGTTTTTTAAGCGGTTCAGAGGCGCCGTAGAGTCTCGACCTCCGCAAATGCGGCCCCTCGATTTGCTAGGGTCTGCATTTGTAGGCCGAAAGTCGTAAGGGGTCGTAGGGATGAGCGCCTACGGTGCTCATCTCCACCAGCGCAAAGAGCGCCTTTGGCGCTCCTTGTCAGCAACTGTGGCACTCGATTCGCGAGGGCCGCCGTTGCGTCAGGCTCGCTATGTGAACCCGTAAACGTTAGCAACAACCTGCATTGCTGACAACTATATATGTGATAAGAGCTTAAATATAAAAATGTATATGCAGAGAAACAACAGTTATTTCCTTTACTTAGTCTCTTTTTACATGGTTTCACTTTAACACAGTTGTGACCAAAGTTCATTTTTAATCCGTGGAGTGTTATGCAACTTTATGTTTGAGAATTTCCATTACCAGTTTCTTTTATTGCATGTTTATGTCGCCCAAAGTGCAACTAGATTACTATACTATAGATTAAAAAGGCTTGTTAAAAAAAACATTTAAAGAAAAATTGCTAAATATTGTTCAGAAGAGAAATGTTAAAAGTAGAAATGGCTAGCAAACACAATAAAGGGTCACTTTATTGGTCATACAAAAGGGTCTTCATTTATTTATTTAAAAAATAAAAATCATAATTTGAAAAACATTTTTTAATTAAGATGTTCAAACTTAAAAATATCACAGTAGCTTTCAGCAGATCTGCTTCTCTTCATCCCAAATGAAGTGACCAGGTGTCAGAGGATCTGCCAAGGATACTGTCCCAAGTAGGCAGATATACAGTATTACAAGGACAATAAAGACTTCAGGACAGAGACCACTCAAAAACCAGAACATATAAGCTCTTAGTTACTCTTTAAATGTAGTCACAAGTAACAAGTAGTACCATTGCTGCTATGTTCCTCAAAGGGAAACTCCTATCTGGAGATTATTATACAGCCTGCATATGTATCAAAAGAGACCTATGTGACCACAATGCCAACTGGCCGTTCCCAAAAAAAAAAAAAAAAAAAAAAAAAAACTATTATTAAAATGTTCTCTTGGTAAATCTCAAAAGAATGTTAAAAAAATCCACATATTTACAAGCAACTGTAAATAGGCCTTTATTTATTCATATAAAACCCTAAAAAGGATATAGAAACCGCTGACATTATATCAACAGATAGATATTTAAGAAAGTAACATGTTAGCACAACCAAAGTCACAGACACATCTTTAAACCTTTGATAAAGCTGCTTGGTGGTGTGAAACTGTGCTATCAGGTCCCATATTTGTTAATAGCACCTCTATGCCTTTGTTAGGCACTGCTCTGTTGGTTAAAATATATATAAAATATAAATATTAACCCCCTCCACCACTAATGATCTGGATCACCCTACCCCAACACTCTTGAGGATGAGGGAACTCATTAACTCCTAAAGGCCTCTAGCCATCTACCCTGTTTGGGTTATACAGTTATTTCATAATATATATATTGTTTTATGTTCAGGTCTTAAACTATTAATTTATACCTATCTTATTATCCTAACTGTGATATCATATGCCCAACAGGTCATGTGGAGGATGAACAAAGAGAGAACAAAAAGCTCAAATTCTCATTTCGCAATGAAGGTATGACAAAACAAGAAATAAAGAGAATTTATTTATATATATATATATATATATATATATATATATATATATATATATATATATATATATATATATCGTATACATGTGGTGCTTGTGCATTGAAGTAACACTTTGTAGTAAGGATTTTGGGCTTATTTAAATACATTCTTGAAGTGATGGGGCAGATCATTCATATTAATTGCTGTTGTAAAATAAGCTTTTTTTTTATATCATTTTCTTAAGCGAGTTGGGGCTTTCATAAGTTTTGCTCATTTTTGATCATTTTTACAGATATGATTATAAAGTAACACTTAGGGCATTTGGAAATTGGTCAAACTTAACAAATTCGATAGATATATAGTTTTACTATTGTGCTGATTCTCTACCATTGTCTATTATCAATATTAGCCATAATATCAGGAAAGTCTGTATGTTACTCTTTAAAGGGTATTTTATTCATCTTTTCACCTATAAACATATCATACGTAACTACTGGCATGAGTCCAGTCTGTTAAAAGGCACGCACATATGAGTAAGAGGGTGCTTCTGCAATTGAATATACTGTGTCATTGATACAAATATGTCAAAAATATTAGATAACACATTTTTTTGTGAGAATATTTTCGACCTTTCTGTACAACCCACTTCAATATTTTAGATTGTGTTGAGAACACTTTTATCAATTCGGACTTAGTTGCCTGTCCTCTGCTGACTAGCTGTGAGTAAATTCTCAATACAGAAAGGGTTACGTGACATTTTGGAAAACAAACAAGTTGGACATCCTGCTGTGGCATGGGCAGCTTGTATCTATGGCACTCTATATCATCTTGTAAAGTGCATTCCCTATCCATTACTATACATTTTAGAAGGATGGCTGGCGCGGAGGCAGCCCAGGCACGCCGGGTCTGATGCAACGCAGCGTGACCGAGCGGCGCCTGGGCGCTCCTGATTAGCCAGGGGTTAGAAGAAGAGACTTCCACCCGGTTCGCGGGCTTTCTCCTCACTGTGCGCCAGCCATTGCCCAGATTCCCTCCCTCCAACCCTTTATTTGGTAGGTAGTTATAAAAAAAAAAGTGTTGTGTGTGTATATAGATATGTCTATATATATATATATATATATATATATATATATATAAGTTGGGGTAAGACAGGGGTTAAGATTGCCTGATAGGAATCAGAGGGTTAATCGCGCAGAAAGGAAAATTTGGATATGCGTTTCGGTATGGCGGGAGGAGAGTTGCCCGGCCCACTGGCTTAAGTGGGCGTTGCCCTGCCTCATGGGCGTGCTTTGGAAAAGCATTGGGGGGGTTTGGGCGTGGACCCAGAGCGTGAGGTTACTGACCTGGCCAGGCTCCTCCTCTGGGACGTTAATTAAAGAAATTGTGTAAGAATGTTAATTATGTTAATTTATGGTTATATAAAATTGGTTGGTTTTAATAAAGCTGTGGTTCGTATGTTTCCCAAAGTTCAGTAGTCTGTCTGTTTATTTGACAAAAGCCAAATGGATCATGCTGGGGTCATGAAGAATCACTTTAAAGCAATTGCACATTATTTTCAGGGTTTTCTCAATAAAAGTTGTCAGTGATTTACTATTCTTGAGAATATGAGTTGTGTTTAGCGTTGTAGATCAACCAAACACACAGAGCCTCCATCTCCCTAGATATATTCTATTGTCTTAAGGGCACATGATATAAAGAATTGTTCTATCATGCATTCAAACACGTACGTTTCTAGATGCCATTGACCGACATGTATCACTAATAGTTATATGCATGTACGCGGACGAACTTTATCAAATGCCATCTCTTAGATGCAACATAAAGCATTATTTTCCACGGAAAAAAGAAAAAGTATATTCTACAGCTTTCTGTTTATGTGTTTCTGTATTTCTGATTATGTTTCAGGCTTCATACATGACGTGGAGGGAGATAAGCAGAGGAAACATAACCAAGATATTGGTAAGTGATCAGTTCTGACAGTACATCTACACATGTCAACCATCTTAAAGGACTACTGTAATGCCCTAACAGCATGAGAGAGATGTCTGAATTAGGCAGTGATCATTAATAAGCTTATGTTTAATTAATTTAAAAAAAGCAATATTCAACATTTCAAATTTCATACTCAGCTGCTGCTGGCATCCACTTACTATAAAGTCAAAGGGGAGAGGTGACTTTGCAGACCAGGAAGCTGCTAAACTTTCAAACATAATGTATACCACTAACACAATGATCTCCGTAGACTGGGGACTTGTATTAGAGGTTTTCCTTGATAAGAAGCTTTTGTTGTTGGGACAGCCTATCAATCATTGCTTATTCTCCTATCAAAGTGCGTTGTTCTTAAAACCCTTTTTGACCTCTCTCTCCGTCAAACCCCCATGCTTTTCTTAATGTGCTTATCAGGGAGGAGGCATCCACTCGTGTCAGATACTCTTTTAATTCATTTAATATTAAATATTGCTAATATAAATTGTTAAATAGGAATTTTATTAGTGATCAATGCATTATTAAAATTACTAGCTCCTATTCTAGGTGAGCCTTTATATACAATTTTCAGGCATCTAGATAACAACAAAATGTGCAAATATTAACATTCATTGTTGCTTGCATAGTTTAACAAAATGTATGTAACCTGGCCAGTTTGAATATCGTTTGGAATGTCATGGTACAATTAAGTACCAATTAATACTAAATTTACTGAAATCTGCTTTAACTTTATATCTAAGATTTTGGTAATAAAAGGCAAAAAATAATGCTTGTGAAAAGAAGAAGAAAATGGGGCAATTGTGTAAGTTTATTCACTAAGAATGGATTTAATATTATTTTGTTATACAATTTCATGATTTTGTCTAGGACAGCATATATAATAGCTTGACCAATAATTTTGCTTTTTTGGAAATGGTAACATAGAAATGGTTTTGAATAACACAGCAATGTTGTCAATATGTACAAATCTGAATGTCAGTTAATATAGCAGAAATGAAATTTCCCCAAAGCTAAAACTCGTAGTCCGTAAAGAAGCCTGCTAGACTTACGGCTATTAAATTAGCCTTTTAGAGCTACCCGCAAATGATATGCGGGTTACAGTCGGAAAAACCCTACGGGCTGTCGAAATCAGAACTCTGTTGCCACTAAGCCTTTGTTCTGTCAAGCCAATAAATGTTATGTTCGCAAATCGCTATTAAATTGCTACGAATCCACTGGTGTTCAAACCTGTAAATGGCAATGGTGCCAAAAAGCCTACGGGTACCAGAGAGGACCCGCAAGGGTGTTAAAGTCCTATCCGTAGCACTGTAAATGCAAATATAAACACACTACTGTATTTTGAATTAAAGGGAAAGTAATGTTAGGTATTAAAAAAAAAACAAAAAAACTTTATTTTATGTTTTAATTTCTGTGTTATATTGATCATGGCAATCAATGTCTTAATACATATAATAGAACTCGGATGGACTAGAATATAATATTTATTGATTTATTAATATTGGATTATTTCTGGAATGCGGGTCTGATGGAAACTCGTAATTGAAGCCCCTAAGGGATTACAATCTAACCTCCATTTTTTAGTGACGTAATGATGACGATCTCTTTTACCATTGACTCCATCTAAACCCGTAACTATGGGTTTGACTAATTGATCCTGTTCACGGCCGCACATGCAACGTGCGCAAGAATGGTTCACAGGTTTGAATGTTGGCCACGTCTGTTGCGGGCTTGGCTAATTTTAGAAGAAACATTCTTATCCATATCCATTTACAAACCATACAGAAACTACCGTTACATAGATGATCTGTTCATCATATGGACAGAAGGCGAAAGCAAACTCAGAGACTTTCACAGTTCATTCAAAACTTTCAATCCATATATACAACTTAAAATGAATGTCTCTACAGAACAGGTAAATTGTGTAGACACTACCATATCCATAACCAATGGCACACTCCACTCATCTGTATATACGAAACTCACAGATGCAGCTACCTACACAGCTCCAGTTTTGATCCATCCCACACTAAACAATGCTCAAACACTTGAGACAGTGCCAAAAATTTCAAAACACTGTCTGAATCTTTCAAACAGAAGGGTTACAAACCCTGTATTATTACCCAGAAAATAACCCCTGCCATTAACATTCTCTGTGAACACCTCCCTAATCTGTTTAATACTCTTGAGCTTTTTGGCAGCGTCTCGGGTTTCAAAATAAACTCTAGCAGAAGTGAGGCTCTAAATGTCACTTTACCATAGCATTTGGAATCTCTATTATCAGTGAATTTCTCTTTTAAATGGGCCCAACAACATATTAAATACTTGGGAATCTTTATTCCTAGGCAATCTGGCCTAACTTATAACACAAACTTTCCCATGCTTATAAAAAAGCTACTTAATGATATAAATAAAGTGGACAGATCCACGCTATCAAAATGAATGCACTACTAAAGCTCTTTTATCTTTCTATCTTTTGCGTTCAATTTTGACAGCAGTTAACACATAGGACATTTTGGTTCTTCAGAGAGCAATCTCCCGCTTTGTCTGAGATTGCAAAAACCAAGAATAAATAAAACTCTCATGATGGCATCCAAAAACAAGGGTAGCCTAGCCCTCCGATACTTACTAAAATACTATAAAGCTACTGGACTGGCACAATTAACCAAGTGGTTTGGTAAGCAGAGGGGGCCAATATGGGTAGAGATTGAAAAACATAACCTTAAGGAACGGAATCACCTTATTAGTCAGGTGCTCTGGCTTAGCCTACATCACAAATTAAATCGATCCCTCCTCCCCAGGAGTGTGGCTCAATCTATATCCTTATGGACTCAAATGAATAAAAGGGTGCCACTAGTAGAGCCAGGCTTGTGGCTTTCTCCTCCATGGACACCCCATAAAAACCCATAAATTAATAGACTCATTCAACTAAAATGCTGGATAGACAACAATTTTACTATAACTGCTGACCTATTATGGGGAAATCAACAGTGTTCCCCCATGACTTTTAGATACCAAAACCACCTTCCATTAAAGGAATGGCTCAATCGATCACAAGTCAATTCTAAAATCTCTAGTGTACTTACGTTTAATAAATGAGCTAGGAAAAACTCTATTGAAAAATGCTGCATAGATAACTCAATTGGCAATACAAATATTGCTATCATCTATAATTACCTGTTAGACAAGGTCACGCCATCTAAGCTCCACCATCAGAATTCATGGGAATCTGAACTTGACTTCACTCTAACCGATTCGCATTGGAATAAAATACATAAACATGCGACAAGTTCCTCCCTTAACATAATTCTGAGATGAAACTCATACAAAACAATTTATGAGGTTGTTCTTGACTCCAGCAAGACTGAAGCTCTTTGAGATTGCAAAAACCAAGAATAAATAAAACTCTCATGATGGCATCCAAAAACAAGGGTAGCCTAGCCCTCCGATACTTACTAAAATACTATAAAGCTACTGGACTGGCACAATTAACCAAGTGGTTTGGTAAGCAGAGGGGGCCAATATGGGTAGAGATTGAAAAACATACCCTTAAGGAACGGAATCACCTTATTAGTCAGGTGCTCTGGCTTAGCCTACATCACAAATTAAATCGATCCCTCCTCCCCAGGAGTGTGGCTTAATCTATATCCTTATGGACTCAAATGAATAAAAGGGTGCCACTAGTAGAGCCAGGCTTGTGGCTTACTCCTCCATGGACACCCCATAAAAACCCATAAATTAATAGACTCATTCAACTAAAATGCTGGATAGACAACAATTTTACTATAACTGCTGACCTATTATGGGGAAATCAACAGTGTTCCCCCATGACTTTTAGATACCAAAACCACCTTCCATTAAAGGAATGGCTCAATCGATCACAAGTCAATTCTAAAATCTCTAGTGTACTTACGTTTAATAAATGAGCTAGGAAAAACTCTATTGAAAAATGCTGCATAGATAACTCAATTGGCAATACAAATATTGCTATCATCTATAATTACCTGTTAGACAAGGTCACGCCATCTAAGCTCCACCATCAGAATTCATGGGAATCTGAACTTGACTTCACTCTAACCGATTCGCATTGGAATAAAATACATAAACATGCGACAAGTTCCTCCCTTAACATAATTCTGAGATGAAACTCATACAAAACAATTTATGAGGTTGTTCTTGACTCCAGCAAGACTGAAGCTCTTAAATCCTCCTTCAGGGGCTGCAACTCCCCAGGTACATTAAGAGATGTCCTTTGGGACTGCCCTAAGATCGCCCATATATGGTGAGAAACGTACAAAATTTTAGAGAAGCTATGGGTACATACAGTAGGATCCCCCAAAAACCGGAAGAAGCGTTACTAGGATCTAAATATCAATGGTCTCTACAAAGAAGCTCAACTTCTCTCAAGTCAATTGTTTTTAGCAGTCAGGACAACCATCACAAAACATTGGAAATCGGCTGTTCCTGAATATAGCGTAATCATGAAAACAATCTAATTCATACACTCAATGAGCATTATCTAAGCAGACTTAGACAATTCCCATAGAAAGACCATGTCTGGTTGGGCTAAGGACAGCACTGGGCCCCAACAGAGCAGAGCCTCATGGAGACCATGGGTGTCCAAGTTCAGCCCTGGTGGGCAGCACACAGGCCGGGGTTTGAGGATGTCCTTTCGGTGCACAGGTGAGTCAATCAGCATGACGAAGAAGCGATAGTCTCTCTGGGTGCAGCAGGGATATCCTCAAATCCAAGCCTGTGTGCATCCCTGGTGTAGATAAAAACATACATAGTCTAACTGATTTAAAAAGTGTTCTATATTAATGCATAAAACAACTCTAGTCTTTTTGTGGGAAGGAACAAAGAATCATTTTAAAGTAATTAAACACAATTTCTCAGGTCAAGCAGTGGATGAAATTTCAGCTTTTTCTCAAAATATATTGTATTGTGATTTTGAAAGTTTTTAAATTAATTACAATCAACTTGCTGTTGAAAGGTATTACACTTATATTTTTTCTGTATTCTGACTTGTACCATACTTGTATTATACTAGCAGAGGATCTTTGTGCAATTGCACAGACTATTATCTAATATTTCTTAAAGGTCACCTGGAGGCTGAAGAAAGAGTTATAGGGCACAAAAACATAAATCTGTCATTCCGTAAAAAAGGTACAATAAAATCATTTTCTTACTATTTTGCTATTTCATTATTTCCATTTTCTGGATCTCTTCACCGCTCCCACTGCACACAAGATAAATTCCAAAATAAAATTATGGAAGTTATAGCCATTCTAAATTTTTCAGTATTTCCCCTATATAGGAAGCATGTTTTTCTCATGAAGCGTAAAATGAAAGTTTGTGAAGTGTTAAAGAACACTCAAAAAAACACATTATTAAATGGTCCAAAAAGATCCTGAGCAAAATTAATTTTGTCTTACAGGAGAATCAGCATTTTTATGTGGTAATTAAAAAAAAAAGGAGGTACCATCTGTGTAAATCATTATCCCGCCGAGTAAAGAACAGGTTGAAGAAACATGCTGCTTCTATAAAATGTTACCCTACAGCTGGATCTTGTTGGTTTGGATCACAATATATGCCTATATTGCATATATAAAATAGATATTTTAGTGCAGTTGCCAAATAAAATTATATTATTGATACAAACAACACAGATTACTATGGTAAAAATTTTACCTAAACTATTCAGAGATATTTTAAAAGAAATAGGGACATGACCAAGACAAAGAATGAGAGAAAGTAGTAGTTGGGACGTACCGTAATAGAGATTAGTCTCTAAAAAGAGAGACAGCCACAATAAACATTAAGAGGCAGAAATAGGAGTTTTGTGGGTCAATCGGGGAGGATTTAGAATGATAACCATGACGGTAATGTAGCAGTACCCCCATACATATTATTGTTTAGTGGGTGGAATGATAAAGAGACAACCAGGTAACCCCACTTATGTTGCCACATCCATATTCTCCCCTGTACCCCTCCAGATTTCACGCAGATGCCTGCTTCCCTTGATTACCACTACCTGATTCTTTTCCCCACACTCAATGAATCTACCTTCATATGCACCCTTTCTGCATCCACTTGTCTCTGACTTTCCTTAAACACTTTCTTTTTAGACCACCCAGAAATCATCCTCTGATCCTCACATTTCTCATATTCTTAGTCCGTACCTTTTAACGAAAAAGGACCCTCTCTGTGCTCTATATCTTTCTATTTAATTGTATTTTACATGACCTTTTCAGGCTTCAGAAATGATTTTGAGGAAAACAAGCAAAAGGAAAGAAATGAGGATATTGGTGAGTGATCATTAATACTGGAGTTTTTCTATTTAAAAATATTGATAAAACAGATTTATACAGTTCTATTATGCTCAACATCTGCCTCTAAAAAAGTATTAAAAATATTTTATTATCACTATCACTATCCCCATGGGGGTCTATACCGACTCTTAAGGGCCCTATCACTATCCCCGTTGGGGTCCCTGTGGATATCCATAAGGCCTCAACTTACTCCCTGCCTGTATATATTGGCAGACAAATGTATATTAAGTAAATAGTTCAGAGAGAGCATGTATATATCACTCTGTCGATAAAACTGCATGAACTCAGATGAATATAAATCATAAATGTAACTGTGTTTTCATGGTTTCAGTTCGAGACGTGGAAGACAAGACAGTTTCTCCAAAAACAAAGGATGAAAAATATAAACCTGTTACAGCCTTCAGTAAGATATTCAAATGAATTCAGATTTATTGATATTGACTAGTATTTATGTAAATGATATATTCAATATAGACCTCTTGTTATTATAATTTGTGTTAAGATAATAATAATAATAATAATAATAATAATTATGCTTCAGCATATGCTACAGTAGTCATTTTGGGAAGTGATCTCCAAACAACATGTAGATATTAGAATTCTAAATCTATCAGGTATTTAAAAGAATATATTGCCAGTCATTAACCTTTTATTTATACTCATATTTTGATGCTATGTTTGGAGATCTGAAAGAGAGGATCAGTCATTGTTAGGAACACATCTCAGTTGTGTAGATGGCATGTTTCCTTAAAGATCTACTGGAGTGATCATACAATAGAGCTGCATTTGTTTATTTAGTTACTGGTCATCAATAAAAATCAGTATTTGAATAAAGAAAATCAGTTCAGCTTCTAAAACTCATATTTGAAATTAGCATTGTAGCTTGCAATATATGTGTCAGACTCCCGATTATGTGTCCAGGAGAGGAGAGAGGATCTGCCAAGATGCCTTCCTAAATGTTTTCTAACCAATGTAGCTTAGCATAGAATCACAACTGCAGGGAAGTAGGCTAGTATAGCATGTAATCAGGACATCAACTAAAGATTTCTGTCAGAACAGTATGCCTGGGCAGATCTTCTCCTTCCACCTGGATTAGATAGGATGAGGAAAGCAGCATGTCTACAACACTAAACTTCAACTGTAAAATATAAAAGCTACGTTGATTTTTTTCTACAAATACTGTTTTTTATTACATTTTAGGAACTAAATAAACAAATTAAACTCTATTGTTTGAGCACTAGAGTGGTCCTTTAAGGCTCTCACCCTGCTCCAATGGTACGCATGGTAGCTAACTAATCTCTTACTCACCCCTTCTGCACTTCATGGAAATCATATTGTGAGGAGGTGGAAAAAAACAAACAAACTGTATAGTTTGTAGCCTGAATTAAGGCAAGTAAGCCAAGTAAGTCTCATGGTGTTATGTAGTGGTAGTGTAGCAGGCAGAGAAGTGGTGGGGAGAACAACAAGGAGTTACATACAGTAGTTGAGAGGGATTTGATGCGTGAGTCGATTAGGCAGGGGGCCTAGGAAAAATCCTTGAGGTGAGCAAGCACTAAGTGCTAGTGGGAGAGAAATAGTGCCACAAAAGGAAATGTTAAATGTTTGATTATTGAGATAGGATTTGAACCCCAAAAGTGCTGTGTACTGGTCATTTGTATCAAAGGCAGCCAAGAGATTCATAAGTATTAGGAAGGAGATGTGTAGTACAATGACTAGCCATTAAGCAAGCAATTTGTGAACTTAAAGACTGCTGACTCTTTTGTTGGAGACAGAAGTCAAACTGTAACACGTAATGAGTTTGAGGAGAAAAAGTGGGATAAGCAGCTGTATATGAGACAGTCAGTAATAATACAGATAAAGGGTGGTAGTTTTACAAGTGAAATTGGTGTAATTAAGGTATGCTTGAGAGATGCTAAAAACTTTAGGAAACTGCTGAAGATATATGGGAGAATAAGGATAGGTGTAAAAGCTAATTGTCTGTTAAAGAAAGCTCATCCATAGTTACAAATTAAAATATGAGTATTGAGGTGTGGTTCATACATTCATTCATTTTTCATTCATGATTCCCAAAAAATAAGATAAATACAAATCCTATGTTTATCATATAATTGTCCATAAACCAACACCAATATGAGTAGTTCAACACCTAGCTTTACAATGTAACTACCGAGCATAAAAGAGCATAATATCCAAGGCCTACTGTTCTTGATCCAAATCTAGTTCTATTGTATAACCAAATAACTTGAATGACAACATATTACATATGACCGATATTGTTTACTTTTTTGGTATATATTATTAAAGTAATGCAGTAGATATTTGCTTCGCCAATTTTTTCACTTTTTGTATTTAGTTAACTTATTAAGTTGGTAAATTGAGTCAGATAGGGAATACCTACCTCATGTAGATATCAGTATTATTCCACTGTTCTTAAATTATGAAAGCAGAATTTGGTTTTCAGTAGGTAACTGATGACCTTTTTTTTCTTATCCCAATAAAGGTTATCCTTGGGACAGATCAAACCTGAAATCTCTACAGATAGACCTGGAGGCATTTAAAAAACTTGATGCTTATGCTTCAAAGGTATAAAGCAAGTGTCATGGAATACTACTTGATAGTCCATTTTCCCAGCTCGCAGTTTCTCAGACACATCTTTGCTATACATACAGTATATTTCCCCTGGTTACCTCACTTTGTCTTTTCCAACACACCTAATCAATTTCTTTCTGATGTCAGGTCATTAAGTAAATATGATATAATCCTTCATTCTTATCTCTCTCTTGATCTTTGGTGAAATTAGTTTACATCTCCCATATACTCATGAAGCCTACTTCTTTCAATAAACCAGCAGGATCACCGTTTATCTTTACCATCTTTGCACTGATGTAACTGAGTTTTTTCACTCTATAAATACTCTGCCAACCCAATTACCGGTATCTCTTAGACTTTAAGCTGTCACATTAGCAGGGTCCCTATATCCTCCCAAACCAGCATATATGTGTAAATGCGCAGTCTTGTTTTATTTATACTGCTTCTCACATTTTCTTGTACCCTTCACACTATGCAACATGCTGGTACTCATACTTAGAATATAATAGTAAAAAAGTTCCATCCAAATGGTTTAAATGCTTTGAGTTGTTCATCTTTCTAACCCCCTCCCCTAGGTTTCATCAGAATCATATCAATTGTCAAGTATCTTTGTTGCATTAGTATGTGTCTTCACGTTCAGAAATGTCTTATTTCATTAGAAGTTGGATCTCTTGATCCAGGAGTCTATTCAGTAGATCTCTAATTATAACTGATCTCTACTTATTTGGTCGTTCAGTTTCTGTGGAATTTACTAACTGGACAGTGGCAAAGTAAATGGGTGGTATGGTAATGCTATTTTTTATTTAAACCAGAACTGATATCCATACAGGGTGGGTTTAAATAAGAATATGTCTAATACAGTCTAATATTCCTAATCTGTAGCTTGGCATTATGTGGTTCAATATAACCATCAAACCTTACCGTATGTCAAGGTATGCTCAGCTGTCTTAGTTTAAATCAAAAGCTGCTTTTTTCCTTCTACAACTGGTAAACACATTAAATATCATACCATTGGCTCCATCTAAACCCGTAACTACGGGTTTAACTAATTGATTACGTTCATGGCCGCACATCCAACGTTCGACAGATGGTTTACAGATTTGCCTCTCTGTCCCGTAGCTCCCGCCCTGTTATAATTTAATAGCTCCGTAACTCGACAACATTTCAAGCTTGCACATACGGGCTTGGAATTTAATGTGGCTCAGAGTTAGGTATATTTGTAAGTATATTTTGTATGAGTAAAATCTCAAAATATTTTATTTCCACTCTTTATTAGCTAAATACCAAAGGAAGCATTGACTTCTTGATGAAGAATCTTCTTCAGGATGTTCGTACAGACCTGGAAAAAATACGTGCTATTTGGATTTGGATATGTTATCATATAGGTATGTCATAATTGTTGGATGATATGTAATATTTTGAAGAAAGAACAAAAGCTTACGGTATTACTTCTAAACTACACATCAAAAGAGTATTCTTTCGACTGCAATGCCTATGCACTAGAATACCTTGTATAAAGGACACACATTAAAATATTACACACTCTAAAGTAATTTGTTCCTCTTCACTATGAAAAATGTCAACTAAGTACACTAAAGCATTGGTGTGTGCTCAGGATACCAGTTTTAGTAGTGCGTTTACATTTTCTATTAAAGTAATGTACTATAATAATAATACTTACAGTATATTGGAAAATGCAAAGATTTCTTGCTGTGCTGGGGGTTTTCAGTTGTTCATCTACACAACTGTGTTACATACTACTAGCATTGTACTATATTGATGAACTGTGAAGAACTACTACCAGCTCCTCTCAGTCTTATCCCTCCAATGGAGAATAGCTTACATTTTTTCTTTCTTCCTAAAATCATACTGTTTGTACCTGTTTGGGCCTGTCCACGGTAGCTCATGCAAGTGATTAATGCACAGACAGTGAAGATCAGTGTTTCAAATTAGCCTGTCAGTTACTTCTCTCAAGCAGTATGTTGCAGAATGCTGACACTGATTGGTTACAATGAGACACTGCGCACCATGTACTTAAAAGTATACTGTCTTCATGAGCTGCAGAGGGGGAGAAACCAATTATAAACTATTTGTAAGATTTGAGGCAGGAAAAAAACAGAGCTTTTAAGCACTTCTTAATGAAATATTGTACACAAAAGTAAAGAGATACATAAGTAATCATATTTGTAGTGAAATTCAGAAACCTTCCATGTTCCCTTAACTGATATTCTTGAACTTATACTTAAAATAACGTTGGTATTTTTTCTTTGGGTTCTATCAGAATATGACACTGCAGGGTTACAAAATAAAGCCCTGAGATCTACTGATCCGAGTGACATCTTAAGCACCAGGAAGGGTGTCTGTGCTGGATACTCCTCACTATTTGAGAAAATGTGCAAGTAAGTGAAACCAATACAAAAAAACAAGTCAAAAAGCAAAATCACGGTTGTATTAACTGTATAAATCATTGTTGTTATTGTTGTTGTTCAGTCGTGCCAGAATCTGTGATCTTATGGGCCTCAGCATGCCAGCCACATCTGTTATATCTCTGGTTGTGCTTATGCATAAGATTATCTGTAGTATGTTTCCAGTTCCTTCTCCAGTGGACTGTGATTTGTCTGACCTCTCTGCAGTTATATGCCCATCTTGGGCAACCCTACATGATACAGCAAATTGCTATTCAATTGCTGCAATTCCCCAGGGCCACAAATGGTTTCACATCCGTAAATGGCAAATGTAGAAGAAAATCCTATGAGTACCAGATAGGGGTTAAACAACTGTTCGTAGCACTGTAAATGCAAATAAAAAAATCAATACCACACTGTAAATTACGGGAAAGCGATGAAAGACATTAGAATAAATTGCACAACAGTCTCAAAATCTTCTATTAAAAAAATATATATTTTATTATGTGTCATTTCGGGGTTATATCGATCCTGCAAATCAATTATTTTGTATTTGCGAGTCCCATCATATTAACCTACAACTTGACATGTTGTAAAGGTAAAATTGGGCATGTTAAAGTTATCTAGTATGAGTAGGAAAGTGTTGTTATAGTAAAATGGTAATGCCAGTCCCTGAGACATTATCCGCATGTACTCAAGAACAGACGCATAACACTTTAGACACACCACTCCCATTAGTCATAGTTATAGATAGATTGTTATCTACCTACTTCTCTGCTGGTAAATTGGTAAATTGTATTTTATTCAAATCAGTGTAAAACTGGAGGAAAATTGAAGGGCCACTGTTGTGCATTTACAAGTAAATTTCATATGTTTTTTTGCTAGGCACTTGCTATTAAAAACAGTAAAATAACATTTATTTTAAATTGCATTACTACTGTTAATTGCCTAGGCACAACAAACAAAAATATTAAGTGGTCCTTTAAGTGTGTCACATGTAGCATCACCCTGTTGCAAATGTTCTGGATTTTAAGGGTGCCCCGTACAAGCAATGGATGGTAGCCAGTTGGTCCCCAGATCAAAAAGCCTGTTACAGATCACCAGTGGCACTCAGCCACCCATTTGTATAATCTTAAAGAAACTCTGAAATTACCATTAGTGCTCTGGGATACAGTAAGTGCAAGAGTAATCTATTACCCCCACCCTCTCTCTTTTTAATGTTTCACCTTCCTCAATTACATTCTTTCTTCTTCAGATCTGTGCTATACCCCATTTATATCTGAATGTGCTTTCCCTCCCATCTATCCAATCCACACCCACCCACCCACCTTTTATAGCACTGGTCTTACCTTTTATAGCACTGGTCTTTCCACTGTCACCTGCAATTCCCATAGCTGCTACAGACACATAATTATTAACTTTTGACTCTTCTTGCACATCTCATCCTCCTTTGCCCATTGTAACCTCACTCTTTCACTTTGTTTATGGCCTATTCAAATTCCCACTTTCTACTACTGTCCAGGTTTCTGCCTCTTCCATTCCCTTTAGATCAGGGGTTGGCAAGATCGGTCCTGGAGGACCTCACACATGCCTGAATTTAATGATATCCCTGCTGTGCACAGGTTTGCGTGTGGTGCCTGTGGGCCTGTAATTATGGGCTTGTGTCAATTTAATACATCTGTAACTGTAACTAATTTCTTACCACAGACATAAGGGCAATGTGAAGGTAATTACGGGCACAGTTTCTTCCTGCCCTTCTATCTTAAGATAGATTATTAAAATGAAAAAACCTTATTGGACTTAAATAACTTCTTTTTTTTTAACTGCAATGGTCCCTTAAGGACTTACAGCCTTATTAAATTGCGATTCGGCAAATTTAAAAGGGCTTTATTTAAGCACATAGCATATTTTTTATAAAAGTTTTTAGTTAGTGAAGGCCTTGCTTTTGCATAGAAGTACACTAACTAAAAACTTCTGTAATAAAACAAGCAGTGTGCTTAAATAGAGCCCTTTTAAATTTGCTGAATCACAATTTAATAAGGATGTTAGGGTTCACACATGCAGCTCGCTACGTGAAATAGTTTACCCATCACTTTTGTGACACCATAAAGACAGGGAAAAAATATGTGGTTATGGGATATTTTCACACACAGTAGTTTTTAATAAACATCATATTGTAATAAAATGCATTTTTCTATGTGATGCTGTTGTATATTTATTTTGTATATTAATAATATATATGTAGCAAATTTGCTAGTGCACTGGTTAGGTAAATTTTTAATTTTTTAGGTAGTATATGTATTTTTGAATACTCTTCATTAAAGTCCAGGATGTTAACCCTATATATTAATGTTTTTATATTCTGATGATTTAATTAAATGGTGAGCACATATTTCATTTGTGTGCACCTGCAACAAGGTGACTTAAAACTTGCTTTATTTCTCTTCTAGCATTGCAGGTGTACAATGCAAGACAGTAAGTGGGTTTTCAAAAGGTGCGGGATACAAGATCGGGCAGACTTTTTCTGGGAGCAGTGATCATGCCTGGAACATGGTGTATCTGGAGAAAGGCTGGCACCTTCTGGACAGCACATGGGGAGCTGGTCACGTTGATGAGAGCATGAGTAATTTTTCATTTAAGTAAGTATATGATAATTTCTTCTAGTTACAGTTTGATGCCACTTAATCTTTAGTGAATAGCAGGCTGATGTTGTGAGATAAAGACAAATCACTGAAGTGATATTTGGGTCCACTTAAGAAGTTACTGATAATGAAGTCTGTACTGGTTTACATCATCAGAAGTGCAGTTTCTTGCAAAGACCAGAGCCAAGTTGACTTAACCACAGAGAAAATCACACCAAAATGCTCAGCTTAAAGTAACAGGCTTTTAAGTATGCCCAGTCTATGGGCCTCATTCAATTCGGGGCTGTTACTTGCAAGTAACTTTCCAATTTGCTACTTTTGGGCTACTTGCTCCAGTAGCTCTACTTTTACTTACCTTTTCAATTGGCCGCGCCTGCAGGTTAGTCCCCCTTCCCGATAATTGCAAACCATGCTATCGGCAGTAAGCATTTGCGTGCTTGAACATGATCACGACCGCCGTCCCGTAATTCGTGTTTCAAGCCCGCAAACTCAGAGCACTGTAAATGCAAATATAAATTTAATCCAGCACTGTAAAGCAGTGTAAATGGTGGGGAAAACAATGGATGACATTAGAATTTAAAGCACAACATTCTCAAGCTTGCACATCGCCAAAATCAAATACTTTATTGTTTGATTTCTGTCCAAAGTCCTAGGGGCTTGAATGACCTCCAAACCCATAACTCGTTATTCAAGCCCGTAGGACTTCAATGAAATATGGAGGTTTATTCCAAAGTCATACGGGCTTGGAGGTTGAAGCCCGTAGAACATTATGATGAAAATTGAACATGAAATAAAATATTTTTGCCCATTTGTGAGAATGGTGTGCTATTAATTCTAAGACCAAACATCACTCTCACTTCTAATAAAAGTACAGGATTGCTTTTTTATTTGCTTAATTAGTGGTATGATTTGTAAGTAAGACCTTTGCGGGACCTCCTTGGTACCAGTAACCTGTTGTTCGTGTTTAGCCATTTACGGGCTTGACGGAAGGGTAAGTCGTAGCAATTGAATAGCGATTTGAAAGATCAGAAAGTAACTTGCTATTATAAGAAAAGTAAGGGATAGTAGTGTGCAGTAAGTAACACGAATGGGGCACGCAAGTAGGAGGCATTTGAATAGCAAAGTAACTGGCTACCTTTACTTGCGGCCCTGGATCTCAAGTAAGTAGCAATTGAATGAGGCCCTATGTGTAAATATTCCCAAATGAATATGAGGAAAAATATTGATCCAGGCCACCTCATAATAAAGGTAAATAGAGAGATGCAAGAGAGGAAATAGTTATGAAGTAGAGTAATCAATTAGAACCCTTTGGAGTTCCAGCTACTGACATCTTTTAAGTAAAAATAACATATACATATATAAATTGTTTTTCTCTATGTGAAAAACAATAAAACAATATATATATATAAATATATATATATATATATATTCGGTATAATGATACTTATACATAATAAATACTTTTAATTACAAGTTCTGAAAATGTGTAAGTAAAGTAAAGCTTCTCTTAAACAAATCAGGTTTCAAATCTTAAACAAGTTTAGTCTCCACAGGAGCATAAGGCAGTCTTACCCTTGGGAGACCAAGTTTGGTTGATATCTAAAAGGTTAGTAGTGGTGGTAATTAACAATGTCAAATCTTAGGCAAAAGGTCAGGGCTAGTCTAAAACAGGATAAAATGTTACAACGGGTAAGAGGTCTGGACTAGCAGTGGTAAACAATATTCAGGTCACAGATATAGATTATATCCAAGAAATGCAAATAACACTCAAAATCATGCCCACAGCACATAGTTTTTTTTTTCAGTCTGACACCTTTTTAGTGATGGGTGATTTTAGCTCAGTAACTGACACCTGCTGCATGAATTTTAGTTGTTCTCACTTTGTTCACATTGAGGTGACAAAAAATATGTCAATAAATGCAACTTGTACGTAGTTACAGAGCGCAATATGCAAAGATGATGTGGTTGCACTAGCTATCATTCCAGAAGCTTCCACTCTATGTAACAGAGACAATTTTAGAAATAACAGATGTGAAACCTTCTGCAAAAAGGGTAGGTTGTACATCCAATGCAGAAACCCAAACATGTTCTTTGTGACCATAGCCCTTCTTCTGAGATGCATGGAAAAATATTTTGAAGAACCAAGATATCAAAAAAGGTTGTATGAGAAACATTGGTTATGCATAGACTGGAATATAGTTGTAAATTAAATGTAATCTAGATGATATGCTGAATGACCTTGAGTGAATAACAGCTGATGGAAACAGAGAAGTCCTGTTGCCAAGCCTTTTAGACCCTTTACCCTGATTAGAAGCAGTTTTGGGAAAGCACTCCAGTATAAGTGGAAATGTGACTTATATGTACGGAAGCAGGGGATATCTTAACTTATCCCGCAGTATGGTTATTTAAAACATATTCAGCCAACAGGAATCACACAGCACATTATCTTTCTTTTGCGCAGTGTAACAAAGAACGTATTCATCTATGGATTGTTCAACCATTCATTAAGTCGGTTGGTCTAAGGGTGGCTTGTAATGAATGGTCAATGTCAATACTGAGCCTGCTAAAAAAGGGCTTTCCATGAGTTGTTAGCCCCTTCAGACAGAACGCACATGTTGACCTCTTGTATCCTGAAGCTTTCCCAATTAAAGAAGTAGAAGACACAATTTTTAGAATCAATATGTGAGTCCATTGTCATTATGGAACAGGTAAAGGTTGTGGTAGGCCAGCAGGAGGAAAGACAAACATTCTCATTCTTTTCTTACCAGTGGATCACATATATAGTTCTCAGCAGTGCAGGCTTGCCAAAATCCGTTGGTAGCGCAACGGTAAACTGGCGGGCTCGCAAAGCAAGCCCGCAGCAACTGTGGCCCTCGCAAAGCGAGGGCCTGCAACTGCGGGCCGCAATTGCAAACCTCGCAAAGCGAGGGCCGAGGTTGCTGGCAGGCAAGGAGCGCCAAAGGCCTTAGGCGCTTATCCCTTCAACCCTGTACGACTTAGGCAGGGAGCGCCGAAGGTACTCACTGCGCTGGTGGAGATGAGCGCCATAGACGCTCATCCCTACGACCCCGCACGACTTACACATCATAACTACGACCCGCGGAACTACACATCAACAGAAAACTCAAATACACAGTTCACACTGCGAGACCCGTAGCAGTTTGAACAAAATTGCATGAAAAAAAGTTACGGCCCGTAACACTTACAAAAGGAAACCACCACTTAGAGAAAAAAAATATACGAGCTGCAAAAAATACGAACTTAACAGCTGACCGCGCACAGCGAAAAACACGAAAAAAACACAAAATACAAAAAAAAACTAAAAAAAACATCACTCACAGCAAGGGGGGGCCACCCAGGACATCTGGGAGTGAGGTTACACGCGAATTTAAGTCCAATTTCCAGAGTTTCTCGACTCAAATTATCCACACCCGCGTGACACATACACAATCCCCGCCATTTTACTACACTAACTTGCAAAATATGGAACTACACACTTAAACAAACGGTTTGCCCTCATGCACGCAGCCTATTTACACTACACACTTCACACTTTGCTGACACTTACACCTCAGCAAAACTGCAAATGTACATTGTATGCTGCAGGAACATTAAAACAGATTGTTAGCTCTTCAGCATATTGCTTGCTGCATATATTAATTACAAATAGGTAAAGTATGTTAATTTATGATTTAATTAATTAACTAATTATCATAAAAAAATACATATTCAGAAAAAAAAAAAAACAGACGATAGGATCGCAATAAACATCAAAGGCATTCAGCGCTCGCCTCACAAGGAGCACCAAGGGTGCTCAGAGGAGCAAAAGTATACCAGGGAAGAGGCTTGCAATGAGCGACAAAAGGCGATCAGCACAGAACTTGCAATGAGCGCCAAAGGGGCCCTGACAAACAAGAATACACTAACCGAGAGGCTCGCAATGAGCTTCGAAGGTACTCACACAACCAAAAGACTTACTTTCTGTGGCAAACAGCATTACCTGCCTTACAATTCTATTTCCGTAATTTTTTGATGGGCAAGTCACTAGTTCTTGAAATAATGTCCTGTGTTTCCTTTCTCATGGGTGCCTAGACAAGAGTCATTGGACTTTTGGAGTCCCTTGACTGAAAAATAGACTGAAACGTTTCTTATAAAACGGCTACAATGAACGAACATGGCAGGAAAAAAAAATTGTTTTTCTTTGTCTGCTTGTATGCAGAGAAATATCTTAACGGAACATTAGCTTTGATGATTTATAACTCATATCTCTAGAAGATCACAAAATTGAACCTCGTGAAGACTTGTCAGGATGGCAAGCATTCTTCAAGTAGACCAGATGTCTCCATTCCTCAGCTATCATCTCTTCTTAATGGAGGCAACCTAGCCCAGATGTAAGGAATGTGTTGTTAGGGTAATAATCCTTAATGGTCAAATAGGTAATGCTCAAATGATTGCAATTGATGTCACACATAACTAGAGGTGTTACATGTTCCTGGGTGAAGTTCTTGTTGATGAAAGACCTTTCTGATATGAAAAATTAAGAAAACTTGAGTGAACCTATGAAAACTTGAGTGTAGAGTGAGTGACCCTCCCATCAAATATGCATTGGACAAATCAGGTTGTTCAGATTAGTGGTTATAGATGTGTTAAAGATTAGAGGAGGCCCTGGCATTTGCCAGCATGTTAATCAAAAATCACTTCTCTTGCCAGAAAAGACAAAGGGGTATGAGGTTTAGAGCCTGAACTGTGGAAATGTGGTGCTAACCATTCAGAAGTGTGCAGTTTCTGCTTCTCGTTTTGTTTCTGAGAGGGCTGCTCTCATCTTTTATGGTACAGGTTAGGCATAATGTTATCATTCTTCAAGGTTCTGTGGAATTTTAGTTTCGGTCAGTTTGTCCTTGATAGTGTTTGAGAGAACCTTTCTGAAAGCAGTGACCAGGGCCCTGTCATCCACATTGCAAAAATAGCATATGAAATTTAAAAAAGATGGATTTTCCACAATGGCAATAAAGCTATGTAATCGTATGATACTGTTCCAGGGGCATCAAAGAGGTGCTTGAAGACTTCTTAGTCTTCCAACTCGGGAGGTTTATTTTCTTATAAACATAAGGCCACAGTTAGGGGACATTACCAGCCTTATTAACTTCCAGCCTCGTAGATACAAGGCTTCTACTTAAACCCTATGTGCTGCAAATTTAAAAAAGTTACGCTGCTATTAAATTAGCCCTGCTGCGAGCAATGTGTGAGCTACGCAGCAGGGCCATCCGTATCAACACAGAGAAAATCTACATGAGGAGGGACAGCCTGCAAGATGATCTCGCAGGCTCCCACACCTCATTGATTGCTTCGGGGGTCCTGAAAGGGACCCCCCCCCGGCAGTCCCACATATAAGCCCTGCCGTGGGGGGTACTCCAACTACCCCCCGGCACCTAAAATTAACCCGCCTCTATGGGGGGGACCACTGAAGTGACCTGCATTAACCACTTGCTGCAGGGGTCCATAGGGACCCCAGCAGCCCCCCACATTGACCCCTTGCAGCGGGGGGGTCCCCTATAGATCAGGCCCCCGCTACATTTAAAACTTTTAAATTCCCCGCTGCGGCTCCTTAAAGGGCCCGCGGCACACTATTGACCAATCCCGTCCGCAGCACCTAAAATTAACCCCCCTCTATGCTGAAGTCCCCATCAGGAGCCCCGCAGCCCCCCACATTAACCCCTTGCAGCGGGGGTCCCCGGTCGGCACCAATCGTGACCCCGCTGCGTTGAAAATTTAAAATGTCCCGTCTCGCGGGCCCTTAAAGGACACGCGCTAAAAAAATATTAACCCTTGCTATAATTACCCCCCCAGGCAACTAAAATTAACCCCATCACTCATAGGGCTCTAAACAGACCCCCATAAGCCCTTAATTAACCCTGTCACCCATGGGGATCAATACAGAGCCCCATAAGCCTTTAATTAACCCTGTCACTCATGGGGGTCAATACAGACCCCCATAAGCCCTTAATTAACCCTGTCACTCATGGGGGTCAATACAGACCTCCATAAGCCTTAATTAACCCTGACACTCATGGTGGTCAATACAGACCCCCATAAGCCCTTAATTAACCCTGTCACTCATGGGGGTCAATACAGACCCCCATAAGCCCTTAATTAACCCTGTCACTCATGGGGGTCAATACAGACCTCCATAAGCCTTAATTAACCATGACACTCATGGTGGTCAATACAGACCCCCATAAGCCCTTAATTAACCCTGTCACTCATGGGGGTCAATACAGACCCCCATAAGCCCTTAATCAAACCTTTCACTCATGAGGGTCAATACAGATCCCCATAAGCCTTAATTAACCCTATAACTCACGGGCTCTATACAGAGCCCCATGAGCACTTAAATGAACCCTATAACTCATGTGGCTTTATACAGAGCCCTGTGAGACTATATTTACCCTCCTCAGTCCTATAGGGGTCTATATAGACCCCTATAGGACACTATTAACCCCTAGGTTAACCCTACAAGTCCCATGATGGTCCTCCAGGACCCTCGTGACAAAGTCTAAGCACCACATTACACTATTAACCCTAACTATAACCCATTAACCTATACCAAACCCTATCCTCCATTCTTTATAAGGTGTTAAGTTTGTTTTTTGCCATGTACTAAACCCCTGTACAGTGCTACGGAATATGTTGGCGCAATATAAATAAAGATAATAATAATATTAATAATAATAATATAATAATAATATATTATGTTTTGATGTGATGCAACTTGCATTATAACACAGAGCCCAAGCATGAAGCAAGTAGAATTACAACTCTTACATGTGTGCAAAAGTCTGAAAAAGCTGTGGCTAATAAAGTGTCTTGTAACTGAAATAAAATTTGAATTTTGACATATAAACCTGATAAATAATAAATAATTAACAAAAAATCATCATCAAGGCTCTAGTGCAGTAATTATAGGCATGGCCTTGTTGAAATTTAATATATAAGAGTTTGAATAAACAAATTGATCTTCCCCATAAAGCTGGAGTAATTCTGTTGATTTTAAATAGAATGGAATGATATAATGAGTGAAGATCACTAAAATGAGGTATATGTAGTGTTCCTTATGTGAGCATCACAATGATGATGTATATGTAGAGGTCCTTATTCACATTATGATAATAAAGTCTTGGGAAGAATGTACAAACATGTTTATACTATTGCTCCACAAGTTTTATCACAAGTAAAATAAATGTATTTTCATGACCTATCTGTTTTAGGTACAATGAGTTTTATTTCCTGACGCATCCCGCACTCTTTATTGAGGATCATTTTCCAGAGCACAAAGAGTCTCAACTACTGGTCCCGCATGTCTCCCTAAAGAAATTTGAACAGAATGCTCGCCATAAAAGTCAGTTCTATAACCTTGGATTGCTCTCCTCTCAGCCAGATAAAGGAGTGATTGAAACAGGTAACATGAGGTTTTTATATTTATTTATATTTTTAAACATAGACAGATATGAACCATTTTGTCCATATAGTCTTCCCATTTTCCTATTTCTTTAAACTACCTCAGTTGGTTCTTAGATTTGTCCATTGTTATGATATCCTTATTCTGACCCCAAACCAATTTGAGTCACCATATCAAGTTTTTGCTATAATTTATACTGGGTGGTTAAATATTTTTACCCTTAAGTAAATTAATTTTCATTCTAAACCATTCACAAATTATTTTCAATAAATCTGTGCAAATGTTTGTGTAATCAACAAGGAAGCATCAATCCTTTCAGAATCTAATTATTACGATATTTGAGAGAAACCATGAACAAGACAACCATGAGTTACTTCACTGGTAACCATTCACTTAATATACACATACATACATTTATCTGGCTCTAATACTGAACTAATGCTTTACATATAAACAAGTCCTTTTCCAACATTTAATAGCAATTCTACAGAAGAAGTGTCATAAATATTTAAATATTTGTATAATATTGATCTACTGCTCGGGCTATTCTATTATATACTGAAACAGAAAGCAGTTAGGTGTGCAAGACATTTGATTTAGAAAGTTAGCGGTTTTAGTTTAATAAGGTTCGTTTATAAGTATAGTTTTTCATTGCAGATAAGAACCAATAGTCCCATCTAGTATACCCATCCTAGCTGCATAACTAACATTTAATTTGCAACATATGTCCCTCCTTGTGTAAAGTGTGCTGCTGGTTTGTACTATTTCCTCAGGAACAACTGCTGTTGCACAACCAAGGCACAAATTGTTAAAATTGTTTTCATTTGTTTGATCAGAAAGAGGGTATTTGTTAATGTGTCACAGTGTATTTTCATTTTTATATTGTGGGTACAATAAAATTATTCAAACGTTTAACTAGCTCCTGTCAGCCAACGAAGAGTAATAAACAGTACTTATAGTCATATTTGTCAGCCAAGGAGAGCTACATACTTCATACTTTGTTTAATTCCTGTTAGTTTAAAGAAAGATTTTTTTCTATTTTTTTGCATGTTAAAACAACTTTTCTTTGGTGCATAAAAACATGTCCCTTTAATATCAGCGCTTTAAGTAATTATGCTAATGGTATTGTACGTACTGTTTGACCTATGCATAAGTGACTGAGTACGTATATAACCCATACATATCACGCAAACCCAATAATGCAATTTACACCAAATGCAGGATTTAATAGGCCACAACTGTATTGATAAAAAACAACAGCAGTGATTGCTCATAAGTATCAGGTAGCAGAAAACCAACTGAGTGCCTAGGAGGTCCTTCGGGCTAACCGTGGTCTAAGACCAAAACCAAAATAATTTGACTCCACCCTATAGCGAGCAATCACCCCGCAACCCCCCAGATGTGATGATATATCAATAATTTCAATAGGTTCCTAAAAGAAAACCACAAAAAACAATAAATGAGGATGAACTTAAGCACAAAAGCTCCCACATCCCATTGCATACCAGTGGTCTTTAAAATACGCCTCAAAACCCTTTGAGCCAGCCGTATCCTTAAACAAATTTAACTCAAGAGTTTTGCAAGGGATCATGCATAATGACCGCCAATTAACCAACGCTCACTCCTTCCCAATTCCGTCATTCAAAGATGTGACTTTTGGGTAAGAATGGTGGTGTATCAAGCAAAAGAGGCCTGATTAATTTTTAGGCACTAAACAGAATGGGGAAACCTTAAAGTTGGGAATAGGCAACTCCCCAAATTGACCCACCATTCTGCCCATGCCCACTTTATTTAGCAGCTTTTCCAAAGCCAAAGCAGGGTTCTCTCTTGCCGAGCTAGAAATGGAAATAACAAAACCATCCGTGAAAACGATATAAAGTAGATCAGCGTCAGCAGACTTAACCATAGCGAAATTCCTTAGCCATGGCAATATCTTTTTTGCCAGTACTTGTGGCCTCACCCTTTGAAGCACCAATATCTGCCTTTTGTTACTTATTCCTCTTGGAGGAGGGGGGTAACTATTTTTAACCAGCTTCTCGTGTCTCGGTCATCCTCACTGCTCTACTTCTCATCATATTACCACCACACTAGTCTCCCATATGTTCTGTGAATGCCTTCTATCTAGTCCAAGTAACAGAAGAGTACAGTGCAACATTCAGATTGCTTTTCCACTATAATACTTACCAGGATAACATAAGCCTATAGCTAATTAGTAAATGTCTTTAGGATTTTTTAATACCTATGCCTACGCTCCTCGTCCTCTTTTTTTAATCCTCCTTTTTATCCTCATGCTTAAACTCCAAGAATTGAGCAAGCGGAAGAAAACTGAAAATCGCTATAAACTCACTCCACCAAATTATTTCAACTCAAGGGTGACAATAGATCACAATGAAGGCTTTTTAAGGGGAGTGTCTGCTACTTTAAGAATGGAAGATGTAGTGAAATCAGATTCTGGATTTTCTTCAACTACCTCTACACCAACGTCTTCAGCCATGGCATCACTGCCCAAATAAGAAGCTGGACTGCTTGGGGTGTGCAGACCCATGCCCTTAGTGCATCTGTCTCCCTATTATGGTTCTTAAACTTAGACAAGAAACCTTCTAGCAATCCCTGAATAGATGTGTTTGTAGGTGCATTCACTTGGAGGTTCAGTTGTAGGTGACCCAGCAGTCACCGTCCACTATCCCTTTCAAGGGGAGTCAAGTCCTGGCCAGAAGCACTTCTCCTCAGCCGTTTCCTCCTGATGTCTGCAATGAGAATGACAGTTTTCCCTGCCCCACACTGCTCTTCTCATCCCTCCCATTTGCCCATGTCCCCCATGTGAGTAAGGCGTAGATACACAGGTATAGTGTGCCCTGCCTGCAAGGTGACATGGGGTGAGACCTTTTTTTGACTTCCCTGTCTGTTTGCCTAGCATGATAGGCCGTACCCAATTCCAGATGTGTGGAACTAGATTTTGACGAGGTTCGTCTCTGAGAGAGTGATGGCAATGGGTTATCTCTGTCACAAACTCTTCCTACCCCTTACTGTGCAAGACAATACATCCTGACTCCTGTTAGGGTGTTCATCATACCTAGAATAAGGCAGTGAGCTATGCGTCCTGTGCATGTGCTCAGAGTGCCTAACTCGTGATGTGGTAGGCCGTGTCTCCTGGGTCCTGTCGCAAATAAAGTAATTCCTCTTAGACGGCGGAGAACTTGGCCTCCTCTGTACATCGATGTTTATCCTGCCTCCTATCCCCGGAGGCTGCAGAACCTGGATGACAGAATGGTGGTCCTAGTTTACACCAGCTGTATGCCTGCTTCCAATAAGTTTTCCATGCTTGCGGCAGTCCGACAGTTGCATCTGCACAACATAGGGAAGCAATGCAGGATGTAAATAATAATAATATTGATACAAGATTAACAAACCCCACTAACCTCCACTAAAGAAGCCTGCATCCCCCCCCCCCCCTTATAACATAAACCTCACAGTATAATGCAAGTACATTCCCCTACTTGGATGGTATTTCTTACAAATATTCCTGTGTGAGTCAATATCATACCTTGATATTTTAATATCAGTATAGCTAATTTGTGTCTTTTTTTTTTAATTATGTTTTTTTTTTACCCAAACAAATGTACCCTCTCCCACAATCCACCTTTCATAATATTTAGATATCCAGATCTCCAATATGGGCCCTAACCTAGGAAACCCTTTCCTTCAGCCATTACCTTGGGTCACTGCATCCATTATCGCCAGCTCCCCTCCATTTTAGTTCTCCCCAATAGTGGATACTGGAATTTTGCTCTGCCCTGAGCCCTTGCAGCGTCAAATACCTGGTATTTGATCTTGCCGGCAGTTTAACTGCGTGTTGTGTCCTCCAGAATCTGCATTCATGGGATCTTCTGCATGTGCCTGGGAAGGCCTTCTTGATGAAGTCTCTCAATGTGGTCCACTCATGCAGCTAGGGGAGGCCTTGCTGTTGTCCTGGTTGTCCTGGGAGTGACAGGCAGTTTTGGGGTGTGTATAGCCGACATCAGGGATCCTGGCTGGTGAAAGGAGTGGCTGCCTCGGGTGTCCAGGCATTAGCAGCAGCAAGGGTCCGGCCTCTCAAGGTGCCCACATCCAAGCTGGTGACCACAGGGAAGGCCTGGTCAGTTTGCAGGGCCAAAGCAACAGGGGGTGTAGATGCTGCTTGGTAGGGAACAGAGGAACCCACATCAGCGTCAGTAGCTGGTGCAGCAGCAACCATGCCAGTCCTATGGGACCTTCTTGCCAGCTCAGGTTTTTTAATCAGTCTTTTAGTCCCTCTTTGGTCACTGGAACTACCTCTCTTCATTCTTCTAGGTGTAGAGATGGGACTGAGTCTCTCAGGGAGTCTGGACTGCCTTATAGGGTGTCCAGAAGCAGGTCTTTCCAATGGGTTAGTCCCATTTGCTGTAGCCAGACCTCCCCATGAAGGGCAACTTGCTCCCTTAGTTTTTTGATTAAGCCTGTGACTATAGGTGAAGCCATGGTGTCAGATACTCAGCATGTGCTCCAGCCTTAATAACTGTCAAGGGCGGGAAAGCACCAGTTTTGAGACAACCAACACTAGCCCGGACATAAGCCCTCCCCCTCCTGGCTCCAGGGGCTGACTTTATATTCTTGTACCACCTCAGACAGAATCCAAGCTTAGTTCCATTGTCCTATTAATTTTCAATTTAAAGGATAGATACATGTCCAGCATCTTACTCACTAAATTGCTATGCACCATCATATAGTGACTTGAATTACATGTGGGAGGCAGTTGAACTTTTTAAAATTGACCAAAAGATTTACTTTTAGCTATTGCTTATATAGACTTTGAAATCTTCTGCTGCCTAAATAATAAGAGTAAAGCCTGGGCTACAAATCAAGTGACCAATTTCATGTGGACAGTCAAGTCAAGTGAATGGAGCCGTAAGAGAGGCAAGCATCTTCTGAGTCCAGTAATAAACCTGTTTCTGTGTCTCTCATCATCTTGAGACTGTAATGCATAGGTAGTGTATGTCAAGTATCCTATGCCATTTCTATAGAGGATAAGTTATGCTCTATAGTGCTTTGAAAGTGGTGGATAAAAACAATGCTCAGAAGGTGTTGAGCAGGGAAATAAGTAACTGTGACAGCCAATGTACAGTTTAAACCTGGTTTTGTTGTTTATCCTGTGAATAGACTAACTGTAAACAGATACTGACAACTCAATCTAGATATATAATTTATAAAACAAGAGATGCATCACCTGTACGACAGGTTCCAATACCTTTGTTAGTGTGGTTTAATTATTTATAGAGCAGTTCAGAGAGGGATTCCAAAAAAACAGCAGCAGCAGTAGTCTCAAACATGAAAAAAACACCTTTTCAATGTGCTGTTTGCTGTTAAATGTTGTATTATTATTATTATTATTATTATTATTATTATAGTACCACAAAGAAGGATACATTTTTTGTATGTTACTAAACGTTGATTTTATTATTTTGTTTGCATATAAAATCAATTCTAAAATCATTTAAACTCACATTTTTTATGCATACATTTTTTATCCTCCAAAACAATCCTTTAAAGTCTACAAATTTGGTTTACAAACTATCCTTTATTTTAGAATTTGAAAAATATTTTGCACCACTGTCTTATGTATATTGCTGTAGTGGTCATTTTTTTAATCTTTCTACCTAGAGAATGGAAAAGTTTCTATCACCATCGAGAGCCGTCGCCCTGTCCTTTTCACATTTCACCTAAACAAAAATGAGAAGCCAGGTTTGATTATGCTGAATGAGCATGGGATGAAACTTGATGTTTACCCCCAGAAGACAGGACAACATGTCTTAAATATATTTGCCACGAATGCAGGCTCAGAGGAGGAATACCCATTTATTATGGAATACAGAATAGATTGCAAGTCTGTGAACACCAGCATGAAGATTCCCAAGTGTCTCAACAACCCTGTTGGCCCCAGTTGGCTATCAGAGAAGGCCGGGCTCCTTCAGCCATCTCATTCTGAACCAGTTATTCACACTAAGGATGGATGCTGCACTATCAGCTTTGTACTGGAGCAGGATTTAAAGCTATTTTCTACCTTATACTCTGAAGAAACAGAGTTGGATCGCAGATACATCTTTCAAAGGCAAAAGGAAAATAAAGTGGAATTTAAAGTCCGCCTCCCACAATCAGGAACCTATGTATTGTGTGTCAATGTTAAACTTAAAAATAGTGATAGCTACATGTCTCAATGCAACTATATCATTACTTGTACAAATACTGCTGTGAAGTGGCCAGTGTTTCCATTGACATATGCAAACTGGGCCAACAACTATGAGTTGGTGGAGCCTTTAGATGGCGTTCTTGCAGAGAACAGAAATGTTACCTTTAAGCTTCATATTCCTGGAGTAGCTGCAGTATCAGTTAAAGGGAAATCATCCTTCCCTTTGACTCTCAGTGCAAATGGATATTGGGAAGGGACCTGCAGCACAGCAGATATCAAGGAGATCTATGTCATGGTTAGGTATCCAGACCAACCAAATACTTGGAACTATATTTTGCACTATCAGGTGAAAAACAAATAAAGGTAGATTACTAGAATTTTTGTTGGACAATTGATAAGATAATACAAATGGTTGCATCAATCACTGAAAGATAATTAAATTAATATTGTTTTGAAATCACTATTCATGGAAAGAAATGCAATGTCTGTAAAGGGGTCTTAACTGCATGATAAGATATTTGTGACTGCACTGTCCCTTTAAAGCGAAAGGCTTCTTCACGTTAATTACCATTTGGCTTGATGTACTAATGCCAAAGCTTTCAAATAGTAAATATTAAAAATGCTTTATAATTGTTTTCTTTACACCTAGACTTCTCACAATCTTTTTTTTATAAAGCACACAAACCGCGTCAGACTTTTTCTGACACAGTACTGTTGAAGATGTGCATTTTCATCTGTTTATATTTTAATTTTAATTAAAACATTTAAGTTTTATGAAGATGGATTAAGCCTGCTGTCCCGTTAAGTGTGCACCCAAGCTCATGGGGAGATTGAGCTAATAAGGTTTCCTTCCTGATTGTGCCATAAACCACAAGCTTCCTTCAAATGCTTATATAGTCCTTTTATTGCAAAAATACAGTTAGTTAGTATGTAAAGTGAACCCAAAAACAAAAATCTGATTTTTTTTAGTTGTTGCATAAAACAGTGTGCATAATCACTTGCAGGCAACTTGTAATTTCTATGGTCCGTTCAGAACCCATTTATAAAAAAAACAACTCATAAGGGTTTTTCACTAATTTTCTAGCACCACCATGGCCCTTATTCAATTGAGCAATTGTTGTTTACTGGAGGCCGTAATATAACCCGTACTCTCAGTTGCTATTCGATTGGCGTCTTTTAGCTACCCCTAAAATTGTAACTAAGCTTTTGATCTTTCAAGCCTGTAAAAGTTACAATGGCTAAAATCGCAAATCGCTATTCAATTTCTACAATTCCTCAAGCCCACAAATGTTTTCACACCCGTAAATGGCAAATGTAGAAGATAATCCTACGAGTACCAGATAGGACTCGCAAGGGGGTTAAACACCTGTTTGTAGCACTGTAAATGCAAATAAAAAAACAATACTGCACTTTGAAAGATGGGGAAAGCAATGAAAGAGATCAGAATTAAATGCACAACAGTCTCAAGCTCGCAAATCTGCAATAGATTTTTTTTCTTATGTTTAATTTCTGTGTTATATCAATCTCACGGAATCAATGAGTTAATACATATCAGGCCACTCAAATAGACTGAAACAGTATCGCCATAAATTTTTAATATTTTGTACATTGACAAATTTCGAGTCTGATCGCATATGGGACCTCTAAATGCTAATTGATTGACGTGTAACCTCCATGTTTTATTGAGGTAATGACGGCGGGCTCATTTACTATTGGCTGTTTCTAAATGGGTGGTTATGTCCTTGCCTAATTGATCATGATCACATTCTGAAATGCTACATACGATTGCATGGTTTACGGTTTCGGCTTACGGCCCTAAATTGTGGGCTTGTTTAATTGAATTGCTTTGTAATTGTAGCAAATTTCAAGCACAAAGACATACGGGCCCCATATGAATAAGGCCACATGTATACCTAAAATTACATGTCTCACTTAAGGTTTCTTATCTTCCAAGGCCTACTCCATTCCCCTTGTATAGTCTCCTAAAAGCTGCCATCTTGCATATTTATGACCTGAAGCACTGCTTTTTGAGATAAAGTGACTGGCAGGGGAGAGGATTCACACTACCAGTGTCATTCTTTTAGACAGCAAGTCCCAAAATATTGATTTAATTACAGAGTTTAATTTTTTTTTTGTTGCTACTTTAAGTCCTCACAAAGATGTTATGTGAAAAGTGGTTAGGTAGTCCTAAACTGGTTAAGGTCTGGTACAGTAAAACATTAAAAACTGTAAATTACTAAAACATTTTATTCCATACAGTGTATTTTCCCTTCATACACATTCGGAAACATCACTAGATCCACTACAGTACTATAAGAAATAAGTAACAACAAATGTGTTAAATGTCAGTATGCAATAACAAGCTATTTGCAAAGTTAACAGTGACCAGCTTAGCCCTTTACTGTCATGCATTGCAAGAATTTTCAAAAAGTCTTATTGCAAAAAAAAAAAAGACAAGCTATTATGTATTAACTCCTTGAATCCCAAGATTGATATAACACCGAAATTACACATAAATACATTTATTTTTTATTGCAGATTTACGAGCTTGAGACTGTTGTGCAATTCATTCTAATGTCTTTCATTGCTTTCCCCATCTTTTAAAGTGCAGTATTGATTTTTTATTTGCATTTACTGTGCTACGAATAGGGGTTAAACCCCCTTGGGAGTTCTATCTGGTACCATTAGGATTTTCTTCTACATTTGACATTTACGGGTGTGAAAATATTTGCGTGCTTACTAACCAGGGAAGCAAGGCTTGTTTTAGAGGATGCCAATTAGAGGGTGACTTCATACATATTGTCCAGGGGTTATGGACTAAATTGGTTCAACTAACCTCAAGAATATTTAATACTACACTAGCCCCTCAATTGTAAACTGTCTTCTTGGTATTCACAACACCGATTTACTTCCCCCCAAAACAAATTGTTCCAACTAATTATGTTAGCAACCAAAAATGTTGTAGCCAAAAATTGGAAATCCCCTTTACTTCACTTCAAGGAGGAAGCCATTAATGAACGATTGACACATATACTGAAAGATACTTGCCACCTGTTTATACAAATCTGGGAACCCTGGTTAACTACTCCAGATAGCATATCCTTCATATAAAACTTTTAGAAATCGCATCATTAACCTGACTGATGGGGTGTGGGAGACTGGGACGACATAGACCCCAGCGCAGATCTGACCTCTGAAATTCGAGATAATATGGTTTGATTTAGATATTTCCTTATAAAAAATATTCTAGCTGAATGTATTACTGAAGAAGTTTAAATGCCAAATTTATTTACTAATGTTGTTTTTTTTATTTGCTGTAATAGGACAAAAAACATGTAAAGTATTTAGTTTTTTATTTATAATTTTATTACAATTTTTTGAATATAAACTTCAAAAAATGTACTTAACCATATTCTTGATTTTTGTAATTTGATAGGAAATATTAACTATGATGTAAATGTCCTTAATAAAAAAACTATTGATATAAAAAATATTTGCGGGCTTGAGGAATTGTAGCATTTGAATAGCGATTTGCAATTATAACTCCTGCGGTCTTCAAAGGCTTAGATGGGTTGTAAGTTATGATCTTGACAACCGCAAGCATTATCTGCCTGTAAGCCTTAAAAAAATACGCCAATTTAATAGCAAATTAGTTTACGGGCTCAATTACGGGCTCCCGTAAACAACAATAGCTCAGTTGAATCAAGGCACTAGTCTCCTTGGCTTAAGTGGCAAGTACAAGCTGGGCTTGGTAATAAGAAAAGCCACTTTTCTCTGTGGAAAATAAAACTAATAGCCGATAACTGAGAGAGTAATGAGGAGGGGTAGACAAGGAAATTTAAGTGATCACAGTGCGTATCTGTCGCTATTAGAGTTTACCTACACGTGGACATAGAAGGATCTCTTTTACTGAATACTTACTAGTAGAAAGATGGAATAGAACAGAATAGATAGGGCAGAACTCAAGGACTGAAGCAAGTTAGTACCAGACTGGCATATAGGCAGGATACAAATAGTTCTGGCAGGAACTCAAGGACTGGAGCAAGCAGGGACTGGACTGACACAGAGGCAGGATACAACAGGTGCTGACAGTAACTCAAGGAGTGGGGCAGGCATTGCATTGGCCTGGTATAGAGACAGAATACAACCGGTGCTAATGGGAAGCAAGGACTGGAGCAAACAGGTACATGGCTGGTATAGAGGGAGGATACAACTGGTGCTGATGGGAACTCAAGGACTGGAGCAAGCAGGTACTGGACAGGTATAGAGGCTGACAAGAACAGGGAGCCAGGTACACTGACGTAGTGAGTGGGGGATCAATTGCAGGCGGTAGCTGGAAACTACCATAAACTCACACTGGCCCCAAGAATTCCAAACAAAAGACACTGATGTAATGGACCAACTCCCTTAATTAGTTAAAATGGAAGTCAGAGTAAATGCACAACTGCTGCTATAGGTATGCTAAACCTTTAAAAATCCTTCTTAGACAGACATGCCCACCTGGGAACTGCAGCAAATACTGGGAAGCAGGAAGGAGACAAAGAAGAGGCATGCTAGGGTCCTTTCCACTATACACCAGGGGGACATAGCATACATATGTAAAAAAATATAATAATATCTATTTATCTAGCAATCTATCTCTCTCCTTGCTTAACTTTGTTAAATCCTTTGATATATTTCTGAGGGTTACTATAATATCTCCCCTGTGCTCTAAGCTATACATATCCAGGTAATTTTAGTCACCATCTTTTGAATTGTTTAAATAACTACGTAATAAATACAGATGCCTTGAAACTGCAAAATAATAATTTTGAGACTGCAAAAATATATATGGATTTAGCTGGTTTGTATTGACTAATCACATTGTTAGACTATATAAAGATATGATGTAGATATATGTTTTAGACTGCTCATGTACTGTAGATCATCTGTGTACGACTGCATTGACTGTTCTGCCTAAAAAAGTTGATATCAATTCCACGTTTTCATCATATTACAAATGAATAATAATTTGTACCTCAGAAGTTTGAACTCCTACCAAAGGTAACATGGTCATTGTAGCGAGAAATGGTAAACATTCATCCAAAAAACACAGCAATGTATTGTGTTCAGATAACTTTTTTCTGGTATTTGTCATAAATTATATGGCTGCATCTATGTGACATATGCAATGACTTTCTTTGGAGATTTATAATTAAAGTAATTATTAAAACTCCTGGACAATGTATAGGTCCATTCAAATTATATAAGTAATATATATATATATATATATATATATATATATATATATATATATATATATAATATTATGTAGACCAAGCAATGTGTATATTGATCGTTATAATGGATGTACATATTCAACTTCTGGGTTTTTTCACGAGCAATGTTTACCACTGTATCTAACGCGTGGCAAATGGTAGTCCACAGAGCCTTTTGATGGATGGCATCTTGTTGTTTAAAGGATATTGTATTTGAGTACAGATATGTAAAATTGTGGTTCAGGCACTTTACATTCTCCAAACTATGACTATGAACCAATCCTGAAGTTAGATAAGCCTGATATAGCACCATGTAGTAACATGCACTCTAAAATGAACCTAAAGGGCTGTCCATAAAGAGCAGCTTTCATGGAAATTTAGTAGTAAAGATCAGTAAAAGCAATTTTACAATTTATTGTGATTAACAAAATTGATAATTTGTGAGAAACAAACTGAATTCTGTTATATTATCTGTTGGCTGTAACTCCTGTCTATCTGGAATGTAGCTGGAAGCACATTTCCCCATTCAATTATATTAAATCTGTTCAGTAAAAAGACATCTTAAGGTAGGTCAGCTGCAGACTGTAACAAAGTCTGGAAAAGATGGGTGAAGCTCCAGCCTAAAGATGGTGGGGACCAGTTAATGTCAGTGCCTGTTTTTTCATTATTACTGAAGCTTTGTGGGTCGCGACCCCTTCGAGGGTTGAATGACGATTTGCCAGGGGTCGCCTAAAACCAACAGAAATTTATTTTTTGTCTATTCTAATCTGTAAAACTTGTAATTGTACATTTTTTTCCCACTGGTCATTCGATAGATGTTGGCAGACAAATTAATCATAATGATTACAAACTTTTCCATTCTCGTAACTACTATTTTTAACTTTCACAATATATATTACATATTGTTTTTGTGATTAATCTCTACGCTTTAATTATGTTAAATTTGTAGGAATGAAAATACATCCTGCATATCAGATATTTATATTTAGATTCATAACAGTAGCAAAATTACAGCGATGAAGGAGCAAAGAAAATAATTTTACTGTTAGGGTTCGCCACAATTTTATCAAAGGGTCGCGGCACTAAAAAGGTTGAGAACCGCTGGTGTACACTGATCTTCACTACTTACTAAAGTCGGACCACTATAGTCTCATTTTAATTTTTCATCTTAAAATAATATATTACTATAGGTTACCTTGACCCAACCTGTTATTAATGAACCTGTTTATTTTTTTGTATGCCCTGCAATAGAATCCTTTCTACTAATTCTGTTGTTTTTTTGTTCGTCATTTTATAATAGAGTAAAGAAAAAAGAACACAAAATTGACCGGTATTAATACAATATTGTATTAGAATTCTGAGCATATAAGCTCAGACTAGTTATAAAACTTAACTTTTATTTATACAGCAAAAAACATCCACAAAATTAAGAATAAGAGTGACAAATAAAATCAATAAAAAACAAAAGCTGTCTCTGTTGTGGAGTATATGAAATACATGGAAATATCATTTTGCTGAGATAATTCCTATACACTATTTCAAAGAAATGTGAAAGTCTGCACTAAAACACAATGGCCTCCATTCAATTGGCCAAATTGTAATTGATGGAGCCTATAATGTAGCCTGTAAAAGTTACTTATATTAAATTGGCTACATTTTGCTACTCGCATTCCATTTTCGAGTTACAAGCTCAAAATCACTGCGGTTGTAAAAACCGCAACTCCTTTCTATCTACTTCTTTTATGTTTCTCGCCCACAATTGTTACCAGTGCTAAAGACGCAAAATCCATATTCAATTGCAACAATTTAACAAGCCTGCAGTTTCTTTTAAACTTGTAAATAGCAAATGTATCAATAATTTCTACGAGTACTAGATAGGACTCGCAAGTAGGTTAAACACCTGTTCGTAACACTGTATAAGCAAATATAAACACACTACTCTACTTTAAAATACGGGGAAAGCAATGAAAGACATTAGAATTAATTGCACAACAGTCTCAACCTCTCAAATCTGCAATAAAAACATTTTTTTTATGTTTTATATCAATCCCGGGAATAAAGGAGTTAATACATATCAGGCCACCAACATGGACTAGCACAGTTTTTTAATTCATTTTTATTGATTTCTAAGTTGCTGGATTGCGAGTATGATCGCATATCAGACTTCTAAACACTGATTGATTGTAGTTTAAACTCCATGTTTTACTGTTGTCATGTTGACAGTATAATTTACTATTGGCTCTGTCTATATTGTAACTTACGGGCTTGCTTAATTGATCATGATCATGCACTGAATTGCTATATACGGATTCATGGTTTATGGTTTTAGAATTTATCCCTGGAATTGAAGGCTTGAGTCAATTGAATAACTCTGTAACTGTTGCAAATTTCTAACCCGTAGACATGCGGCCTGTATGAAGGTAATTATGGGCTTGCAATTGAATGGGGGCCACTGTGATTAAATGGGGATTAACTTAGTTAAACTAAGGTCATTGAGCCACTGGTCCACTATCAAATGTCACATTTTGAGTTAGAACCTATTATCAGTCAATATATCATTTCTTCTATATCCTCATCAATTGCTTAATAATCAAAGTTATTTGCTCCTTGGCAATATAGATGGATAAATCCTGTACTAGACACTATCCCATCTTAAATATAGAATTAGTTCTTCTCAGACAAAAGGTTTGTTATGAAGTATAATCTCAGTGTTGAAGATATTTATTCAAACTGTATATTATCACAGATTTTAATGAATACATCATTTATTGAGTCCCTTTCTTTTGCATTGGGGCTAGATGGCAATGTTGGTTTACCACTCACTATAAGCCAAGCAGCAAAAAATTCATTTTGTGTATTAATTCTGACTTATTGTTGTCAGACAAAATAAATTCAAATATTTGCAATTAGAGGGGAGAGACTTTTATGTTTATATTTCTTTTATATGAATCTAGGATCTATCTCTTCTCATTACTATATTATTATTATTGTTATAATCACAAACTCCTATTTCAATTGAGTGTCACCAATAAGTTGTGAGTCTTTTATTAAAGGCTCACTTTGTTCAGCACAATTTCAAGAACACCACTTCAAAGATCTCCTAAAAGCATGCCGAAATACCTTTTGAATTCCTAACATAGGTGCATCCTTCACTTCACTTTAATGATAGACATTTGGAGTTATCTCATTACTTATGAAAACTCCATGAATGCTCATTGAAGCACATTTTTTGGTCAAATGTGCTAATTTGCTACTTGGCAAACTATGCTAATGTGAATCCACTATTATACCTTATTGGTTAAAATTTTTGTAAAAACATAAATATGCAAGTGTGGAATATTTTTTATGATGATACTTCTCTGCTTTCAGTGACAGTGCAACAACGTTTGTTCTTAGGTGATACAACAGTATATATAAGACATTAGAATTAATTGCACAACAGTCTCAAGCTCACAAAAAGGCAATCAAAAATAATTTTATTTTGTGCTTCATTTCTGGGCTGTATCAATCTCAGGAATCAATGTGTTAATATATATCAACCCACCCACATGGACTAGAACAGTATTGGCATTCATTTTTATTATTTTCTGTTTTGCGTGTCTGATCACATATCGGACCTCCAAACGATATTTGATTGACATGTAACCTCCATGTTTTACAGACCTAATGATGACGGTCTAATTTTCTATCAGCTATTTCTAAATGGGTAGTTATGGCCTTGCTTAATTGATCATGTTCCCGCCCTGAATTGCTACGTACAAGTGCATTTTTTACGGTTTTGGCTTTTGGCCCGTAACTTGCAGGCTTGTTCAATTAAATAGCACCGGAATTGTAGCAGACTGGAAGCCCGCAGCAAGTCCTCAGACAAATGGCCTGTATACCACGAGATGTGCGTTTCTAATTTAATGAGGCTCATGGTTTCTCGGGAGGAGGATCTGAAATTACATTATAGGCAGATTACTGGTTAGACATATTTGAGGAGGCTCCAAAGGTAGCGAACATGTGCCTTTGACAGACACTTCTTTAAAATATCTTCATAGAATTTTCTAAACTTCCTCTAGGCTTAATGAAATGAATGGAGATGTTCCACCAGACTGTTTTAGATGATGTGGTCTGAGGGGCACATTGAAACATAAAGTTTAGGATTGTCCAATTATCAGATCAGTTTGGGATAAAATTGATCAAATCTTGATTCAAATCCCGATCTAGACATCAGTTTAGAACCTGTGCACTGCCTTTCAAGAAAAACACTTGTTTGTCAAGTATGTGCCAAACTAACAATATTGGCAGCTGTGTAGGTCATGTATATAAAGTATTTTTGAGAAAAATCTGAAATTTTGAAGACTATAAATCCATTTTGGTTTGTTTACATGATATCTTGAGAGCTGTGTTTGTAGTTATCAGTGGAGGGAAGGGTGCCAGAGGAGGGAACAGGCAGAAGTCCAGAAGCTTTGTTTGATAATAGAATAAGATTGAAATTTACACCACACCCTTTCCCCTCACTGGTCCAGAAGCAGACACCTTACTTCGTTCAATGCAACTGTAGCTCTCCAGAAATGTAAACACTCCTCTTATACACAACGTCAACCATTGTATCATGGATCCCACCAGGGCCCTAGTGGGGCATCAACATTTATTTTTTTCTAATTATAAACAAGCTGTATGACTTTTTTTTGCTTAAATATGCTCTTAAACAGATAACGTTTTCAAACTTTTCTTATCATTGAGCAGTGGTCTTTTAATATTAAAATTAATAAAAACACCATGTGCCTAGGCCTAGGGCAGATTTGTTTAAGGCGGCAGCATGCTACCTGAAGATGCAGTGCAATACAATGAGATACATTTGTATATGCACAGAAATGTCTATAAGCAGTGATATTTCTGTCTGTAAGCGTACTTGATACGTTTTGACATTATATATATATACAGTAAACTTCCCGTTATCCGGCACCTACGAATGCTGGATACATGTAGTTTCCGGTTAATCGTGAGTCCCTGAATTTAAGGGTCTAAAGGACCGTTAAACACTCTAAAACCCCTAAAAATGCATTTAAAAGGCATTGGAACATAAACTGGGACATTTAGGCCCAGAAAAAATAATTAGAAAAAAAGTTAGCATTTTTTTTTTTGCAGTATCGAACTCCGGATAGTGGCGGTTATGCCGGTTCAGCGGGAGTAAATTTAAAATAAGGAATTGATGCCGGTGCTGGTTGCTTGAGAGTGCTGGTTAGTTAGGTGCTGGATAATCGGGAGTTTATATATATATATATATATATATATATATATATATATATATATATATTTTAAAAACACATAAACTTATGATTTGATATATAGAAATGAGGAGGTGCAAGTGGAGGCGGGGGTGCACATCTGAATGGCCTAGGGAAGCATAAAACCTAAATACGCCTATGGGTCTAAGTATGTCTGAAAGGAATGTAGCTGTTTGTCACATAGCAACACAATTGAACTCCAGGAAGTAGTAATGTAAAAAATAACCATACAGTATCATGTTTCCTGCTTCAAGTGTTATTATGCACAGGTATAGCATCTAAATGGTATCCATAAACAAACTGTCAATCATAACTAATTATACACAGTATGTTTTCTCTTTCTTGTTGTGAAGTATAAATACTAGGAAATAAAACTTGCTTCATTCATTCTGTATCTGAAACGCACAATGGCTCCACATCACAGATTGAGGCCATCGCAGAAGATATTACTGGGGATGTTCTGCTTCCCTCTGCTTCCAATCTACTACACTATACAGCTACTATTGATGTATCAGGGTGATTTTTTTTTCTTTTATATTTCATTATTTAAGTTCTATTTCTAAATTGGTTAGTTAGTAAAACACTTTTAACTGGTATTGCTCTTTTTCATCACATTGCAAATGAATAATAATTTGTACCTCAGAAGTTGGAACTCCTACAAAAGGTAACATGGTCATTGTACCGGAAAAATGGCATACATTCACTCAAAATGGACATGTAAATGCATTATAACACTTAACATGTAATATATTGTGTTCAGATATATTTTATCTGGTATTTTTCATACATTATATGACTACATCTATGTTTCATATACAATAACATTCTTTTGAGATTTGCTAATTAAAATAATTATTAAAATTCCTTGACAATTTATAGATCCATTCAAATGACAATAGGAATCACATATAATAGTTGTCAAACTCCGAAATGTCATCACGCTTTGCAAAGCGAGCAGTTTGGTCCGCAAATGCCGACGCTCGCGAAGCGAGGGGCCGCATTTGAGGAAGTTGGAGGCTTTACGGTGCATGACTTTGAAACACCACCCCTCACACCTCTAAACTCGCAGCACTTAGTCCTACGGCGCCCCAAACCACCCCACACAACTGTTAACTCGCAGCACTTAGTCCTCTCCTTCCCCTCCTCCTCTCCTTCCCCTGTGTCTCGCAAAACACTGCACTAACCGCCCGATCCCCCAAACACAAAAACAATAAAAACACACTAATAAACCCAATAATGACAAAAAAACACTCAGCATGGGGGGACAGCCAGGATATCTGGAAGTGAGGATAAACTTGAATTTAACCCCAAATTCCACCGATTCGGCACTCGAAAAACGGCTAAGCGAGGAAAAAAATGACCGCCGAAAAAAATGAAAACGAGACTCCGCGACCACGGACCGCCCAGCCACGTACAACTTAGCCAAAAAGGGATCCGAGATAAGCTCGGAAACCCGCATTAAAAACACATTAACCCTCGCAGTGGGGGTCCCTGATTAACCCCACATTAACCCTCACAGTGGAGGTCCCTGATCTCACGCGATCGGGCACACCCGCTGCAATCAAAATTCTAATTTCCCACCTTACGGGTCCTTAAAGGGCCGTAAAGGTCCTTAAATAAAACATAATAAAAAAAATTAACCCTATCTCTCATGGGGCTCTATACAAATCTCCATCAACCCCTAAATAACCCTGTCACTCATGTGGGGTCAATCCAGATGCCCATAAACCCTTAATTAACCCTTGAAGGGATCCGAGATAACCTCGGAAACCCGCATTAACCTCACATTAACCCTCGCAGTGGGGGTCCCCGATCGCCCTGCTGCATTGAAAATTCTAAATTCCCACCTTACGGGTCCTTAAAGGACCGTAAACATCCTTAAAGGACCCATAATAAAAGAAAAAAATAACCATATCACTCATGGGGCTCTATACAGAGCCCCATCAACCCCTAAAAAACCCTGTCACTCATGGGGGTCAATCCAGACCCCCATAAACCCTTAATTAACCCTGTCACTCATGGGGGTCAATATAGACCCCCATAAACCCTTCATTAACCCTGTCACTCATGGGGGTAAATACAGACCCCCATAAGCACTTAATTAACCCCCTCACTCATGGTGGTCAACACAGACACCCATAAACCCCCAATTAATCCTGTCACTCATGGGCGTCAATACAGACTCCCATAAGCACTTAATTAACCCTGTCACTCATGGGGGTCAATACAGACCCCCATAAACCCATAATTAACCCTGTCACTCATGGGGGTCAACACAGACCCCCATAAGCACTTAATTAACCCTGTCACTCATGGGGGTCAATACAGACCCCATAAACCCATAATTAACCCTGTCACTCATGGGGGTCAATACAGACCCCCATAGTACATTAATTAACTCTGTCACTCATGGGGGTCAATACAGACCCCCATAAACCCTTAATTAACCTTTTCACTCATGGGGGTCAATACAGACCTCCATAAGCACTTAATTAACCCTGTCACTCATGGGGGTCAATACAGACCCCCATAATACATTAATTAACTCTGTCACTCATGGGGGTCAATACAGACCCCCATAAACCCTTAATTAACCTTGTCACTCATGGGGGTCAATACAGACCCCCATAAGCCAATAAATTACCCTGACACTCATGGGGGTCAATACAGACCCCCATAAGCCCTTCATTAACCCTGGCACTCATGGGGGGCAATACAGACCCCCATATGCACTTAATTAACCCCCTCACAATGGGGGTCAATACAGACCCCCATAAACCCCTAATTAACCATGTCACTCATGGGGGTCAATACAGACCCCCATAATACAGTAATTACCCTGTCGCTCATGGGGGTATAATAGTTGTCAAACTCCGAAATGTCATCACGCTTTGCAAAGCGAGCAGTTTGGTCCGCAAATGCCGACGCTCGCGAAGCGAGGGGCCGCATTTGAGGAAGTTGGAGGCTTTACGGTGCATGACTTTGAAACAACACCACCCCTCACACCTCTAAACTCGCAGCACTTATTCCTACGGTGCCCCAAACCACCCCACACAACTGTTAACTCGCAGCACTTAGTCCTCTCCTTCCCCTCCTCCTCTCTCTCCCCTGTGTCTCGCAAAACACTGCACTAACCGCCCGATCCCCCAAACACAAAAACAATAAAAACACACTAATAAACCCAATAATGACAAAAAAAAACACTCATCATGGGGGGACAGTCAGGACATCTGGAAGTGAGGTTAAACTTGAATTTAACCCCAAATTCCACCGATTCGGCACTCGAAAAACGGCTATGCGAGGAAAAAAATGACCGCCGAAAAAAATGAAAACGAGACTCCACGACCCCGGACCGCCCAGCCACGTACAACTTAGCCAAAAAGGGATCCGAGATAAGCTCGGAAACCCGCATTAACAACACATTAACCCTCGCAGTGGGGGTCCCTGATTAACCCCACATTAACCCTCACAGTGGAGGCCCCTGATCGCACGCGATCGGGCACACCCGCTGCAATCAAAATTCTAATTTCCCACCTTACGGGTCCTTAAAGGACCGTAAAGGTCCTTAAAAAACCCATAATAAAAAAAATTAACCCTATCTCTCATGGGGCTCTATACAAAGCCACATCAACCCCTAAATAACCCTGTCACTCATGTGGGGTCAATCCAGATGCCCATAAACCCTTAATTAACCCTTGAAGGGATCCGAGATAACCTCGGAAACCCGCATTAACCTCACATTAACCCTTGCAGTGGGGGTCCCTGATCGCCCTGCTGCATTGAAAATTCAAAATTCCTGCCTTACGGGTCCTTAAAGGACCGTAAACATCCTTAAAGGACCCATAATAAAAGAAAAAAATAACCATATCACTAATGGGGCTCTATAAAGAGCCCCATCAACCCCTAAAAAACCCTGTCACTCATGGGGGTCAATCCAGACCCCCATAAACCCTTAATTAACCCTGTCCCTCATGGGGGTCAATATAGACCCCCATAAGCCCTTCATTAACCCTGTCACTCATGGGGGTAAATACAGACCCCCATAAGCACTTAATTAACCCCCTCACTCATGGGGGTCAACACAGACACCCATAAACCCCCAATTAATCCTGTAACTCATGGGCGTCAATACAGACTCCCATAAGCACTTAATTAACCCTGTCACTCATGGGGGTCAATACAGACCCCCATAAACCCATAATTAACCCTGTCACTCATGGGGGTCAATACAGACCCCCATAAGCACTTAAATAACCCTGTCACTCATGGGGGTCAATACAGACTCCATAAACCCATAATTAACCCTGTCACTCATGGGGGTCAATACAGACCCCCATAATATATTAATTAACTCTGTCACTCATGGGGGTCAATACAGACCCCCATAAACCCTTAATTAACCTTTTCCCTCATGGGGGTCAATACAGACCCCCATAAGCACTTAATTAACCCTGTCACTCATGGGGGTCAATACAGAGCCCATAAACCCATAATTAACCCTGTCACTCATGGGGGTTAATACAGACCCCCATAATACAATAATTAACTCTGTCACTCATGGGGGTCAATACAAACTCCCATAAACCCTTAATTAACCTTGTCACTCATGGGGGTCAATACAGACCCCATAAACCCATAATTAACCTTTTCACTCATGGGGGTCAATACAGACCCCCATAATACATTAATTAACTCTGTCACTCATAGGGGTCAATACAGACCCCCATAAACCCTTAATTAACCTTGTCACTCATGGGGGTCAATACAGACACCCATAAGCCAATAAATAACCCTGACACTCATGGGGGTCAACACAGACCCCCATAAGCCCTTCATTAACCCTGGCACTCATGGGGGGCAATACAGACCCCCATAAGCACTTAATTAACCCCCTCAGTCATGGGGGTCAATACAGACATCCATAAACCCCTAATTAACCATGTCACTCATGGGGGTCAATACAGACCCCCATAAACCCTTAATTAACCTTTTCCCTCATGGGGGTCAATACAGACCCCCATAAGCACTTAATTAACCCTGTCACTCATGGGGGTCAATACAGAGCCCATAAACCCATAATTAACCCTGTCACTCATGGGGGTCAATACAGAGCCCATAAACCCATAATTAACCCTGTCACTCATGGGGGTCAATACAGAGCCCATAAACCCATAATTAACCCTGTCACTCATGGTGGTCAATACAGACCCCCATAAACCCTTAATTAACCTTTTCACTCATGGGGGTCAATACAGACCCCCATAAGCACTTAATTAACCCTGTCACTCATGGGGGTCAATACAGACCCCCATAATACATTAATTAACTCTGTCACTCATGGGGATCAATACAGACCCCCATAAACCCTTAATTAACCTTGTCCCTCATGGGGGTCAATACAGACCCCCATAAGCCAATAAATAACCCTGACACTCATGGGGGTCAATACAGTCCCCCATAAGCCCTTCATTAACCCTGGCACTAATGAGAGGCAATACAGACCCCCATAAGCACTTAATTAACCCCCTCACTCATGGGGGTCAATACAGACATCCATAAACCCCTAATTAACCATGTCACTCATGGGGGTCAATACAGACCCCCATAATACATTAATTAACCCTGTCACTCATGGGGGTCAATACAGACCCCCATAATACATTAATTAACCCTGTCACTCATGGGGGTCAATACAGACCCCCATAATACAGTAATTACCCTGTCGCTCATGGGGGTATAATAGTTGTCAAACTCTGAAATGTCATCACGCTTTGCAAAGCGAGCAGTTTGGTCCGCAAATGCCGACGCTCGCAAAGCGAGGGGCCGCATTTGAGGAAGTTGGAGGCTTTACGGTGCATGACTTTTAAACAACACAACCCCTCACACCTCTAAACTCGCAGCACCTATTCCTACGGCGCCCAAAACCACCCCACACAACTGTTAACTCGCAGCACTTAGTCCTCTCCTTCCCCTCCTCCTCTCCCTCCCCTGTGTCTCGCAAAACACTGCACTAACCGCCTGATCCCCCAAACACAAAAACAATAAAAACACACTAATAAACCCAATAATGACAAAAAAACACTCAGCATGGGGGGACAGCCAGGACATCTGGAAGTGAGGTTAAACTTGAATTTAACCCCAAATTCCACCGATTCGGCACTCGAAAAACGGCTATGCGAGGAAAAAAATGACCGCCGAAAAAAATGAAAACGAGACTCCACGATCCCGGATCGCCCAGCCACGTACAACTTAGCCAAAAAGGGATCAGAGATAAGCTAATTAATTAACCTTGTCACTCATGGGGGTCAATACAGACCCCCATAAGCCAATAAATAACCCTGACACTCATGGGGGTCAATACAGACCCCCATAAGCCCTTCATTAACCCTGGCACTCATGGGGGGCAATACAGACCCCCATAAGCACTTAATTAACCCCCTCACTCATGGGGGTCAATACAGACATCCATAAACCCCTAATTAACCATGTTACTCATGGGGGTCAATACAGACCCCCATAATACATTAATTAACCCTGTCACTCATGGGGGTCAAAACAGACCCCCATAATACAGTAATTACCCTGTCACTCATGGGGGTCAAGACAGACCCCCATAAACCCTTAAATAACCCTGTCACTCATTGGGGTCAATACAGACCCCCATAAGGACTTCATTAACCCCGTCACTCATGGGGGTCAAAACAGACACCCAAAAACCCCTAATTAACCCCGTCACTCATGGGGGTCAATACAGACACCCATAATCCTCTAATTAACCCTGTCACTCATGGTGGTATATACAGACCCCCATAAACCTATAATTAACCCCAGTCACTCATGGGGGTCAATACAGACCCCCCATAAACCCTTAATTAACCCTGTCACTAATGGGGGTCAATACAGACCCCATAAACCTTTAATTAACCCCGTCACTCATAAGGGTCAATACCGACCCCCATAAACCTATAATTAACGCTGACACTCATGGGGGTCAATACATTCCCCCATTAGCACTTAATTAACCCAGTCTCTCATGGGGTCAATTCACGCCCCCATAAACCCATAATTAACCCTGTCACTCATGGGGGTCAACACAGACACCCATAAACCCCCAATTAATCCTGTCACTCATGGGCGTCAATACAGACTCCCATAAGCACTTAATTAACCCTGTCACTCATGGGGGTCAATACAGACCCCCATAAACCCATAATTAACCCTGTCACTCATGGGGGTCAATACAGACCCCCATAAGCACTTAATTAACCCTGTCACTCATGGGGGTCAATACAGACCCCATAAACCCTTAATTAACCCCGTCACTCATAAGCGTCAATACCGACCCCCATAAACCTATAATTAACGCTGACACTCATGGGGTCAATACAGACCCCCATTAGCACTTAATTAACCCAGTCTCTCATGGGGTCAATACACGCCCCCATAAACCCATAATTAACCCTGTCACTCATGGGGGTCAATACAGACCCCCATAAACCCTTAATTAACCCTGTCACTCATAGGGTTCAATACAGATCCCCATAAGTACTTAATTAACCCTATCACTCATGAGGGTCAATACAGACACTCATAAACCCATAATTAACTCTGTTTCTCATGGGGGTCAATACAGACCCCCATAAGCCAATAAATAACCCTGTCACTCATGGGGGTCAATACAGACCCTCATTAGCCCTATTTAACCCCATCAGTCCCATAAGGGTATATTATGACCCTTATGGGGCTGTTAGAACCCTACATTAACCACATAAGTGCCATGACGGTCCTCAAGGACCATCATGACACTAAGTATAAACACTACACTGCACTATACCCCCCAATAAAACATTACATCTAAACTAACCCCCCTCTACACTAACCTATTAACACCTACAATACCTACCTACACTACCTACCTACCCCCTAATAACCCCCCACCACTCTAATTACAGAAAATTAAAAAAACTAGTCACCAAAGATAAAAAAATCAACATTACAAAAAATAAAAAATAAAAAATCACAAAAAATAAAAAAGGAACATTACAGAAAATAAAAAAATACATTACAACCCCCCCACTACAGAAAAAAAAGGAAAATACATATAATACATACAATACAATACAAATAAAATATCTATCTATCTAACATACAATCAATCAATCAATCCTATCTATCTAAAATACATCACCCAATCTATCTAATATACAATACATCCTATCTATCTAAAATACACCCCCCAATCTAATATACAATACTATATAATATACAATACACCCTATCTATCTAAAATACATCCTCCAATCTATCTGATAACTAAAAACTTCTGTAAAAAAAATATGCTCTTTGCTTAAATAGATCCCTTTTAAATTTGCTGAATCGCAATTTAATAAGGCTGACTATGTCTAAATGGTGATTAAGTTAGTTGAAAACAATTATAAGTTAATATGTAATTTCCTCTATATCCTCATAAATTGCTTGTTAATCAAAGTTATTTATTCCTTTGCAATCTAGATGGATAATCCGATCCGATCTTAAATAAATAATTATTTCTTCTAAAAGAAAAGGTTTGTTATCAAGTATAATCTCAGTGTTAAAGATATGTATTCAAACTGTATATGCTATCACAGATTTTAATTAACATATCATTTTTTAAGTCACTTTTTTATTTTGTTTTGGGACTAGTCGAAATTGTTGGTTTATCATTATAAACAAAACAGCAAAAACCTAATTTTGTGTATTAATTCTGACTTGTGCATATATCAAGAGCAATGGATCTCCACAGCAATATTGTTACATATATTAACAAGTGAGTAGTAACTAATGAATGGATTTATGCATTTAGTTTACATCATTTTAACTTGCTATATTCTGAACTATCTTCCTAATAAAAATATATCTCAAGAAATTACTGACATTTTCAATAACTAGGATCCTAAGCATCAAAGATTTAACTGGATTTTGTATTTACCTTGAAAATCAACAGAGACCAAGAGCCTCATTCAATTAGAAGCCCACATCTTACGGTATAAAGAGATATATGTCTGGGGGCCTGCTGCGGGCTGTGGTGCTATTCAATTGAAAAAGCCCACAAGTTACGGGCCGAAAGCCAAAAGTGTAAACCATGCACTTGTACATAGCATTTCAGGGAGGGAACATGATCAATTAAGCAAGGCCGTAACTACCCATTTAGAAACAGCCAATAGAAAATGAGACCGTCATCATGAGGTCAGTAAAACATGGAGGTTACATGTCAATCAATTAGCATTTAGAGGTCCAATATGGAATTGGATTTGAAAAACACAAAATAATACAATTGAATGCGATACTGTTCTAGTTTATATGGGTGGCCTGATATGTATTAACTTATTGATTCCCAAGATTGATATATCACAGAAATTAAACATAAAATAAAATTATTTTTGATTGACGATTTGCGAGCGTGAGACTGTTGTGCAATTAATTCAAATTAATCGCTTTTTCCATCATTTACAGTCCAGTATTGATATTTTCTTTTCTTTTACAGTGCTACAGATATGTCTTTAACCCTTTTGGGGGGCCTCTCTAGTACTAGTAGGATTTTCTTCTACATTTGACATTTATGGGTGTGAAAACATTTGTGGCCTTGAGGAATTGTAGCAATTGAATAGCGATTTGCAATTTTAACAATTGCGGACTTGAAAGATCAAAGGATTAGATGGGGGTAAGTTATGGTTGTAATGACCACAAGGATTTCAAGCCCGTAACACGTAGCCCGTTTGCGGCTCGCAAAAAAGAGTCAATTGAATAGCAAATTAACTTACGCCCTCCATTATGGGCTACCTTAACTTACAATTGCTCAATTGAATAAGGCTTGCTGAAAGTACAACAGTTTGTAGCTGAGCAGATTAAAAAGTGTATTACCACTGTGCCAAACCAAAGAAATAAATACATTCTGATTCAATATTTCATATATCTCCCACAATGCAAATATAAGGATTGCCCTTCCATCTTTCCACCCTTGAGCATTTATATTGGTAGCTTAATTTGTGAATAGATGGCAACTGCCCTATTTCACATCAAGGGCCTTATAGGTGCCCCCTGAGCGCTTAAAAGAGCATCACAGTAATTTAAACATGTTTATTTTACTTAAAGCAAAATAGTAAAATCTCTGTAGGAAAGTAATTCATTGGTAATAGAGGAGAAGTTTTTTAGTGGCACAATTGGGTTTTGAGTGCTAATTTTAGAGAAATACAGTGGACAGTGTATTGTTGAAGTGGGACATGCTCTCAATCCCAGAGAACAGAATAGGGGTCGTATAGAAAGTGCCTGAGGGCTGTATTTGGCCCCGATCAACCTGTTATCCACCACTGCCATACGGTAGGGTAGGTCAATTCAGATATCAAATAGCTCTGCCCAGAAGGACAATATTATTGGCACTGAAGGACCAATTAAGTCCCATATTTACAGTATTTAAATAAAATATTTATAACATGTATATATATATATATAAGACACTATTATAATATAATACTGCACAAACTCTTAATTCAATATAAGTATTCTTTCTCCAACTCTTTCTAGTTGTCTTGATCTATGGCTGGACAGGAAAACCATGCATAACAAAAAAAATAAACCCAGAATTAATAGAGGTCCTCCATTCACCATACCTTTTTGGAACTACATTTCACTCATTCACTAACTCTGCAAAGCTTTTTTTTAAAGGGACAGTCTAAGATTAAGAATAGAAGGGAAAGCGGCAGAACAGGTGCTTTATAAAGGAAACATTATGTTACAACACTATAATTTATTAAAAGTACCTGAGAAGAATACACATCTGATATTATAATCTATTAACTTGTTAACAAACCAAAAAGCTACCCATAACAGATTGGATATTTGAATGAATATTTAAAAAAATATATATAAACTAGCGACTTGCCCGTCAAAAATTACGGCAATAAAATTATAAGGCTGGGAATGCTGTTTGCCACACAATGCGAGTCTCTGACACTCTTAACCTTTTCGTTATCTACAAAGACGTACAACAATTGTAAGAATTTTATTTTTTTAACATTCAACTTGTATTTCAAGAACTGTCAAGCCATATTTTTTTTAACAATATTAACCTTTTAAATTGTCAAATATGCTGGAATAATATAACAATGGATGTTTTTTGTATGAATAAGTACTTTAAACCATTACATAAAGCTTTGTAACATGCAACTTATATTTGAAACAGTGGTCAACCAATTATTTTTAACAATACCAGCATTTTTAATTCTGAGCTATGCACGAGTAACATAACAATAGGTCAACTTTGTATGAATGAGTATTTTAAACCATTACAGAATGCTTCTTAACATGCAAGTTGTAGTTGAACTACTGGTAAAGCACATAGGTATTGAATCCAGAGGAACGCAAATAGTAAAACCCCCCATGGAGCCAATTGTATCAAAGGAGGAAAAAATAATAATTCCTTCTTGAACCTATATAAAACTGCATGAGCTCAGATGAATATAAATCATGAATGTAAGTGTGTTTTCTTTGTTTTAGTTCAAGATGTGGAGGACCAGACAATTTATCCAAAAACAGAGAAGCAAAAATATAAACCTGTTACAACCTTCAGTAAGATGTTTAAATGAATACACATTTGTTGATATTAGCTAGTATGTGTGTAAATGATATATTCAATATAGAGCTCTTTTTATTGTAATTTGTGTTTGATGCTTCAATATGAGCTGCTGTAGTCATGTTGGGAAGTAATTTCCCAAAAAAATCGTAGGTATTAGAGATCTAAATCTCAGGACTGGAGAGATGTAAACCATAAAAACCCAATGTCTATCTGAAGTAAGCTTTACGACTGAGAAAATAAATTATAATGAAGAAGATAATTTATTTATTTTTACTGTTATTAACTCCCTGGCACCTAACATGAGCCTGTAATTTACCCCAAGAGTCCCATAAGGGTCTATATAGACTTTTATGGGACTATAAGTAAACCTACCATTAACACTATAAGTGCCATGAGGGTCCACCAGGATCCTCATGACACATCCAGCCCTATTACATTTGAAGCTCGTAGCAGCATAGGCAAGCCCGCAAGGGCTGCAGGCTTGAAATTCGGCTGTGTTACATTGCTATTAAATTAGAACATGCCGCGAGTTACAGGCTTGAGACGCAAACCCGGAAACCATTTCTCGAACGTCGGATGCACGGCTGTGAACATGATCAAGTAGTCAAACCTGTAGTTACGGGTTTAGATGGAGTCAATGGCAACAGAGATCGTCATCATTATATCACTGAAAAATGGAGGTTGGATTTCAAAGTCCTATGGGCTTCAATTACAAGTTTTGATAGGACCCACATTCCAGAAATAATTCAATATTGATAAATCAGTAAATATGATATTCTAGTCCATGCGTGTTCGTTCCATTATATGTATTAACACATTGATTACCGGGATCAATATAACACAGAAAATAAACATGAAATAAAGTATTTTATATTGCAGAATTGCGAGTTTGAGAATGTTGTGCTATTAATTCAAATACCTCACATCACTTTCCCTTTTATTATAAGTACAGTAGTGTGTGTATATGTGCATTTACAGTGCTAAGGATTGGACTTTACCCCCCTAGTGGGTCCTCTCTAGTAACCGTTGGCTTTTTTGGCTCCATTTGACGGGCTTGAACGCCAGAGAATTTGTTGCAATTTAATAGCGTGATTGGAAACGTAACAGTTACAGGCTTGACAGATCAAAGGATTTGCCGGCGCACAATTCAAATTTCCACATCCCGTAGCCTTTTCTCACACTCGCCCCGCAAATCATTGACGAGTTGCTTTACAGGGACAATTTAGTAGCCACAAGGCTTGCGGCCTACGTTACAGGCTACAGATTCCAACATTGGGGGAATTTAATAGGGCAGTAAATCTAAACACTACTCTACACTAAACTATAATACCCTGAAAATAAATATAAATTAACCCCCACTACCATACCAATCCCCTCTACTGTATTATCCCTATCTAGCTGTAATGGAGACCTCATCCATAGTTACAAATTAAAGTATGAGATTAGTGAGGTGTGGTTTATTCATTCATGATCTAACACATATGTTATGGTTAACATATAAATCTCCATAAACCAATTCTAGTATGAGTAGTTCCATTCCTAGCTTTATGATGTAATTACACAGCCTAAAAAACAAATTATCCAAGACCTACTGTTCTTGATCCAAATTTAGTTCCATTTAGTTCCAAATACAGTAACTTGAATGATAACTGATTGTGTATGACCAATATTGCTTATTGCTTTTTGGTATATATTATTAAACAATGACCATTTTTTTCTTTTTTAACAAAGGCTATCCGTGGGACAGATCAAAACTGAAATCTCTACAGATAGACCTGGAGGCATTTAAAAAACTTGATGCTTATGCTTCAAAGGTACAAAGCTAGTGTATTTGAACTCTACATTGACAGTACATTTTCCCATCAGACATATCTTTGTAATTCATGTTTCTGCCTGGTTGCCTCACTTTCTCTTCTTCAACCTAATCACTTTCTATGTGATGTCAGGTCATTATGTGCACATGACTTAATAATCATTCTTGCTTATCTTTCAATACAACTTGCCAATCTCTCTCTTGATCTTTGTGGAAACTAGCTCACTTCACCCACAAGATCGATGATTTTCTTTACCATCTTTTCAATGATGTGATTTATTTTCACTTTCTAAATATTATACCAACCCAACTACCACTTAGACTTTAAGATATCGCGGGAGCAGGGCCCCTATCTCATCCCATACCAATAAATGTTCATGCTTTATTTATACTGTCTTTTAAATTGAACTATACCAATAGCACTATGCTGTCACTCTACAGTTAACATATAATACTAAAACGATCATTGTAAATTACGTAAAAAGCTTTGAGTTGTTCATCTTTCATACCTCCTCCCCTAGGTGTCCTCAGAATAATTTCCATTGTCATGTATTTCAGTTGCATTATTATGTGTCTTCACAGTCTGAAATTACAAATTACATAAGTTAACATCTTTTTCCAGGATTTTCGGTTTCTACATTTCCTGTTCTTGTGTGTTATTTAAGTCAGAGTTGTAATGTAGACAGGTTTGGTTAATAAATAAGAATATATCTAATAATAATAAACTGTAGTTTGGCTATATATGGTTCAATATAACCAACCAACCTTATCATATAGCAAAGTATGCACACCTGCTAAAGTCATTAAATATCATAGGGATATTACATGTCACACTATTAATGTTATGTCACTGTATTCTCATGTTCATTGACCTGTGTTGGTAACTCTGATAGGAGCTTTAGTAATATAATAAACAAATGCAGATGAATGATTCAGAGAACTTTATTGAATTAGCTCAAAGAACAAAATTTGTTAAATTCTACTGTAGTTTGATAGCATATATACTCAATCCAGGTATTTAGAGACATGTCAATTTTCTTACATAACACTGTACCGTAGCCCTTCACCTACTACCACTTTACTTGGTTTACTATGTTGTTCTGATCTCTTACCCTGTCTTTTCTGGGCAAGCAGTAATGCAATACCTGTAAAAATATATTTATTTAATAAGCTTGTTTTTTTTCAGAGTTTCATACCCACTGTTTCTGCTGCTCAGATTTCATTCCTATTTAACAGACTACATAACACATTACCATGTGGAGCCCAAGTGCTGATACCACAAACTGTGATCCCAGCAGTTACACTTCCAATATGCTTTGCATGAGTCTATTTTCTATAAATATGGAGATTGCAACTGACTTTACTTTTTCTAACAAAGATGCAGGCTGAGAACAATGATGTCCCAGTTATATCTATAAATTCTGATAAAATATACCCAAATAGATATCAAACTGCTTATAAAAAAAACTTTTTTTTAACAAATAGTACAAAATGTTCTGAAAATTATTGTGTTAAAACGTGTCATGGAAAGACAGAATTAGGTAAGTCTATTTTGTATGAGGAAAGCTCTGTTAAGTAAAACCTCAAACTCTGCTTTTTACCTACTGCATATAATCTATTATGTCTACTTTCCATTAGCTAAATACCAAAGGAAGCCTTGACTTCTTGATGAAGGATCTTCTTCAGGAAGTTCTTACAGACCTGGAAAAAACACGTGCTATTTGTATTTGGATATGTTATCATATAGGTATGTCCTAATTGTTGGATAATATGTAATATTTTGAAGAAAGAACAGAAGGTTATTAGTTTGTCTTCTAAACGACACATCAAAAGGTTAGATCCTGAGACCAAGAAATATAAACAATACAAAAAAATACTTAAGAATTATTATGACAGGGGTAAATCTCACTAGTGGTGGGAACACTTGTAGTTGCCTGCATCCACTTAATTAAAAAAAAAGTTATTAAAAGTTAAGTAACCTTGTTCAAGAGTGAACCACAAAATTACCTTTTTATATTCTTTCTCTTTTTCAATAATATACTTCAAACTAATTTTTTTGGTAATGGTGGCAACAGCATCATTACTTGTCTTTTGAACAACTATTTGAGTTAAGATAATAGCTTACAATTTGTTTCAAGAAGAGGATATAAGACCTATGCCTGGAGTAACTCTTGAAGTGCCTGCAAAAACCTCTGGATTCAGTTGCTATTCGTTATTGAAAAAGGTTTTTTTTTTCTTAGAAAATCTGTCTCTGGAATGTAGACAGCTGAAAGTCCTTCTAGATTTCTCTCTGCCCAACCAAAAATATTACAAACTTCTAAGAATTTATAATAATTTGCTCTTTGTCCTGTCTGCTTTGTTTAAATATGAGACAACAGCTCCAGTGATGGGAAAGGTCATCTTCCTTGAGCTTTTTTTCCCTGTAGTAATGGACCCCAACCAGAGCCTTTTGCAAAACAAGCTAAATGAATTGTGGATGAGAGAAGACCTGGAAATATCATGTACCTTCTTACTGTTTGATAAATATGGGATCTCTAGATTTGGACTCTATGAATGATATGATTCTACTTTTGTATTGGTAAATTCACTGAGGCAGTCTTGGAGTTCCAAGGAATATAAGATTCTGTAATAGAAGAAGGTTGTTTTTTTGCAGATTTACAATCCAGCTGTCAGCCCTCAAAATGGACAGGAAAATGTCTTAGGAGAATATTCAGATCCTGATGTAGTAGATGTATATTGTCCAAGTAGTGCTAAATAATCAGACTATTTTTCCTTATCTCTGCAATTATGGACACAAGATTATCGGAAACAAAACAGAGGTGCTGTAGCTAGAACAAAAGGGATTTTCAGCATCCAGTTGCCAAGGAGTACATTGTTGCTAATGGACACTAAAGATTCCATCTTGAACCTTTTAATTGACAGATGCTTGTTCAGGAATTTTAAATCTATTATAAGTGAACAAAAAACAGGTTCAAATAAACCCCAGAAAATCTTCTTGATGGGGAAAAGGGAACTGGTTCAATAACGTACAGATTCCAAGCTTCCAAGATTAATTTGTGTAGGGTCTTTAGGTTTCTGGGATTCACAGTAGGGTTTGACAATACCAGCCTGTTTTCTACCCTTGATAGGAATTCCAGTCTGTATCCATTATAAATGTTGTCAGGATTTATGAAACCAAACCAGTCTCTGCCCAAGGCTCTGCAAAAAGATGTAATGACATCCTACTGTTGAAACTTGGACAGTTAAACCTTCAGGAACATTTCCTTCCTTTAGCTGTCTTAGAGAAACCACTATCCCTGAAGGATCTCATGAAGGTATGAGGTTATGAATGCATCTGATAGAGGGGAATTAGTAGTGTATGATTACATTTATTTGCATGCACTATGTTTTTTAGCTTTGCATTGAAAAAACAAACTGTTGCATGTAATGTTTACACCCCCAGGATTGAGCTAGGCTCTGGAGAGGGTTCATTTTTGTAAAAGTGTACCCTGTCCATGTGAGCATGCTCAGCTTTGCAGCCAATCAGCAATGCTGTATGCAGTCAGCTAGATGAGACGGCTACACTGGGTTCTTAAAGGACCATAAATCGACATTCAAGTAAAAATACTTGAGCGGTTACATGGTGGTTGTTTAGACATACACCCTCTCCTTGATAAATTCTTACAAATTATAATTGTACTGAAACCAAACATTTCAGCTTCTTCCTATTATAATTTGTCTTTCAGGCAAATTAGCATTTATGCTTGATTTGTGGTTCGGCAATGACCTGCAACATTTGAGGAAGAGAACGTTCATGGTCTGTGCATGTGTCTCTGTGTGAGTGAGTGCATGCAATTCACTAGGGTTGGGAGAGATCTCAGAGGCAATTCACTGCGGCTGCGGGAGGTAATGGGCTGGGGGTGATGGGGTGAATCACTGGGGCTGGGGGGGATACAGAGGTAAATCACTGGGGCTGGGGGAAGTATCACCTGGGATGTAGATAAAACAATCAGTGAATAAAGGGACACAGACCTTGTTCTGGGTATTATAGAAATCAAAAGGAAAGCCAAAAAGATACAATGTATTGGGATTTTCAGGGGGTGTCAACATTGATAGAAAACAGTTTGCAAATGTAAGAAATAAAGCAAACTTTAGGGTAACTGTTTAAATGTTTATTTTCATATTTTTTCATGCAAACATTTTTTTCATTTACTACTAATTCTCCTCTATCTGATGCATTCCTAATCTAGCTCACTTGCATACACCTTTAAGGTCATTCTCTATCCTACGATCAATAGGGTTCTTAAATTACCTACCTTCATTAAAAGGTTAAGAAAACGTTTTAACCATGCTCTCCACAGGAGAGTCAACACAATGGACCCTATCCCAAAAATTAGCATTAGACTAAGCTAGGCAACCTAAAACAGAAGGATTCTTACTAGGACTTGACTTGACAATGGAAAGGTAGTCATATTTTTATGTAGAGAAGAATAAAGCAGGTCAGAGGGAGTAGACTCAATCACGTTATCTTCCAGATGTGGGGCTTTCCTGACAGCATATATTAATGGTTCTACCTCAGGTATTCCTCCTCAGGGTAATAATTTGCATAACCCTTTCCTCACATGGAAGAAATATTTCTGGAATATTTCTGTATTCTCTGAGATATATCCATCTGAGGCCTCTGTCTCTTTTTGGCTTGTGAAGCCTAAGTAAATCCATATGCCACCAGCTTTCTAAATCCAGTATGGATATCTATAGGTCTTGTAGTAGAAGACTGATTAGCTAAAGCAATGCAATAATGATAGTGTTTTTCCCTTCTAATGTTGGTTCATGACTGGCCAGACAGGATCCAGGATTTTCCATAATGACAGACATATGGAAAAATATAATCAAATATATAATCATCAAAAAAAGTATTTTTTATGTGTATAGTTCTTTATGGAAAATGAACTCACCCAGTACCTTAGATGACCTATTTTAGGGCAGTGAGCTTACAAGAAAAAAAAAAACAATGAAAACTACCTGGAATGCAAAGTAGAAAGTAAAACTGAGAAATCCCAATTTGAAAACAATTGAGAACATTAAAATCCTCTTAAAACACATGAAATTAAAATCATTTTTATTCACCAATGGTACAGGAGTATTCCGAGCAAGCCAACAAACATGGCAACAGCAAAACCAAAGCAAGAAAGAAACCCTCTGCAAAAAGGCGCTTAAAAAGCAAAACAATTTCTGGTCAAACCAGACATTAAAGCCCGCTCAGAAATGTCTAGGTGTCCCGCCTGTAAACATAGCAACAAGACTCTGCACAGAAGAGAATCATCATGAGAAGAATAAAAAAAAAAAAAAAAAACAACAAAGTCAGAGGTGCTCATCAGAGAACGAACCAACCTTAATAGGTTAGTTCTATAGCCATGATAAGCTACTCTGAGAGCAACCTCTTTTAGCTCACTTGTGCCCTTCACAGGGAGAAATCTCCTGTAGTATATCAGTCTGGTCCCACTCAAAAGAGTGACCCAGGCACGAAATACCAGGCAATTCTACCCTGAACAGGAGAAACAGCAAACCCCAGACGCGTTTCGGCCTTTATGGGCCTCGTCAGTGAGGTGCAGCTGAACTCCCTAAGGCACAGTGAGCAAGGGGTCCACGTCTGGAGTCCCCTATTACCCTTAGGGAGACTAAGCCCTAAAGGTAATTTGCATATAGAAAACAACAAAGTCAGAGGTGCTCATCAGAGAACGAACCAACCTTAATAGGTTAGTTCTATAGAATAAAAAAATCAGAAGGGAAGGAAAAGAAAGATTTGGTGATCCAAATTACTGCACAGAAAGTTAACTCTCCCTATCCCAGAGCATATCCACTGGGAGTAGATAAAAGGGGGGTAAGTATAAATTCCCCTTGTCGTGGTGAAGGGGCTTGTGTACCTCAGTGAAGCTGTGAGTCAAACCATGTAGGGTTACCCGAGATAGGCAGATCATAGCAGGGAGATCAGACAAATCACGGTCTTTATAAAAAACTGACAACTCACTCCAGTGTCTTTGCCAAGAAAACCTTATGGACATGCACAACCAGAGACATAACAATAGATGTGTCTGGCATGCTGCAGTCCATAGGGTCACGGACACAACTGAACAACAGCAACAAAGTATAATATGTATATATATGTGTGTGTGTGTGGGGGGGGGGGGGGGGGGGGGGGATTATGACAGGCCAGACAGGATCCAGGATTTCCATAGTGAGACAAACTGCAAAAAGTAGTTAATTATATAATCACCATGAACTGTAGGGGACTCTGTGCCCCTTAATCACATATAATAGTTGTCAAACTGCGATTCGTCGTCAGGTTTGAGACAACTGCGCATCGCGTAACAAAGCCACCCATGCGCATTGCACAAACGGGCTGTGCATGCACAAAGCGCTTGCGCATTGCGCAAATGGGCCATGCATGCGCATAGCTCGGCGCCAGCCCGCGCAGGCGCATTGCTTGCCGAAGAGGAGGGGAGGAACACAGGGAAGGAGGGGGAACAGAGGAGAGGGGGGAGACACAGGGCAGGGAGAGGAGTGGGGACAAACACAGGGCAGGGAGAGGAGGGGGAGAAGAGACACAGAGGAGGGGGGAGAGACACAGGGGATAGGGAGGGGGAGAGACACAGAGAAGGGGGAGAGACACAGGGAAGTGAATGGAGGAGGGGAGGAGAGACACAAAGGAGTGAGAGGAGGGGGAGACACAGGGGAGTGAGAGGAGGGGGGAAGAGACACAAAGGAGTGAGGGGGGAGTGACACGGGGAAGGGAGACGAGGGAGACAAGACACAGGGGAGGGGGGAGACACACAGTGGTGGGAAAGGATGGAGTTAGACACACAGGAGAGGGGGAGAGACACAGGGGAGTGAAAGGAGGGGGGAAGAGACACAGGGGAGTGAGAAGAGGGGGGAGAGACACAAAGCAATGAGAGGGGGAGAGATACTAGGGGAGAAACACAGAGGAGGGGAGAGAGACACAGAGGAGTGAGAGGAGGGGGTAGAGACACAGGGGAGTGAGAGGAGGGGGGAGAGACACAGGGGAGTGAGAGGAGGGGGGAACAGATACAGGGGAGTGAGAGGGGGAGGGAGAGACACAAAAGAAGGGGAGACACAGGGGAGGGAGAGGAGGGGGGAAGAGACACAGGAGGGGGGAAGAGACACAGGGGAGGGGAGAGACACAGGGGAGTTAGAGGTGGAGAGACACAGAGGAGGGGGGGAGAGACACAGGGGAGTGAGAGGAGGGGGGAAGAGTCACAGGGGAGTGAGAGGAGCGGGGGAGAGACACAGGGGAATGAGAGGGGGAGAGACACGGGGGGAGAAACACAGAGGAGGGGGTAGAGACACAGGGGAGTGAGAGGAGGGGGGGAGACACAGGTGAGTGAGAGGGGGGAGAGGCACAGGGAGTAAGATGAGGGGGGAGAATAGGAGGGGACTCAAACCCAAAGATACAGGGGCCTTGCATATTCCTTCCATCGGGTCAAAATTTAAAATTTAAAGGCCAAAATTTGTTTAAATGAACCTCAGCTTTTAAGAAACAGAGGGGACTTAGAACCTTCTAAGTAAGCGTGCTTTATAGAAGAAAGAAAAAATTCTAATGTGGCTGGAAATAACTTTATTCACCTTTTTCTGACACTTGATCGTCATTTAAGACGTGATAAAATTTCTGACCAAAGAATTATCTTGAAGGGAACAATTCATGCAATCTATCAATATCCCCTGATCAATTAAGTCTTTTAATGGTTAAAAACCAAGGACATTACCCCCGGCGTGTATAACTAATATTTTTGGAGGGCAAAACAAACAGGCATATTGAACCATCTTAAAACCAACTCCCTCATACCAAAGTTTCATTGCAGTCCTTGGTGGCAGCAGTATGCCGGGCCCAATATATGTATGAATGGCCGATTATCCAAGTAGACAGAGGTATATATCCTATAATAACACAAAATAATATTGTAGAAGTATTAATCAATACTGTAAACTTTATGAAACATACAATATGTTCAATTACCATACATAATTTACATTTATGGAACGATATAATTGATATAAGTATAATTAAGATATATGAGTGACATACCTATAACACAAGTAAAATAGATGGGGTGGGTAGTTTGGGGGGGGGGGGGAGTTGGTTATTTGTACACAGGGTGATTTAATAGTCCCCTAATAGCAAAGCAGCTAAGCAACATAGGTATAGAATCACTGAGATGCAGATGCACATTTTTGGGTTAGTGAATATCGCTTTACAAACTAATAGAGTCCTGAGATCATCGATAATGATATAAAAAATAAGTTATTATCATGTTACATTGTTGAGGACCCTTGTATTTACTGTGTTTAGTGTCCAGGGTAGACATGTTTTATGTACTATGATATACAGTGCCTTGCAAAAGTATTCACCCCCAGTGACTTTTTACCTATATTGTTACATTACAGCCTTAAGTTCAATGTTTTGTTAATCTGAATTTTATGTGATGGATCAGAACACAATAGTCTAAGTTGATGAAATGAAATGAGAAAAAAATATACATAAAACTATTTTTTGGAAATAGAAAATTGGCATGTGCGTATGTATTCACCCCCTTTGTTATGAAGCCCATAAAAAGCTCTGGTGCAACCAATTACCTTCAGAAGTCACATAATTAGTGAAATGGTGTCCACCTGTGTACAATCTAAGTGTCACATGATCTGTCATTACATATACATACCATTTTTGAAAATGCTCCAGAGGCTGCAACACCTAAGCAAGAGGCACCACTAACCAAACACTGCCATGACCAAGGAACTCTCCAAACAAGTAAGCGACAATGTTGTTGAGAAGTACAAGTCAGGGTTAGGTTATAAAAAAATATCCAAATCTTTGATGATTCCCAGGAGCACCATCAAATCTATCATAAGCAAATGGAAAGAACATGGCACAACAGCAAACCTGCGAAGAGACGTCCGCCCACCAAAACTCACGGACCGGACAAGGAGGGCATTAATCAGAGAGGCAGCACAGAGACCTAAGGTAACTTAGGAAGCTGCAGAGTTCCACAGCAGAGACTGGAGTATCTGTACATAGGACAACAATAAGACGTATTATCCACAGAGTGGCCAGAAGAAAGCCATTAGTCTGAGCCTAGGTCAGATATTTTATCACTGAGCCAATAATAATACAAGCAGATACTATGATAGCAGCAAATGTAGAATAAAACTGCATAAATAAATAATTTGTTAAATGAGCAAATAGAATAATTAAACAAACAGAGACTAAACAACACGTGGGAGGAACATCTCACTCGTACAGAAGGACAGGGTGATAATTCACCAACAGAACAGAACAAGAATCTTGCACCCCAAGTTGGTTCTGCCTGACTCAGTACTGTTTTGTTTCCCCCTCCATTTTAAACATTATTATCTTTAACAAAATACATTTGATTAAATATATGTGTTTGTAAAAATATTTAAAAAAAATATTTATAGGCTGCCTTTACATAATTAATATTAAGTTGCAAAACATATTTGAGTGGTTAATTAGCATATATTTCTAATTCTACTCCTTCACACGCACGCACACACACACACACACACATATATATATATATATATATATATATATACACACACACACACATATATATATATAAATACATATACACTCAATATATATCTTACACATGCAATAAGAGATCTCGGCCAGAAGTAAATGATCTCCCCCAAAAGTAAGTATACCCTCTCTTTATAAATACATATGGACATAGAGACAAAGACACAGGACCCCTTCTGGATCGCTACCTTGTCAAGGTGAAGAAGCTTATGAAGCTGTGAGCTATATCATGAAGGGTCACCTAAGATGGGCAAGTCATTTTAGAAAGGTCAGACAGAATGCAGTCCACTGGAGTAGGAACTGGCAACTCACTCCAGTATCTCTGCCATGAAAACCATATGGATAAGCACAACCAGAAACACAGACAGATGTACCTGGTGTGCTGCATCCATATGGTCACTGAGAGTCAGACATGATTGAAGGAGAGAACAACAACAAGACACAGAGAGGGATATGAACTCACCTGATCTATGCAGCTGCTTCTGTCTGGTATAGGCTGGGGTGGTGACAGACAGGTTACAAGCTTGGTGTGTGGAACAGGGTAGTAAGAATCAATAAGACCACCAGAGTACTGAGAAAACTGAACTCTACACGTAGCTCCCTCTATCTGCATGCACTGTGAGCTGGGAGTTGTATTTTTCAATAAACTTTAATGAGATTGCACTAATGTATTCACTTCTGGGGGGACTGTGAGAGGTGTATGATACAGGATATTTCCCTTCCGGCCATTCTGATTGGTTGCTGCTGCGTTTGACAGACAGGTTCAGCTCTATCTGTTATAGCACAGTTTGGGCATAGACCCTGATCTGTATCACTAGGCAAGTCACCAGCAGGGGGCTAGCTGTGATAAGTCAGAGAGCGTGGTGGAGCTAGTGCATGTTGGGCCCCGGTGCAAAAAGTATATATATATATATATATATGTATATATATATATAAACACACACACACACTTGTATATATATATATATATATATATCAATCATTTAATATATGATGGGCAAAAGAGCCATAGAAGCCCTCCACCGTACAGTAGTACAGTAAATAAATAGTACATCTCTGTTCACATTTTAATGTCTAAAACAAGTTAAAAAATCTGTTTCCAGATCAAAATTCTGAGAAATACAGTTATTACACTGCATTCTGGGAAGCTGAGCAGGGACATGCAAATGTGCCCACAAATACCTCGCTCTTCAATCCATAAACCATTTATAACATGTTTGTTAACTTGTTTTAGACATTCAAATGTGAACACAGATGTACTATTTATTTACTGTACTACTGTACGGAGGGCTATCGCTTTTTTCCCACCATATATTAAATGATTGTTGTGGTGAACTACCTACTCATAAGGTCCAAAACACAAGCTGGGATCACGCTCCATGCTGATGATAGCCAGTATGCTTGAAACAGCTGTGTGAGGGGTTCTCAACCTTTTTAGCGAAGATCATAGATCTAGCCGGAAAGTATTGCGACCCATAGGACCCTCGGCCTTAGGGCATCGGCCCCGTTTATTGGGGGTCTTAAGCCCTTTGTTGCTATTCGGGGGACTACGTGGAAGCATCTATAGCGGTGATCGATTTGGTGGAGAAGCATGAGCAAGATGGCTAATGCTGAAGACCGGTATCGTTGTATCATAAAAGTTACCATCCCTGGGAAATATCTATGAGAAAACGGATTGGATTTCGTTGTGAAAACCCTATTGCAGAAGTGTGGACTAGCCTTGTCAAGCCTGTTCTGTATGCCGGAATTCTATATTAGAGGTATTTATGAGCTAGTGTTCAAAGATTTGGATCACTACAATCAATTTAAAACTGGATACTGGAACAAGAAGGACGGTGCTGCATTTAAGGACTGTACCATAAAATTTATGCACAAAGATGATATTAGGATGGTTACAGTAATGATATATAACCCATATGTTCCAAAAGAGGAGGATAATACATTTTTGAAATGGGGGAGTTTTGCAGAAGTGGAATTAATTTAAAACATTGAAAAGAAATATCATGTGTGGACAGGAAAACGCTTATATAAATGTTGTCTGAAGGAAGATAAGTACTCAGAGGATGGATTGTACCATCCAAAACAAACTTTCCTGATTAAAAACCATAAAGGGTTTTTGCAAATTTCAGGAATGCCTTTGTACTGCTGGGCATGCATGGATTTTGGACATGACCAAACCAACTGTGTGTCAAAAAGTTGTTGCAATACCTGTAGAGAACTGGGACATGTGGAGGAAGATTGTAAGGCAGAAAAACAATGTTACTACTGTCAAATTAAAGAATATCTCAGTGACAAATGCCCCACACCAATATCAAGGTCTTTTGCAGATGCTGTGAAAAATAAAGATCAAAGAAGGGCCCCTGGGAAATCAACAGTTACAGCAATTCAACCCAAAATAATACCTGTCAACAGGGAAAAAATCAGGAAGCAAACTGGGGAGACATGGTCCTCCTTGGAAACTATAAACATAGAAAAGATGTTTGAAGAGCCAACAACGTCAGTAACTACACAGATAGAGAAAAGTCTGAATCACGGGACACAAAACAAAGAGAAGATAGATCCGATACAGAACTGGAGAATTTTAAAATCCGGGGTGATTTTCCTTTGGGGATAGACACAAAGTCTGAAATGGATACAGATACAGTCGGCTCTCCTGCGGAGAAGATTGTGACCTGGAGAGTAAACCGGGAGACAACACCAAAACTATTTCAAGATATGCAGGTAGAAGATCCAGGTTAAATTTGACTTTTACATACAAATGTCTTTAACATGTATCTCACTAAATGTGAGAAGTTGAACTAATATTAATAGAAGTATCATATTGTTTTATCTGGCCTCTTTAAAGGCAGACATAATTTGTTTACAGGCATATGCAATACCTTATAAAAAATCTTATGATGAATTTGAAAACATGTGGACGTATGGCCCTTCAATATGGTCAGGAGAAAATTAGATAACAAATTCAGGAGTAGGTATTTTATTCAAAAATCCACATATTGAGATTAAAAATATATATAGAAATAGAACCTGGGAGAGTTTTACATTTTTTTGTTATTTTCTTGTGTTTCTTTTTTAGATTAATATGTGTCTATAGTCCTATGAAAAGAAAACAGAGAATTTTATTATTTGAAAAAATGCAATTATTTTTAACAGGGATCGAACCAATGTTAATGTTAGGAGATTTTAATTGTATCTTAAAAGAAACTGATAGAAAAGGTGTAACTAAATTAGACAGATCTTCTAAAGTTTTAAATAATGTAATTGCTGATTTCAATTTGTATGATGCTTGGTGTGTTTTTAGAAAAAAAGATGTTGGCTTTACATGGTCTGGAACAAATGCTGAATCTAGAATAGATAATTTCTGTTTTTATATGGCTAGTTTTATGGTTAGAAATTTTGAGCTGTTTTTAAATTTGTTTTCAGATCATAAAACTTTGAAAGTTGATTTTTCCTTCACTAACATAATACAATGTAAAAAAGATTTTTGGAAATGAAATGTTTGTTTACTTGAGGATTATTTAATTATGAATAAATATATTGTAAAATATAAATATTGGACTTTAAAAAATATATATTTTAGTTCCATTTTAGCCTGGTGGGAATATGTTAAAAAAAAGTTATTTTTTATCTTAAAAGGGAAAAATAGAAAGAAAAACAAATGGAGATTTGTCACCTTTTAAATACCAGATTACAGAATATGTTAATTTGACATCAAAGAATGGATTAAGAAAAATGGTAAAGAACTCATTGGTAATGCTAGAGTATGAGATGTAGAAGAAGGAGAAAAATGCTCTAGATTTTTTTTAACAAATAAAATTAAGAAAAAATGTGTAATTACTAAGTTAGAAGGGAAGGAGAGGATAGAAAATATTTTAAATAAAGTACAAACCTTTTACATAGAATTATGTAATCTTAAAATTATTAATGAAGAACTTTTAGAAGCATTTTTAGGGAATATTGATTTTAAATTAGAAGATAGTGATAGAGAAGTCTTAGAAAAAAAACACATTAGCAGTAGAGGAGATTGAAGGAGCAATTAAAGGATTTCAGTTAAACAAGACTCCAGGAATTGATGATTTAAATATAGAATTTTATAGAACTTGTTGGGGAATAATAAAAGAAGATTTAATCGAAAGTATTGCAGATTTTTTTTTAAAGGGAAACTTATTGAAAGTCAAAGAAGCGCTATTATTAAACTAATATAAAAAAGGAGATACTAAAAAATGTAAAAACTACAGACCTATAACTCTACTAATTGTCGACTATAAAATATTTGCAAAAGTGCTAGCAAATAGACTAAGATGAGTGATAGATAAAATAATACACGAGGGTCAAGCATGTGCAGTTCCTGGGAGAAGTATTTGGGACAATTTGGTACTTTTAAGAGATATTTTATATGATGTATTAGATCGAAACAAGGTGCCGCGGTTTTATCTTCAGATTATGAGAAGGCATTTGATAGAGTTAGCCATGATTTTATGTTCAAAGTGTTTTATAGAATGAATTTTCCAGATAGTTTTATTAGAATGGTTAAAGATTTATATAATAAGGTAATAAGTAAGGTTTTATTTAATGGTTTTAAGACTGAACTTATTTTTATCAATTCTGGTTTAAGACAAGGATGTCCTCTATCTCCCTTTTTATTTATTTGTGTTTTTGAACCTTTATTACAAACCTTCAGAAAAGATAAACTCAGAAGAATTAGAATACCGGGGAAAATAATAGGTGTATCAAAGTTATGGCATATATGAACGATATTATAATTTTAACATCTGAGTAGACATCTGATCCCACTTCCATAAATAGAGTTCTTTTTATCGCTGAAATTTTAATAGGGTATCTGGTTTTAAATTAAATAATGAAAAAAGCTTTTGGGAATTGGGTTTATGACATTTTTAGCAAAAACCAAGTGCAAAGTAATCATATAAAAATTGTAGGGGTTACTTTTAATCTGGCATTATCAGCAGAGCAAGATTGTAAGATACTTTTAGATACCATCAGAAAAAAGATTTTTGGAAATTGTAAAAATCAACAATGACTGTGAAGATAGTAATAATTAAAAATGTTTTGCCACTGATTTTATTATATATCTCCCTTGTTTTTTTCCCCAAGTGAAATATGGCTTAAAAGATTTACAAGAGAATTTTTACGTTCCTTTGGAACTCAAAAATGGAAAAAATAAAAAGAGAAATCATGTATAAAGACCCACAAAATGGTGGCAAAGGAGTCCCAAATTCAAAATTGGTTTTAGTTACTAAATATATTACTTTTACCTTTAAAATATGGAATCAAATACTATGCTAGGAGCTGTTATTAGATTTAACTGTTAATTTTTTTTTTATAAATATAAATGGTTGAAATTGGATAACATGAAACCTTACACTTTCATCTAGTTTTTATGTTATACTAGTGACTTACCCATCAAAAATGACGGGACAATAAAATTTGAAGCCAGGCAATACTTTTTGCCACTCAATGTAAAGCTTTTGCTACTCTGAGGACCTTCGGCGCTCATTGCAAGCCTCTCCTCTCGTGTACTTTTGGCGCTCATCGTGAGCATCTCTGCTTGTGTAATTTTGCTTCTCTGGGCACCATCTGCGCGATATATAACTGCAGTGTAAAAATATTTTTTTTTAGTGCAGTGGAAAGTATAATTTTTTATTTTCCATTACTAATTAATACTTATTAAATGAATGTACGTTAATAATTAATTGCTAATGAACAAATGTATTAGGAAGTGAGAAGCATTAATGTATTCATAAAGTAACGGCAGTGTAAAATATGCTATTTAGCATATTTTTTTTATAGTGTTCCCTGTGGGTCCACTGTGGCCCCCAGGCCCTACTGGCAACAGGAGCCAGAAGGGACTGGGGGCCACAGAGGACCCACAGGAGCCACTAAGGACCTATGGGGTCCACAGGGGAACTGCAGTGGCCACTAAGGACCTGTGTAGGCTACATGAGAACCATGGGGGGCAAAGGGGTCACTAAGGATCCACAAGGACCACAGGAGACCCACAGGGGCACAGGGGCTCCTAAGGGCCCATGGGGGATGGCGGGAGCCACTAAGGACCCATGGAGGCCACAAGAGACCTGTAGGGGCACAGGGGACCTGCAAGGGCCACTAAGGACCTGTGGGGTGGTCCGCCGGGCACAGGGGGCCATCAGAGGCCAAGGCATTGGTGTCTTGCACCTGCTGTCGCTTCACCTGTGCCTCCTGTATCTATGCTTCCTCTCCTCCTCCTCCTTCTTAGTCTCATCCTTCCTTTCCTTAACCTCAAAATAAATATCAAGAGATAAGAGGGAGTATAATTCAATAAACTGCTTCCTCAACATGTTTTCCTTTACATCGACAGGGACATGCAAATATGGGACATGCATACGAATGTGACAGATTAAGGGCTCATGGAGGCTGTAAGTTACGAGTTTGATGGCTGGCATTTTTTCAAAGCTGTAACTCTTAACCCTATTCACCAAAAAACGCCAATTAAATAGCAACTTTGCCTGCAACCTCACTTGCGAGCCAACGGATCTCAAATTGTGCCAATTGAATGGGGCATATAATGTACTACTGCAGTGGTTAGGTAAATTTTTACATTTTAGGCAGTATATGTATTTTTTTATATTTTGAATTGAAGTACAGGACATTAACTGTATATATTAATGTTTTTATTCAGATGATTTAGTCCAATGGTGAGCACGTATTCCATTCACATGTATTTACAACAAGGTATCTTGACATTTGACAGGTGTACAATGCAAGACAGTAATTGGTTTTGCAAAAGGTGCAGGATACAAGATAGGACAGACTTTTTCTGACACTGATCATGCCTGGAGCATGGTGTATCTGGAGAAAGGCTGGCACCTTCTGCTGGTCATGTCGATGAGAGCATGAGTAATTTTTCATTTAAGTAAATAATGTTTCATAATTTATGATTAAATATTATCATTCCCCCCAGTTACAGTTTGATGATGAGAGAATATCTCACAATCTTTAGTAAATAGCAGGGTGATGTTGGTAGGTAAAGACATCTCACTGAACTGATAATTGGGCCCACAAATTAAGTCAGTGATAGTGAAGGTTTTACTGGTTTAGTGTGCACATAGTCAGATTGCGGGTTCTAAAATAGTCAGTATTCTATTTTGAGCTAAATGCAGACTTTCAAAGACCAAATACACCCAAATACAGAGTACTTTGCATGGACAATGCTCAGCTGAAAATAAGAGCGCTTTAAGTATGAATAGTCTATGTGCAGATGTTCCCAAATCAACATGACGAAAATATAGATTCAGGCCTCCTCTCAATTAAGGTAAATTGGGTGATGCATGAGGGGAAATTAAGTTATGAAGTACAGCAATCAATTAGAATCTTGTGAGGATCCTGCTACTATTTTTTTTATTGAGGACTAAATGGAACTGGTGACCATATGCCTAATTCTGGCTTATTTTAAGTAAAAATGAATACATGCAGTAAATGCATTCTTTAAATTACAAGCTCTAAAACCGTGTAAGAAAAGTGAAGCTTCTGTTTAATAAATCAGGTTTCAGATCTGGTGGTTGTTATCCAAAAGGTTAGGGACAATGGCAATCAACAAAGTCAGATTATAGACAGAAGGTCAGGGTTAGTCTGGTAAGGTAAGTGGTCTGGGCTAGCAGTGTTAGTAATTTTCAGGTCACAGACAAAGGTCAAATCCAAGAAATGCAACTAACACTAAAAATGCCCACAGCAGATAGGTTTTTGCTTGGGTGAAGCATTTACAGAATTACATATTTTTAGACGTGGGTGTTTTTGTCAAATTAGGCTACTAAAAAAAGATGTCAAAAAAAGATGCAAATTGCATGTGGTTACAGAGCACAATACTCCTATCATTCCAGGAGATCCCAGTAGATGTATCAGAACAGATTTTAGAGATAAAAGAAGGGAAGCCTCTTGAGAAAAGGTAGGTGGCACATCCAGTGCAGGAATTCAAACCTGATCTTTGTGACTATAGCCCTTCTTCTGAGATGCATGGCAAAATAGGTTGAAGAACCAATATATCAATAATGAGGTAGGAAAAACATTTTATATGCATAGACTGGAATATAATTATTCCGAATGATCTTGAGTGAATGTAAGCTGATGGATACTGGTTGACAGCCATACCCAATCACCAAACATGGTCTTGTCTTTCGGCCCCTTTATACTGTTTAGAAGCTTTTTTGCTAAAGAACTCAGAGGCCGATCTCCAAATCTGAATACTGATCTGCAACAAGCACCCCAAAATAAATGTATATGTATTGTGAGCTCTCCCTATGGTTATTTAAAAAAGTTCAGCCAGACAAGCCATTCAGCCATTCGTCTTTCTGATGGGCAGTTTAACAAGGAATGTATTAATCTATGAATTGGTTCAACTGTTCAGAAAGCCCAATGATCTAAGGGTGGTTGGCTGATGAATACTGATCTAATACTGAAACCCACTTACCATATTAGTCCAATCTGAGTATGTTCCATTTACAACAACCCTTTACTTCATGTCTTTTAGCCAGCTCTCAATCGATGTTCAGATATTTACTGCAATTCCTGTATGCCTTAATTTGCAGAGTAGTCTTCCATGTGGCACCACTAACCAAACACTGCCATGAAGACCAAGGAACTCTCCAAACAAGTAAGGGACAATGTTGTTGAGAAATACAAGTCAGGGTTAGGTTATAAAAAAATATCCAAATCTTTGATGATCCACAGGAGCACCATCAAATCTATCATAAACAAATGTAAAAAACATGGCACAACAGCAAACCTGCCAAGAGACGGCCGCCCACCAAAACTCACGGACCGGGCAAGGAGGACATTAATCAGAGAGGCAGCACAGAGACCTAAGGTAACCCTGGAGGAGCTTCAGAGTTCCCCAGCAGAGACTGGAGTGTCTGTACATAGGACGACAATAAGACGTACGCTCCACAGAGTGGCCAGAAGAAAGCCATTACTTTCAGCAAAAAGCAAAATGGCACGTTTCGAGTTTGCGAAAAGTCATGTGGGAGAGTCCCAAAATGTATGGAGGAAGGTGCTCTGGTCTGATGAGACTAAAACTAAACTTTTTGTCCATCAAAGAAAATGCTATGTCTCAAACCCAACACATCACATCACCCAAAGAACACATCCTAACAGTGAAACATGGTGGTGGCATCATGCTGTGGGGATGTTTTTCAGCAGCTGGGACTGGGAAACTGGTCAGAGTTGAGCGAAAGATGGATGGTGCTAAATACAGGGATAATCTTGAGCAAAACCTGTACTACTCTGTGCGTGATTTGAGGCTAGGACGGAGGTTCACCTTCCAGCAGGACAATGACCCCAAACACACTGCTAAAGCAACACTTGATTGGTTTAAGGTGAAACATGAAAATGTGTTGGAATGGCCTAGTCAAAGCCCAGACCTCAATCCAATAGAAAATCTGTGGTGAGACTTAAAGATTGCTGTTCACAGGCGCAAACCATCCAACTTGAAGGAGCTGGAGCAGTTTTGCAGGGAGGAATGGGCAAAAATCCCAGTGGTAAAATGTGGCAAGCTCATAGAGACTTATCCAAGGCTACTTGGAACTGTGATTGCTGCAAAAGGTGGCTCTACAAAGTATTGACTTTAGGGGGGTGAATAGTTATGCACATTGACTTTTTCTGTTATTTTGTCCTATTTGTTGCTTGCTTCTCAATAAAAAATAAAAAAAACATCCTTAAAGTTGTGGGCATGTTCTGTAAATTAAATGATGCAAATCCTCAAACAATCCATGTTAATTCCAGGTTGTGAGGCAACAAAACACGAAAAATGTCACGGGGGTGAATACTTTCGCAAGGCACTGTATAGTGTGTTGAGGTGATGCAGCTCTTATTAGAACACATAGTCCAGAGCACGAGCATGACGCAAGTAGGTTCACAACTCTTACTAATGTTCAAAAGTCGGAAAAAGCTGTGCTTAATAAAGTAACTATTTTTGACATACAAACCTGATAAAAAAAGGATAAAAAAATCATAATCATCATAATGGCTAATGGAACAAGTGCAATAATTACAGGAATCACAATTACATTGTTCTCAGTTTTAGGCCTTATAATTGTCCTTCCCCATAAAGCTTGTGTAGTGCTATTAATTTAAAATAATATGGAATGGAGTGAGGATCACTAAGCTGAGGTATGTGGAAAATACGTGAGGATGATTTAGATGAGGTATATGTAGAGGCCCTTAATCAATTATGATACTAAAGCCTTGGAAATAATGTACAAATATTTTATACTATTACTCCAAGTTAATCAAAAGTAAATAAATGTATTTTCATGACCTATCTGTTCTAGGTACAATGAGTTTTATTTCCTGACGCATCCCGCATTCTTTATTGAGGATCATTTTCCGGAGCAGAAAGGGTCTCAACTACTGGTCCCACATGTCTCCCTAAAGCAATTTGAACAGAATGTTCGCCATAAAAGTCAGTTCTATAACCTTGGATTTCTCTCCTCTCAGCCAGATAAAGGAGTGATTGAAACAGGTAACATGAGGTTTTTAGTTTTTTTAATTATTTTAAACATAGAGGATCATTACAGATATGAACCATTTTGCCCATATAGTCTTCCCACTTTCATATCTTTTTAAAGTATTCCAGTTCGTTCTTAGATTTCTCCAATGTTAAGATACCCTTATTCTGATCACAAGTCCATTTGAATTGCCTTATCAACTTCTTGCTATGTTTTCTACTGGGAGGTTAATTCTGTTTACCTTTAACTAAAGAAGTCATTTTACATGTTCATTCTAAACCATTCACGTATTTCTTTTCAGTACAACATCTTTGCAAATGGTTGTGCCTTCAGAAGAGAAGCATACTTTATTTTGAAATGTAATTATTACAATATTTAAGAGAAACCATGCACAATAAAACCATTAGTTACTAAACTGGTATCCATTCACTGAATATACTCATACATACATTTACCTGGCTCTAATACTGAACCAATGCTTTATTTACCTTAAAAGTCCTGTCCCAAACATTTAATAATATCTCTACAGAACAGTGTCATAAACATTTAGATATTTGTATATTATGTATCTGCTGCTCAGCTTTTTCTATACACTATAAATAGTTGCTTTAATGATTTTTATTGATTTCTACATTGATGGATTGTGAAGCCGTTTGCAAATTTATCTTCTCAACATTAATTAATTATAGTATAAACTTGATGTTTTACTGACGTCATGATGACGGTCTCATTTAGTATTGGCGGTGTCTGAGAAGTAATTTACGAGCTTGCTTAAATATTGTCAGATCATATGATCATCCCCTCTGAAATCCTACTTAGGAGTGCATGGCTTACGTGTGGAGGCTGTGAGAGGGCAGTTGCGAGTTAGAGGTAATTGAATGCGTTTAAATGTTTAGAAAAAAATAACTGCAGCCAAAATCTCTGGTTGCAAGCAATTACTGGCTTGCAATTAAATGGGGCCCATAGTTTTTGAATGTCGAAAGGATCAATAATCCTATCTAGGATACCCATTCTAGCTGCATGAATATTATTTACTTTGCAACATATATCCTTTCTTGTGTAAATCTTGCTGATATTAGATTTGTGCTATTTGTTTGTCATCAGGAACAACTGCTTTTGAAGAACCGACACAAAAATGTTGTTTGTTCGATCAGATAGAGAGTATTTGTTAATTTGTCACATTGTCAGCTTTATTAAATTGCAATTCGCAAATTCTAAAGGGCTCTATATAAGCACATAGCATATTTTTTGACAGAAGTTTTTTGAACTTCTATCCAAAAGCAAGGTCTTCACTAGCGAAAAACTTCTGTAAAAAAATATGCTATGTGCTTATATAGAGCCCTTTAGAATTTGCCAAATTGCAATTTAATAAGGCTGTGTTTTTTTCATTTTTATACTGAGAGCACAATATAATTATTCAAATATTTAACTAGCCACTGTCAGCCAATGAACAGTAATATACTGTAGGACGCGGAGGCTGCACAGGCTCCCTGGGTCAGCCCTTAGCGTCGCGTGACCCAGCGGAGCCTGCGAGGCACGTCAGCCAATCAGCTGCGTCAGGGGGCGTGTCGGGAAGCCCGTTTTCGCGCCGTTCAGTGCAGCGCGGTCTCCCGACTGAAAACGGACGGAGGTCTGAGTTCCTGCATCTATAGAATACAGTAGGAAGGTTTAATACTGAGAATTGATCCCCAGCTTACCAGCACATAAGGGGCTATTATCTGTTGAGGCTACTCTTATTGTTGTGTTTTCCTCCGTTTTTGTGTTGTGTGTCTTGACTGTGTCTGTGTGTGTGCTTGTTGCTGTGGGTGCCTGGTTCTGCTGCCTGGGTGTTTTCCCCCTGTGTGTCCCCTTTTAGTCTTATTATGGATCCAGAAGGCTTAGAGGCTTTACTGGCTGAAGTTAGGACCCGTGCCCTAAGCCAAGGGGTCAGGTGGGTGCAGGACAGGCTGGGACCTCCCATGCTTTCTGCGCTTGGGCCTCAGCACATTGAACAGGATCAGCCTGCGGTGGCTGGTGTCCTAGTCAATTCTGGCGGCGCCAGGGATGTTTTTTCCCTTCCCACCACTGTAGGACTAGCAGACCCCCGTCCATCAGGGAGCAGAGACACGAGAGAGGAGGAGCGGGCGGTATGGGCACGGACATGCAGGTCGTGGAGAGTGACTGTTCTTCTTGCACCCACAGATCCAGAAGGAGATCCAGATCGAGAAGCAGGAGATCTTGTCGGTGCAGCTGTGCATGCACAGGATCGGAGAGGAGAAGCAAGCGGAGGGCCAGACGGTCAGAGTCCCCGGAGCGTCAGGAAAGACGCAGGGATACTCCGTTGGCTGTGTCCACTCCAAGGCTTCCAGAAGCAGGTGAGCACTCAGTTTTGAGCTGCGCAGCAGAAAAGGGTGATAGAGAACCCTCGCACACAAAGGCCGGGTTTTTTGGGTCATTAAAGACCCTCCTAGCTGCGCACAACATTACGGTCAGTGAGCAAGAGATGGGTGCTTGGATAGGCGGACTAGCGAAGGGTGCGTGGTCCCAGCCATCAGCTATTGTGGCGCCAGCGAGCGCAAGCTCGGCCAAGGCAATAGGTACCATACGCGCGCCCGAGCCGGTAGGCGATCCTGTTGCAGCAGTGGGCAGTACCAATGCAGGGGTTACTGACGCAGCCATGAGACCTATAGTCTTGTGCTCGTTGGATAACTTAGGGGCACACCTTACCCAGGAGGTTAAGGAAAAGATCTGGAGGAGGGAGTTTGTAGAATTGTTCTCCCTTCTCCCCATGTCTAGGCAAATGGATATGGCCGAGAGGGGCCCCAGAGAGGGGGACGAGCGGTGGAAATCTTTTGCCAGGTTACCTAGGACGTTCGATACATGGCTGCAAGCATTCTCCATATGGGCCTGCGTACTATGTGAGCGACACCCCGAACAGAGTTCGGGATTATTCGTTTACATAGACGAAATTCACAATGCTCACAAAGTCTATGGAGCTACAGCCTGGTGGCGGTATGACGAGGAATTCCGGCAATACTTGGCCTCAAGGCCAACCATGGCTTGGAGTGACAAAGCGGTGGCATATTGGTTAAAAATTATGACACCCATGAGAGTCACGAAGCGCTTTCGGAGCGGGGCCGGTGGAGCTAAGGGCCCCACCCACGCCCCAGGAACAGGTCTCAAGACCTGTTTCGCATATAACGAAGGGGTCTGTAGATGGGCCCCGAACTGCAGGTATAAACACGCATGTTCAAACTGCGGGGGTGAGCACCCACTGTCTAGATGCGGTAGACCAAAAGATGGAGGTAGGGGCGGCGAACCTACTGCAAAAGGGCAGGACGCCCATACGCCTCCCCGCCATGCTGCCGTGGCTAAAACGCTACGATAAATTGGCAGGCACCGCCACAGCCGCGCGCCTTCCAGCGGACGGCTTCCGGGAGGGATTCCATATTCCATGTGGCGTTGACATTCAGGGTTTCCTTGTCCCAAATCTGAAGTCGGCCAGGGAATTTCCAGGGGTAGCTCACGCTAAGGTGATCAACGAGGTAAAACTGGGTAGGATGGCAGGGCCATTTACGGTCCCGCCCATTCCGGATTTGATCGTGTCTCCACTTGGGGTGGTCCACAAGAAGGAGAAGGGTAAATTTAGGTTGATACAACACCTTTCTTATCCCAGAGGTTGGTTGGTAAACAATGGTATATCAAAAGACCAGGCTACTGTGTCTTATGAGTCATTCGACCGGGCAGTCGACTTGGTTAGGCGGGCGGGCCCCGGGGCGCTTATGGCAAAGGTGGACATTGAGGCAGCATTCAGGTTGCTGCCGGTACACCCGTCGAGCCATCGGCTGCTAGGGTGTTTTGTGGACGGAAGCTATTTCGTCGACTTCTGTTTAACCATGGGATGCTCAATATCATGTGCTTACTTTGAGGCTTTCAGCAAATTTTTACAATGGGTTGCGAGCCTCGAAGCCGGGTACAGGAGCATTACCCACTACATGGATGATTTCCTTTTCGTCGGTCCAGCTGGAAACGACGCTTGCCGTTTCATGTTGGAGGTTTTCACCGAAATCTGTAAAGATTTTGGGGTACCACTGGCCCACGAGAAAACAGAGGGCCCCACTGAGCAGTTGACTTTCTTGGGGATTCGGATTGACTCCACGAAAATGGAGTGCAGTCTTCCCTTGGAAAAGGTGGCGAACATGCAAGCGGACATCAGGGCGCTACAAGGCGCACAGAGGGTATCTTTGCGGCGGTTGCAATCGATATTAGGGAAGTTGAATTTCGCATGCAGAATTATCCCAATGGGGAGGATATTCTGTAGGAGGATGTCACTCGCTACTATAGGGATTGCGGAGCCGCACCATTTCATAACATTCTCCAGGGTTATGCGGGATGATACGAAGGTATGGTCAGTGTTCCTTGCCGAATTTAATGGGCGGGTGCTTCTTCAAAAGAAGGGCGCCACCAACGCAGAGCTAGAACTCCACACTGACGGGTCCAGACCGGTTGGCTGTGGGGCTTATCTCCAAGGGAGATGGTGCGCTGCAGCGTGGCCGGAGGAATGGGAAGCGGCGGGTTTAACAAAGAACCCTACATTCCTCGAGCTGTTTCCTATGGTGGTAGCAGTTCACTTATGGGGTGCAAGTTTCAGGGATTGGCGAGTCATATTCCACTCGGATAAGATGGGGTTGGTGGAGGCCGTGAACAACATCACGGCAACATCTGTACCGGTGATACGATTACTCCGGCATCTTGTACTATGTTGCCTTCGCCTGAACATATGGTTTCAGGCAAGGCATGTCCCAGTAGTAGAAAACGGAATTGCTTACGCCCTTTCTCGGTTTCAGGAGGATCGATTCAGGACACTGGCTTTGGGAGCTTGGAGCTGTCAGGTGACGAGACTCGTGAGACAGTCTGTTGCCCCAGCAACATGGATCGCTTATAGACGCGTGTGGGCAAAATGGGATAGCCTAGTGGCTCTGGCAGGTGGTGCCATGACGGAAGATAAGAGCATAGGGATCCTGCTTTGGTACCTGCTGCGGTGCGCCGAGCAAGGCGAAACAAGAGCCGTAGTAGGGAGACAGGTCACGGCGCTGGCTTTTATGTTTAAGCTTGCTGGGCAGAGGGACCTTACAAAGGAGTTTCTAGTGTGCAAGGTGGTGCGCGGAATGTTCAATGGTCATCATAGGCCGGATAACAGGCGGCCAATTACATTTTCCTTGTTACTGAGATTGGCTCAGGCGTTGGTGGTGGTTTGCAGAAACCCCTTTGAATCTCTACTTTTCCGAACGGCTTTTTCCCTGGCGTTCTTCGGAGCGTTTAGGATAGGGGAGTTAGTCGCGAACAGTAGACACGGCTCGGGGGGACTGCAATTAGTGGATACCTGCCTGAGGGAAGGCACGGTAGTAATTTGGTTGCGGAGGTCAAAGACCGACCAGGTGGGAAAAGGTAGAGAAGTGGTTCTGCATCAGGTTGGCATATGCATGTGTTGCCCATATGCATGTGTAGAGGAGTACCTCAAGCAGCGACCGGCACTGTCACAGTATCAATTCAAAAGAGTTTTAAAAAGCGCACTGCATCGGCTCGGTTTTAAGCAGTCGGATTTCGGAACACACTCTTTCCGCATTGGGGCACGGAAGCAGCCAGGCTGGGTTTGCCAGACGCGGCAGTAAAGCACATCGGCAGATGGGATTCGGAGCGTTTTCGGTCCTATGTAAGGCCGAGTGCAGTGGTGTAATGGTGTTGCTTTCTACTTTTAGGGGAACAGAAGCAACTATGGATTGTGGGCCATTCATACGTGTACTGGGCCCACAGGTTAGCTGCAGTTACCGAAGAAAAGGCACAACTGGGCTTTCCTGTCACGGACTTGCGCGTACGGTGATGTGGCATTTTAGGCTTTTGGATACATACCCGCAGCGTTACGGTCAGCCCAGTGTGATACTAATCCATGCCGGCGGGAATGATTTGGGGAATGTGCTGAAAGTCATGAGAAGAGACGTTGAGAAGTGGGTAAAAAAGTTCCCAGGCACGTTCCTTATCTGGTCGGAAATGATTAAGAGAAGATCTTGGCGTAACGCGCGTGACCCAGTATGTCTGGACAAGGCTAGACAGAAGATCAACCAGCAGATTGCGAGTTTTGTTAGAAAATTGGGTTTTGTTGCAATCCGTTACAAGGAGTTCGAACCGGTCGGTGCCGACGATTTTTTCGCAAAAGATAAGGTTCACCTTACGGAAATAGGGTATGAATTGATGATGTTGGAATTTAGGGAGAGCGTTTTACTGGCTTTGGCTTTGATGTCCAGCAGGGGGGGATCGCAGCCTCGGGAGGCGCCCTCGCGTGCTCCGTGGCGGGAGGTGAGTTGCCCGGCCCACTGGCCTAAGTGGGCGGTGGCCCCACCTCACAGGGCGTGCTTAAAGATAAGCATTGGGGCTTTGGGCAGGGCTCAAAGCGAGAGGTCACTGTTCGTGGCCGGGCTCCTCCCCCGGGAAGAAAGGACTAAAATAGTTCATCTAAATAAGTTATAGTTTGTTGTTTACAATTGTTATAATAAAGCTGTGGCCCGTTGTTTCTCCCAACTTCAGTTGTTGTGTCCGTTATTTATTACCTAGCCTAAATGGATCATGCATGGGTCAAGTAGTTATATGGGTTATACTTTTCAGGCAAGGAGAACTACCTACTTCTTACTCTTTGCACTTCCTGTTAGTTTAAGTTCAAACAGGTTTTGTTTAATATTTTTGCAAGTAAAAACAACTTTTCTAAAAAAAATTCAATGCATAAAACTGTGCTTTATATCCCTTTAATATCAGCCCTTCAAATAACCATGGTAATGGCACTGTAAGCATACTTTCATATTCTTGTAACATCTCTGGATAGACGGAATCACAGTTTAGTGCAATTGTCCTATTCATTTTCAATTTAAAGAAATGATACATGTCTAGTGTCTTACTTACTAAATTGCTGTATATCATCAGACAGAGACTTGGATTCATGTGGGAAAGCTGTTGAACTTTTGAAAACTGACCAAACCTTTTACAGAGTATTTGTAGTTATTGCTTATAGAGCACTTAAAGTCCTCCACAAATAGCTCCATACATAATGAGACTAGAGAGTGGGCTACACAGAGAGTGACCCATTTCATGTGGACAGTCAGTCAAGTGAATGGAGCTTTTGAGACAGCTCGTAAGAGAGGCAAGCAGCTTCCAAGTCCAGCAATAAACTCACTCTGTGTCTCTCATCATGTCTAAAGCATGATATATAGATATTTTATGTTATTTATCCTATGTCACTTCTATAGTGCTTTGAAATTGGGAAAAAGATGATGCTCAGAAGGTGTTGAACATGCAAATAAGTGACTGTGACGGCCAATGCACTGCACAGCCCATTCTTACAGTTTATATCTGTTTTTTTTATCCTGTGAACAGATAAACGGTAATCAGATCCTCTAACAACTGAGCAGGCTACATAACTCAGTCTTGATGCATAAGTTATAAAGCAAGAAATGCATCATTTAAGCCTGTACAGCAGGTTCCAATACTTCAGTTAGTGGGGCTTAATTATATATAGAGCAGTTCAGGGAGGGATTGCAATACCTACAACATCAGCAGACTTAGAAGAACTGTTAATATTTTTGTTTATTATTATTAGGCCAAAACCAGAGATCCAATCTTGAGTAAGGTTTTGAGTAATTATTATAATAACAACAAATGATACATATTTATTTGACATTAAATGCTAATTTTATTTTTTTCTACACACTAAATCAACTAAATTCACTTTAACTCGCACATTTTCTGCAAACATTTTTGTCTTTCCAAAACAAAATACTTTAATGTCCACAAATTTACTTTAGAATATAAAAAATATTTTCCAGTGATATATTTTTTGCCCCACTTTGACTTCTTTATATGATTGATCTAGTGATAAATGTTTAATTTTTCTACCTAGACAATAGAAAATAATCACAGGGGAGGGGGGACAGACACAGGGGAGGGAGAGGTGGGGAAAGGAGGAAAAGAGACACAGGGGGGGAAGGGACACAGGGGAGTGAGAGGAGAGGGAAGAAACAGGGGCGTGAGTGGAGGGGGGAAGAGACAGGGGAGTGAGAGAAGGGGGAAGAGACACAGGGGAGGGAGAGGAGGGGGAAGATACACACGGGAGGGAAATTGGGGAAAAAAGGAAGACACAAGGGAGGGGGGATAAAACACAGGGGAGGGGGAAAAAGCACAGGGGAGGGAGAGGGGGAAAGAGACACAGGGTAGGGGGAAAGGGAAACGTAGGAGGGAGGGGGTTAAAAACACAGGGGGAGGAAGAAGACTCAAGGGAGGGAGAGGAGGGGGTAAATGAGACACAAGGGACGAAGTAGACAGGGAGAGAGACTCGCAATAAGCGCCAAAGTAGATGGTGGGAGAGATACAGGGGGAGGCTCACAATGAGCGCCAAACTTTTTATTGCTGTCATTTTTGACGGGCAAGTCGCTAGTAATATAATATTTAGCATAATCTATTTTTTTTTCATTAATCAATTAATAAATAAAAATAATTTACTTATTACAGCTTACAATGTATTAACTGACGTCAGCATAAAATGTAATATTTACCATACTGTATTTTTTGATTATTTTTTTAAAATAATCTATTAATAAATTAATAAATAATACTGATTTACCTATTATCTTTCAATGTATTTTTGAAAAATCATAAAGAGGTAACAATCTCTTCATAAATTTTGTCCACTGAAAATGTGCAGTCACACAGTTCATCATCTGAGGAGAGAGTGGGAAAGTTCTGGAAAGTGCCCAGTATATTAATAAAGTACAAGATCAAGGACAAACGTGTGCATGTGCAATTTACTGGTTTTCCACCATTTTATTGTGTAAAACTTTGTGTTTCCGAGTTACGTGCTTACAGACTACAAAATGGCGGATTTTTTCTATGTGTTACGATCCTGGCAATGAAGTCACGCGTGCCTTGCATTGTTGGTCTAAGTGTTACTGCCATTGGTGTAGTTTTTACTGGCTTCGGTCTTGTTTTCATCGTGTTACATTTTTTTTGGCTGCCATTTTTTTTCTGGCTTAGCCGATTTTTGATGGATTAAAAACACCAAATATGCCTCAAATTAAGTTTCAACCTTACTCCCAGGCTTCCTGGCTCTCCCCCTGTGACATGTGTGAGTGTGTAATTTAAAAAAATAAATAATTTGTCTTTTTTATTGGTGGTCTTTCGCTTAACGAGCTTGTAAAAATTCAGTTTGTTAAATTCGTAAACTGTGTGCCTCACGAGCATGGTTAAAAAGTGCTAAGGGTTTCCACAGTGATCACGGCCATCAACATGATCACCTTCTGTGCACATTTCTAGGAAGTCCTGCGGGCATCATGATGAGTGCTATGCTCATTGCAGCCTAGGTCCTACGGGCCTCGCGAAGAGCACCTGTGGCTAGGCTGTGTTAAAGTCCTGCGGGACTCGCGATGAGCGCCATGCTCATTGCAGCCTACGTCCTACAGGCCTCGCGAAGAGCGCCTGAGGCTAGGCTGTATTAAAGTCCTGCAGGCCTCTTGAAGATCACCTGTGGTGCTCATTGCAAGTCCTGCAATGAGTGCCTTCGGTGCTTTTTACAGCCTACGTCCTACATGCCTCGCAATGAGCCTTCAGCGTTCATTGTGAGGCCCACAGTTTTTAACATTGCGTGACCAACATTCGTAAGATCCACAACAATTAAATGTGATCTAACACAGTAAAATGCACACCAGTTTAAAAAAAAATGAAAATAAGTTGTTTTTTTTTCACTAGCACCACTATTTACACCTAAAATCACATTCTGTCTTCCTATGGTTTCTTAGTTTCTAAGATCTCTACCTTTCCCCTTGTATAGTTTTCACAGGCTGCCATCTTGCATATCTATGACCTGCAGCACTGCATTTTGGAAGTAAAGGGGACTCTTAGGGGAGGGGGGATTCCCACTACCAGTGTCATTCTGTTAGACAGCAAGCAAATTCCTAAAATATTGATTTCCTTTACTGAGTTTAACAGTTTTTGGCTTTAAGACCTCAAAAGTGGTTTGACAATCTTAAACTGCTTGATGTCTGGTACTCTAAGACATTAAAAACAGAAGATTATATTAAACTAGAGAATTGCCCGTCAAAAAATGACGGCAATGAAATTGTAAGGTAGCTAATGCTGTTTGGTGTATAATAATGAAATATATAATACATTAATAAATGAATATACTTTACCTATTTTGAAGCATTGTGTTGAAGAGCTGGCAATCTGTTTTGATGTTGCTGCAGCATTAATGGTGTGCATTTATTTAAAATGGTATGGAAAAAATGAGAGATGCTTGCCCACCCATAACTGACTCAAGGGGACCCCGTGCCCCATGAGTCCTGATACCACAAAGAGCTGATACTGATGCTCATACCCATTGTGGGAAAGCACCCCCGCCAACCCACTAGCTGTGACTAAAACACCTGACCCAGGTCATTACTAACCCACACCTATTACCATGCCAAAAAATAAAGGAGGGTGGGTGGGGAAGATGAGATGGCTTCACAAATTAACTGACAGGGATAAACAGACTTGGGTTTATATAGAGGTTGCTCTCCAAAACCTAACCCCTCCATTTCAGCACCTCCCATAAACTTAACCCCATGTATTCCTACTTCCCATCCTATTCCTTGCACTGACAAACCCCAACTCTTCTTAACTGAGTACAGCCGTGGGGTTACTTGACCGTTGTATGCAAAAAGCTGTGGGATGCAAAAGCAGATTTTAGAGATGAAGGAAAAAAAGCATCTTGAGAAAAAGCTTGATTGTACATCCAATGCAGGATTCTTCAGAGATGCATGGAAAAATAGCTTGAACAATCAAGATATAAAAAATTAGGTATGACAAACGTTGGATATGTGTATACTGGAGTATATTTGTTAGTTAAATGTAACCTGGTTGATATGCTGAATGACCTTGAGTGAATGCCTGCTGATGGATACAGAAGCGTCTGGTTGACAGCCATGCACTGCTGCCAAGCATGGACCTGTCTTTCTGCCCTTTATCCTGTTTAACTCAGATGCAGAGCTCCAGATCTAAATGCTGATCTGCTACAAACACTATAGAATAAGCGGGTATGTAACTCATAGATACAGAAGACAAGGCATGTCTTTACTGATCCCTCAGCATGTTTATTTAAAACAAATTCATTCAGTAGGCGCCATCCCGCGCAATCTATAGATCGGTTCAACTGTTCAGTAAGCTCATTGGTCTAAGGATGATTTGCTGATAGTCAAGGTGAATGCTGAGCCTGCTATAAAGGACATTCCATGAGTTATTAGCCCCTTAAAACAGAACACATATGTTGATCCCCTGGAACCTGAAGCTTTATTGAATAAAGAAATTTGCTAGTTCAGGAGGAGAAGATACCATTTTTAGATGTTTAAGGGGGCATTGATTTTAGAAGCGAGCCACTCTGATTCAAGTGGTGACCATTCTCTTGAAAGAAGGTGAACCACCAAATCCATAGATACATGAGTCCATTGGCTTTCTGGAACAGGTAAAGGTTGTAGTAAGCAAGCAGGGAAAACAGACAAATGTTTGATCAGACAAATGTGTTCATGTGAGGCCACTAAAGGGTTCTATAAATATTTTCCATGGATGAGTGGCTAGCCAAGAGTCATTTTGTGCCTGTGGAGTCATGCACTCAACCAGGAAAGACAAATGATTGACACAAAGGTAAATGCTCTCAGTGAAGTTTGTTTGAGTACATTGAATGGACTGAGGAGTTTCTCATAAGAAGAAAGAATAGCAGGAAGAATGGGACTGTGTTTTGCTTTGTCTGATCGTATGTCTGAGAAATATCTTAACAGAACATTAGCTTTGGTGATTTTTTATCCATATCTGTAGAAGATAACAAAATCGAACCTCGTGAAGATTTGCCACAACATCAAGTGTTCTTCAAATAGTTTAGATGTCTTCATTCCTCAGAAGATCCCTTGATAGTTTGAAGTTCATTATCTACTACATCATACTTCCTCTCAGCAGTATGATAGAAGTGTAAATAGGGATATTCTGGGAACCCACTCCAACCCCTAAGGTGTCAAATAGTATCTCAAAAGCCTTGTGAGGCTGAGCAGAATTATTTCTGTACTTTGCAAAAAGCCATTTTAACTTGTGGTGACCAGTGTCATGCATTGACTCCTTTTGTTTCTAGTCTATTATAGGAGCAATGACTTTGGGAATGTTGGACCAAAGGACTGACTTTGGACAGACACGTTTATTGAAGAAGACAAGGCCCCAAACTGTGATCTGCCTGGATTGTGTTTCTGCCAGAATCCCAGTGGCAATGACAGGGGGAAGACCTCAGGTATCATCTCTTTTTGATTGAGGCATTGTCATGCCCAGAAGGCCCCCTGATCTTTTTGGACTATGGACTCTGTTATTCATAACAGATATTGCTAAATATTTCCATGGACCTGGGAGTTACTATGAAAGATACCAGGTTGTTTGTATGAGCAATGTTTACAGAAATTATGTGTGCTTTAAAATGTGCTTTGTGCTAGTGACTGGCTTAATATTACTGGTTGATGGGGTGTATTTCATAAATGAGTTAGCAGCATTTAGAAGTAATAGTTAGGAGGGCCCCCACTATTCTTTGTGGACTATGGACTATTGTGAGGGTGGAAGGGAACCTGGTACCTGAATGATGGATTCTGTTATATATAACTACAGCCCATGTGATTGCTAAATATTGTAATGGACATGGGACTTGCTATGGAATATGACAAGATATTGCTGGGTAAGGTAGACCTCACTAAGTAATGTTGGGGTCACCAAGAGAGCGTGTGTGTATTATACAGCACAGTGTGGGTATGTGGCCTTTACAAGCAGACATTTTGGGGGAAAGTTTTGATGTAAATTTTTTATCCCGGCAATCAATGTCTTAATACATATAATGGAACTCGCATGGAATAGAATATCATATTTACGGCTTTATCAATATTGCATCGTTTCTAGAATATGGGTCAGATCGCAACACGTAATTGAAGCCCGTATGACATTGAAATCCAACCTCAATTTTTCAGTGACATAACGATGACAAGATCTGTTGCAATTGGCTCCATCTAAACCCGTAACTACAGGTTTTACTAATTGACCATGTTCACAGCCACCCATCCAATGTTGAAAAAATGGTTTACGGTTTGCATCTCTAGCCCGTAACTTGCGGCATGTTCTAATTTAATAGCTCTGTAACGCAGCCGAATTTCAAGCCCGCAGCCCTTGCGGGCTTTCCGATGCTGCTACAGGCTTCTAATTTAATAGGGCTGTATGTGAGATCAATAAATCTAGTCAGTTAACATATAAAAAATTTAGGTGTGTGGATTATCCTGATAGAATATAAAATTTCTAACAGAAGGAATTGTTATGAAGGACTCTGCCTGCAACTCTGCTCCTAACCACTGGGTGTAGTATTGCGTCCCTGTGTTCCTGCATTGGGAGGATTGGCTGTTAATGAACTCACAGGCAGAGTGGGCACTGAGAGATGACCCCAAAAATTGACAAACCAGAGGAATTCCTGTAAGCTAAAGGCAGGTGGTAAAACCTGTTTACTCAGCATGACTTATACTCGCAGACTAAGTTAGAGAGGTGAGGTTATCCCTTGAATCTGGTTTCAGGGTTTGCTGGCAGAAGAATTGTTGCTATGCAACATAAGTTTGGGGTCATAGGCAGATGGTCAGGTTCTTGGCAAACTGCATGACAAGCAAGAAATCTGGTAAGCAGTATGGCAAAAGATCAAACCCAGGTAATACAAATAGTACTACATTTATTCTTTTGCAACATAGATCCATGCTTTTCTAAAACTAGTGGAGACAGAGACCAGAATTGATTCCTACTGCATCATTCTCAAATGTCCTTGCTTCAGTTATCATGGGATGGCATTCTGTATGCCAACAGCGCATTGCCTTGTTTTAGAGCGTGATGAGGTTATGCGGCTTTCATTAAATCACAGAGCCTGGAGCCTAAGCATGATGAAAGTAGGTTCACAGCTTTTACAAATGTGCAAACGTCTGAAATTTTTTGTTTAATAAAGTGTTTTGTGTCTTAATTAAACACTGCAATTTGACATATAAACCTAAAAAAAAAGATTGATGAAAAATTATAATCATCATCATGGCTAGTGTAAGAAGTGCAATAATGTGGTATTTAATTTAGTATTTAATATAGGCCTTTGGATAAATTAATTGTCCTTCCCCATAAAATTGGTGTAGTGCTGTTAATTTAAAGTATAATGGAATTACTTCATGAGTAAGGATTACTAAGATAAGGTACATGTAAAGGCGAATACCTGAGGATAATTTAGATGAGGTATATGTAGAGGCCCTTATTTACATTATGTTAATAAAGCTTTGGAAAGAATGTACAAATATTTTTATACTGTTGCTTCATAAACTTTATCACAAGTAAATACATGTGTTTTCTTGACCTATATGTTCTAGGTCCAATGAGTTTTATTTCTTGGAGGATCCACTCACTCTTTATTAAGGATCATTTTCTGGAGCAGATAGAGTCTCAACTACTGGTCCCACTTGCTTCAGTAAAGCAATTTGAACAGAATGTTTGCCCCAACCATTCAAAACACACTGACACGGTTAGAACAGTATAATAAAGCTTTATCTCATTGCATGATCCAAAACAGTTAAGACTGTGCAATTATATAATGGGTGTGGTGTGGGTGGGTCCCGAGAGAGCAAGTGGCTATTATTGGGAAAAAGGGGATACATACAGGGTGTCATGTCATAGTCTAGAATAAGCATGATGCATAGCACCTACCAGGGTCACATGTGGTCACTACACCACTGCAACCGGAATCTGATGAAAAAAAGGAACGTCACAAATCATTTTATTTAATATGCATAGCACTTACAAATTGTCTAGATCTGCTCAATGAAACAGATGATTCAACCTCTAGACTGTGTAATCCAATCCAGTTTCCCACATACATTGGGGTGACAAAAAAATAGAAAAAATAAAAAAATGATCAACTAAAAAAAAGTGGAGGATAAAAAAATTAATCAACATGCATGTACAGTACATTGCTAAATACTGTAACCGTAACAATATACCAACTCACCTGATTCCCATCTGCAAGCATTATTAACTATTAGCAATGTCTCTGGATAATCAGTAATATGGGCAAATAGCCATTAATACGGAGAGGACACAAAGGTCAGCAGCCAGGTTCAATGTCACTTACATCAGACCCAAGGATCGGTTCCCAGACCGGTATTGAGGTCAGGATCAGATGCTTCACTAGTGCATATATTAATGCTGGCTGTCATTAACATGCCATTGTGAGACTTTGTCTACATTTAAAGGCATATTAAAGTGAGATGGGTTATGAATGCATCTTCTACAATGCAACCATAACCTTCCAAGCAAAAAGTTTTGCATGAAAAAATGCAAACCATTTTTGCATTAAAAAAAAAAATGTGCTGGGGGTGATGTTTACACCCACAACAGCCTCTGCAGCTTCTCCAGTAGCTGCTGTAAGCTGCCATGACAAGGTACACCAATCTCTCATGTGTACCCTCGCACACAGAGCATGTGCAGCTGATAGGCTTTTTGGGCACCTGGAAGCAGGGAGTTAACAGCCTGCTAGGGGGGCAGCATCAGATCAGTTCAGGAACAAGCCTCCAGCAAATGGAGGAGCCAGGGAGAGAGATGATTTGCGCACAGGCTGCCCATCCTAGGTGCAGCCCACCTCAACCCAGAGTCAGTGTGTGACAGGAAGAGTGTATGTGTGGGTGACAGGGTGAGTGTGTTTGTGACAGGCTCAGTATGAGTGTGTGACAGAGTGGGTGTGTGACAGGATGAGTGTGTGTGTGACAGGGTGAGTTTGTGCAATAGGGTGAGTGTGTGACAGGCTCAGTGTGTGTGATATGACAGGGTGAGTGTGTGTGAGAGGGTGAGTGAATGTGTATATCTGAGTGTATGTCTGTCTGTGTGAGTGTTTGTGTGAGTCTGTCTGTGTGTGTGTGTGAGTGTGTATGTCTGTGTTTGAGAGTGTGAGTGTGTCTGTGAGTTTGTGTGTCTTAGTGAGAGTGTCTATGAGTGTGTCTGTGTGAGTGAGTGAGAATGCCTGTGAGTGTGTATGTCTGTCTGAGAGTGTTTGTACCTGTGTTTGTCTGTGTGAGTGAGCGTGTATGTCTGTGTTTGAGAGTGTGTGGCTTGGGGGGCAATTCTCTGTGGCTGGGGGACAGTTCTCTGGGTCTGGGGGCAATTCACTATGGTTGGGGAGGTCATGGGGCAATTCTCTGGGGCAGTGGGTCATTTTTGGGGGGCTGGGGGGCAATTCTCTGGGGCTGGGGGGCAATTCACTGGGGTTGGGGAGGTCACAGGGCAATTCTCTGAAGCCATGGGGTAATTTTCTGTGGCTGGGGGCAATTCTCTCAGGCTGTGGGGTAATTCTCTGGGGCTGGGGGCAATTCTCTGGGGCTGTGGGGCAATTCTCTAGGGCTGGGGGGGCAATTATCTGGGGCTGGGGGGTAATTCTCTGGAGCTGGGGTTAATTCACTGTGGTTGGGGGAGGTCATGGGGCAATTCTCTGGGGCTGAGGGCAATTCTCTGGGCCTGGGGGGAAACTCTCTGGAGACATGGGGCAATTTTCTGGGGCTGTGGGGCAATTCTATGGGGCTGGGGGCAATTCTCTTGGCCTGGGGGAGGTCATTGGGCAATTCTATGGGGCTGTTGGGCAATTATCTGGGGCTGGGGGCAATTATCTGGGGCTGGGGAGATCATGGGGCACTTTTATGGGGCTGTGGGGCAATTATCAGGGGTTGGGGGGCAATTCTCTGGGGTTGGGGGGCAATTTTTTTTGGCTGGGGGACAATTCACTGTGGTTGGGGGAGGTCACGGGGCAATTCTCTGGGCTGTGGGGCAATTTTCGTGGGCTGGTGGGCAATTCTCTGGGGCTGTGGGGCAATTCTCTGGGGCTGGGGGGCAATTCTCTGGGGCTGGGGGGAGTATCATCTGGGATGTAGACAAAACAATCAGTGAATGAAGGGACAGGAATCTAAAGGAAAGGAAAGTGTCTGACAAAATGTGACTTCCCACAGTAGGGAGCAGATTTCAGGTGATAACTGAGCATGTCTGCAAAATCTCCAAGTAAAAAAGAAACATTGTATAAGATATGCTAATTATCCCTGGGAATTTCTGGGGATATCTACATTGAGAGAAAACTCAAAAGCAAGAACATCAGCAAACTTCAGGCTAACGGTTTAATTGTTTACTTTGTAATTTTTTCATGCAAAAAATGTTTTTCAGACACTATAACTTCTCTTCTATCAGATGTATTAATAAACCAGCTCACTTTAATGTACCTTTAAGCTAACAACATGTCTGAAATGTCTGGCTGCAATTGAATGAATGTCTACATGAGAGGCACTGGGAAAACCTGACACCTCATACATTTCCTTCACAATGCTTGCAGTTGCAGAAGATGCCTTCATGACCTGAATCATACCTAAAACAAAAAAAAAGAGAAGAAAGAAAAACAAAACCTACAAAATAAGGTAGCGGCACCATGAGTGGCGGGGGCGTAGGTATGGTGGGAGGAGAGGAGGGGCCGAGCTGCTGGTGGCTGGGGATGCCTCTGGGATAGAGTAGGTGGGGTTGGGGACCAGCCCTATCCTTAGCAGCTCGGCGAGGTTGCAAGGTCTCAGTCATAAGATGATGCCTCCTCTCCTCCCTAGAGCGCCTGGAGGATGCACATAACCTCCGCATGATTGGCAGAGATGCTGGCCCGGATCCCCTGTAGACAGTCCAGCTGCTGACACATGAGGGCCATCATCTCCTCCTGCGCAGCCTGGCTTGGTGACGGTGGTGGTGGAGATGGAGCTCTTTGTGGCACAGCTGGGTCAGGAGGTGGCATTGTTGGAGTGGGGAGGATCTGGGGCCCGGCAGGAGTCTGTGGTGATGCTGGTGGTGGTGTTGGTGTGCCCAGTGGCAGTGGTGGCCAGGCTAGCGCTCTGCTGTGTGGGGAAGGAGGTGGTGGCTGCTAACGTTATCGTTATTCCAGATGCGGTCTGTAACTGCATAGGCTGCAGTGGGCACGCCAATAAATGGACTCTCTGATGGTTGATTACTGTTGGTGTGTAGAGATGTCCCGAATAGTTCGCCGGGGAACTGTTCCCGGCGAACATAGCATGCTCGCGTCGAACTGCGAACATATGCGAGATTCGACCCGCCCCCTATACTTTATCATTGAGCAAACTTTGACCCTGCATGTCACAGTCAGCAGACACATTCCAGCCAATCAGCAGCATACACTCCCTTCCAGAGCCTTCTAACTCATGGACAGCAGCCATTTTGGAATCATAACTAACTTGCAGTCTTACTGAGAGGAGGCTGAGTGTAGGTGATACTGCATCAATAGGGAAAACCATAGCTAGGCTACTGTACACAGTGTGCAATACAGTCCTGAAGGACTCTTTTGATCTCTGCTGCAAGGACACCCCTGTGTCTATTCCCCCCTTATCATCATCCTCCCCTCACCTTAGCACCCAACCCTAACACCCCTCACACTTATCCCTAACACCCCTCACCCTAACACCTATCCCTAACACCCCTCACCCTAACCCTAACACCCCTCACACTTATCCCTAACACCCCTCACCCTAACACCTAACCCCCTCACCCTTATCCCTAACACCCCTTACCCTAACACCCCTCACACTTATCCCTAACACCCCTCACCCTAACCCTAACACCCCTCACACTTATCCCTAACACCTAACCCTAACACCCCTTACACTTATCCCTAGCACCCCTCACCCTAACCCTAACACCCCTCACACTTATCCCTAACACCCCTCACCCTAACCCTAACACCCCTCAAACTTATCCCTAACACCTAACACCTAACCCTAACACCCCTCACACTTATCCCTAACACCTAACCCTAACAGCCCTTACACTTATCCCTAGCACCCCTAACCCTAACACCCCTCACACTTATCCCTAACACCCCTCACCCTAACCCTAACACCCCTCACACTTATCCCTAACACCTAACCCTAACACCCCTTACACTTATCCCTAGCACCCCTCACACTAACCCTAACACCCCTCACACTTATCCCTAACACCCCTCACCCTAACCCTAACACCCCTCACACTTATCCCTAACACCTAACACCTAACCCTAACACCCCTCACACTTATCCCTAACACCTAACCCTAACAGCCCTTACACTTATCCCTAGCACCCCTCACCCTAACCCTAACACCCCTCACACTTATCCCTAACACCCCTCACCCTAACCCTAACACCCCTCACACTTATCCCTAACACCTAACCCTAACACCTAACCCTAACACCCCTCACACTTATCCCTAACACCCCTCACCCTAACACGTATCCCTAACACCCCTCACCCTAACCCTAACACCCCTCACACTTATTCCTAACATGGCTCACCCTAACACCCCTCACACTTAGCCCTAACACCCCTCGCCCTAACACTTAACCCCCTCACACTTATCCCTAACACCCCTCACCCTAACACCTATCCCTAACACCCCTCACCCTAACCCTAACACCCCTCACACTTATTCCTAACATGCCTCACCCTAACACCCCTCACACTTAGCCCTAACACCCCTCGCCCTAACACTTAACCCCCTCACCCTTATCCCTGTGTCTCTTCCCCCCCTTATCATCAAGGGAGGGAGGAGGATGATGAGGGAGGGGGAAGAGACACAGGGGAGGATGATGAGGGAGGGGGGAAACAGACACAGGGGAGGATGATGAGGGAGGGGGTAAAGAGATACAGGGGAGGATGATGAGGGAGGTGGTAGGATGATGAGGGAGGGGGGATGAGACACAGGGGAGGGTGATGAGGAAGGGGGCAAAGAGACACAGGGGAGGATGATGAGGGAGGGGAGATGAGACACAGGGGAGGGTGATGAGGACAGGGGAGGATGATTAGGGAGGGGGGAAAGAGACACAGGGGAGGATGATGGGGGAGGGGGGAAAGAGACACAGAGGAGGATGATGAGGGAGGGGGGAAAGAGACACAGGGGAGGATGATGATGGAGGGGGAGGATGATGAGGGAGGGGGGATGAGACACAGGGGAGGGTGATGAGGAAGGGGGGGAAAGAGACACAGGGGAGGATGATGAGGGAGGGGGGGAAGAGACACAGGGGAGGATGATGAGGGAGGTGGGAGGATGATGAGGGAGGGGGGATGAGACACAGGGGAGGGTGATGAGGAAGGGGGGGAAGAGACACAGGGGAGGATGATGAGGGAGGGGGTAAAGAGATACAGGGGAGAATGATGAGGATGATATAACTTCTGCAAGTGCACAGTGCCACTCATATCTGTTGTCACAGTAGCTTGCACGCATAGTACCAATCTGTCAAAACCTGTAATGATGAATGAGGTCTAGAGTAGCCTGGTTTCCTTATCCTCTACAGGTTGAGACATAATGTTTGGGTGACTCCAGACCAACACATGAGTACAAGCAGCACACAAACTCAAAGCCGCCATCCTCCTCCTGGTCCAGCATCATCGGCCACATCAACCACTGCTGTCCTCCTTGCCCCCTCTCAACCATCCGCACTCCGTCTCTCGCCTTGAGCAGTTCCTGCTCATCTGCCCATAGTTAGGTGCCTGTAAAGGACATGTTTGAGCGTAAGAAGCTAATGTCACAAAGTGCCCCAAATTTGAAGTGATATGACCAACCAAGCATCTTTTTCCATCTCCCGGTCCCAAAAATCCAGGCCTTATACACGTACCCTGATAGGTAACGTAACAAGTATTAAACTGATAAGAGTAGTACTTACAAACACGCCACTCCTATCTGGTGGCACCTTTGATTGCACGTGCCGTGCCCCAAAATTGAAGTGATACGACCAACAAAGCATCTTTTTCCATCTCCTGGTTCTAAAAATCCAGGCCTTATACACGCCCCCTGATAGGTGACGTAACAAGTATTAAACTGATAAGAGTAGTACTTACAAACACGTCACTCCTATCTGGTGGCACCTTTGATTGCACGTGCCGTGCCCCAAAATTGAAGTGATACGACCAACAAAGCATCTTTTTCCATCTCCTGGTTCTAAAAATCCAGGCCTTATACCCGCCCCCTGATAGGTGACGTAACAAGTATTAAACTGATAAGAGTAGTACTTACAAACACGCCACTCCTATCTGGTGGCACCTTTGATTGCACGTGCCGTGCCCCAAAATTGAAGTGATGCGACCAACAAAGCATCTTTTTCCATCTCCTGGTTCTAAAAATCCAGGCCTTATACATGCCCCCTGATAGGTGACGTAACAAGTAATAAACTGATAAGAGTAGTACTTACAAAAACGCCACTCCTATCTGGTGGCACCTTTGATTGCACGTGCCGTGCCCCAAAATTGAAGTGATACGACCAACAAAGCATCTTTTGCCATCTCCCGGTTCTAAAAATCCAGGCCCTATACACGCCCCCTGATAGGTGACGTAACAAGTATTAAACTGATAAGAGTAGTACTTACAAACACGCCACTCCTATCTGGTGGCACCTTTGATTGCACGTGCCGTGCCCCAAAATTGAAGTGATACGACCAACAAAGCATCTTTTGCCATCTCCCGGTTCTAAAAATCCAGGCCTTATACACGCCCCCTGATAGGTGACGTAACAAGTATTAAACTGATAAGAGCAGTACTTACAAACACGCCACTCCTATCTGGTGGCACCTTTGATTGCACGTGCCGTGCCCCAAAATTGAAGTGATACGACCAACAAAGCATCTTTTTCCATCTCCTGGTTCTAAAAATCCAGGCCTTATACACGCCCCCTGATAGGTGACGTAACAAGTATTAAACTGATAAGAGTATTCCTTACAAACACGCCACTCCTATCTGGTGGCACCTTTGATTGCATGTGCCGTGTCCCAAAATTGAAGTGATACGACCAACAAAGCATCTTTTTCCATCTCCTGGTTCTAAAAATCCAGGCCTTATACACGCCCCCTGATAGGTGACGTAACAAGTATTAAACTGATAAGAGTATTCCTTACAAACACGCCACTCCTATCTGGTGGCACCTTTGATTGCACGTGCCGTGCCCCAAAATTGAAGTGATACGACCAACAAAGCATCTTTTTCCATCTCCTGGTTCTAAAAATCCAGGCCTTATACATGCCCCCTGATAGGTGACGTAACAAGTAATAAACTGATAAGAGTAGTACTTACAAAAACGCCACTCCTATCTGGTGGCACCTTTGATTGCACGTGCCGTGCCCCAAAATTGAAGTGATACGACCAACAAAGCATCTTTTGCCATCTCCCGGTTCTAAAAATCCAGGCCCTATACACGCCCTCTGATAGGTGACGTAACAAGTATTAAACTGATAAGAGTAGTACTTACAAACACGCCACTCCTATCTGGTGGCACCTTTGATTGCACGTGCCGTGCCCCAAAATTGAAGTGATACGACCAACAAAGCATCTTTTGCCATCTCCCGGTTCTAAAAATCCAGGCCTTATACACGCCCCCTGATAGGTGACGTAACAAGTATTAAACTGATAAGAGCAGTACTTACAAACACGCCACTCCTATCTGGTGGCACCTTTGATTGCACGTGCCGTGCCCCAAAATTGAAGTGATACGACCAACAAAGCATCTTTTTCCATCTCCTGGTTCTAAAAATCCAGGCCTTATACACGCCCCCTGATAGGTGACGTAACAAGTATTAAACTGATAAGAGTATTCCTTACAAACACGCCACTCCTATCTGGTGGCACCTTTGATTGCACGTGCCGTGCCCCAAAATTGAAGTGATACGACCAACAAAGCATCTTTTTCCATCTCCCGGTTCTAAAAATCCAGGCCTTATACACGCCCCCTGATAGGTGACGTAACAAGTATTAAACTGATAAGAGTAGTACTTACAAACACGCCACTCCTATCTGGTGGCACCTTTGATTGCACGTGCCGTGCCCCAAAATTGAAGTGATACGACCAACAAAGCATCTTTTTCCATCTCCCGGTTCTAAAAATCCAGGCCTTATACACGCCCCCTGATAGGTGACGTAACAAGTATTAAACTGATAAGAGTAGTACTTACAAACACGCCACTCCTATCTGGTGGCACCTTTGATTGCACGTGCCGTGCCCCAAAATTGAAGTGATACGACCAACAAAGCATCTTTTTCCATCTCCCGGTTCTAAAAATCCAGGCCTTATACACGCCCCCTGATAGGTGACGTAACAAGTATTAAACTGATAAGAGTATTCCTTACAAACACGCCACTCCTATCTGGTGGCACCTTTGATTGCACGTGCCGTGCCCCAAAATTGAAGTGATACGACCAACAAAGCATCTTTTTCCATCTCCCGGTTCTAAAAATCCAGGCCTTATACACGCCCCCTGATAGGTGACGTAACAAGTATTAAACTGATAAGAGTAGTACTTACAAACACGCCACTCCTATCTGGTGGCACCTTTGATTGCACGTGCCGTGCCCCAAAATTGAAGTGATACGACCAACAAAGCATCTTTTTCCATCTCCCGGTTCTAAAAATCCAGGCCTTATACACGCCCCCTGATAGGTGACGTAACAAGTATTAAACTGATAAGAGTAGTACTTACAAACACGCCACTCCTATCTGGTGGCACCTTTGATTGCACGTGCCGTGCCCCAAAATTGAAGTGATACGACCAACAAAGCATCTTTTTCCATCTCCCGGTTCTAAAAATCCAGGCCTTATAAACGCCCCCTGATAGGTGACGTAACAAGTATTAAACTGATAAGAGTAGTACTTACAAACACGCCACTCCTATCTGGTGGCACCTTTGATTGCATGTGCCGTGCCCCAAAATTGAAGTGATACGACCAACAAAGCATCTTTTTCCATCTTCTGGTGCTAAAAATCCAGGCCTTATACACGCCCCCTGATATGTGCTGAAACAGGTATTAAACTGATAAGAGTAGTACTACTTAACACACCTTGTAATAATGCAGAGAGAGGCAACGCAGTGAGAGGAGTCTGAAGAAGAGGAGTCAGAGGAGGAAGGTGGCTTTGAGGAGGTGGAAGACCAAACACAGCAGGCGTCCCAGGGGGCTTGTTGTCACCTTTCCGGGACCCTTGGTGGCTGGGTGGAGGAAGAGACCTTCAATTACATCAGTGAGGACAAGGAACGGGACATGGCTAGCTTGGTATCCAACCTTGTGCAAATGGGGAGTTTGCGGTTGTGCAAATGGACTGTTTGCGGTTGTTTGCGGTGCGTTAAACGGGGAGTTTGGTCTGTCACTGTGAAGCGGGCCTAACCCTTACACTACCTGATCGATACAACATCATACCTGATGTTTTAAAGCACGTTATTCCAAACAATTTAGGAATGTTAGGTAATTTATGCCCTTTATGGCTTAAAACCAGACTCTGCATCAACTATGTAATTTTCTGTGGGAGTTTTGCCATGGATCCCCCTCCCGCATTCCACAGTGCAGGTGTTAGTCCCATTGAAACAACTTTCCTATCACTATTGTGGCCAGAAAGAGTCCCTGTGGGTTTTAAAATCCGCCTGCCCATTTAAGTCTATGGCGGTTCGCTGATGTTCGCCGGTTCGCAAACATTTGGGGCGGTTCGCGTTCGCGGTTCGCGAACCGAAAATTTTATGTTCGCGACATCACTATTGGTCACATGTCAGTGTCCTTGTTGGTCACCATGTACATGTGTAGTGTGTGTGATGCACATGTGGTGGCATGTTGGTGTATGTTATATTTACCTGACATGGAGACTGGTTCTTGTTGGGCCACCGGGCCTGAAGCCTCAGTGGTTAACGACGGTCTCAGGAAGGTCCCTTGTGACCCTTTCCCACTCATTATAGGTCTGTCTGTGTCCTCCTTAGCCATCTTCCTCTTCACCTTGGCCCTGATGTCATCGAAGTGGTACTTTACAGACCTCACATCCCTTTGCACTGTGCCTACCGCCGTAGCCTCTGCTGCTACCTCCAGCCAAGCCTGAGCCCTTGGCCCAGGCTTCACTTCCCTACCCCTGCAAGAATGACGGGACAGCCACGGATGGCACAGAGGAGGACCACATTCTTCCAGTGCGCATAATTGTGGGCCCTTTGCTTGCCCCTAGCCTCTTGCTCTCTCGACTGTGGATGGGGACTCTTGCCTCCCTGAGCTGTCACTGGGGACTGTCCATTCCCCAAACTACCACCCCCCCAGGATCAGGCTCCTTTCCCTCTGTCCCTCTTCTAGATGTGCCTGACGCTCGGGGGAGACACCACCCACCACTGCACTCTCCCTCCTCTTCCTCCTCTCCCTCCTCTCCCCCCTCCTTCCTCCCTTTTCTCCTCCCTCCTCTCCTCACCTCCTCTCCCTTTCCTCCCTCCTCGCCATCTTCTCCTCCCTCCACCTCCTCTCCCTCCTCTGCATCACTCCTCATCTCCCCCTCCCCACCTCTACTCCCCATGACCACCTGCTGCTCCCCTCCTCCACTCTCCTTCTCCTCACGCCTCTCCTAATCTATCTCCTCCATCATGTCACTAAAGTAATATAAGGATAAATAAACAGAAGTTTTGCTGTATATGTGTGTCGGAGAAACTCCCAATGTCAATCATATTCGTCTAGACCTCTTTTGATTGCCTGAGAGGCCTGTGTCGCACTGCGTTATTCTGCAATTGGATTGTTACCACCCTGTCCTTTTCTTGTTTACATTAAACAAAAATGAGAAGCCAGGTTTGATGATGCTGAATGAGCATGGGATGAAGCTTGATGTTTACCCCCAGGAGACAAGACAACATGCCTGAAATTTATTTGCCATGAATGCAAACTCAGAAGAAAACTATACATTTATTACAGAATACAGAATAGATTGCAAGTCTGTGAACACCAGCATGAAGATTCCCAAGTGTCCCAACAACCCTGCTGGCCCCAGTTGGTTATTAGAGAAGGCCGGGCTCCTTCAGCCGTCTCATCCTGAACCAGTCATTCACACTAAGGATGGATGCTGCCCTATCAGCTTTGTACTGGAGCAAGATTTAAGCCCCTTTGCTACGTTACACTCTAATGAAACAAAGTTGGATCACAGATATATCTTCCAAAAGCAAACGGAAAATAAAGTGCAATTTAAAGTCCGCCTTCCACAATCAGGAACCTATGTATTGGGTGTCAATGTTAAACCTACAAATAGTGATAGTTACATATCTCCATGTAACTACCTCATTACTTGTACAAATACTGCAGTAAAGTGGCCAGTGTTTACTGTTATACCCTGGAGTCAGTTCTATAAACTTGGATTGCCCTCATCTCAGGCAGATAAATGGCTGATTGAAACAGGTAACATGAGGTTTTACATTTTTTAAGATAGTTTTAAACATAAAAACATTTTGACAGATATGAACCATTTTGCTCATATAGTCATCCAATTTTCCTATCTTTTTAAACTGTCCCAGTTGCTTCTTAGATTTCTCCTATGTTAGGATATCCTTATTCCTATCTCAAGCCCATATGAATTTTCATATATATTTCTTGTTATCATTTACATTGGGAGGCTAATTCTGTTTACCTTTAACTAAAGCAGCAATTTTACATATTTATTCTAAACCATTCACACATTTATTTTCATTACACCATCTTTGCAAATGGTTATGTCTTTAACAAAGAAGCATCAATCCTTTTGGAATATAATTATTACAATATTTTAAGATAAACCATGCACAACAAAAGCATTAGTTACTGCACTGGTAACCATTCACTGAATATACTCATACATATATTTAACTGGCTCTAATACTGAACTAATGCTTTATTTTTTTAATATGTTCGGTCCATGGACCCCAAGAAAATCTGGGGGGGGGGGGGGGGGGGGGGTGTAATTCAACTCTACTACCAGGACAGGAAGCAGGGGTGGATCTACCGCTGGAATCCCTCAAAATATTTTTTATTTTTTATTTCTTTGTTTAAATTCTCAATGCTCTTGGCCCCACAAATATAACAAAAAAAAAAAGTACATATATATATATATATATATAAAACATTTTGGAAAGACATATTCCGTGTAGGAAGGATCAATAATCTTATCTAGTATACCCATTCTAGCTGCATATATAATATTACATTTGCATCATATGTACTTGCTTGTTTAAAGCTTCCTGCTGATATCAGGTTTGTGCTATTTCCTTGTCTTTAGGTACAACTGCTTTTGAAGGGCCAACACACAAATAGGTTTGTTTGTTCTATCAGAAAGTGGGTATTTGCTAATTTGTCACATTGTATTTTTGTTTTTGTACTAGGAGCACAATATAATTATTCAAATGTTTAACTAGCCCCTGTCAGCCAATGAACATTAAAATACAGTAGTTATTTACAAGCCAAGGAAAGCTACATACTTCTTACTTTGTGTAATTCCTGTTAGTTTAAAGGAAGTTTAAACAGGTTTTATTTAATATTTTTGCATGTAAAAACAACTTTTGTAATTTTTCAGAGCGTAAAAACAGTGTTAATGTCCTTTTAATATCAGCCCTTTAAATAACTATGTTAATGTCATTGTAAGCACTCTTTTATATTCTTGTAACACCTCTGGATAGAGAGAATCCCAGCTAGTGCAATTCTCCTATAAATTTTCAATTTAAAAAAGAGATACATGTCCAGTGTCTAACTCATTAAATTGCTGTGCACCATCAGATAGAGACTTGAATTTCATGTGGGAAAGCTGTTAAACTTTAGAAAATTTACTATTTTTAGTTTTTTTTTTATATAGCCTTTCCAAATACTTGGAACAATCTTTTTTATATAGCCTTCTAAACTAAAGGGATTTTGAACTCATGGATACTGCTTTGCACAATCACTCAGAGCATTTTAAATAAAGTGGAGAAGTTGTAAGAACGTTTTTATTTGATAATGGTTTTATATTTGCTTTTTTTTATATTTATTTATATTTTCTTTATACAAAATAACAATGCAATTTAAAAAATATACAAAACAAATATACATTCAACCACAACATAAAAAAACACATACATTATGGAAAGTTTTAAGTTCCTTGCATGATTATAGTGGTAGAGGGACATTATGAATATCCCAGATGACCCAATTGTTTTTAAGCTATAGTGTAATTTCTAGTTTTGCAATATATTTTTCCAGCTCCCTATTTTTTCAACTAGCTCAACTATCTTGACATTTGTGGTACAAAGCTAGATTTTCAGAGCTTAGCTATCATTAATTTAATTACAGAGAAGATCTGAACAAACAATGCTTTCTGGTTATATGTTAAGCTCCTTGGAAAGATGTGAAATTAAGCAATTTTATAAGATAGACCATATTTTTTTAATTCCAGGACAATCCCACCAGATGTGTCTACATGAGCCTAATTGGGCACACCTCCAACATTTGTTCAAGTTTTCAGATTTCTGAATTAGAACCAATTTAGATGGAACCAAGTGCCACATATTTATACATTAAAAAATATTTATCTCTATAAGCTTGGGATGTTAACATTTTGGTGTAAATCCTATCGCCTTAAACCAGGTATCTGCTGCAAATGTCTCTTCAAATTATTTTCTCCATTTTAACATACAATTAGTTCGCTCTAATAAATGCACATTACTTAATATGTTATAGCACTTTGCTATTATATGTTTCCCATCTTTACTTTGTAGTCGTTTTTCGAAGGGAGATACTGTAACTCTCTATTCCTAAATGTTTTATATTTCGATTTACTGATTAATGTTTTGAAAATTTAAAATTCTAACCATTTGTTTACAGGTAAGCTGAATTCTTTGTTTAGCTTGGCTAAGGTTTTAAAATTTTCACCTTGAAATAGGTCTCCCAAGTAGTAGATCTTCCATTCCCCCCAGTTCCACTAAATAGGATAATCCAGTTCTTTAATCAACCAATCCAATGGTATCAGTGGGGATGGAAACGTCAATAAACCATGATGTTTATTTATTCTTAACCAGTTTTTAAAACTAACAAGTGGCATTATTCTTTCCTCTACTCCTTTTACCTTTTGAACTTGACAATACCAAGACTCAATTTGATATTTCTGGGCTAGATTTTTTTCTATTCGTAGCCAGGATGGATGGCGTAAGCCTAAAGTCTTTGTAATATTATGGGCAAGGGAGACAGCTGCATAATAATCTCTTTTGATCGCCATATCTATTGCTCCTTTTACAAAACTTCTTTTAACTGTTTTCAGTTTTAATCTTGGTTTCTTCCCCATATAAATAAATCAGTTCATTAATTGTTGTTGTTGGGAATTGCCAATGGAATTGCTCTAAGAAGGTAATTTATTTTCGGCAGAATCATCATCTTTATAATTGAGATTCTGCCCAGCCAGGATAAAGATAAATTATTCCATTTACTCAAGATATGTTAAATATTATTAAATAATTTATTGAAATTTAAATTTATCAGCTCTGAGAATTCAGCCATAAACAGTATACCCAAATAGGTAATAGAAACTGAATGCCAGTTAATATGTAAACATTGTTTAGGTAGCATTTTATCTGTACTCACAATGTTTATGGTTAATACCTCAGTTTTATCCAAGTTTATTTTATAATAGGATATACCACCAAATTCTTCAATCACTTGACACACTGCTTTCAAGGAGGTAACAGGGTTAGTTATTGTCAGTATAACGTTGTCTGCAAACAACATAATCTTATTGATCAATTCAGAAACGCAGGCAGAAGAAGATGTGTACAAAGCTCCAATAGCTTTATGTCCAAAATTTTGTAGGCCAAATTTACTCAAAACCAATTACATAGTTCAGCCGACTGGGTATTTGTTTATATTTACAAAACGATATCAAATCTTATAATTTTCTGGAATTATTTGATGCCTGTTTTGGGTAAATCCTGTTTGGTCTAAATTGATCAAATTAGGTAATAAAACCGATAGTCTCTTTGCTAATATTTTAGAGTAGATCTTAGTGATGTTAGTGTCTGTATTTATTAAAGAGAAGGGCCTATAGTTTAGGTATGTTGATAATGACTGCCTGAAGCATTTCTACTAAGCTATGCTTTGCCTTCAGATTTTATTTCAAATGGTTCACAATCGTTGTTTTAAAAATCTTATAGTATAAATGAATGAACCCATAAGGTCCTGGTGCTGATTTGCTTTTTAAGTCTATGATTGCTTGTAAGATCTCAGTAGACAAAACAACAGAGTCAGAGGTGCTCAATCAGAGAATGAACTAGCATTAACAGGTTAGTTCTATGGACATGATAACCCACTCTGAGAGCAACCTCTTTTAGCTCACTTGTGCCCTTCACAGGGAGAAATATCCTGTAGTATATCAGTCTGGTCCCACTCACTAGAGTGACCCAGCCCCGAAATACTAGCCAATTCTACCCTGAACAGGAGAAACAACTAACCCCTGATGTATGTTTCGGCCTTCATTGGGCCTCGTTAGTGAGGTGTAGCTGAACTCCCTAGGCACAGTGAGCAAGGGGTCCACATCTTGAGTCCCATATACCTCTTAGGGAGATGAATCCCTAAGGGTAATTTACATAAACAAAACAACAGAGTCAGAGCTGCTCAATTAGAGAACTCAGTGGTGTTAAGTTCCTTGTTAAGTTCCTCAAGATCTTTTACCAATATTTTCGGTAAATTAACTTTATCTAAGAATGATGTTATTAAATCTTTACTGGGTTTTACAAATCCATACACATCCATTCTCCACAGCTTGGCATCTAGTTGGGCCTGTAAGATTTTCTTAATTTGGCTTTTAATTTGTTCTATATCTTTAGTTTTATTGCTTGAAGGGTCTATTTTGTTTTCCTTAATTAGGTTAGCCTGTTTAAAATATAGATCTCTTAATGAGTGCCCGCTTATTTTCTTCCTATGGCTCTTCCAAGAAAGTAGTATACCTCTAATGTTTGCTTTGTGGGTGTTCCATACTACCTACCGAATTCTCATTTTCTTTAACGAACAGTTCTATTTCCTTACTTAGTCGAGCCTGATCTTCAGGTTTATAACATAAGGTATTACTTTGTAGAGGTGTGATCTTGTTATCCCCTTTTAATTGCAAAGTAGCCACTGCATGGTCAGACCATTTAAAGGTGTCTATATCCACTGCTTAAGTTATAAATAATAGGCCTAGCTCCCACTGAAACACTACAATTTCCTTACAATAACAATCACTAAACAATTTCGACATAAACCAGCTTGCATTCAGCTAAACCTGGGTGGAGCAAAAAAAAAACAGGCCAATTTGTTAACATTTACAAGACATTATTGAAATTCTTCTACCACTCCAGGAAATTGATCACAGGAAACAAAAATGGTAAATTCCACATTATCATAATTGCATATAAAAGTTATAAATTAGAGGATATATGTTTTACATTCTAAAAACAGGTTTCTTATTTTCAAGTGTGGTTCTTCAAGAGGGCTACAGTTCATTAAGTGGAACCATGTATGCCAACATGTACTGTGACATACTGAAGCAGAGCATGATCCCCTCCCTTCGGGGACTGGGCCACAGGGCAGTATTCCAACATGATAATGACCCCAAACACACCTTCAAGACGACCACTGCCTTGCTTAAGGAGCTGAAGGTAAAGGTGATGGACTGGCCAAGCATGTCACCAGACCTAAACCCTATTGAGCATCTGTGGGGCATTCTCAAACAGAAGGTGGGGGAGTGCAAGGTCTCTAACATCCACCAGCTCTTTGATGTCATCATGGAGGAGTGGAAGAGGACTCCAGTGGCAACCTGTGAAGCTCTGGTGAACTCCATGCCCATGAGGGTTAAGGCAATGCTGGAAAATAATGGTGGCCACACAAAATATTGACATTTTGGGCCCAATTTGGACATTTCCGCTTAGGGGTGTACTCACTTAAGTTGCCAACGGTTTAGACATTAATGGCTGTGTGTTGAGTTAGTTTGAGGGGACAGCAAATTTACACTATTAGACAGGCTGTACAGTTACTAGCAGAGTGTCATTTCTTCAGTGCTGTCACTTGATAAGATATAATAAAATATTTTCAAAAATGTTATTGTTTTTTGATACTGTATATATATATATATATATATATATATATATATATATTGTGATGGTGTGTCACCAGAGGGCAGTAGAGAGCCCTTCAAGACTTCTCCTCAGGAGTGAGATGGTTAAGGAGATCCTTAAAAAACTTGGCTGTGGCTGCAATCAAGACCGGCGGTTGCTGTCTCCAGGTGGAAAGCTGTTTGACAGTGCTGGAGTGTTGTGGAAGTGTGCAGGGCCGAAGTCAGAGGCCACACTGAAAACGAATGGACCAAAGCTAGAAGCTTTGAAGAGCGAGCATGCAGAAAAGAGGAACAGAAAGTCCCTGAAGGTGATGACCGAGGGAGGGATCTGCTACGGAGAGAGAGGCTGGAGATACAGAGCCTGAGAGAGAGGTGAGATGGAAAGACACGTCTCCAACCTATGTTTGGACTGTATGTTTGCACTTCTATATAAGATAGTAAGGGAACTACAGTTTAGTTATGCAGGGCTTCAAGGAGAAGCTAGGACTTATTTTCTGTTTGGTTTATGTTCTGTTGTATGCTGACAAATAAACAGCACAAATCTGCTAAACATTTAAAGGGCTCCTGCTTTCTCCATTTTGGTGCTGGATATTAGGACACGGATCCTGAGAGTGACAGTGAATCTGTCATAATATATATACAGTAAGTAGCTATATATATATATATATATATATATATATATATATATATATTACACACACACACATTATATATATATATATATATATACAGTAAACCCCTTGTTATCTTGCACCTATGGAGACTCCTTATTGCCCGATATGCATATTTTCCGGTTAATTGTGAGTCCCCGAATTTAAGGGTCTAAATGACCCTTAAACATTCCAAAACCCATCAAAATGCCTTTAAAAAGGCATTTTGCACCTAAACTGGGCAATTAGAAAAAAAGTTAGCATTTTTTTTGCAGTCTTGAACTCCGGATAGTGCTGGATAGTGCAGGTTATGCCAGATTAGAGGGATTTTATTTAAAAAGGGGAATTGATGCCAGTGCCGGTTGCTTGAGAGTCCTGGATAGTTGGGTGCCGGATAACCGGGATTCTACTGTGTATGTGTATATATATATATATATATATATATATATATATATATATATATATACAGGTATACCCTGCTTAAAGCTACCCCATTTAGAGCTGATTCGCTATAGAGCTGTTTTTCCTGCCAGACTCATCTTAATGCTAAACCCTGTTATAATGCTGTTTTGTCCTGGCAGATACCTTTTAACTTTCTGATTCACTATAGCAATGCCTCACTATAATGCTGCTTTTGTCTGACGGACTCTTTTTAATGCTCTGATTCGCTATAAAACAGTTTTATTTTCTCCAAAGAAAACAGAATCCAGGATGAGCCAGAAGCTTCAATATCAATAATTTAAAGTTTATATAATGTTCAGTTTGTGTTTGTGTTAAGTTTGCTGTTTGTTTGAAGTTCATAAAAAACCAAAAATATTTAAATTTCTATTGAAATTGTGTGTTTTTTCATGAGTTCCTCTATCCCTATCTTCCCCATGGTAAACTGCCCCGCTTGGAGCTGTTTCGCTTAGCACGGCTTTTGCCTGGAACCTTTCTACAGCATTAAATGAGGTATAGCTGTATATGAAGAGTGAGGTAGCCGTGAATGTCCAGTAATCTAGATGAATAATCATAGTATTTCAGTATATAGTGATACCTTTTTTATTGGACAGACATATTTATAGTTTTCATGACAAGCTTTCGAGAGATGATCCTCTCTTTATCAAGTCAAAAGCAATACTGATAAAAATATGAGGGAAGTAAACAAAGTGGATGGAATAGAGAGGTAAAAAAAATTGGAAAAAAAAATAATTGGGCAGAGATTAGTGAGAAACATAGTATATAATACCCTGATAGGCCAGTATGTGAGTCTGTAGAACAGGTTTTTAGATAAAATCAGAGCAGAGTCATAATTATAAGCAATAAATGTCACCACAGTTTGTGGATTAGAACAGCAATTGAACGGGGGAGGTATGTGGAATGTGTATGAGTTATAAGACATTTAGATAGTGGGATAGAAAACCTAAATCAATATTAAGACCAGTAGCCTTTGTATTAAAAAATGTAAACATTTTTCATTCGAAAGTTTTCCGCTGTTGGATAGTTTTGAAATTCCCTTTGAGTATTTTAATTTTGAGGTTCTGGGTGGAGTGATTCTCCTGGGTGAAATGGTGCCCAACTGGGGTACAGTGACTTTCCTCATTATGCTTTTTGATGGAGCTTCTTTGGAGGTTCATTCTCATGTGCAGTTTCTAACAGCCCCTTTCACATACAGTACATTGTATCATGTACACTACATTGGACGTTGTACATCAATATTATGTTATAGCTCTTGTTGTTATGCGTGGCTGTTTCCTCTTTACAAATGTGCTGACATAGTTTGCAGCAATTTTTTAGGACAGAACAACAAGACACAGGAAGATTTTTTTGTAAGAGAGAGAAGGTGAGAGTCTCCTGACAGTGACAAAGAGAGGGATATGGAGTCACACAGACTTGACACTGACAGAGGGTGAGAGTGTCCTGACAGTGACCCAGATAGGGATATGAACTCACCCGAGCTCCCCACCATTTCCTACACCCAAGCTATCTGGTATAGGCCGGGTGGTGGCAGACAGATCACAAGCTTGGTGTGTTGAGCATGGTAGTCAGAAACAATAAGACCACCAGAGTATTGGGAGTTGGGAGTTGTTTTTTTTCCCAATAAACTTTATTCAGGATTACACAAATGTATTCACCTCCGGGGGGACAGGATCCAGGACTTTTCCCTCTCAGCGATTCTGATTGGGTGATGCTGTGTGTGACAGACAGGCTAAGTCCTTTTAGAGAACAGTTCTGGCAAAAACATCATTTTGGTAGCTACTGTAACCTTTATTGTCACTCTTTTATTCACCATTCATGGAGTGTGTTACATAGCAAATGATTTTGCAGAGTATAATAGGGGCACTTACTCACTCACTTCTGAGCTATAAATTAAAGTCCCAGGTATACTTATATTTGAAGTGCTATTACATTTTTAACAAGTAATGCAGTCACGTATTAACAATTTCATATAGGTAATTAGGGACAGAGGACATGGGAAATAATCGGTCTTAGAAGGGGAGACTGTGTGCAGTCAGATATAGGATCAGTACATGCATCAAACCTGCCTTCCTATATGTGTAAATAAACACAGTTCTAACTCTCTAAATTCTTAGTATGTAAATCTTTCCCCCTTCGTAGTTCCATCCCCATAAGTCCTTAACTGCTTATAATATAGGCAGTGGTGAAAAAGTCAGTTAAAGCCCTCCAATATGCCTCTGCAGTTTCCTAATCAGTATTATCGTGTCTCCATTAACTCGGAGGTTCGCGCTTCCTGGTTACGGCGTGCGTGATGACGTCACGCTACGCTTGCCTGCTTCCTGACATGTTTCTACGTGTAAAACGTCTTTCCCAAAGGATTAAGGCGTGTACTACTGCTGTAGGCTTTATAAAGGGAACGGTAGTCATGGTTACCAAATCCACCGTGAGTGCTACACATCAAAACATCTCTTTAGTGCAAAATAACTTATGCTTAGAAATGGAAGGAAAGATAAGATAAAATGGGGATATCATGATATTCCCATATATAATTATGTAAATATTGAAAAAAATGTCTTTTAACATCAAGCCTTATAGTATAAGGTGTAATCAGCACATTCAAATTAAGAGATTAGTCCATTTCTATAGGTATAAAAATCCAAGGTAATAAAAAATCCCATAAAGTGTGGTAAAAAGAGGAAATGTAAACCCGCCATCCCTCATTATCCTACGTCCCCCATAGGGACCCCAACTCATTCATTACTCAATAGACATCACCAGTCTACAGCATCATACCACATCCGATTATGCTTCCCATAGATGCCTGAATTCCTAGGCCATCCTTCTGTCTCTAACAAACCTTTTTTCATACTCCCAGGCCTATTAATATGAAAATGGCTGACCAGGATCATTCGCATGCCAAAAGCGTGCCTTCACAGGCTGGATCATTTCCAGCTAGGCGGCTCTTCCTTCTTCTGCATCTGGATGGTACCTTGTATTATCCAGGAGCTATATGACAGGAGAATCCCTTAACCTGCTTCAGTGCGGAAAGCTGAACTCTAGAGGCTCTTGAAGGACAACAAGCGTCGTCAACCTGCTAATCCACTTCCACCAGGCGCCTAATCCTTTCCCCGTTCAAACTCCATCCCCAACAGGTGAGCCATCCTTGGTTCCTCCTGCCATCCTGCTGTCCCATTTCATTCCCGCTAACCTGAGAAGGGACATCCTGGATGGCAAGGACATCAATTTAGTATCCTTACGCATACCATCCAATGAAGTAATTGAAAGCAAAACCCTTTCGCAAGGTGAAGCATTGGTCACAATTAGGGCCAAGACCCCAGATTAAATAGAAAACTCTCTGTCACAGAGTTTGTGCTTTCATTCAGCAGCTACAGGGACATTCTATGACTAGTACCGTTGATTCGCGACCAAAGCAGTGGCAGCGCTGACTCAATTTAATGTCACCCTCAACTGGGCACTCTTAGATCAGGAATCGTTCTGTAGGCATTTTGCAGGTATCAAGGCCCCTCTCTGCTCCCACTCTTAGTCACCCCTGCACTCCTCCAATTTCTGCTTTACCATGCCACTACCCAGCACCTCCGGTCTTCCATCTCCTTCCCTCCTAGCTCTACCTCCTCCTCCTCCCAGGACTCAAAAGAATCGCCATGGACGCAGGTGCATTTCTTGGAGACAAATATTTCAACACCAAGGGGTGCACTTTCAGCGGTTGCAGGCTACTCCATATCTGCGTCTTGTGCCGCCAAGCACATGCAAAAACGGTCTGCCCCCAAGCAATGAACCCGGCATGACCAGCCACCATTAAGTTACCTCTGCTATCCACTTACTTAAGTAACCACCCTTCTCCCCACTTCACCACCATTCTCCTCACAGGTTTTCAGTACAGTTTCCACACCAGGGTTGTTGCATTATCTCAGGTTTCCTTAGCTAGCCCTAACCTGGCAACCTCTGCAAAGCAACCGCTGCACCTGAGGTGGTGGAGCAGTTTCTCGCCTTCAAACTCCAGAACCAATACATGCTGGGCCCCTTTACTACCCTGCCGTTTCCCATATGGAGGATCAACCCCATTGGGATAGCGACCCGTAAGTATTCCAACAAGAAAAGGCTAGTCATCTACGTTTCCTCCACCACACCAAGTATCAATTACCTTGTTCCCACTACCAAGTTTTCCCTACAATATGCAAAAATAGATTATGCTGTAGCTCACATCCTTAAATTAGGTCCCAGAACTTGGCTCTCTAAATCCGGTCTCAAAGATGCTTTCAAACAGTTGCCCTTACATCCTGCACAGTGTCAAGTGGTGCCATTCCTACTCTTTTGCATCAAGACTAACCTTTGGTTCTAAGAGTAGCCCAAAGATTTTTGATCTTTTTACCCAGAGTTCACGTTGGATTCTCATTCACGTTAAACTGTGCTCGATAGTCATCCATTACTTGGACGACTTTCTTTACATCGAGCCTCTGCTCTCTACCCCATCTAGTCTCCAAAAAGCAGTGGGGCTGTTCACCGATTTGTGGATACCATTTGCTCCCGATAAGAATTTAGGGCCTGCTCACTCATTAGAGTTTCTAAGGATCAATTTGGATTAATCACGCATGATAGCTTGTCTGCCAGACAAAAAACTAGAAAGCATCAAAAGGAGCCACAATGTCTATTAGGACATTTCAATTATGCCTCCTTTATCTGGCCCCAAGGGCGGCCGTTCACTAGTAATCTCTTCACAGAACTTTCCAAGCACTCCGAGGCCCGTCATCCATTCGTCCTTAACAGACAATCATTAGCCGACCTTCACTTGTGTTCCAAATATTTATTGCAATGGAACAGTATATCCCTGTTCCTCACAACTCCTTCCCCAAACTCACCCCAAATCTTTGTTGCAAACCACCCACACTACTATACCGTATCAGACACAGTTAGAGAAATAATCCCTACGCTCATAGCCGCTAGCATTTGGGGTCATCTTTGGCACGGCCAGTCAGTCTGTCTCGTAACGGATGATCCACATACCCATTACATCTTATCCAAAATGAGAGCCAAAGACACCTCCACGATGTCCCTTCTATGAGAACTGGTGTACCTCCTACTGACCAATCAATGCCAGCTGATCCCTTACCTTCATCAAAATCTTCCACCAATGTCCCATCTCTCTCCACAGGACATTGGGACCCAACCTATGGACCTCACAGTTTGTTCACAGTGTTTGGTACACAATAGATGTATACTTCGGGTGATACAATTAAAGGACCACTGCAGTTCAAGAAAATACAATTGTTTGTCAAGTATGTATCAAAATTAAAGGGATATCAAAGGTCTCTGGATTTTACTAGGTATATAAAATCACTGTGTATCTATTTACTTTTACTTACTTAATTTTTTGTAAGAAGTGCTTTTAAGTTATGTTTTCACTGTCTAAAATAAAAAAAACTGCAGATCAACAAAGACACAGACTCTCCTGCACTTACTGTGTTGTCTCATACTAACCAATCAATCAGTGACTATCTCTCAGCAACATTCTGCAACATGCTGCTGAAATGTAGTGTCTGATAGGCAAGGAAGATACACTGCACATCGATCCCTACAGAGCCATGCAGACTATTTGACTTTCAGTAGTAAAAAGAGAGCTTATAAGCACTTCTTAATAAAATAAAGTCATAACAGTAAATAGATACACAGTTATGCTATATACCTAGTAAAATCCAGAAGCCTTCCATATACCTTTAACAGTATCAGCTATTTAAGTCATGAAATTTAAGCTTTTTTTCTCATTCCATTTTTTATTAGAAAAAAGTACCTACAAAAGCCTTCAGTTGGGATATTTGTTGTTACATATCTAGGAATTGTCATAGGAAGTTTAATACATAATGTTATACATCATAAAAAAATATTTTTTCTTTGATATATTTGCCAATAAAGATTAATATGAACTATAATAAAATATTTTTCTTTTAATATTTTTCTTTGTCCTTTTTTGTTATCCAAACTTATTTGTCATTTTCAACTACACCTCCATTTCCACGACTCCAAGTTATGTTATGGGTGAATTTGGCAATACAGTGGTAGTTATTCATGAATATTTATGTATATTTAGTGATGTCGCGAACATCAAAATTTTCGGTTCGCGAACCGCGGACGCGAATTCCATCAAATGTTCGCGAACGGACGAACATCGGTGAACCGCCATAGACTTCAATGGGCAGGCGAATTGCAAAACCCACAGGGACTCTTTCTGGCCACAATAGTGATGGGAAAGTTGTTTCAACGGGTCTAACACCTGGACTGTGGCATGCAGGAGGGGGATCCATGGCAAAACTCCCACGGAAAATTACATAGTTGATGCAGAGTCTGGTTTTAAGCCATAAAGGGCATAAATCACCTAACATTCCTAAATTGTTTGGAATAACATGCTTTAAAACATCAGGTATGATGTTGTATCGATCAGGTAGTGTAAGGGTTACACCCGCTTCACAGTAACAGACCAATCTCCCCGTTTAATGCACCGCAAAGAACCACAAACAGTCCCTTTGCACAACCGCAAACTCCCCAATTGCACAAGGTTGGATACCAAGCTAGCAATGTCCCGTTCCTTGTCCTCACTGATGTCATTGAATGTCTCTTCCTACACCCAGCCACCAAGGGTCCCCAAAAGGTGACAACAAGCCCCCTGGGACGCCTGCTGTGTTTGGTCTTCCACCTCCTCAAAGCCACCTTCCTCCTCTGACTCCTCTTCTTCAGACTCCCAGAGTCTGCCCAGCATGGAAGATTATACACAGGTCAGAGTCTGGGGGCTTCCACTGCCCAGCATGGAAAATTATACACAGGTCAGAGTCTGGGGGCTTTCACTGCCCAGCATGGAATATTATACACAGGTCAGAGTCTGGGGGCTTCCACTGCCCAGCATGGAATATTATACACAGGTCAGAGTCTGGGGGCTTCCACTGCACAGCATGGAATATTATACACAGGTCAGAGTCTGGGGGCTTCCACTGCCCAGGATGGAATATTATACACAGGTCAGAGTCTGGGGGCTTCCACTGCACAGCATGGAAGATTATACGCGTTGCCTCTATCTGCGTTATTATAAGGTGTGTACTGTTAAGTAGTACTATTCCTATCGGTTTAATCCCTGTTACGTCCACTATTAGGGGACGTGTATATGGCATGGATTTTTGGAACAGGGAGATGGAAAAAGATGCTTGGTCGGACCTCCTACTTCGAATTTGGGGCACTGCACGTGCAATCTAAGGTGCCACCAGATAGGAAAGGTGTATTAAGTTGTAATACTTATTCCTATCAGTTTAATACCTGTTATGTTACCTATCAGGGGACGTGTATATGCCAGGGATTTTTGAAACAGGGAGATGGAAAAAGATGCTTGGTTGGACCTCCTACTTCGAATTTGGGGCACTGCACGTGCAATCCAAGGTGCCACCAGATAGGAGAGGTGTATTAAGTTGTAATACTCATTCCTATCAGTTTAATACCTGTTACGTTACCTATCAGAGGACGTGTATATGGCATGGATTTTTGGAACAGGGAGATGGAAAAAGATGCTTGGTCGGACCTCCTACTTCGAATTTGGGGCACTGCACGTGCAATCTAAGGTGCCACCAGATAGGAGTGGTGTATTAAGTTGTACTATTCATTCCTATCAGTTTAATACCTGTTCCGTCACCTATCTTTCCTCCCAATAGCACATTCTATATGTCATCAACCGGCCTGTGTGTATTTAGAGAACCACACTTTAAGGCCCTTAACCTGGGACAAGGTGGCTTGGCTATCAGAATTGCCTCAGAGCCTTAAAAACTTGCCAAACCCCCTAATCAGACACTCACTATCATACTGGAAATGGGCCAAGAAACACACAGGTTTGTTCCCTGGATCCACCCAAATGACCCCAATTCTTGACCACCCTCAGGCCCCGAAACACATGAGCACAAAATCACAACACTGGTGGAGGTCAAGGAAACTAGATAGACTGGGAGACTGGTTAGTAAAGGGCCAGATGCTCATCTAGGAGGAACTGAGGGACAAGCATGAGCTACCGCTGTCAGAACATTACAATTACTGTAGGCTGAGGCATTTCACACACTCCCTGACCCAGAAACAGGGGACACCGGTCTTAAATTGGTTCTCCAAAATTTGTAAAGATAAACCTCTATCAAGGGGGATCATTTGGTCGCTTTACAAATATAAAACATTTGTTACTGGTTGAAGCGACACTGGGGGAAGGACCGGAGTGGGGGAGCCCTGGAGACCCTTCAGAAGCAACCGGCGGCAAAATCATCCCAGGAAAGGAGAGGTTGCTTACTGGAGCCTGCCCTAGGGTAACCCAAGGGTGATTGCCCAAGTAAGATATTGTAAATAATAAGCTAATACTGCTGGAGGGATGATAGCTAATAGGACTTTGGTGTTTCCTGCAGATATACTCTTTACTATTGTCTATTTCACCATGTTTTAGGTATCTCTTAAATTGCAATCACAGTAAAAAATAAGAAAAATTATTAACCTAAAAAGTAAAAATAAGAAGGAATAGCCAGCTAACTTTCACAAAATGTCTCTATTGTAAATATGTATTTTTGCACAACTGTTATGCAAGACTGTTCAAAAATGCTTTATTTTTCATTACATGCTGTATGCCTTCTAAAATAAAATAATTTAAATGCAAAAATTAGGTATTGTTGCAGCGACCAGAAAAATTGATGTTAGTTTGCCAGGCAGAAAGTGCCCTAAACATTGCGTCTTGAACCCTAGTTGGTGGCGGATAAGTCACGCAAGTCATCTGGCATTCAGGGATAAAATACAGCAGCGTGTGGACCATTGTTAGCTCAAGGCAGCTCATCTATCAGGCCTTTTTTAATCGAATGTATCGCCCACGGTCAGTCCCTTCGGGATCCATCCCTCATTCATCTTAATAAAGGTGAGGTAATCTAGACTTTTTTGACCTAGGCGACTTCTCTTATCAGTGACAAAACCTCCTGCTGCACTGAAGGTCCTTTCTGACAGGACACTTGAAGCGGGGCAGGACAGAAGTTCTATGGCAAATTGGGATAGCTCAGGCCACAGGGCAAGCCTGCATACCCAGTAGTCAAGGGGTTCATCGCTCCTCAGAGTGTCGATATCTGCAGTTAAGGCGAGGTAGTCTGCTACCTGTCGGTCAAGTCGTTCTCTGAGGGTGGATCCCGAAGGGCTGATGCGATGCGTAGGACTGAAAAAGGTCTGCATGTCCTCCATCAACAACACATCTTTTAAACGTCCTGTCCTTGCCGGCGTGGTCATGGGAGGAGGATTACATTCACCTCTTCCCCTGTTATATTGCCCTTGTGCTGTGACATCACCCTTATATGCTGTGTAAAGCATACTTGTTAATTTGTTTTGGACCTGCTGCATCCTTTCTGACTTGCCGTAATTTGGTAACATTTCAGGCACTTTCTGCTTATACCGGGGGTCTAGTAGCGTGCACACCCAGTACAGGTCGTTCCCCTTCAGCCTTTTTATACGAGGGTCCTGCGACAGGCACGACAGCATGAAAGACCCCATTTGCACAAGGTTGGATGCCGAGCTACCCATGTCCCGTTCCTCGTCCTCAGTGATCTCGCTGAAGGTTTGTTCTTCCCCCCAGCCACGTACAACACCACTGGTACCAGATAGGTGACAACAAGCACCCTGGGATGCCTGTTGTGGTTGGTCTTCCTCCTCCTCCTCAAAGCCACATTCCTCCTCTTCCTCACAATCCTCTTCCAGCGTTGCCGCAGGTCCAGCAAGCGATGCTGATAAGGCTGTTTCTGGCGGTGATGGTGACCACAACTCTTCCTCTTCCTCTTCAAGCTCATCTACGGCCTGATCCAGCACTCTTCGCAGGGCACGCTCCAGGAACAAAACAAATGGTATGATGTCGCTGATGGTGCCCTGGGTGCGACTGACCAGGTTTGTCACCTCCTCAAAAGGACGCATAAGCCTACAGGCATTGTGCATGAGCGTCCAGTAACGTGGCAAAAAAATCCCCAGCTCCGCAGAGGCTGTCCTAGCACCCCGGTCATACAAATACTCGTTAACGGCCTTTTCTTGTTGGAGCAGGCGGTCGAACATTAGGAGTGTTGAATTCCAACGTGTCGGGCTGTCTAAAATCAAGCGCCTCGCTGGCATGTTGTTTCGCCGCTGGATATCTGTAAAGTGCGCCATGGCCGTGTAGGAACGCCTGAAATGGTCACACACCTTCCTGGCCTGCTTCAGGATGTCCTGTAAGCCTGGGTGCTTATGCACAAAGCGTTGTACAATCAGATTACACACATGTGCCATGCACGGCACATGTGTCAACTTGCCCAAATTCAATGCCGCCGAAAAATTTCTTCCGTTGTCACAAACCACTTTGCCAATCTCCAGTTGGTGCGGAGTCAGCCACTGATCAACCTGTGCGTTCAGGGCGGACAGGAGTGCTGGTCCGGTGTGACTCTCTGCTTTCTGGGAAGTCAACCCCAAGACGGCGTGACACTGCTGTATACGGGATGAGGAATAGTACCTGTGGAGCTGGGGGTCGCCATTGATGTGGAGCAAGACATAGCAGCAGCAGAAGAGGACTCAGCCGAGGACGTTATGGAGGATGGAGTAGGAGGAGTAGAGGAGGTGGCATCAGGCCTGCCTGCAAGTCGTGGCGGTGTCACCAACTCCTCTGCAGAGCCACATATTCCATGCTTTCGAAGCCATCACCAGGTTTACCCAATGCGCAGTGTAGGTGATATACCTGCCCTGACCCTGTTTTGCAGACCATGTATCCGTGGTCAGATGGACCCTTGCCCCAACACTGTGTGCCAGAGATGCCATTACTTCCTTTTGCACAATCTAGTAAAGGTTGGGGATTGCCTTTTGTGCAAAGAAATTTCGGCCGGGTACCTTCCACTGCGGTGTCCCAATAGCTACAAATTTTTTGAACGCCTCAGACTCCACCAGCTTGTATGGTAAAAGCTGGCGGGCTAAGAGTTCAGACAAGCCAGCTGTCAGTTCCCGGCAAGGGGGTGACTTTGTGACATTGGCTTCTTACGCTCAAACATGTCCTTGACAGACACCTGACTGTGGGCAGATGAGCAGGGACTGCTCAGGGCGAGACACGGAGTGGCGGATGGTTGAGAGGGGGCAAGCAGGGCAGCAGTGGTTGAGGTGGCTGAAGATGCTGGACCAGGAGGAGGATGGCGGCTTTGACTTTGTGTGCTGCTTGTACTGATGTGTTGATCCCATAGGCGTTTGTGATGTGACATCATGTGCCTTCGCAAAGAAGTTGTACCTAGGTGGGTGTTGGACTTCCCACGACTCAGTTTCTTTTCGCACAGGTTGCAAATGGCATCACTGTTGTCACAGGCAGACACACGAAAAAATTGCCACACTGCTGAGCTCTGCAATGACGGCATTCTGGTGGTGGCAAAAGCATGCGTTGACTGGCGTGCTGTCTGGCTGACCCCGGGTGCCGATGCATGCTCTGCCACTAGCTACTTTCGACGACCTCCAACTGCTTCCAACTCGTCTTCTCCTCCTCTCTGTCTCCCCATCTGAACTTTCCTCCTGTTCTTCTTCTCTTATAGCGGGCACCCACGTGACATCCACGGACACATCGTCATCATCAACCGCTTCACTTGTATCTGACAACTCAACAAAGGAAGGTACACCGGGTACAACATCATCATCATCATCAGACCGTACGTCCATGTGTGTAATGCTGCCTGACTGGCACATATCCCTGTTATCTACATCCTCTGGCACTAATGTTTGTGCATCACTCATTTCTTAGATTACAGTAAAAAAAGGGTTGTTTTATTTCACTGCACACTACGGTGGCACTAGATATGAGTGTCACTGCGCACTGGCAAAAGTTGGCAGACTAGATGCAATATGCCTCACACACATGCCTTTAGGCAGGCTACTGATATTCAATCGATTACAGTTTAAAAAGGGTTGTTTTATTTCACTGCACACTACAGTGGCACTAGATATGAGTGTCACTGCGCACTGGCAAAAGTTGGCAGACTAGATGCAATAGGCCTCACACACACGCCTTTAGGCAGTCTACTGATATTCAATCGATCACAGTAAAAAAAGGTTGTTTTATTTCACTGCACACTACGGTTGCACTAGATATGAGTGTCACTGTGCACTGGCAAAAGTTGGCAGACTAGATGCAATAGGCCTCACACACACGCCTGTAGGCAGGCTACTGATATTCAATCGATTGAGTAAAAAAAGGGTTGTTTGATTTCACTGCACACTACTGTTGCACTAGATATGAGTGTCACTGCGCACTGGCAAAAGTTGGCAGACTAGATGCAATAGTTCTCACACACACGCCTTTAGGCAGGCTACTGATATTCAATCGATTACAGTAAAAAGGGTTGTTTTATTTCACTGCACACTACGGTGGCACTAGATATGAGTGTCACTGTGCACTGGCAAAAGTTGGCAGACTTGATGCAATAGGCCTCACACACACACTAGCAGGCTGGCATATGCAATTAGATTACACAGAAAAAAGTAATAAGATAAAATAAAAAGGGCTTTTTGGGTTGCTGTCCTTGCAGCAGACATCAAAGGAGTCCTTCAGGTGTGTAGTTAAAGCTAAATACACAGCCTGGCTATCTATTTCCCTATTAAATCAGCAGAAAAAAATAATAAAATGAAATAAATGATGTTCTAGCCATAAAAAGGGATTTTAGGGTTGCTGTCCTTGCAGCAGATATCAAATGAGTCCTTCAGGTGTGTAGTTAAAGCTAAATACACAGCCTGGCTATCTATTTCCCTATTAAATCAGCAGAAAAAAATAATAAAATAAAATAAATGATGTTCTAGCCCTAAAAAGGGCTTTTTGGGTTGCTGTCCTTGCAGCAGATATCAAAGGAGTCCTTCAGGTGTGTAGTTAAAGCTGAATACACAGCCTGGCTATCTATTTCCCTATTAAATCAGCAGAAAAAAATAATAAAATAAAATAAATTATGTTCTAGCCCTAAAAAGGGCTTTTTGGGTTGCTGTCCTTGCAGCAGATATCAAAGGAGTCCTTCAGGTGTGTAGTTAAAGCTAAATACACAGCCTGGCTATCTATTTCCCTATTAAATCAAGAGCAGGTAGAATATATCTCCTCTCTCCACGAATGCAGCTACAGAATGATTCTAAAATGGAGGCTGTCATACAGTTGGCTGGAATGTGTCTGCTGACTGTAAGGTGCAGGGTCAAAGTTTCCTCAATGATAAAGAATAGGGGGCGGACCTAAAAGCGCATATGTTCGCCGTTCGTTGCGAACGCGAACATGCGAAAATCGCCGCGAATAGTTCTCCGGCGAACTGTTCGGGACATCACTATGTATATTAGATAATGGATATTGGGAGTTTGAGAACTCCCAATAATACATATAATTTTGGTTTGATTTTTATCATGTATCCCTCTGTTTTGGAAATTAAAGGTATAGGAGTGTATTATAATGAAAATGTAAGTATTTTTTTGGGGGGAAATATTACATTTTTGAAGACTTTAAGTGCAGGGATCCCACTCACTGGTCCAGGAGCAGACACCTTACATCATTCAATGCAACCATAGAGTTGCAGAAATGCAAACACCCTTTCCATACACAACGTCGACAAATGTATCATGGATCCCTCCAGGGTCCAACGGAGGCAAAAAACTTTTTTTTTTTCTGCTTAAATATGCTCTTAGTCAGACAAACTTTTCTAACATATTTTTGTCATTGTTCAGTGGTCTTTTAATATTGATAAACCTACCAACTCCCATTAGATACTATCAAAGGGTAGTTGAGAGTGAGTCTGGGTGAGACTTGTAATGCCTTTAAGTTCTAAAACATTATTACTTTTTATTACTTTTTATAGTTATAGTCTTAGTGATTATCTTGCATATATGTCAGTTTTTCTAAAAGCCTGTTTCCTCAATTATTTTTAAGTATTTGGTTTTACGACAGGACTGGTAATTTCTATTTTTAAGCTTTATGAAGTTTGGTGATGCCAAATAGGGTAGATATGTTTCCTAGCAGATACTAGTTTTTTTGTTGATAAAATGTCCAAAAACACAATTGGGGGTCAAGGGTACTTGTCTGTCATACATTTCAGAGGTAAGTTTTTCCAGATGTTCTGGGTCACTGTTCATGACCACCATGTGTGATAATGTGTGTCCACTTCTCCTTCACCCAAAACGTAGGGTGTATAATGTGTAGTCTACGCGGATCTAGATATATTCTATGCAATACTTTGAGATTAGATTCTATTGTAATGAACTTGCTTATGCTGTGGCCAATATGTTTCAACTCAATCTTTGTTTGATTTATACACTTAGTTCCTTTCTTCATGTATATTTAAATGTATCTACACAGTAAGTGTACTTGATATTGGCCTAGGGCAGCATAAAAATGAAATATGCCCTTGGTTCTTAGTGAGTCTCAAAGTGATGTAATTGTGAAGCTGTTTGTTCATACTTAATTTTGTCATGGTGATTAACAGTCACAAAACTAAGCTTCAAGAAATTGTGATGTTATTGTGCACAGGTATTTCATATAAATGGTATCCATAAACAAACTACGTCAATGGTTACTAATCAAACCTTGCCGGCGTGGTCGTGGGAGGAGGAGGATTATGTTCACCTCTTCCGCTGATAGATTGCCTTTCTGCTGTGACATCACCCTTAAACGCTGTGTAAAGCATACTTTTTAATTTATTTTGGTAGTGCTGCATCCTTTCCGACTTGTGGTAATTCGGTAACATTTCAGGCACTTTCTGCTTATACCGGGGGTCTAGTAGCGTGGACACCCAGTACAGGTCGTTCTCCTTCATCCTTTTTATACGAGGGTCCCTCAACAGGCATGACAGCATTAAAGACCCCATTTGCACAAGGTTGGATGCCGAGCTAGTCATGTCCCGTTCCTCGTCCTCAGTGATCTCACTGAAGGTTTGTTCTTCCCCCCAGCCACGTACAACACCACTGGTACCAGATAGGTGACAACAAGCACCCTGGGATGCCTGTTGTGGTTGGTCTTCCTCCTCCTCCTCAAAGCCACATTCCTCCTCTCACTCCTCTTCCTCACAATCCTCTTCCAGCGTTGCCGCAGGTCCAGCAAGCGATGCTGATAAGGCTGTTTCTGGCGGTGATGGTGACCACAACTCTTCCTCTTCCTCTTCAAGCTCATCTACGGCCTGATCCAGCACTCTTCGCAGGGCACGCTCCAGGAACAAAACAAATGGTATGATGTCGCTGATGGTGCCCTGGGTGCGACTGACCAGGTTTGTCACCTCCTCAAAAGGACGCATAAGCCTACAGGCATTGTGCATGAGCGTCCAGTAACGTGGCAAAAAAATCCCCAGCTCCGCAGAGGCTGTCCTAGCACCCCGGTCATACAAATACTCGTTAACGGCCTTTTCTTGTTGGAGCAGGCGGTCGAACATTAGGAGTGTTGAATTCCAACGTGTCGGGCTGTCTAAAATCAAGCGCCTCGCTGGCATGTTGTTTCGCCGCTGGATATCTGTAAAGTGCGCCATGGCCGTGTAGGAACGCCTGAAATGGTCACACACCTTCCTGGCTTGCTTCAGGATGTCCTGTAAGCCTGGGTGCTTATGCACAAAGCGTTGTACAATCAGATTACACACATGTGCCATGCACGGCACATGTGTCAACTTGCCCAAATTCAATGCCGCCGAAAAATTTCTTCCGTTGTCACAAACCACTTTGCCAATCTCCAGTTGGTGCGGAGTCAGCCACTGATCAACCTGTGCGTTCAGGGCGGACAGGAGTGCTGGTCCGGTGTGACTCTCTGCTTTCAGGGAAGTCAACCCCAAGACAGCGTGACACTGCTGTATACGGGATGTGGAATAGTACCTGTGGAGCTGGGGGTCGCCATTGATGTGGAGCAAGACATAGCAGCAGCAGAAGAGGACTCAGCCGAGGAGGTTATGGAAGAGGATGGAGTAGGAGGAGTAGAGGAGGTGGCATCAGGCCTGCCTGCAAATCGTGGCGGTGTCACCAACTCCTCTGCAGAGCCACATATTCCATGCTTTCGAAGCCGTCACCAGGTTTACCCAATGCGCAGTGTAGGTGATATACCTGCCCTGACCATGTTTTGCAGACCATGTATCCGTGGTCAGATGGACCCTTGCCCCAACACTGTGTGCCAGAGATGCCATTACTTCCTTTTGCACAATCTAGTACAGGTTGGGGATTGCCTTTTGTGCAAAGAAATTTCGGCCGGGTACCTTCCACTGCGGTGTCCCAATAGCTACAAATTTTTTGAACGCCTCAGACTCCACCAGCTTGTATGGTAAAAGCTGGCGGGCTAAGAGTTCAGACAAGCCAGCTGTCAGTTCCCGGCAAGGGGGTGACTTTGTGACATTGGCTTCTTACGCTCAAACATGTCCTTGACAGACACCTGACTGTGGGCAGATGAGCAGGGACTGCTCAGGGCGAGACACGGAGTGGCGGATGGTTGAGAGGGGGCAAGCAGGGCAGCAGTGGTTGACGTGGCTGAAGATGCTGGACCAGGAGGAGGATGGCGGCTTTGACTTTGTGTGCTGCTTGTACTGATGTGTTGATCCCATAGGCGTTTGTGATGTGACATCATGTGCCTTCGCAAAGAAGTTGTACCTAGGTTGGTGTTGGACTTCCCACGACTCAGTTTCTTTTCGCACAGGTTGCAAATGGCATCACTGTTGTCACAGGCAGACACACGAAAAAATTGCCACACTGCTGAGCTCTGCAATGACGGCATTCTGGTGGTGGCAAAAGCATGCGTTGACTGGCGTGCTGTCTGGCTGACCCCGGGTGCCGATGCATGCTCTGCCACTAGCTACTTTCGACGACCTCCAACTGCTTCCAACTCGTCTTCTCCTCCTCTCTGTCTCCCCATCTGAACTTTCCTCCTGTTCTTCTTCTCTTATAGCGGGCACCCACGTGACATCCACGGACACATCGTCATCATCAACCGCTTCACTTGTATCTGACAACTCAACAAAGGAAGGTGCACCGGGTACAACATCATCATCATCATCAGACCGTACGTCCATGTGTGTAATGCTGCCTGACTGGCACATATCCCTGTTATCTACATCCTCTGGCACTAGTGTTTGTGCATCACTCATTTCTTCGATTACAGTAAAAAAAGGGTTGTTTTATTTCACTGCACACTACGGTGGCACTAGATATGAGTGTCACTGCGCACTGGCAAAAGTTGGCAGACTAGATGCAATATGCCTCACACACATGCCTTTAGGCAGGCTACTGATATTCAATCGATTACAGTTTAAAAAGGGTTGTTTTATTTCACTGCACACTACAGTGGCACTAGATATGAGTGTCACTGCGCACTGGCAAAAGTTGGCAGACTAGATGCAATAGGCCTCACACACACGCCTTTAGGCAGTCTACTGATATTCAATCGATTACAGTAAAAAAAGGTTGTTTTATTTCACTGCACACTACGGTTGCACTAGATATGAGTGTCACTGTGCACTGGCAAAAGTTGGCAGACTAGATGCAATAGGCCTCACACACACGCCTGTAGGCAGGCTACTGATATTCAATCGATTGAGTAAAAAAAGGGTTTTTTGATTTCACTGCACACTACTGTTGCACTAGATATGAGTGTCACTGCGCACTGGCAAAAGTTGGCAGACTAGATGCAATAGTTCTCACACACATGCCTTTAGGCAGGCTACTGATATTCAATCGATTACAGTAAAAAGGGTTGTTTTATTTCACTGCACACTACGGTGGCACTAGATATGAGTGTCACTGTGCACTGGCAAAAGTTGGCAGACTAGATGCAATAGGCCTCACACACACGCTAGCAGGCTGGCATATGCAATTAGATTACACAGAAAAAAGTAATAAGATAAAATAAAAAGGGCTTTTTGGGTTGCTGTCCTTGCAGCAGATATCAAAGGAGTCCTTCAGGTGTGTAGTTAAAGCTAAATACACAGCCTGGCTATCTATTTCCTTATTAATCAGCAGAAAAAAATAATAAAATGAAATAAATGATGTTCTAGCCATAAAAAGGGATTTTAGGGTTGCTGTCCTTGCAGCAGATATCAAATGAGTCCTTCAGGTGTGTAGTTAAAGCTAAATACACAGCCTGGCTATCTATTTCCCTATTAAATCAGCAGAAAAAAATAATAAAATAAAATAAATGATGTTCTAGCCCTAAAAAGGGCTTTTTGGGTTGCTGTCCTTGCAGCAGATATCAAAGGAGTCCTTCAGGTGTGTAGTTAAAGCTGAATACACAGCCTGGCTATCTATTTCCCTATTAAATCAGCAGAAAAAAATAATAAAATAAAAAAAATTATGTTCTAGCCCTAAAAAGGGCTTTTTGGGTTGCTGTCCTTGCAGCAGATATCAAAGGAGTCCTTCAGGTGTGTAGTTAAAGCTAAATACACAGCCTGGCTATCTATTTCCCTATTAAATCAAGAGCAGGTAGAATATATCTCCTCTCTCCACGAATGCAGCTACAGAATGATTCTAAAATGGAGGCTGTCATACAGTTGGCTGGAATGTGTCTGCTGACTGTAAGGTGCAGGGTCAAAGTTTCCTCAATGATAAAGAATAGGGGGCGGACCTAAAAGCGCATATGTTCGCCGTTCATTGCGAACGCGAACATGCGAAAATCGCCGCGAATAGTTCTCCGGCGAACTGTTCGGGACATCACTATGTATATTAGATAATGGATATTGGGAGTTTGAGAACTCCCAATAATACATATAATTTTGGTTTGATTTTTATCATGTATCCCTCTGTTTTGGAAATTAAAGGTATAGGAGTGTATTATAATGAAAATGTAAGTATTTTTTGGGGGGGAAATATTACATTTTTGAAGACTTTAAGTGCAGGGATCCCACTCACTGGTCCAGGAGCAGACACCTTACATCATTCAATGCAACCATAGAGTTGCAGAAATGCAAACACCCTTTCCATACACAACGTCGACAAATGTATCATGGATCCCTCCAGGGTCCAACGGAGGCAAAAAACTTTTTTTTTTCTGCTTAAATATGCTCTTAGTCAGACAAACTTTTCTAACATATTTTTGTCATTGTTCAGTGGTCTTTTAATATTGATAAACCTACCAACTCCCATTAGATACTATCAAAGGGTAGTTGAGAGTGAGTCTGGGTGAGACTTGTAATGCCTTTAAGTTCTAAAACATTATTACTTTTTATTACTTTTTATAGTTATAGTCTTAGTGATTATCTTGCATATATGTCAGTTTTTCTAAAAGCCTGTTTCCTCAATTATTTTTAAGTATTTGGTTTTACGACAGGACTGGTAATTTCTATTTTTAAGCTTTATGAAGTTTGGTGATGCCAAATAGGGTAGATATGTTTCCTAGCAGATACTAGTTTTTTTGTTGATAAAATGTCCAAAAACACAATTGGGGGTCAAGGGTACTTGTCTGTCATACATTTCAGAGGTAAGTTTTTCCAGATGTTCTGGGTCACTGTTCATGACCACCATGTGTGATAATGTGTGTCCACTTCTCCTTCACCCAAAACGTAGGGTGTATAATGTGTAGTCTACGCGGATCTAGATATATTCTATGCAATACTTTGAGATTAGATTCTATTGTAATGAACTTGCTTATGCTGTGGCCAATATGTTTCAACTCAATCTTTGTTTGATTTATACACTTAGTTCCTTTCTTCATGTATATTTAAATGTATCTACACAGTAAGTGTACTTGATATTGGCCTAGGGCAGCATAAAAATGAAATATGCCCTTGGTTCTTAGTGAGTCTCAAAGTGATGTAATTGTGAAGCTGTTTGTTCATACTTAATTTTGTCATGGTGATTAACAGTCACAAAACTAAGCTTCAAGAAATTGTGATGTTATTGTGCACAGGTATTTCATATAAATGGTATCCATAAACAAACTACGTCAATGGTTACTAATCAAACCTTGCCGGCGTGGTCGTGGGAGGAGGAGGATTATGTTCACCTCTTCCGCTGATAGATTGCCTTTCTGCTGTGACATCACCCTTAAACGCTGTGTAAAGCATACTTTTTAATTTATTTTGGTAGTGCTGCATCCTTTCCGACTTGTGGTAATTCGGTAACATTTCAGGCACTTTCTGCTTATACCGGGGGTCTAGTAGCGTGGACACCCAGTACAGGTCGTTCTCCTTCATCCTTTTTATACGAGGGTCCCTCAACAGGCATGACAGCATTAAAGACCCCATTTGCACAAGGTTGGATGCCGAGCTAGTCATGTCCCGTTCCTCGTCCTCAGTGATCTCACTGAAGGTTTGTTCTTCCCCCCAGCCACGTACAACACCACTGGTACCAGATAGGTGACAACAAGCACCCTGGGATGCCTGTTGTGGTTGGTCTTCCTCCTCCTCCTCAAAGCCACATTCCTCCTCTGACTCCTCTTCCTCACAATCCTCTTCCAGCGTTGCCGCAGGTCCAGCAAGCGATGCTGATAAGGCTGTTTCTGGCGGTGATGGTGACCACAACTCTTCCTCTTCCTCTTCAAGCTCATCTACGGCCTGATCCAGCACTCTTCGCAGGGCACGCTCCAGGAACAAAACAAATGGTATGATGTCGCTGATGGTGCCCTGGGTGCGACTGACCAGGTTTGTCACCTCCTCAAAAGGACGCATAAGCCTACAGGCATTGTGCATGAGCGTCCAGTAACGTGGCAAAAAAATCCCCAGCTCCGCAGAGGCTGTCCTAGCACCCCGGTCATACAAATACTCGTTAACGGCCTTTTCTTGTTGGAGCAGGCGGTCGAACATTAGGAGTGTTGAATTCCAACGTGTCGGGCTGTCTAAAATCAAGCGCCTCGCTGGCATGTTGTTTCGCCGCTGGATATCTGTAAAGTGCGCCATGGCCGTGTAGGAACGCCTGAAATGGTCACACACCTTCCTGGCCTGCTTCAGGATGTCCTGTAAGCCTGGGTGCTTATGCACAAAGCGTTGTACAATCAGATTACACACATGTGCCATGCACGGCACATGTGTCAACTTGCCCAAATTCAATGCCGCCGAAAAATTTCTTCCGTTGTCACAAACCACTTTGCCAATCTCCAGTTGGTGCGGAGTCAGCCACTGATCAACCTGTGCGTTCAGGGCGGACAGGAGTGCTGGTCCGGTGTGACTCTCTGCTTTCAGGGAAGTCAACCCCAAGACGGCGTGACACTGCTGTATACGGGATGTGGAATAGTACCTGTGGAGCTGGGGGTCGCCATTGATGTGGAGCAAGACATAGCAGCAGCAGAAGAGGACTCAGCCGAGGAGGTTATGGAAGAGGATGGAGTAGGAGGAGTAGAGGAGGTGGCATCAGGCCTGCCTGCAAATCGTGGCGGTGTCACCAACTCCTCTGCAGAGCCACATATTCCATGCTTTCGAAGCCGTCACCAGGTTTACCCAATGCGCAGTGTAGGTGATATACCTGCCCTGACCATGTTTTGCAGACCATGTATCCGTGGTCAGATGGACCCTTGCCCCAACACTGTGTGCCAGAGATGCCATTACTTCCTTTTGCACAATCTAGTACAGGTTGGGGATTGCCTTTTGTGCAAAGAAATTTCGGCCGGGTACCTTCCACTGCGGTGTCCCAATAGCTACAAATTTTTTGAACGCCTCAGACTCCACCAGCTTGTATGGTAAAAGCTGGCGGGCTAAGAGTTCAGACAAGCCAGCTGTCAGTTCCCGGCAAGGGGGTGACTTTGTGACATTGGCTTCTTACGCTCAAACATGTCCATGACAGACACCTGACTGTGGGCAGATGAGCAGGGACTGCTCAGGGCGAGACACGGAGTGGCGGATGGTTGAGAGGGGGCAAGCAGGGCAGCAGTGGTTGAGGTGGCTGAAGATGCTGGACCAGGAGGAGGATGGCGGCTTTGACTTTGTGTGCTGCTTGTACTGATGTGTTGATCCCATAGGCGTTTGTGATGTGACATCATGTGCCTTCGCAAAGAAGTTGTACCTAGGTTGGTGTTGGACTTCCCACGGCTCAGTTTCTTTTCGCACAGGTTGCAAATGGCATCACTGTTGTCACAGGCAGACACACGAAAAAATTGCCACACTGCTGAGCTCTGCAATGACGGCATTCTGGTGGTGGCAAAAGCATGCGTTGACTGGCGTGCTGTCTGGCTGACCCCGGGTGCCGATGCATGCTCTGCCACTAGCTACTTTCGACGACCTCCAACTGCTTCCAACTCGTCTTCTCCTCCTCTCTGTCTCCCCATCTGAACTTTCCTCCTGTTCTTCTTCTCTTATAGCGGGCACCCACGTGACATCCACGGACACATCGTCATCATCAACCGCTTCACTTGTATCTGACAACTCAACAAAGGAAGGTGCACCGGGTACAACATCATCATCATCATCAGACCGTACGTCCATGTGTGTAATGCTGCCTGACTGGCACATATCCCTGTTATCTACATCCTCTGGCACTAGTGTTTGTGCATCACTCATTTCTTCGATTACAGTAAAAAAAGGGTTGTTTTATTTCACTGCACACTACGGTGGCACTAGATATGAGTGTCACTGCGCACTGGCAAAAGTTGGCAGACTAGATGCAATATGCCTCACACACATGCCTTTAGGCAGGCTACTGATATTCAATCGATTACAGTTTAAAAAGGGTTGTTTTATTTCACTGCACACTACAGTGGCACTAGATATGAGTGTCACTGCGCACTGGCAAAAGTTGGCAGACTAGATGCAATAGGCCTCACACACACGCCTTTAGGCAGTCTACTGATATTCAATCGATTACAGTAAAAAAAGGTTGTTTTATTTCACTGCACACTACGGTTGCACTAGATATGAGTGTCACTGTGCACTGGCAAAAGTTGGCAGACTAGATGCAATAGGCCTCACACACACGCCTGTAGGCAGGCTACTGATATTCAATCGATTGAGTAAAAAAAGGGTTGTTTGATTTCACTGCACACTACTGTTGCACTAGATATGAGTGTCACTGCGCACTGGCAAAAGTTGGCAGACTAGATGCAATAGTTCTCACACACATGCCTTTAGGCAGGCTACTGATATTCAATCGATTACAGTAAAAAGGGTTGTTTTATTTCACTGCACACTACGGTGGCACTAGATATGAGTGTCACTGTGCACTGGCAAAAGTTGGCAGACTAGATGCAATAGGCCTCACACACACGCTAGCAGGCTGGCATATGCAATTAGATTACACAGAAAAAAGTAATAAGATAAAATAAAAAGGGCTTTTTGGGTTGCTGTCCTTGCAGCAGATATCAAAGGAGTCCTTCAGGTGTGTAGTTAAAGCTAAATACACAGCCTGGCTATCTATTTCCCTATTAAATCAGCAGAAAAAAATAATAAAATGAAATAAATGATGTTCTAGCCCTAAAAAGTGCTTTTGGGGTTGCTGTCCTTGCAGCAGATATCAAAGGAGTCCTTCAGGTGTGTAGTTAAAGCTAAATACACAGCCTGGCTATCTATTTCCCTAATAAATCAGCAGAAAAAAATAATAAAATAAAATAAATGATGTTCTAGCCCTAAAAAGGGCTTTTTGGGTTGCTGTCCTTGCAGCAGATATCAAAGGAGTCCTTCAGGTGTGTAGTTAAAGCTGAATACACAGCCTGGCTATCTATTTCCCTATTAAATCAGCAGAAAAAAATAATAAAATAAAATAAATTATGTTCTAGCACTAAAAAGGGCTTTTTGGGTTGCTGTCCTTGCAGCAGATATCAAAGGAGTCCTTCAGGTGTGTAGTTAAAGCTAAATACACAGCCTGGCTATCTATTTCCCTATTAAATCAAGAGCAGGTAGAATATATCTCCTCTCTCCACGAATGCAGCTACAGAATGATTCTAAAATGGAGGCTGTCATACAGTTGGCTGGAATGTGTCTGCTGACTGTAAGGTGCAGGGTCAAAGTTTCCTCAATGATAAAGAATAGGGGGCGGACCTAAAAGCGCATATGTTCGCCGTTCGTTGCGAACGCGAACATGCGAAAATCGCCGCGAATAGTTCTCCGGCGAACTGTTCGGGACATCACTATGTATATTAGATAATGGATATTGGGAGTTTGAGAACTCCCAATAATACATATAATTTTGGTTTGATTTTTATCATATATCCCTCTGTTTTGGAAATTAAAGGTATAGGAGTGTATTATAATGAAAATGTAAGTATTTTTTTGGGGGGAAATATTACATTTTTGAAGACTTTAAGTGCAGGGATCCCACTCACTGGTCCAGGAGCAGACACCTTACATCATTCAATGCAACCATAGAGTTGCAGAAATGCAAACACCCTTTCCATACACAACGTCGACAAATGTATCATGGATCCCTCCAGGGTCCAACGGAGGCAAAAAACTTTTTTTTTTCTGCTTAAATATGCTCTTAGTCAGACAAACTTTTCTAACATATTTTTGTCATTGTGCAGTGGTCTTTTAATATTGATAAACCTACCATCTCCCATTAGATACTATCAAAGGGTAGTTGAGAGTGAGTCTGGGTGAGACTTGTAATGCCTTTAAGTTCTAAAACATTATTACTTTTTATTACTTTTTATAGTTATAGTCTTCGTGATTATCTTGCATATATGTCAGTTTTTCTAAAAGCCTGTTTCCTCAATTATTTTTAAGTATTTGGTTTTACGACAGGCCTGGTAATTTCTGTTTTTAAGCTTTATGAAGTTTGGTGATGCCAAATAGGGTAGATATGTTTCCTAGCAAATACTAGTTTTTTGTTGATAAAATGTCCAAAAACACAATTGGGGGTCAAGGGTACTTGTCTGTCATACATTTCAGAGGTAAGTTTTTCCAGATGTTCTGGGTCACTGTTCATGACCACCATGTGTGATAATGTGTGTCCACTTCTCCTTCACCCAAAACGTAGGGTGTATAATGTGTAGTCTACGCGGATCTAGATATATTCTATGCAATACTTTGAGATTAGATTCTATTGTAATGAACTTGCTTATGCTGTGGCCAATATGTTTCAACTCAATCTTTGTTTGATTTATACACTTAGTTCCTTTCTTCATGTATATTTAAATGTATCTACACAGTAAGTGTACTTGATATTGGCCTAGGGCAGCATAAAAATGAAATATGCCCTTGGTTCTTAGTGAGTCTCAAAGTGATATAATTGTGAAGCTGTTTGTTCATACTTAATTTTGTCATGGTGATTAACAGTCACAAAACTAAGCTTCAAGAAATTGTGATGTTATTGTGCACAGGTATTTCATATAAATGGTATCCATAAACAAACTACGTCAATGGTTACTAATCATACAGGGTATGTTTTCTCTTTCTTGTTGTGAAGTATAAATACTAAAAGATAAAACAGACTTCATTCATTCTGTATCTGAAACACTCAATGGCTCCACATCACAGATTAAAGCTCTGGCAGAAGCTATTACTGGGGATTTTCTGCTTCCCTCTGCTTCCAATCTACCTCTGTGTGTATTACCTATGTAAGTATGTAGAGACCAACTACAATACCTCCTTCTATGTCACATTGCAGCTCCACACTGAAAGTATCCATTGATATATCAGGATGGAAATTCCTTTTTTTCCAACTTCATTATTTTATTTTTATTTTTATTAACGTTTTAAATCTGAATCAGAAAAATGATTTTATTTGTAATTGCACTTTTTTTTATCATATTACAAATAATTTGTACCTCAGAAGTATGAACTCCTACCAAAGGTAACATGGTCATGTCAGAAAAATGTATTTAAAATGGACATGCATATTATAAAGTATATTTAATATTTTGTGTTCAGATATTTTTATCTGGTATTTGTCATAAATTATATGACTGAATCCATGGTTCACATGCAATGACTTCCTCTGGTGATTTGCTAATTCATTATAAACTGAAACCTTGTTTATACTGATCTTCACTACTTATAAAAGCTGGAATGTTTCAGTTACTTTTTAAATCTTCCACTTTAAAATAGTATATTACCATAGGTTACCTTAACTTAACCTGCTATTACTGAATTTTTTGAATGCCCAGTAATAGAATCTTTTTTACTAACTCTGTTGTTTTTCTTTTTGTTGGTCTTATATCATTTAACTTGGTGTTTTACTACTATATTCTGAACTTTCTTTTTAATAAAAATATAGCTCAATAAATTACAGCCTTTTTCAGTAACTAGGATACTAAGAATTACAAAATAACTGGATTTTATATATAACTTAAAAATCGACCAAGAAAGTTGTAGTAGCAGATTAAAAAGTGTATTACTATAGTGCCAAACCAACGTAATGAATACATCCCAATGTCTCACACAGTGCAATTATTGAGATATGGCTCAACCTTCCATCTTTCAACCCTTGAGCATTTATACTGGCAGCTTAATTTGTGAATAGATGGCAAATGCTGCTCCCACTAATTTAACTGTCACTGTCTTGCCAACTGGGTTTTTTTTTTTTCCTGCTGTACACTGGCAAGAGATGTTCAGTACCATTTGGCTGTGTGTTCAGGTCTGGTTTGCATCTAAGTTCTCCTATTTATAGGGTAGACTTGATTTATAATGCACTGTTGCTGATAATAGCTATAACCATGGACTATTTTTAACATATACATTTTATCATTTGTTTTATTTTTAAAGCTATTGGAGCTTTGTTACCCTGTTTTTTTTTTAAAATCTAATACGTTTTGATTACAGTGGAACAGCCAAATTACATTTGGACCTCTTATGCACCTCTATTTGTATGTAGAGGACAAAATGTACTCATTGTTCAATATTTATGACATTATCTAGACTTCCTCATGATAAAGTCAACATTATGCATCCACATTTTCTGGATAATGATTACATTAGCTGGGTAATATTACAAACTTTATATAGTTGTTGTTCAGGATGTTTGATGATCTGGGCCGGAAGGCCCACTCGCCAAGGGAAAGTGTATTCGCAATACATCGCCTCTCCTTTTCTAGTGTAGTGATTGATTCTCGTTGGTGCCCCTCATTTTCACAGAGCTTGCTACATTTTGGAGCGTTCCTGAGTGTCCGGCGGTATAAGTAGGATAAGTATGCCGGGCTTGTTAGCCAGCCTAGGAGAAAGAAAACTCTGATTTCAAACCCGGGCAGATGCAGCTTGTTAGCCCTGTCAGGTAATTCTGCTAGGAGAATATAACATCTACAACCCCATGATCTCATTGTCACGTCCCAGCCAGCACACTGCATCTCACCTAAAAACTCCATTGCACAGGACCAAGGTATACGTCTACATCTAGACAATATTTTCAAGCCCTGCAGCAATGGGAAAGTGGCAAAATGGCAGGTGGAAGATGCCACTTGAAGCCACAGTCTCAATCCTGCAGGCATTTCAGATGAATGTGTCGCCTAATACTGACCCAGGAGATGACAGCATCATTCAGCAGGAACCCTGAAAGACCAAGCAGCCTCCTCTATGAACTGCACTGCGTGGTCTTCATGGAGAGGGGCCTAAAAAAGGTACCCTAAAGAAAGCTCATCTTCACTTCACCCAATTGGCTAGCCGCGGTCAATGGGCATCTCAAAATGTGGTCGAAGAAAAGGCTCACACCTGCCTCACAAGGTGTACTTGGACTGAAACTCACATGTTGGAACATCAGAACTATGCTGGTCACAGCAGACAGCGATCGTCCAGAATGGAGCTCTGCTTTAGTACCCCAAGACCTATCAAAGCTGGCTATCAACAGCGCTGCCCTCAGTGAAGTCCACCTCCCAGTGGAAGGAAGCCTTCAGGATGCTGCAGGCTACACCCTCTACTGGTCTGGCAAGCCAAAAACCAACAAAAGCCTCTTGGATGTCGGCTTCATGGTGAGGAACTATATTGCTTCAAAACTTGATAACATGCAAAAGGGTCACTCTGACCATATCATTTTCCTGTGTTTCCCACTTCAGAACAAGCAGCAGGCAACGATTTTCAGTGTCTTTGCTCCAACTGTTCAAGCAGATCCTGCGGAAAAGGACAAGTTTTATACTGACCAGCGCAATCTCGTACAGAACGTCCCTACAGACGACAAGGTAAACATCCTCGGCGACTTCAATGCCAGATTAGGCAAATATTCAGTAGCTTGGAAAGGGGTACTTGGCAACCATGGTATTGGAAATTACAACAAAAATGGGTGCATTCTGCTAGAGTTTTATGAGCAGCAGAAACTTACCATCACCAATTCCATTTTCCAGCAGATAGACAGGCTGAAGCAAACCTGGATACATCCTCGGTCCAAGCACTGGCATCTTATAGACTACATTCTGGTGTCCTAGCAAGACCTTTGAGACGTCCTACTCACCTGAGCGATAACCAGAGCAGAATCCTGCAACATATAGGTGTCCTTCTAAGTTCAATGTAAAGGGTGAGTACGGTAAAATCTAACTCAGGAAACTGACTTCTTATCTTAGTATTAAACATGGACTTGTATCAGTTATCATTGTTTTGTGGCTGTATATTGACCATTTGAGTGTAAACTAAACAGTAATGTGGTAGAGGAGGTAAAGGACATGTATTTATTGGTCATATCTTAGTTTGATTCATATGGCTCTGCTTAGAAGGAAAATAATATTAGCACTGAAAGAATGACTGAAGTCCCATATTTACAGTATTTAAATAAAATATTTACTACATAGATTTAAGGCACTATTCTAATTTAATACTTAAATTCCCAATTAAATATAAATTCCTCACATTTGGTATTCTTTGACCAGCTCTTTCTAGTTGTCTTGGATGGACAGGTTAAACATATGTAACGAGAAAAGCAAACCCAACAATAACACAGGTTTACCATTCACCATACGTCTACTTTTTTACTCATTCACTAACTCTACAAAGCTTTTTTTTTTAAGGGACAGTCTAATATTAGAAACAGATGGGAAATGGCCAGAACAGACACTTTACAAATAAAAATAATGTTTGAGAAAAATACCAAAACCCCTCTGAGATTATAGTCTATTAACTCTGAATAAAATGGGTAATTTTTTTAAGGAATAGATGGCAAGGACTCTTGGATGCAAGTGTACTTTATACTTTTTGACATAGTATATGTATAGGGCAATATTCCCAAAAAAATTATATATTATATTTTATTAACCTATTAAACAACACAATTCCTTTTAAAATAGAACTGCAGTGCCTTTGAGGAGCCCCTGAGGACCTACCGCGGGTCCCCTCTCGCCCCTGCGGCCTTCCTTTGGCCGCCACAGGTCTTTAGTGGCTCTGGGGCTCTCAAGAGGCCCTCACAAGTCCTTTGTGGTCCCTGTGTGTCCTCTGTGGTCCCCATGGCCCCCTCAGTCCTTGCGGGCCCCTGTGGCCCCCCGCAGATCTCTGCGGCAACGTCGGCCCTCTGGGCTGCCGTGGCCCCTCCTCAACCCAGGAAGTAGAATTCAGCATTGGGCAGGTAAGATATATATATATATGCATATGTAAATGTATATACGTGTATATGGTGTATATATATATATATATAAATATATATATATATATATATATATATATATATATAATGTAAATAAATAGTACATTTGTGTTCACATTTGAATGTCTAAAGCAAGTTAAAAAAACCTGCTTTCAGCTCAGAATTCCAAGAAAAACTGTTATTACACTGCATACTGGGAAGCTGAGCTGAAATATTCAAATGTGCCCACAAATGCCCCGCTCTTCAATCCATAGCCATTTTCAAACATGGCTTCCTTTAAGCCTATGCCTGCTGTATTACACAGCTTTAATGCAAAGCTAAGGCTGGATTTTACACAAGCCGAGAATCCTATCCATGTACAGCTGTTTCAAGCTTACAACAGCATGGAGCAAGATTGCAGCTTGTGTTGTGGACCTTATGAGTAGGTAGTTGAACAGTAGTACAGTAAATAAATAGTACATCTGTGTTCAAATTTGAATCTCTAAAACAAGTTAAAAACCTGCTTTCAGATCAGAATTCTGAGAAAAACAGTTATTACACTGCATTCTGTGAATATATACAAATAGATACTGGATTTCCCTCAGTATGATCGATCACAAAAAAAACGCGTCTCCATTGAATCCAGCTTTTAATAAACTGGTAATGTGTACATTTGGCTTGTTTATATATTTGGACAGGACACTCCCATATGGTTTCCATATAATAATGGTAGTGGTTGGCTTATGCTCAGTCATTCCATATTCTGGTGCTTGTTTGTTGTCTTTGGGCCTCATTCTATTAAAGGCCGTAGGAGATGCATGGCCGCAAGGGATGGCCGCAAGCTTCTTCTCTATTCTATTGCCTTGCGGCCGAGAGCTCCGGACGGTTTGCGCCCTGCGCCCTATTATCCCGTGCGGCCACCCCCACCACAGGGAGAGCTTTTGATCTTACTCGGCCATAAGAGTTGCGGCAGCAAGAAAGCCCATGTCGCTATTCAAATGCTACGCGAACCCTTCCGTCAAGGCTGTAATTCACTAAAACCGAGCCGTAACTTACTTACACCAAAAAGGTCCCGCAAGGCTCTTACTTACAAATCGTAGCAGCAATTAAGCACATAAAAAAAGCCATCCTGTACTTTGATGAGACGTAAAAGTGATTGTAGATGTTAGAATTCATAGCACAACATTCCCCTACAAACAAATCTGCAAATAATTTTTTTAATTCATGTTCAATTTCCGTGTCCGATTCCCACGGGCTTGGAGCACATCAGATCCGCAACGGCTTCGGGATTATCCTCAGTCAAAGTCTGCAAATGGGCAAAATAGACCCACAGGTTTCTTGGGCCATGGAGGTGTCGCAAAGGGCTTACTTACAAATCGTAAGACTAATTAAGCAAATAGAAAAGCCATCCTGTACTTTTATTACAAGTGAAAGTGATTTTTGGTCTTAGAATTAATAGCTCATCATTCCCTTACTCACAAATATGCAAATAAAGAAATTTAATTTCATGTTCAATCTTCGAGTTCATCTATCATGCAAGTCCCACAGGCTTGGAGGACATTCACCCTTTAAGCCCGCACGGGCTTGAATAACGAGCTAAGGGCTTGGAGGACATTGAAGTCTGTGGGACTTTGGACGGAAATTAAACCTAAAATCACAGATTATAATTTGGCGATGTGCAAGCTTGAGACTGTTTTGCTATTAATCCTCATGCCCCCCATTATGATCCCCGTCATTTAGAGTGCTTTGCAGTGCTGGATTGAATATATATTTGCTTCTACAATGCTTTGAGTTTGCGGCCTTCAACCTCCAAACCCGTACAGATTTTAACAACGATTTACTGGCTTTGAGGTCACTAAAGCCCGCGGGACTTGGGAGGGAATATAAACCTGAAATGAAATATTGGATTTGAACGATGTGCAAGCTTGAGAGGGTGTTGCTATTAATCCTCATGTCCCCCATTATGTTGCCTATCATTTACAGTGCTTTACAGTGCTGTCTTGAATTGATATTTGCATTTATAGTTTTCCGACTTTGAGGCCTTGAAACACGATTTACGGGCGCGCTGGAAATGCTTGCGGCCGATTGCATAGTTTGCGACCGGCCGTAAGGGGGACCTCCTTGCGTCGCCGTCCATTTGATTAGCAGTGTAGCCGTAGCGCTACGCATGGTCGGAAGCTGGCCACAAGGAATCGCAGTTTTGCGGCCATTTTACGTCCCTTAATAGAATGAGGCCCTATGTGTCTAAATTTCTTTCTTATAAGGAGAAAAGAAGCAGAAAAAAGGAAAATCAAGAATATATATCTGGATGTCTGTCTTTATAATTTCCCATCCCCCTATGTATTTCTCTCCTCTGTATTTTATTTTTGATATCTTTATTCCCTCTTTTCTGCTAATTTATTACTCTTGGAGATGTGGTGCACTACTTAATTCCAGTGAAGGCAGGAATTCGCTGTTACAGCCATGTAGTCCTCATTACTGTTATATCCTGGTGTGCTGGTTTCCCTGCTGAGGGGGCAGAGATAAAGGATCAGTACATACTGCCAGCCCCACAAGTTCTAATGTGAGTCACCACCTCTGCTTGTACAGTACATGTTTATGTACATTTTATGAAAATATAACTCTAAAGAAAGCCTCCCAATGTATTAGGGAGCACATGGCCCATTCCTCATATTAGGCCCCACTGCTCTGAACCAACTACACCAACCCTAGCTCTCTATTGTACCTAATTATAGCACTGGCATTTGTAGATGCCTGGTCCCATGTGTGTTTCGCAGCTCAACTCTTCCCATCAGGAGAAGTTGATCAGTGGAAACCAAGATAATAACTGCGTATAAGAAGTAATTGAGTAGGGGCTGTATTTTCTTTTTTACATTTTAAAAACATGTTGCATGTTTTCAAGTTTAGTTCTTTATAATAATATATTTTAGATATTTGACTACAGTGGTACTTGAAATAAAATAATAACACTAAAATACAATGGATATAACCATTCACGGTTAGCAAACATCTTAGGAACACCAGCTGGAACCATGGGAACCTCCTTTTTTGTAGCTGTCTCACTGATGCTTCTTGCTGGTTCAAGGCTCCTCCTATTAGATGCCTTCTACTTGCCTGGACTTGAGGAATTTCTTTTTTACTTCCAATAATAAATCACTAGTAGGTATCCCACACACTTCTATTAGTCCTTTCAAAGTACTTCTCTCAAATAACGTCCACTAATAACATATATGTGCTTTAGAGGAAATAATTGTAAAGGAAATTGCCTTTAGAGCTAGAGCGTGAACAGTTAGACCTCACCCAGTTTACAGGTTGCACCTATCTAATGTGATTAGCTTATCTCAGCTGAGAGACACAATGGACAGAACTGATAGGTGTGTGTAGTAGATAGGGGTGTTGTAGTAGTGGAGATTTGGGATCATCCTCATGTCTGGGCAAGTTGAAGTCACTTACTAACAGAGGAAGACCCCCGTGGCTGCAATGAGGGCTACACAGAGGAACAGGACCCCATTGTTTTTCAGCTTAGTCTCTCAGGGACTCATTCAATTGCGATATGGCCAATTGAATAGAGCTCTATATAAGCACACAGCACATATTTTTTACAGAAGTTTTTCACTAGTGAAGACCTTGCTTTTGGATAGAAGTTCACTAACTAAAAACTTCTGTAAAAAAAATATGCTGTGTGCTTAAATAGAGCCCTTTCAAATGTACTGAATCGCAATTTAATCAGGCTGTTAGTTTGTGAACTTCTATCCCCAAGCAAGATCTATATAGAGCCATATTCAATTGGCCAAATCACAATTGAATGAGGCCTTCAGTGTTTACTGATATGTATGATTTTTTTAAAACTCACTATGGTGTGCTTCTGTTGTTAGAACTGTTGGACATTTAAAGTACCGTATATACTCAAGTATAAGCCGAGTTTTTTTAAGGCTAAAAAGGGGGTTTGAGGATGAGGATGGGGGGTTGAGGTTGAGGAGGGGGATTGAGGTTGAGGGGAGGGTGGGTTAAGGATAAGGATGGGGGGTTGAGGATGGGGGGTTGAAGATGAGGGGGTTGAGGATGAGGAGGGGGGTTGAGAATGAGGAGGGAGGATGAGGAGGGGGGTTGAGGAGGCTGATAAGGGAGGGGGGAAGAGGCACAGTGAAGAGAGGGGGGGAAGAGACACAGGGAAGGGAGAGGGGGGAAGAGACACAGGGGAGGAAGAGGGGAGAAGAGACACAGGGGAGAGAGAGGGGGACACAAGAAAAGGGCACACAAGAGGGGGGCACAAGAGGGGACTCGAGTCACTAACTTTTCCCAGTATTTTGTGGTAAAATAGGTGCCTCAGCTTATACTCGGGTCGGCTTATAGTATATAAGGTATGTTCAAGTATATACGGTATGTTCTTTTTAATTAATGTAATGGGGAAGTTTGTTTAAATAAAATATAGCTTTTAATTTATTAACTATTATATAAAAAACTGAATTATTTATGTGAAGCCATAATAGTGTCTAAGCTGACTGAGCGTGATTAATATTTTTTATATATATATATATATATATATATATATATATATATATATAAATATATATATATATATATATATATATATATATATATATATATATATATATACACTCACACACACACATTTTAAATATACATTTTTATTTACATAGAAAGAAGTGTGAACAAAACAACATATATAAAGCCGATTATATCAGCCGATCCCTTCATGTGTATATATCCTTATTAACAAGTAAAATTTTGCCTGTTTAATATATACACTTTAATGTCTCCGACAGGTCAAGTGAACGATGCAGAAGAATCTCACAAGAACAAGAATTTACATTTATCAAATAATAAAGGTCAGAAACAATTAGTATCTTATGATTACAGGTGCATAGAATATGTTTAATAGAAAATTAATTTTGATCTTTCAAATCATACAAAAACATTTTAAAGATGTAAATTAACTTAAAAAATACACCTTACTAATTAAAACATAATTTGGAAAAGCTACTTTACATTTCACAATAGAACATTTCCACTCTTTACAAGTTGGAGAAAATCAGGAAGCCAATTGTCCGTCATCCTCATTGCTATAGTAGACTTTCTGCAATTTTTTCCTCTTCCCAAAATGTACCCATGATTCTGTGTTTCTCTAAATTTCTGCCTTGAATTGCAAAACTATGTTATTTTATTTTCCAATATTTTAACAAGTATATCACATATATAGTTGTCGTAATCGCGAGTTTGTCGTGACGCTATGTTAAAGATTACTGGCTTGAGCAATGAGCACTGAAGGCCCGTAAGGTAGAGGAGATGCGATGAGCACCTTTGCTGCTCATATCGAGGCCCGAAAGTTACGGGTTTGCAGAGGTCTGCAATGAGCAGCGAAGGCCTTCTGCGCTCATTGTGAGGCCCGTAAGGTAGAGGGGATGCGATGAGCTCCAAAGGTGCTCATCGCGAGGCCCGAAGGTTATGGGTTTGCAGAGGTCTGCAATGAGTGCTGAAGGTCTACATCACGAGGCCCTTAAGGTGGAGGGGGCGAGGCCTGCAATGAGCATCAAAGGCGCTCATCGCAAGGTTTTGCAAAAGATGCTCCGAACGGCTTCCAAATTATGGTCTTGAAAAAAAAAATGCTGCAATTTCTTTTAAGCCCGTAACTTGAAAGACATTCACAGGTCACCAAAAGACGCCAATTGAATAGAAAATTAGCTACCAATCTCACTTATGGGGCTCCCTGCCTAACGGGCTTGAAAAAAAGTTACAGGTTTAACCGCCACCAAGCCCGCAAATAATTTCAAAGCTGTGAGAGGGGGCCAAAGAGAGACAGGGGAAGGAGAGGGTGGGAAATAGATACAGGGGAGGGAGAGGGTGGAAAAGGGACACAGGGGAGGGAGAGGGGGGAAAAAGACAAAGTGGAGGGAGAGGGGGGAAGAGACAAAGGGGAGGGGGAGGGATAGACAAAGGGAAGGGAGAGGGGGAAGAGACAAAGGGGAGGGGGAGAAAAGAGACAAAGGGGAGGGAGAGGGGGGAAAGAGACAAAGGGGAGGGAGATCAGGGAAAAAAAGGGCAGGGAAAGGGGGGCAAAGAGACACCGGAGGGAGAGGGGGAAAGAGACACAGGGGAGTTATGGGCTTTCACATGCACGCAGATCATGCCGCAACCAGCAGTGAGCGGCAAAGCCACTCATTGCGAGGCCTGCAATGAGCGCCAAAGGCGCTCATCGTGAGGTGCGTAAAGTAGAGGGAGATGAGGCTCACAATGAGGGATTTTGCGGGTTTAACGAGGCCTGCAAAGGCGCTCATCGCGAGGCCCGCAAGTTAGAGGGGGTGGGGTGGGGGGGGGAGAGCCTCGCAAACAGAATTGCCAGGCTTAAAATTTTATTGCCATCTTTTACGGGCAAGTCGCTAGTTACAAAATAAGGGCCATATGTAAATTGAACGGTGTAAACTGTTTTAAAATTTGTAGTCATTAAACTACTTTCTGCTGCTTCAGGCTTAATACATTTGCTGTATTAGGGCTAATAAAAAAACACACACTAGCCCCTAATTGGAAAAAATTATATTAAGTCTGAAATAACAGACTGTTTATCATTTAGTGCATGTATATATTTATCTGTCGATAAAACTGCATGAACTCAGATGAATATAAATCATGAATGTAAATTTGTTTTCTTTGTTTCAGTTCAAGATGTGGAGGACCAGACAATTTATCCAAAAACAGAGAAGCAAAAATATAAACTTGTTACAGCCTTCAGTAAGATACTTACATTAATACACTTGTATTTATGTGAATGATATATTCAATATAGACCTCTTGTTATTGTAGTTTGTGTTTGATGCTTCAGCATATGTTGCAGTACTCATGTTGGGAAGTGATTTCCATAAAACATATAGGTATTAGAGATCTAAATCTACTATCAGGCATCTGGAGGGCACATTTTTAGTCATTAACCTTTTATCTATACACCAGTTTCTTATGCTTTGTCCTTTGTCTTGGAGATCTGAAAAAGCATTTCCCATGTTCCCATCAAATTTTAGTTGCGTTGCTGGTAGACGTTAATGGGCTTCTGTAGTGATGATTTAATAGGGCTTCATTTGTTTATTTAGCTGATTAGCAATAAAATTATTATGATTATTATTAATTACAGTTTTTTGTAATACATATTCCAACATATTCCGTAGTGCTAATAAATAAGTATTTGAATACAAAAATCAGTGCAACTTGTGAAACTTACATTTGAAATTAGCATTATAGCTTGCAATATATCTTCTGGACTCCCTATTATATGTCCAAGAGATGAAATAGGATCTGCTAAGAAGGTTGTGATATTTTTTTTCTGACCAATGTAGGTTTGCATAGAATGGCAACTGCGGGAAAGTGGGGAAGTCATGCCCCGCCTCCAAAGATTTACAGTCCATAATGTATGATTGAGAGTGGGAGACAGAAAAGGCATAATGTACAGTGATTGAGTGATGGAGTAAGCAGGCTGTGTGAGCAGGTTGGCGTAGATAGGGGTGCAGATGGTTCATGTTACAGGTTACAAGATTCAAAAAATATGTTTTAGTGTGATTTTAAAATAATCAGATGATAAAGTGAGGCAGAGTTCCACTCCGAATGCATTGAATTAACGTAGACGGAGGTGAGACGGAGGTGAGAGGAGGTAATGAGTGAATGAAAGATACAGGTCATGAGAAGAGTAAAGGGTCAGTTTGGGAGGGGGTGTTTTGAGAAGAGGGCATAGATAGCATGATTTTGAACTTTATTTTGGATACTATGGAATGTCAGTGGAGTGCTGGAGACAAGAAGTGTTGTGAAAGGGGATGAGACTAGCAGAGGAATTAATTATAGTGAAGGCAGACATGTGGAGTGATTTACAGTAGTTGAGAGGGATATGATGCAAGAGTGGATTACATTTTTTGTTTGTCTTGCATAGGAAAATGCTGTATTCTAAAAATGAAGTTAGGCGAAGATGACATGATTTGACTAATACTTGTAAAGGTGGAATGACAGAGAATCACTGATCCTGAGTAGTTGGAGTGATGATGGCAGAAGCTGTAGTAGAAAAATAGGAGTAGTCTTGCTAAAAGATATATATATTTTTTTTATACAACTAATTACTTAATAGTTAATCCGCATATTGCAGATCAGAGGAAATCTTAAAAGGTTGAACTTGATGGACTGAAAGTCTTTTTTCAACCTTAAATACTATGGCCCTCATTCAATTGCAATTTAGCCAATTGAATAGGGCTATAAATAGGCACATAACATATATTTTTTCAAGAAGTTTTTAGTTAGTAAACATCTATCCAAAAGCAAGGTTTTCACTAACTAAAAACTTTAAAAAATATATATGCTATGTGCTTATTTAGAGCTCTATTCAAGTGGCCAAATCACAATTGAATAAGGCCCTATGTAACTATGTAACTATTTGAGTGTCACCTGTAAAATAATATTCTGGTGCCAACAGAAGACATGTAAATGGAGTACAGCAATGAGCCTAAGACTAATCCTTCATGTAAGCAAAGACATGTATTGGTAGTGGGAGATATATAGTACCAGAAAAGGAAACTTGAAATGCATGATTTGTGAGACAGGATGTGAACCAAAAAGTACTGTGTAATGGTCAGTTGTATCAAAGGTAGCTGGGACATCCATGTGTATTAGGAAGGAGAAGAATTCATGTGACTTGCTATTTAGCAAATCATTTATGATCTTAAAGACTGCTGTCGAAAGAAGTAAAAAAAAAAGTGGGTTTATCAGTTGTATATGAAACACTCAAGAATTATACATCTAAAAGTTGGTGGTTTAATGGGTGAAATTGATGTAATTAAGGCATGATTGAAAGATGATGTTTATGAAACTGTTTTGGAAACTGCTGAAGAGATGTTTGAGAATAGGGATATGTGTAATGAGGGAGGGAATTAGCTGTAATAGAAACAATCCATTGTTACAAATTTAAGTATGAAATTAATTATGTGGGGTTTATTCATTCATGTTCCCTTTAAATGAGCTAATACATACCTTATGGTTAACATACAAATCTCCATAAACTCTAGTATGAGTAGTTCCACATCTAGCTTTATGATGTAATTACACAGCCTAAAAAACAAATTATCCAAGACCTACTGTTCTTGATCCAAATTTAGTTCCATTGTATAACCAAATAACTTAAATAACAATTAATTGTATATGATCAATATTGTTTGCTGTTCTTTAGAATATAATATTAAACTAATTTAGTAGATTTTTATCTCACAGATTTTTTTTTACTTTTGCACATATCTGTGTACATTTTAAACCACTAAGATGTTTTATGGAGGCATATAGGACAGACCAACCTCATATTGTTCCATGTTGACCATTTTTTTATATTTCAACAAAGGCTATCCTTGGGACAGATCAAACCTGAAATCTCTACAGATAGACCTGGAGGCATTTAAGAAACTTGATGCTTATGCTTCAAAGGTAAAAAGCAAGTTTCATGGAATACTATCTGACAATACATTTTCCCAGCTTGCAGTTCCCCCTGCTTTCTAAAAGACTTCAGAGATATCTTCGTAATACATATGTTTCTTCCTGGTTGCCTCAAGTTCTCTTCTTCAACACACCTAATCACTTTCTGTGTGATGTCAGGTCATTATGTACACAGGATATAATCCTACTTGCTTATCTTCCAATATAACTTGGCGATCTCTCTCGATCTTTGATGAAACTAGCTCACTTCACCAACAAGTCTTGATTTTTTAAACTTTCTACATAATGTACCGATCCAATTACTACTTAGACTTTAAGATGTCATGGAATAAGCCCCACCCCCCCATCTCCTCCGATATCATTGTATATGTACAAATATACAGTCTTGTTTTACTTATACTGTCTTTCAAATGTTATTGTACCTTTAGCACTCTGCAACATGCTGGCAAGCTACAGTTAAAATAATGTATACTAATAAACAGTTCAGTCTTAATGGCTTATATGCTTTGAGTTGTTCCTCTTTCTTACCCCCTCCCCTACATTTCATCAGAATAATTTCAATTAGCAAGTATCACAGTTGTATTATTATGTGTCTTTGCACTCAGAAATTATAATTGACAGAAGTTAACATTTTTTTGGGGGGAGTTTATTCAGTAGATATCTTTGTATAACTGATCTCTGTTCATTTATTCATTAATTTGGTTTCTACATTGACTGTTGAATTTGCCAATGAGACAAAGTAAATGAGTAGTGTGGCATGCAATTCAATAATATTCAATCTATTTACAAGTTGCAGACACAACATCATGTTCTATAACTGCAAACTATACAGATTTGGTTTATATAAGAATATATCTAATACTCCTAAACCGTAGCTTGGCTATATGTGGTTCAATATAACCAACCAACCTTATAGTATGCACACCTGCCAAAGGCATTAAATATCATAGGCATATTATATGTCACACTAACCATTCATTTTATGTCACTGTATGCACTGACATGTGTTGGTAACTGTCATGTCCAGAAGGGCCCCCACTGAACCTTTTGGACTATAGACAATGTTATTCATAAAAGTTATTGCTTTTCAATGGACATGGGACTTGCTAAGAAATATGACATGGTGGTGTGTAAAGTACGGTAGGCCTCATTAATTAATGGATTCGGCAAGCCAGGTTATTTGACTGCTACAATTGGGGAGGGTTCCATTGGGAGGGGATTATTGCAAGTGCCTGCTAGCTTGGGCTACCAGTAAGCCCCCCCAGGTCACTGTTACCATGTGATCCCCAAAGAAAAGATGTTGGCCCCTTACCCCATGGCAGATAGGTGGCATTTGCCATGGCCAGCTGGAGGCAGGTTGGCAATTGCACCATGGAAGCTATGCCCAAAGTTGTGTGCCCGCTGGGATTAGGGAGATGGTGTGGAGTGAGGGATACTCACAACCCCATCACCCACATAAGTGAGATCAGTGTGGATGGAAAGTCATCCAACAGGATCACTTCCCAGTCCACACTAAAACAGGGAAGGGAAGAAGTTGTCATGCCCAGAAAAGCCCCACAGAACTTTTTGGACTATGGACTCTGTTACTCATAACAGATATTACTAAATATTTCAATGGACATGGGGCATCTTAATAAATATGACATGATGGTGCTGTTTGTAATGTAGGCTTCAATAATTAATGTTGGGGTCATAGATTATTTGTATTATATAGAGCAGTGTGTGCGGCCTCATTAATGCAAAGAAGAGTACATATGCATGTTTGGCCTCCACATGCTGCATTTTTCCTCAGAGAGTTTAGTGAGGTGTATTGCCAGGGTCTCTGGACAGAGGGGCCATCAGTTGTGAGGTGCTTGGGGATAAGAGAATCCAATACAGTATGAAAAAAGGCCACCATATTGCCATGTTCCTGCCATAAATGTATCTAACCAACCTCCCCTCAGACAGTGTGGTGTCACAAGCCATTTGTTACCTGCTAGCATGGGTCAGTTCCTGGATGTATAGATTAGAACAAGTAAGGTACTAAACAGGGAGACAATGGCTCTATAATTACTCCCTAGAGAGCATAGGAAGCAGGAAGGAGAGAACATGGTGAAATCTTAAACTTTCAGGCTACTAAGATCAGGGGAGGTAGGCAGCTAATAACCCTGACCTCACAGTTTTGGAAAATTTTGGAAGTTTAATTAACCTTTTGCAATTGGTTACTGTATGATTTAAATATGTTGCATTGTTGCCAAAATAAATGCTTAGTCTGCCTCTACACTAAACTAAAGTTGTTGCTGGTCTGACTTTTCCTGTTTCTCCATGACTGATGTGCTGATCTGAAATGCTGGGTGCCAAGAAGAATATAAAAGTCACAGCCAGCAGATTGCTCCTATAAGCTACAGTAGGAGAATTAGAGGTGTATTGAGCCCCAACTCTGGGTCGTGACAGTAACTCTATTGAGAGTTTTGGTGATAGAATAAACAAATGCAAATCAATGATTCAGAGAACTCTACTGAATAAACTCAAATAACAAAATGTGTTAAATTCTTTGGTAGTCTGAGAGCATGTGCATGGGAATTTATATACATGCCAATTGCTTACCATGCCACTGTGCTAGGGCCCTACACCTACTACCAGTTTACTTGGTTTACTATGTTGTTCTGATCACTTACCCTATCTTTTCTTGTCAAGTTGTAATAAAATACCTGTAAATAAATATATATATATATATATATATATATATATATATATATATATATATAATGTGATCTGCTGCTCAGATTTAATTCCTATTTAACAGACTACATTAAAGTGGAGCCCATTTGCTGATATCAGAAACAGTGATGCCAGCAGTTCCAGCTTTGCATAAGTCTATTTTCTGTTAATATTTTGGTTGCAACTGACTTTCCATGCCTCTAACAAAGATGGGGACTGAGAACAATGATGTCACAGTTATATCTATACATTTTGATACATTTTGATAAAATGCAGCGAAATTGATATCAAACTGCTTATAAAATAAAAATTTGTTTACAAATAGTAAAAACATTTTAAAAAAGTATTGTGTTACAACTTGTCATGGAAAGTCAGAATTAAATAAGTATATTTTATAGGAGTAAAATGATGTTAAGTAAAAGCTCAAACTCTATTGCTTTTTACCTACTACATATAATCTATTATGTCTACTCCTCATTAGCTAAATACCAAAGGAAGCCTTGACTTCTTGATGAAGGATCTTCTTCGGGATGTTCATACAGACCAGGAAAAAATACGTGCTATTTGGATTTGGATATGTTATCATATAGGTATGTCATAATTGTTGGATGATATGTAATATTTTGAAGAAAGAGCAGAAGCTTATTAGTTTGTCTTCTAAACAACACATCAAAAGGTTAGAGTATTCTAAATGTCTTGAACACCTATACACTAGAATATATTGTACAAATGACACATTTGCAAATTAAAATATTACACACTCTAAAGTAATTTGTTATTTTAATGACAATATTTTTACACAAAAATCATAATTTGAAATTACTATATGCCCTCTGAGCTCAGTAGAGCAAAACATCAGTGAGTGCTCAGTATACCAGTTTTAATAGTGCCTGTACATTTTCTATTAAAACAATGTACTATATTATTAATCCTTATATGAGGATGTGCAAACTTTCTTACTATTTTCTATTTAATGTTCTTTGGGGGTTTTCAGTTGCTATAAAATGAGTTACATACTACTGCCATTGTAAAATGTTGTTGAATTGGGAAGAACTACTACCATGTTCTCTAAATCTTACCTTTCCAATGGCTGATATTGTAAAACAAAACTGCCAGTCTAAGGTCTGAAGGATTTTAAATTCTATATCAGAATTATTTAATTTAATGATTTTCCTCATACCTGAAATTGACCTGGAAATTGTAAGGAACCTAGTAATGGAATCACTCATTTAAAATCACTTATCTAAAAAAATATCAATTTTAGCAGCATAACAAATCTAGTTATTAGAAGTTTTATCCAGAGAGCAAGACATGTGCACAGTTTTAAATAAAACACAATTTTTGGATGTTTTGCTTGTTTACAAAATAATCAAGCACGTGTTTATGTTCTGAATGATATGACAACTTGCAACTTTTCTGTGTAGCTGCTATTGATCAGTAAAGAAGATATGGAGGTACTTTATTTTAATTAGAAGCGTTTAAAATCTCTATTTTTTTCTGCCTAAAATCATACAATGTGTACTGCCTTCATGGACTGCATAGGGGATAAATCAGATAGGAACTATTTTAGGCATCAAACGCAGAACTTTAAGCACTTGTTAATAAAATAAAGTACACAAAAGTAAAGAGAAACTTATGTATATTATATTCCGAGTGAAATCAAGTAAACTTTTACTGTTCCTTTAACTGATATTTTATTTACTTGCATGATACTTCTTAAATTAACTTTGGTATTTTCTATCAGAATATGACATTGCAGGGTTAAAAAATAAAGCCCTGAGATCTACTGATCCGAGTGAAATCTTACGCACCAGGAAGGGTGTCTGTGCTGGATACTCCTCACTGTTTGAGAAAATGTGCAAGTAAGAGAAACCAATACTGGAAAAAAGCAAAAAGCAAAATCATATTGTATTTTCTTAGTTCTGTTTTCACTTAAAGCAGAACTGCATATCTCCTCCTACCTGTGTCTATTTTAACTTACCAATAGTTTTCCCATAGGACCTGCGAAGTGTCAGTGCATGATAGCCCACACCATTGCTGAGTATGCTCAGTCTGATGCAGAGCATAAACTAATATATCACATATATAATTGTCAGTGTGGGGATGCTATCGCGCATGCTCACTGCAGGGCCCCCTTCCTCCTCACCACGGCTCATCCTCCTCCCCAAGGCTCCTGAACCAGACAGGGGCTGTAATGAGTGCCTCCGGGGCTTATCACGGGGCCCCCAGGGCTCGCATCACCCCCAGCTGCAGGCCCACAGTGTCTTCTCCCTCTTTCCCCCTTATCCTCCTCCTGCCCCCCTTATCCTCCTCCTCCCCCCTTATCCTCCTCCTCCCCCCCCTTATCCTCCTCCTCCCTCCCTTAGACTCCTCCTCCCCCCTTATCCTCCTCCTCACTTCCCCCCTCTCCAATTACCACCCTCCTCCCACCCCTCAATTACAGTGATCAGATGAGCTCCTACTGCTCTCTCCCTGAAGCGCATTCTCTGGCTGTGTCCGACCAACATATGCTAATGATGTGAAGTCACATGCGCGTCACTTCATTAGCATATGCAGGTCGGACACAGACAGAAGACGCACTTCAGGGGAGAGAGCAGCAGTAGCTCATCTGATCACAGTAAGAGAGGGGAAAGGGGATAGGGATGTAATTGGAGGGAGAGGGGGTAATTGGAAAGGGGGAAAGGGAACAGGAGGATAAGGGGGGAGGAGGGAGGAGGAGGATGAGGGGAAGGAGGCAGAAGGATAAGGAGGAGGATAAGGGGAAATGGAGGAGGAGGATGATAAGGGGGAAGGGAGAAAGAGGCGGGTAAGGGAGAAGCAGGGAAAGAGGGGGAAGGGGGGAAATAGACACAGGGGAGGGAGAGGGAGGAGAGACACAGGGTGGGAGAGGGGTGAAGGGACACAGGAGAGGGAGAGCCAGACAAAGAGAGAATGAGGAGGGACACAGGGAAGGGAGAGGGGGGAAGAGACACAGGGGAGGGAGAGGGGGAATAGACACAGGGGGGGGGGAGAGGGGGAAGAAACACATGGGAGGGAGAGGGGGGAAGAGACACAGGGGAGGAGAAAAGGGTGGCACAAGGGAGGGAGAAGAGGAGGGGAAAAGGAGACACAATGGAGGGAGAAGAGGAGGGGAAATGAGCCACAAGGGTAGGAGAGGGGGGGAATTAGAAACAAGGGAGAGAGAGAGGAGGGGGAAATAGACACAAGGGAGGGAGAGAGGGGGGAATGAGACACAAGGGAGGGAGAGGAGGGGGAATGAGACACAAGGAAGGGAGAGGGGGAAATGAAACACAAGGGAGGGAGTGGGGGGGAAATGAGACACAAGGGAGGGAGAGGAGGAGGAAAGGAGAAACAAGGGAGGGAGAGGAGGAGGAAAGGAGAAACAAGGGAGGAGAGGAGAAATTAGACAAAAGGAGGACGTAGAAAGAGGAAGGCGCTCAGCACAGGGCTCCCAATGAGCGCCCAAGGTGCTCAAATTGGGTGGCAAGCAGAATTGACTGGCTTAAAATTTTACAAGAGACAACATTAGCAAGAACGCTACATCATACACAGCCGCGTACCACACACATTCGCCGCCATTTTACAACACTAACTTACACAATGCGGAAGTACACATCTAACCTAAAGGGTTCCCCTCGTGCACGCTGCCTATTTACACTACACACTGCACACATTGCTAACACTTACACCTCAGCTCTACAACAGTGCAAACCTACATTATATGCTGCAGTAACATCAAAACAGATTGTCAGCTCTTCAGCAGAATGCTTCCTGCATATATTACTTCCAAATAGGTAAAGTATATTCCTTTATTAATGTATTATTTTTTTGATTACCATACACCAAACAGCATTAGCTCACTTACAATTTCATTGCTGTCATTTTTTGATGGGCAATATTCTAGTATATATATATACTGTATATAAATATATATATATATATATACATACACACACACAGTAAACCCTACGTTATCCGGCACCCACAGGGACTCCCTATTGCCGGATAAGTGTAGTTGCTGGTTATTTGTGAGTCCCCGAAAAAAAAAAGGGTAAAAAGGCATTAGCACCTAAACTGGGCCATTTAGCCCCAGAAAAAAACATTTAGAGAAAAAAAAAATTGACAGTCTTGAACTGCCGGATAGTGCTGGTTATGCCGGTTTAGCAGGATTTTCTGTAGAATCGGGAATTGATGCCGGTTGCTTGAGAGTGCAGGTCAGTTAGGTGCCGGATAACAGGGATTTTACTGTATATATGTGTATATATATATATATATATTTATATGAGGGAGGGGCCCTCTCCCGCCCTGCTTTGACCCTTATCTACTTAGCAACAACTTTACCATGCGCAAGGTAAGTCTCTTTCATAAAGATGCACATTTTTTGCCATGTTACTGTTTTTACTACTACAATTGTGGCTATACACTAGACAACAACTTTGTCAATGTCCAAGATAAGTCTTTCATCACCAAAGGGCTCTCAAAAAGCCCTATTTGCAGATTTGGCCCCTTTTTCTATTATATCGTGGGCAATATCTACAAGGTTGCGACCTTACTCATGTCAAGGTAATGCCATGTCCACCGCCATGGGCTTAATCAAGCCCTACAGCACAGATTTAGGCCCATATATACTAAGCAGCTAACTTACTCACGTCAAAAGTAACGCCATATCCACTGCCATGTGGCTTAATCAGCCCTACAGCGCAGATTTAGGCCCATATCTATTAAAGCAGCTATCTTGCTCACGTCAAAAGTAACACTGTTTTTTTTATCACCACATGGCTTCAACAAGCCCTACTGTGCAAATCTGACCATATCCAATGTCCGTAAGGGCATGCACAACATTGTCGATTTCAACCCCATCAGTGTCCTTGCCCACGTCCAGGACACACCTCTTTTCTCGTCATGAAGCTAAAGATGGATTATACACAAGCGATATTTAAAATGGTAATGGAGCAAATCCTTTGTAGGCACATTTGCATGTCCCTGCCCAGGTTCCCAGAATGCAGTGTGAAAACTGTATTTTTCGGAATTCTGGACAGGACACACTTTTTTTAACTTGTTTTAAATGTTTAAATGTGAACACAAATGTACTATTTATTTAATGTACTACTGTACGATTTAGAGCTTCTCTTGCTCTTTTGCCTGCCATAAATTAATACATTATATATATGAACAGATCCCGTTCTGTATCACTGCCTTGTAATGGTGAAGGGGCTTGTGTATCTCAGTGAAGCTGTGAGCTGTACCATGTTGGGTCGACCAAGATGGCAGGTGATAGCGGAGAGGTCAGAAAAATTTGAGAAGGAACTAGGAACCCCCTCCAGATATCTTTGTCAAGAACCTTTATGGATAAGCACATCCAGAGACATAATAAGCCCCTCAAGTCAGAAGGTGCCTACCACATTAATGGAATTATAAGTTGCACAAAGATTTAATGAAATGGTTTGTCCAAAGTTGAGAGGACGCCCTGCTGCTGATGTGCCTGGAGAGGAAAGGAAAGTCTGCTGCTGCAAAGAACAATTCAGCATAGGAACCTGAACTATGAACCAAGGCAAACTGTACTTGGTAAAACATGAAATGACAAGATTAAACATTGGTATCTTAGTGAACTCAAATGGACTGGAATGGGACATTTCATATCAGAAAACCACCAGAACTTCTATTGTGGTCAAGAACCCCAATTGAAGGGTGGCCAAGGAAATGCTACTTGACAGAATTATTTTAATACAAATTCCATGCAATCCATTTAACATCACAGTGATCAAGGTGTATGCTCGAACCATAAATGCTGAAGTGGCTGAAGTCCAATTGTACGACGATATTCAAAATCTACTAGAAAATGTATTAAGAAATTATGTTACTCTCATCATAGGATATTGGAATGCTAAAGCAGGAAACCAAAAGATTCCTGGAAGCACAAAATGAAGCAGGTCAGATATTAGTAGAGTTCTGTCAAGATATTCTCTGGTCATGGTAAAAAAAGGTCAGTAAAGATCTGCATCCTAAAAACAGGCACTGCAGAAGAGTGCTCTCAATTATCGAACAATTCATTTAATTTCACATGCTTCAGATCCTGCAAGTTTCGGCTCCAGCAATATATGGACCCAGAACTAGATATGCATGCCAGGTTTTACGGAGGCAGAGGCACAAGAAACCAAATTGCTATTGTCAGCTGGATAATACAAACAGCAAGAGAGTTCCAGAATAAATATTTACCACTGCCATTGACTGAGTGGATCACAACAAAATGTAGCAAATTGTTAAAGAGCTAGGGGTTCCAGACCACCTCAATTCTCTTCTTATAAATCTGTATTTGGACCAAGAAGCCACAGTCAGAACTGAAAATGGAACAAACAAATAGTTCAAGATAGGGGAGAGGAATGAGACCAGGATGTATAATATCACTTTATTTATTCAACTTAAAAGCTAAATACATCATACATAAGGCTGGTCTAGAGAGATCCAAAGCAGGAACTAACATTGCTGGAATATAATATCAACAATATCAGATATGTGCTTGATACTACTCTAATGGCTGAAAGGGAGGAGCAACTAAAGGGACTACTGAAGCTGGCCTGCTGCTCAAAGATAAAAAGAAGATCATGACAAACTAGATCATGACCAGCAATGTCACTTCCTGGCAAATAGATGGGGAAGAAGTGGATGCTCCAACATCTCTGCATCACCTTGCTTTTGGAAAGAAGCTCAATAACTAAAAACTTCTGTAAAAAAATATGCTCTGTGCGTATATAGAGCCCTATTCAATTGGCCAAATTGCAGTTGAATAAGGCCCATACATTCTTGCTGTCCAGTAGAGATGGGGCCTCCAGAGATGGACTCTGAATTATATGATTTACTGAGGCAGACTTGGAGTTCCCAAGAATATAAGATTCTGTAATGGAAAAAAAAATGCTTTTACAATCCATCGGTGATCTCACAAAATGGACAGGAAATGTCTCAGGAGTATATTCTAATCCTGATGCAGTAGAAGTATATTGTCTAAGTAGTGATAAATTCTCAAAACCTTCTTTATCTCTGCAATTATGGACAGAAGGATTTTTGAAAAAAACAGAGGGACTCTCCATGTTCTCGCTTGGTCTCTGGAAGAAGCTCCTCTAGAAGGCTGCCAAGAAGTATTCCTAAAATTTCCAGCATAATTTCTTCATGTCCTTCTACCCTGAGTCATAAAATTCCTATTTTGCACCCTGGACTTTTTCACAGTAGCATCAACCAATCAAGTTAACTCCATCAAAAAGAATATTAATAAAACTATTTTTGAAGATGAGTCGAAAGACCATAATCTAAACCACAATGCACTTCTGACTGAGAATGTCAAGGCTAAATATTTGCTGGAAAAGTGAATCAGGTCTACAGCTGTCTTCTAAGTAAATATAGTAGATCTCTTGATTTCATATAAAGTATTGATGATAATATGCTTATCCACATAATTAAGTATAGCAGCTTCTATCCTAGTAATCCAAGCCTGCATAGCTTTGGAATAGTTAGAGTAACAGCAGGCCGGAATATAACTCCAGCCACCAGATAGGCCTTCTTAAGTTCATTCTCTATCAATAGGATTCATAAATGAACTACATTATAAAAGGTAAAAAAATCTTTTTTTAGCCAAGCGCTTCACAGGAGCATAAACACAAGATATACTATCCCGAGCATCAGCATTAGACTCGGACAAGGGATCGAGCTTGGCTAGGCAAACTAAAACAGAAAATTTGTTACTAGGACAATGACACTCTTTCACTATAATATCTTATATGTTCTTGACCTATGGAAAGTTAGCCATATGTTCATGTAGAGAAGGATAAAGCAGATTAGAAGGAGTAGAATCAATTACTTCATCTTCCAGATAGACGTCTTTCCTGGCCGCATGGTTCTACCAAATTCTGCGGATTCCATCTCAGGGTAATTCTTTTCATCACCTTTCATTACCTTCTTCCAGTTCCTCACATTAAAGAAATATTTCTGCGATAGAATCATCATGATTAGTAGAGTAGCCTTCAACTGGATCCTCTGAGGTACATTCACCTGTCTCCCAAATTTCAAACTGAGGCCTGGGTCTTTTTCTGACTTGGGAAGCCTATGTAAGTCCAAATGCCACAAGCATTCCAATTAAGGATATCTGTAGATATTGAGGCAGAAATCTGAACAGCTAAAATAATGCATTAATGATAGTGTTTGTCACTTCTAATGTGGGTTTATGACAGGCCAGGCAGGATCCAGGAATTTCTATAATGACATACAAGTAAAAAAATATAATCAAATATATAATCACCAAAAACGAATTCCTTTATTTATGTGTATAGTGCGTTAAGGAAAATAAACGTACCTAGTACATTAGGCAACTTATTTTAAGGCAGGATTCTTACAAAGTAGGAAAGTAGAAAACAAATCATTAATGTTTTGCCATAGAAAACAATGGAGAAACGAAAAATCCTCTGAAAAAACATAAAAATAATTGTTACTCACCGCTGGTACAGGAGATTTGGAAGCAGGTCAGCAAACATGAGATTGTAATAGCTAAACCAAGAAAGAAACCTCCTACAAAAGGTGCTCAGAATTCGCCAGGTGACCCGGCTGTAACCATAGCAACCGGTCTCTACACAGAAGAGAAACTGGAATCACCATGAGAAGAAGAAAAAAGCCTCAGGAAGGCAAAAGAAGATTAGGTGAGCCAAAATATTGCACAGACAGTTAACGCTCCTTGCCCCAGAGCCGCACCAGTGGCAGATAACTGACAGTATCATAAAATGTCTATTCTGTACTCTCTCTCTATCCTGCCTCCTCTCTTTGTGTCATATCTCTCTCTCTATACTGTGTCTCTTTGTGTCCTGTCTCCCCCCCCCCCCCCCCCCACTCTCTCTTTTTTTGGCCTGTCCTCCTCTCTCTCTCTATGTGTGTCCTGTCTCTCTCTCTCCCTCTGCTCGCTTCCCGGCTTTAATGGCTGCTGTGCTTCCCGGCGTTTAATGGTGATGGCAGGGAGTCCATAAGTGAGGTTGAAAGCTAATTTGCTATTCAATTGGTGTCTTTTGGCGCCCCCCAATGGATGCTGAGTTATGGACTTGAAAAAAAATGGTGTTGTTAAAGCCGTAACTTTTTTTTGAGCAATAGCGATTTTAAGATTCAAGCCTTGCGGGCTTGAAAAAAAGGTTCAAGTTTAACCGCCGCCAAGGCCGCAAATGGTTTCTAACCTGTAAGGTAGAGGGGGCCAAAGAGAGACAGGTTTCGCGGGTTTGCCGAGACCTGCATTGGGAGGCGAAGCCGCTCATTGCAGGGGATCTTGCGATGAGTACCAAAAGCGCTTATCGCGAGGCACGTAAAGTAGAGTGGGGAGAGGTTTGCAATGAGCGACAAAGGTGCTCATTGCGAGGCCTGCAAGTTGGGGGGGGGGGGGGAGGGAGAGCTTTGCATTGTGTGGCAAACTAGGCTTCAAATTTTATTGCAATCGCTAGTAAGATTAATAATAATAATGATAAAATCAGCATATAATATATGTATTAGGGGCATGGGGGTATAATTCAACTCTACTCCCAGGACAGGAAGCAGCAAAGGATCTACCTCTAGTGCAACCAGTGTTATGTACCTGAAACCTGGTTGCACTAGAGGTTTTATTAATTTCTTTGTTTAAATTCTCAATGCCCCAGCCCACCCCAATATAATAATATATATATATATATATATATATATATAAATAATGTCTATATGCCAACTTATTATGTATATGTGTATATATTATATATATATATATATATATTATATATATATATATATATATATATATAATATATAATATTTTGTTGCCAACAGTTTAGACATTAATTGCTGTGTGTTGAGTTATTTTGAGGGGACAGCAAATTTTCACTGTTATACAGGCTGTACACTTACCACTTTACATTGTAGCAGAGTGTAATTTCTTCAGGGTTGTCACATGAAAAGATATAATAAAATATTTACAAAAATGTGAGGGGTGTACTAATTTGTTTTCATATATATATATATATATATATGTATAAATGATAAATTATGGGTCAAAGCATTCATGGGAGAGACATACTGCTCCATAGTACTAGCACTCTTGTGGCCAAGTTAAGTTAACCCTATATATTAATGTATTTTAACCTACTGATTTAATTAAATGATGAGCATGTCTTGCATTCATGAGAATTTACAAGTAACCTGAAATTTGTATTATTTTCATCTAGCATTGCAGGTGTACAATGCAAGACAATAATTGGGTATGCAAAAGGTGCAGGATACGAGGTAGGACAGAATTTTTCTGACACTAATCATGCATGGAACATGGTGTATCTGGAGAAAGGCTGGCACCTTCTGGACAGCACATGGGGAGCTGGTTGTGTCAATGAGAGCAGAAGCAATTTTAGATTTAAGTAAGTAATGTTTCATAATTTTTGATTACATAGACCCCCCCCCAGTTTGATTTTGAGAAAATGGCACACAATATTTAATGAATAGCAGGCGGATGTTGGGAGGTAAAGTCTTTACCGTAAAGACATATCACTGAACTGATATCTGGGTCCACGAAAGAAGTCAGTGATAGTGAAGGCTTTACTAGTTTACTGTGTGTACATGGTCAGAAGTGCAGAATATGCAATGTTCTAGAATAGGCAATATTCTATATTGAGCCAAAGCAGTTGCCAAATTGGCTGTCTTACATAGCCCAGAGCCAAGTTGACTTCACCACAGTGAAGATCACATCCAAATACAGAATAGTTTGCACGGGCAATGCTCATCTAAAAATAAGAGGGCTTTAAAGGTATATGTAAGTTTTCTGGGTTTCAAAAGTTTCCTAATGAAAAGCTACTGATTAATAGAAAAAATATGTATTATATTGAAAAGTTGAATGTACTTACATATTTATATTCTAGATACTGATATGTGGAAGTGCACACCACAGAAAGCTTACATAAAGTGCACCTTGCAGGGTACAGTGTGTGACCTCTAAAGGAAATGATGATTGGTGGGGTCACAGCTGAAATTGCCCATAAGGAGACAGGCAGAGAGACAAAAAAACAGACAGCAACTGACAGATTGTGATACAAATGTTTTAGTCTTTAACTTTACTTTAACTTTACTTTACCTCTTGATTGGCCAAAATAATGTTTCAAATTGTATACCAGTTTAGCCTGGGTTTGGAGGGTGTTAACCCTTAGTTTCAACTAACAGAAATTGAAAGATATTTAGCTAACGTCAAGGTAAGTATTTAAATGCTTATTTTGGTATTTTTTCATGCAAAAAAAGTGTTTTCATACACTACTAATTCTCCTCTGTGAAATGCACTCATAACCCAGCTCACTTATATATCCCTTTAAAGTATGGATAGTCTATGTGCAAATATTCAGAAATCAAAATGAGGAAAAATATAGTTTCAGGCATCCTCTTAATTAAGGTAAATAGAGTGATGTATAAGGGGAAACGTTATGAAGTAGAGTAATCAATTAGAATATGTTGGGGGAACTGTTACTATTTGTTCTTTGTGGGCTAAATAGAACTCATGGCCATGTGCCTAATCCTGACATCTGTTAAGTAAACATTAATACATCTAGTATGTGGGAAAAAAAAACAGTTTATTGATGCCTAGACATAATAAATACTTTAAATTACATGAAATTTTTGACATTTTGCAAAATGTAATAGAAAAGTGCAGCATTTCAAGTTTCAAATCTGGTAGTTTCTTCACAAGTTTTGTAAACACAGGACAGTTTACATGGTCTAACACTCCGGGGACCATGTTTGGTTGTTATCTAAAAGCTTAGGGACAAGATAAAATGGCACAACAGGTTAGGGGTCTGGGCTAGCAGTGGAATGTAATGTTGAAGTCACAAAGGTTGAATCCAAGAAATGCTAATAACACTCAAAATCACAACCACAGCACAAAGGTTTTGGCTTGCGTGAAAAGTTTTCAGACATCTTTTTAGAGTCACTCCCTGCTGTCAGTTGTCGTGTTGGGCTGACAAAAAATATAAACAAAAAGAGTAGAGGTGCTCATCTGAGAATGAACAACACCTTACCTACTCAGAGAGCAATCTCTTTTAGCTCACTTCACATGGAGAAATATCATGTAGTATATCAGTCTGGTCTCACTCAAAAGAGTGACCCAGCCCAAAAATAACAGGCAATTCTACCCTGAACAGGAGAAACAGATGAGTTTCGGCCTATGTGTGCCTCGTCAGTGAGGTGCAGCTGTGCTCCATAAGGCATAGTGAGCAAGGAGTCCACATCTGGTTACCCTATCACCCATAAGGTGAGAAAATCTAAACAAAAAGAGTAGAGTTGCTCTGACAAAAATATGTCAAGGAATGAAGCAACCTGCATGTGGTTACAGAGCATAATACTCAAGAATAGCATGTATAGGTATGCAAATGCTTACACTACCTATCATTCCAGAAGATTCCACTGGATGCAACAGCAGATTTTAGAGATAAAGGATGTGAAATCTCTTGAGAAACATGGAAAAATAGGTTGAAGAACCAAGATATTAAAAGTTAGGTATGAAAAACATTGGATATGGGTATACTAGAGAATAGTTGTTAATTAAATGTAACCTGGTTGAAATGCTGAATGACCTTGAGTGAATTCCTGCTGATGCATGACAGCCATGCACTGCTGCCAAGCATGGACCTTTCTTTCTGCCCCTTTATCCTGTTTAGAAGCATTTTTGGGAAATTACTCAGAGGCGGAGCTCCAGATCTGAATGCTGATCTGCTACAAACACTACAGAATAAGCGGAAATGTCTCATAGATACTGAAGACAGGGGACAAATGTTTTCTTTAATTTCTTTGGTCATGTGAGGCCACTAAAGGATTCTAGAAAACCTTAGAAAGAATGTACAAATATTTGTATACTGTTGCTCCATAATCTTTATCACAAGTAAATACATGTGTTTTCTTGACCTATATGTTCTAGGTACAATGAGTTTTATTTCTTGACGCATCCCTCACTCTTTATTGAGGATCATTTTCCGGAGCAGAAAGAGTCTCAACTATTGGTCCCGCATGTCTCCCTAAAGCAATTTGAAAGGAATGTTTGCCATAGCAGTCAGTTCTATAATCTTGGATTGCTCTCCTCTCAGCCAGATAAAGGAGTGATTGAAACAGGTAACATGAGGTTTTAAACATTTTTGAAAAGTTTTAAACATAGAAACATTGAGAATTATGACAGAATTTAAGTATTTTCCTCATATACTCTTCCAATTTTCCTATCTTTTTCAATTATTCCAGTTTGTTTCTCTTAGTATATCCTTAATCTGATCCCAAATCCATGTTTCTTTAATGAAATTTGTGCTATAATTTCTACTGGGAGGTTAATTATATTTGCCTTTAAAGGCATAGTTAAGTTTGCTGGATTATGAGTGCATCTGATAGAGGATATTTATTAGTGTATGCAAACATTCTTTGCATGAAAATAATCCCCAAATAAGCATTTAAAACACTTACATTGAAGTCAGCAACATTTCTGATAGATTGGAAATCGTGGTTAACTCCAAACCAAGGCTAAATTAGCATCACATTTAAAATGATTTGTTTTGGCCGATCAGGTTAGCTGAAACTTTTAAATTAACTCTGGGATTCCTGTTTGTGCTGCAAAGCAACCTGGGATATGTAGTGTATCACTGATGTGTGCTGCCATATAGACAGGAATCTGCAAGGAGATTGGCTGAGCAAGCAACAGCAGGTAAATAGTGGGTTAATATTGCTCCCTTGATGCTGTATGTTGATTGGGGGGAATACACCCCATGAGGTGTCAACACAATCATTAGAGGGATTTTTAGATATTAATAATAAAAATGTTTTATAAGATGTGCTACATACATATAGACTGCTTTTTGCCTAAGGAGTGCAGAAATGTTATAATCCATTAAACTTGGATATGCCTTTAAATAAAGTAATAATATTACATATTTATTCTAAACCATTCACAAATTTATTTTCAGTACAACATATTTACAAATTGTTGTGTCATCAGCAAAGAAGCAGCATTCATTTCAGTATATTTTATTACAATATTTAAGAGAAACCATGCACAACAAAAGCATCAGTTACTGCACTGGTAACCATTCACTGAATATACATACATTTATCTGGCTCTAATACTGAACCAATGCTTTATTTACCTGACAAGTCTTGACCCAAGCATTTAATAGGAACTCTACCTAACAGTATCATAAACATTTACATATTTGTATAACATTTATTTACTGCTCAGCTTTTGCTATTATATACTGAAGCAGAAAAGAGCTAGGTGTGCATGACATTTGAATGAGAAAGTTAACGTTTTTAGTTTAACAGAGCTATGAAACTAGACCCGTAAATAAGCAGCGCACGACTTGCGGCTTAAGGCCGAAAAAAGCCTATGTCAAAAATGTAACTTTGCGGCCGCAAATCCTTTGTTCTGTCAGGCCCGTAAGTACGTTTCAATTTTTATGTTAAATTAGATAACTTTTATTAGATTTTGGGAAATGTTAAAAGCCGGAAAAATGCAGCTGGTGAATTAAAAAGGAGAGTACTAATTTATATACTCAAAATAATAGAGCATATAAATCCATATAATAATTGTAATTGTTTAAGGAGGCAATTCCCATTACCATATATAATATATGCAAAATATCTTAGATATAACTATAATAAGTAATGTAAGAAATGTATGCTAACGGCATCCCTAATACAATAAAGTCATAAGTAATCCTCATATCCAGTTGTGTATTGCTAATCCTGGGATTACCAGTATGGAATGACTCTATAAAAATGGTGACGGCTTAAAAACAAAAAACACACACTTAGCAAAGCTTATTTCATCCCAAAATCAAAACAGGAGTTGTAATAACAATATGGCATGTATACAAATTATCAAAAAACGGAATAATCAAGGAGAACAAAATCTTCTTGCTGATACACAATCATCAAACTCAATACTTGCAATTCTTATGCAGTAGTCTCCTTAGAAGGTAGGATGGATTTCAGTAGATCATGCAGCAAACTCTCCTGTGGATGAATAACTGTTGCACAGAGAAGAGGAAAAGGTACCCGACTGTGGTGAAAGTGCTTGTGTACCTGAATGAAGCTGTGAGCTATACCATCTAGGGCCTATTGTAGGTGGGCAAGTGGTAGCAGAGAGGTCAAACAAATCCCAGTCCACTAGAGAAGGAACTAGCAACCCACTCCAATAACTTTGGCATGCAAACCTTGTAGAACAGCACTGGCAGAGACCTAGCAAAATGTGCTACAGTCCATAGGGTCACAGAGAGTCGGACACTACTGAAGCACTAAACAACAAATAATAAAATGTTCCCCGGGTACTTGATCTATGTGATGTGGAGGTGAAATATGGCCACAATTTGTGTTCCCAAATGTAGATGTGATGAGTGAAATGTATATGCAATTCTATTTATATTTTAGGGGCCACAATAGAGCTTCTGTGAGAAAGGGATAATAGGGCATGAGTTTAATGTTTTTGTGTTGCTATTTATTCAGGTAGTATGTCTTTAATTGCTTTCTGCATGTTGCAGCATGGTTTTTCATATTGGCATGTGCATGACCATTCCAACATAAAAAAAATGTTTTTATTAAATGCATTTTTTTTATTGGGGGATTATTGTGCAAGTAATTGCATTCCAACATATGCCAAGTGGTTCTAGTGAAGGGGCTTGTGTACTTCAATGAAGCTGTAAGCTATACCATGTAGGGTCACTCTAGGTGGGCACGTCATAGCAGAGAGGTCAGACAAATCACAGCCCACTAGAGAAGGAACTGGCAACCCACTCCAGTGTCACCTGTCATATTCATTTTAGGCCCTCAGGGGAATGTTCATACTCCACAGTATCACTAATTGGACTTGGCCTGTGTATTAACACTTTATTATTATTTTTATATTTGATATTTAGTATTATATGATATATAATGCTATTATGACTAGTATTCTTTTTTTTATATGTATTGATCTATTGGATGTTAACTAGGGCTCATTAGTTTACATCTATAGGAATGTGACACTAATGTGATGCATGTGGATGTCCCATAACTCCAACCATTCAAAACACACTTGGTTAGAACGGTATAACAAAGCTTTATTTCATACACAGAGCACAATCACAAACAGTCAAGACTGTGCATTGATATCATGGGTGTGGTGTGGGCGGGCCCGAGATTTTATGTTTGTGTGTCAGAACCAACCGAGCAACTGGATTTGGAGAAACCGCTTGGCCTCGCGATGACGTCATAAACAAGCGTGCGCGCTCCTGCGTCTGACCCGATGCACGTTTCTGGATTTTTTCAAGGGTCCCTGTTGTTTCTTCTGTTGAGATAGTAGATAATTCAATAAAAAACACAATCTATCTCTCTCCAAATAACTCCTTGTTTCTCTCACTATGAAAATCCAGCAACTCCTGGACCTGCGGGCTACTTCCAATGAAATTTACAACACAGTCACCGCATGGGCATGTACCAATCAAATTTATAAACTCCGACTGTCAATCATATTTGTCTAGACCGCTTTTGATTGCCAAATTTCAACCTGCAGCCGTTGCGGGTCTCACGTTGCACTTACGGGCTTGGAATTTTATAGGACTGATGGAGGTGACATCAAATAGCTATTCGGGGTCGGATATGCGATCAGACCCGCAAATCACTAAATATTTAATCTGAATGAAGCCAATGTAATAGTGCATGTGGGTGACCTGATAGGTATTAACTCACTGATTCCCGAGATTGATATAACACCAAAAATTACACATTAAAAAATAACATGTTATATTCCATATTTACGGTCTTGAGACTGTTGTGCAATAATTCTAATGTCTTACATTGTTGTCCCCATCATTTATAGTGCAGTATTGAATTTTTACTTGCATTTAAAGTGCTCCAGACATGTCATTAAGCCCTTTGCAAGTCCTCCTTGGAACCCGTAACTTGTGGTTCGACCTTGGTGGCTTGCTTAGCGAGGGGGAATCAGAGCAAATGAATAGAGATTTGCGATTTTAGCGTTTGGAAGTCTTTGCGTGAAAGATCAAAGTCTTGGAGGGGCATTAACTTGCGATGTTAACTATCGCAATGAATCAGAGGCCGGAGCCTGTAACTGGATCGGAGCCCGCAAAAAGTAAATTCTTACTTTGAGTACATCCTGTTAGTTTAAAGGACATTTAAACATGTTTTATTGAAAAGATTTTTTGCATTTTAAAACAACTTTTGTAGTATTTACTTTTCAGTACATAAAAACTGTGTTCCATGTCCCTTTAATATCAACCCTTTAAATAACTATGGCAATGGTATTGCAAGCACTCTTTTATCTTCTTGTAACACCCCATGGATAGGCAGAATCCCAGCTAAGTGAAATTGTCCTATTTCAGTTTAAAGAATAGATACATGCCAAGGGCCTCATTCTATTAGCGGCCGTAAATCGGCCGTAAGGCTGCGATTCCTTGCAGGGTTCTGTTAACTCGCGATTCTATTATACGGCCCCGCAAGGATCTCCTCTTACGGCCGGCCGCATATCTTGGAACTGGCCGTAATCTCAGAAATCTAAAAACTCAAAAATAAATTCAAGCCTGCACTGTACAGCTCTGTAAATGCTAGGGATCATATTGGGGGACATGAGGATTAAAAGGAACCCACTCTCAAGCTTGCACATCTGCCCAAACCCGAGTTCAAATTAACTGTTTATTTTCCGGCTGCGGGGTGGGTGTGTCTGAGGTGCTCCAAGCACTCTGGACTTTTTACATGGATATTTTACGGATATTAAAAATAAAATATTTTACGGATTTGAGTACAGGATAATTATGTGCTATTTATTCTAACACCTAAAATCCCTTTATAGTCTTCTCAAAGTGCAGGATGGCTTTATTTGAGCTATTTTATGTGCTTAATTGGTGCTAGCGAGACCTCTTTCCTGCAAGTAAGCTGCGGCTCGCTTTTAGCCTTGCAGAGAGGTTTCCCGGAGCAATTGAATTGCAAAACTCTTGCGGCCGTTTTAGATCAAAGGCTTTCCTCTGGCGCGAGCGGCCGCAAGAGATAGCAAGGCACCGGCCGCAAGCCTGCCGGAGCCTCCGGCCGTAAGGGAATAGAATAGCCGAATAGCTTGCGGCCGGTCCTTGCGGCCCCGCAACGGCTGCGGCCGCTAATAGAATGAGGCCCCAAGTGTCTTACTCACTAAAATGATGTGCTTAAACTTTGATGGACTTGAACTTTTTAAAATTGACAAAAAGGATACATTTTTAGCTCCTATTAAATCCAAATTTTATTATTTTCTTTACACACTAAAACAATTCTAAAATCACTTAAGCTCACACTTTTTATGCATACATTTTGTCTTTCCAAAATATCCTTTAATGTCCATTAATTTGCTTTGAACCTAACAAAATATTTCCAGTAATATCCACTTTTACTTATATTGATCTATTTTTTTATTTTTCTACCTAGAAAATGGAAACGTTTCTATCATCATCGAGAGCCGTCACCCTGTCCTTTTCTCGTTTACATTAAACAAAAATGAGAAGCCAGGTTTGATTATGCTGAATGAGCATGGGATGAAGCTTGATGTTTACCCCCAGAAGACAGGACAACATGTCTTAAATATATTTGCCAAGAATGCAGACTCAGAGGAGGAATACCCATTTATTATGGAATACAGAATAGTTTGCAAGTCTGTGAACACCAGCATGAAGATTCCCAAGTGTCTCAACAACCCTGTTGGCCCCAGTTGGCTATCAGAGAAGGCCGGGCTCCTTCAGCCATCTCATTCTGAACCAGTTATTCACACTAAGGATGGATGCTGCACTATCAGCTTTGTACTGGAGCAAGATTTAAAGCTCTTTTCTACCTTATACTCTGAAGAAACAGAGTTGGATCGCAGATACATCTTCCGAAGGGAAACGGAAAATAAAGTGGAATTTAAAGTCCGCCTCCCACAATCAGGAGCCTATGTATTGTGTGTCAATGTTAAACTTAAAAATAGTGATAGCTACATGTCTCAATGCAACTATATCATTACTTGTACAAATACTGCTGTGAAGTGGCCAGTGTTTCCGCTGACATATGCAAACTGGGCCAACAACTATGAGTTGGTGGAGCCTTTAGATGGCGTTCTTGCAGAGAACAGAAATGTTACCTTTAAGCTTCATATTCCTGGAGTAGCAGCCGTATCAGTTAAAGGGAAATCATACTTTCCTTTAACTCTCAGCGCCAGTGGACATTGGGAAGGGACCTGCAGCATAGCAGATATCAATGAGATCTATGTCATGGTTATGTACCTAGACCAACCAAATACTTGGAACTATATGTTAAAGTATCAGGTGGAAAATAAATAAAGTTAGGTTACTAGAATTTATGTTGAACACTTGACAGGATAATAGAAATGATTGTATCAGTTACTGCAAGAGGATTATATTAATATTATTTTATATCATTCTTCATGGAAATGCAATGTCTGTAAAATGGGTCTTAACTGTAAGATAAGATATTTGAGACTGCACTCTACATTTAAAGTAAAAACTTCTGCATGTGAATTAGCATTTGGGTTCATTAACTACTGTTAAAGTAATAGTAAATATTAAAAATGCTTAATATTTTTTCTTAACAGTTAGCCTTTTCCAATCTTTTTTATATTGCCTTCTAACCTAAAGGGATTTTTAACTCATGAATACTGCTTTGCGCAAAATAGAGCAGTCAAAATAAAGTGGAGAAGGTGTAAGAACTTTTTCATTTGATAATGGTTTTATACTTGCATTTAAACACTGCACTGTTGTCATTTAGTCATCAAAGTGTTTGCTTACCTTAACTATTATCTGTGCATCCACAAATATATTGGTAGATTGTTTATGATAAACTGTTTAAAGTACACAAACCGTGTCAGACTGTTTCTAGCACATTACTATTGAATACATGTATTCTCATTATGTACCTATGGAGTTATGCCACTGAATTTTTATTTATGAAGATGGATTAAGCCTGCTGTCCCTTTAAGTGTGCACTAGATATGCAGAAGTAAATTGTAAGTGTATGCTCATGGGGAGATAGAGTAGTAAGGTCTCCTTCCTGATTGGGACATAAACCACAAGCTTCCTTTAAATGTTCACATTATCTTTTTACTGCAATAATACATTTAATCTTTTTTTTCCTCTTGGATTAGTATGTCTAGTGAAGCCAAAAATAAAAATCCAATTTTATTTTTTGTTGTTGCAGAAACAGTGGGCTTAATCACTTGCAGGGAACTTGTAATTGTTGGTCCTTTCAGATCCTCAAAAACATTCAAGCTCCAGGCTCGCAGTGATGGAGGGCTACTTGATAAGTACCAGTTATATAAAAATACACACAAGTTTAAAAAAAGTTTAAAAAATGTCAAAGAAGTTTTTTCACTAGCACTACTATGAGCACCTAAAATCACATTATGTCTTACTTACTTATGGTTTCTTAGCTTCTAAGATCATCACCTTTCTGCTTGTATAGTTTGCGCAGGCTGCCATCTTGCATATCCATGACCTGCAGCACAGCATTTTGTGAGCAAAGGTAACTCTCAGGAGAGGGGAATCACACTACCAGTGTCATTCTGTTAGACAAAAAGCAAATTCATAAAATATTGAATTTCTTTACTGAGTTTAACTGTTTTTGGCTTTAAGACCTCAAAAGTGGTTATACAATCTTAAACTGATTGAGGTCTGGTACTCTAAAGTGTACAGTGTATTTTCCCTTCATAAACATTCAGAAATACTAGATCAACTACAGTTCTATATAAAAAAAAAACTAGTAAGAAAATATTATAATAATTAAATATGCAATAACAAACTATTTTTAGTTAACAGTGACTGCCATATGCCTCTATACAGCCATGCATTGCAAGTTATTTTCTAAACTAGCAACTTGCCTGTCAAAAATGACGTCAATAAAATTTGAAGCCTGGCAATGTTTTTTTGCCACACAATGCGAGGCTATGGCCCCTCTGAGCACCTTTGGTGCTCATCGCGAGCCCTGCGCTGAGTTCCTTTGGCACTCATTCTGAGCCGCAACTTTTACTGATTTGTAATGATCACCTTCGGTGCTCATCGCAATCCCCACAATGAGCGCCTCTGGTGGACATCGAGTGGCTCATAATGCATTGCAAGCCTCTCCCCCTGTGTACTTTATAGACCTTGTGCTTGAGCACCTTCGGCGCTCATCGAGAGCCTGTCCCTCCTGTGTAGTTTAGGGGTGTCACGATTGGCCAATTTGGGGGACCACGCTCACCCCAAATCTCTCTCTCTCTACGTTTGTAACTTTTTGTTCAGATCTCGACATCAGCAGACACTTCAGATGACAGCATCATAACTGCAGAGACATGCACCTCAGACCCCTTTTCTTAGGATCTAAGAATCACACCCATGTACCTTGGATTAGTACAAGCAGACTCTGACACAACCTTTTGTTTAGTGTGTCCAAAGTCAGACTGGCCACTTCTTTATTGTTTCAGAGATATATCAACACAGAAAAATTACACAAAACACCAAAGACCTTCCCCAGTTCTAGTCCATCCTCCTAGGCAAATAGCTTGCTATCCCCCCTCACCCACATGATTTCCAGATGTATAGAGGCATCTGGCTTTCTTCTAATTACACCTTTTGTTTCTCCTCTTACAGAGCCATAAAACTAGTTCCCCCTTTCATGAATAAAGCCAGAGCCTTCACACGTGGCCGATTGCAGGACCATAAAAATTATTTCGAAGATTAATCCTTTGTCACATAAGTGACTGCAGATATTTTTAGATAATGCTAGCATCCTAGGGCCTACTTCTATCACAGATGCATTATTACAGTGCATATAACATGATCTAGTAACCAACAAATGAATTATTGTGGTCCATACTACACACAAAAACAATCAAGTCAGTCCTCACAAGTTTCAGGTCCGTTGTAATAGTTCTTGACATTAACACCCAGTGTGCCAGCATTCCAAATAGCAGAGTTACTTGTGGGGTGCAAAGGGTCCCATCATGGCCCCAAATCGTTCATGACAAGGGGCCTCGCCATGAGTGTTACTGCCCTGGGTAAAATGTTGGATTAAGCGTTACTGGCTTAAGTCTTACTGCTTAGGGATAGTTTTTAAGTCCTTTGGCCTCGTTTTACATCCTTAGGCCTAGTTTTACGTTCTTCGGCCTACTTTTAGGCGTTTTACTTTTTTTCGGCAGCCCTTTTTTTTCTTGCTTAGGCGATTTTCGATCTTGAAAAAATGGCAAATATGCCTCAAAATAACTTGCTACCTCACTCACAGGCTCCCTGCCTGGCTCTCCCCTGGGCTGTGTGTGAGTGTGTACATTAATCGGAGGCATATTTGAGGGTTTTTTGGTAGTCTTGTTAGTTTGGCGGTTCAGCCGTTAAAGTTTTAATTTTTCCGAGGTCCACAATTTTTCCAAAGTTCTATGCCTTTGGGGCTCATTGCAGCCTAAGTCCTGCATGCCTCGCGATGTGGGGTTCCGGCACTCATCACGAGCCCTGCATTGAGCGCATTCAGTGCTCATTGCAGCCTAAGTCCTGCGTGCCTCTCGATGAGCGCCACAGGTCTTTGGGGGTCATTGCAGCCTACTTCCTGCAGGCCTCGTGATGAGCACCTGCGGCGCTCATAGCAAACCCTGCAATAAGCGACTGCGGTGCTCATTGCATTTAAGTCCCACGGGCCTACACCCCTGGAACTGCATCCCTCGCTTCGCAAGCGTGACGACAACTCACAGATTGACAACTACTGTATTATAGTTCATAGCTTATTGCAAAACTACTGAAAACTGGACAAGGATGTACAAACAGCCAACTCTGGATGGCAATGGATTTTTTAAGGCAAACATGTAGCAATGTGAGCCTCTGTATAACCAACATTGTACTAAGAATTGGCGTTTTTAGGTTTTATTGTGCTTGAGGTCCATTCAAGCAATACATTTTTCACTTTTATATGAAATAGAGTTAACCAGAGCCCTGGAAGATCTACATTCCATAATCACATTGTGCAGATAAATACATCCTATTTATTGAGATAAGTTACCAGCCTCCTCTGGGTTTGCACCTGTGTTTCAGGCACTTTGATGGAGGAACACATTACAAGAGGCTGTAATACTTTTACAAGTTTTACTAAGATTTTACCCAGTGATACAAAAATAACAAATCAATACAAATCAAAGAAAATAATAGGCCTAGCTACCACTGAACACTACCATTTACTTACAATAAACAGTGACTAAACAATTTAATCATAAACCAGCTCTCATTCAGCTAAACCTGGGTGGACCAAAAATAAACAGCCCAATAATTTGTTAACATTCACTAGACTGTATTCTTCAGATTTCCAAGTCCCTACTCTGTTCCACACTCCTACAGGGGAAGAAAGCTTTGCAATGTCTGTGGCTCACATAACCATTTGTACACATGTCACAGTATTGACATCCTTCTACCACTCCAGGAAGTTGAGCACAGGAAACAAAAATGGTAAATTCCACATCATCATAATTGCATATAAAAGTTATAACTTAGAGGATATATATTTTACATTCTAAAAACAGGTTTCTTATTTTCAAGTGTGGTTCTTCAAGAGGGGCTATTTGAGTTTTTTTTATTTCACAATACTTTTTTGAGTTTTATTTGTTTTTCCAGAGACAAATACAATAGTAACAAATACTAGATTGGTAGCAGTGATAGATGCATACTCAATACAAATGCAGGTCCATAGATCAGAGATATTGAGGCACACAAGGTGTGATTTTCGAACTACACTAGAGAAAACACACCACAAAATATAACAGCATAAAGTAAGTCCAGTACAAACATAAGCCATCACATATCTTTTTATCATTGCTAATCACTGTTGTTATGATTTGGACACATAATTGTACTATAGGTAAGTGATGGGGCTATTGTAAGACTTGTTTCTCTGTGTGTAACTTGTGTCAATTTATTTCCATGTTATTGTAAATTGTAAAACAATTAATTTCTATAGCCCATAACATTTTTGCAGTTATTTTTATAGATCTGAATGGGGATTTTATCTGCATTCTTGACAGGAAACGCCCAAAGTGTCATGCTTGGGGTCCTATCAAGATCAGCATATTTCCCCCCAGGAACCAGGGGAAAATAACCAATAGAAATCAGAGAAAGTATTATATATGTAAAACATTACATCTCCCATGTTGCTGAGACTCTGTGGGTCTGTAATAGGCTAGTATATAATGGAGAGTATCCTATACAAGTGGCGGCTGGTGACTTTCCAAGTTGGTGGGGTGGAAGACAGAGACCTGGCCCCTCCCCTTACATTAACTCCAACCAACAGTATAAATTCATCCCCTTTACAACATGTTATCTGTATAGGCCCTGCCCAGTGACAAGTTTCCCTGTCACTTTAATTATTTTGATTGGGGGGAGATGGTGTTGCTTATGCTCAATATTCTTATGCTGGAAAGTGCCTACATTTTCTTGATGAGCATCAGATGGTGCTGGTTCTGCTCACATTTCCTATGCTTGGAAGTTCCTCTAGTCTCTTGATGACATAGAAGACATAAAATACATGTTAGATCAGGACATGTGGCCGTGGGAGCCAAAAATATTCTGGGGTTGATAAAGCTTAAAGAGCGTTTCACTATTAAAACCTTCCAAGTTTGGATATAGAGCTTTTCAAAGGTATGAGAAATAGCTTGAGAATGCACGCAACAGTCTTGTGACTTATTGGATGTTATAAAAATGTAAAAATGACTTACAATATTATTATTCATAATCATATTAATTATGATTATAATAATTATTCTAATCTCATCCTATGAGCTTCTTGCCTTCCACAGATAATCACACATTATAATTGTCTAACTGCGATTCGTCGTCACGCTTCCGACGAATCGCAGTTTGACAATGATCCAATCGCCTTTGCGATCAGATCACGCGCAAGCGCATGCGTAATGCGCATCCTGAACTGCGCATTGCGCACCAGCATATGCACAGTCGCAGTTTGAAGATGATCCGATCGGCTTTGCAATCGGATCACGCGCAAGCGCATGCACAATGCTCATTGTGTACTGCGCATTGCGCAGCAACACATGCACAAAGCGCGGAGCGAGCCTCGCATGCGCACAGGGCGGCGTGAGCCGCTTATGCTCAATGCTCGACGTGAGCACAGAGGGAGAGTGGGGAAGAGGCACAGAGGGAGAGGGGGAAGAGGCACAGAGGGAGAGGGGGAAGAGGCACAGAGTTGGGGAGAGACACAGAGGGAGAGGGGGGAAGAGACACAGAGGGAGAGGGGGGGAAGAGACACAGGGGGGAGAGACACAGAGGGTGAGGGGGAAGAGACACAGAGGGAGAGGGGGGAAGAGACACAGGGGGAGAGACACAGAGGGTGAGGGGGAAGAGACACAGAGGGAGATGGGGGGGAAGAGACACAGAGGGAGGGGGAAGAGGCACAGAGGGAGGGGGAAGAGACACAGAGCGAGGGGGGGGGGGGAGACACAGAGGGAGGGGGAGAGACACAGGGGGGAGAGATACAGAGGGAGGGGGGGGTAGGAGACATGTGGGAGATGGGGGAAGAGACACAGGAGGGGAGTGGGGGAAAGAGACACAGGGGAGGTGGAAAGAGACATGGGAGGGAGGAAGGGGGAACAGACACAGGCCAGGGGGGAACAGGCACAGAGAGAGGCACAGAGAGAGAGGGGGGAAGAGACAAAGAGAGGGGGAGAGATACAGAGGGTGAGGGGGGAAGAGACACAGAGGGAAAGGGGTGAAGAGGTACAGAGAGAGGGGGGGGAGACACAGAGGAAGGGGTGGAGAGACACAGGGGGGAGAGACACAGAGAGAGGCGGGGAAGGGGGGGAGACACAGGGGCAGAAAGCGACACAGGGGAGGGGTTTAGAGACACGGGAGGGAGAGGGAGGTAAAAACACAAGGAGGCAGGAGATACAAGGGAGGGAGAGGAGGTGGAAGGAGACACAAGGGAGGGAGAGGAGGGGAGAAATAAGACAAGAGGGAGGAAGTAGATAGCGGGAGAGACTCGCAATGAGCTCCAAAGGGGCTCATTGCAAGGCCAGTAAAGTAGAGGGGGATCCATTGTGTGGCAAACAGCATTGCCAGGCTTCACTTTTTATTGCTGTCATTTTTGACGGGCAAGTCGCTAGTAATTATATAAATATTCAAGAGGCGTTACAGATTAATGGTTACAAAATGTGCATTTATTGGAACACAATAATTAATACAAATACATTAATAATACATGATAATACTATGGAAACAACATTTCTTAACTTAGCAGAAAGGCATTCTAAAGCTACCAATTATGTCCACGTGTGTGTATGAGAGTATGATACATTACCAGGCCTTCACAGTGTAGGTAGAGAGGAAGAACTAAAGAGAGCTGAAGAGTGCAAGAGAGAGAGAAACAGCCTGGAATGCTCCTTATATTCTGTATTTGAATCCCACCCCCATACTCATGCCCTTTACTTCTTACTGGTCAGTTAGGTCACATGTCCTTCTCAAAGTCTCCTCAGTGGTCAGCTGTGCACACAAAGGATTCCTTTGGCCACAGGGAAAACTAGAGAAATCCAGTTCTCAAAGTTACACACACACCCGTGCGTACAAGAATACCATATTTGGTCTTCTGCTAATTCTCTGAATTAGACTGTACTAGTCAAGGCTATCGCCATCATGTGGTTGTATAACAGAATGCACCTATATGTGGCAACTTAGCTTTATATATGAGCTGATAATTCTGTAATCCATCATTCTTGATGCCAGGCCGGTTTTACATCCCCCCTTGGCAATGAAAGACACATGAACCTTTTCATTCCAATAGAAGCTTAAGAAGAGTATAAGAGTGAAACGTGTCCTATACCCCGCTATGTGTGTGTGTTTCTGCTATTTTACTAGAGCTGTTTCAATACGTATACCATAGTACAAATGATATATACGTGCAATCATGGATTTTAGATAGCAATACATGCATATCTGAACAATAATACATAATATAGACAATATTAACAAAATTATGAATGGTTGTAATATAAGATTTCCAAAAGCAGAACTCCATGACGAGTGTTTTGAAAAGGAATTACCTAATTTCTGCCACCAGGATGCACTTGACAGATCAGAAAATGTATGTTCAATCCTTTGGAGTTATTGCTGTTAATGGTGAAAATGTATGTGTACCCTTTCTCCAAAATGTTGTAGGTGTTTGAGCAGTATATGAGCATCTTTAAGCTGCATTACCCATTTCTGCCAAGGTGTGTTGTCAGTTGGTACAATCAGAGGAGACCGCAGGGTTTTATTGTAGGTTAATATCAGTGGCACTTTTTCTCACCGGATAGTCTATGACACAGTAAATTCCCTGAGTAATCGGTTCCCTAGATACAATGTTTAAACCATATGTGTATCTCATCCCTTGGTTTCAATGAAACAAAACACACCTTTCCCTGTCCTATGTGGAATATCATATATTGGGGTTTAACCTTTTCTACAAACCCTTGGCAGTATGAATAGTTATGCCAGGATGAATCAAATACTGTTCTAACATGATTGGGTAGACATAAGATTTTGGTGGGGAATGTCATGCAACCTTCCACATCTACTTGTTCTATAGTGGTACCATTTACAATGAAGTTGGGAAACTCTAACTCATGAAGTAAAACATGTGATTTTGTTACTGGAGTTCCCAATGATGTCATATGGTAGATGTTTTGGTATGTTCCCCTGGTTGGTACTAATGAATAAGCTCTGCATTTATTTCCCTTGCAACCTAGCCAACTGTTCACCCATAACTCTTTGTGGTCAGAAGCAAACCTGTTTATTTCAGCTTGCTGCCAACCTCCCAAAGGGGTATGGTTATTATCCATAGCTTGCGCCAGGATCTTAAAATCAGTTGATAACTCGGTTTGCATGGAAAGACATACAAAATCCCAAGACACTTCCCTTAACCTTCCAATTACACCTACCAATATCTCCTGAAACTGCTATACAGCAGGACCCTGTATATCTATAACTGCTTTTGTCAATCCCTCTGCAAGTGTATTAATGGTTTGTTGTGTCTGTAACCCTTTGGAATCTAACAAACCCTCAGACTGTAAGGTTGTAGTCAGACTGGAAATATCGATAGAATTCACAACCCCTACACCAGTTCCTACACCTCCCAACACTGTATCCACAATATCCCTCTTACTTCTTTTTCTGGTACCCATTACCCATCTAATTAAAGACCTTTCCATAGTAGCTGTAATTGTGAAACAATTTTGAAAGTGTTTAGAAACTAGCCAATCTGTCAACCTTGTTCTCCATGAAATCAGCTGAAATGTAGCTTCCCTCAATATTGGTGTGGGGTTCATAGCACTAATTTGAAAGGGACCACTGGAAAGTACTTTCTTATCCCCACACATGGGATTGTCAGCATAGTTATCCACCCTTGTTGGAGCAAGTGTAGTAGAATAGGTCAGATGAGGGGCTCCTGTTGTAGGTTCCCTCCCCTCATCTATTGTTAATGTTACCTTCACTTGTACACCCCGGTTGGATCCCACTACCTCCAATTTTACACCTTCTTTGGTCATGTTCTCAGTGACCACTTTTGTTATGCTATACCCTTGCTGATTCATGGACATAACAGGGTTTTGAAAATTAAGGGAAAACCTAATACCTTCAACTATCAGACCTATTGTCCATTTTATCTAGTTTGTTCATTCACATTCCCAGTTCCTTTTATTACCCAGATTGTCCCTCCAAAATCCACTAATGTTATTATAGGTTTTTGGCCCAACAATGTCCACAATCCCACTCCCACTTAAATTCAGTTGATCAAAACATGGTTCTTCCAAATTGTCATTGCTCCATATCTTTGTCCATGCCTTGATCATCTGTGTATGACTTGATCTTATTTGTCTTGTGGAAGAGGTAGTTTGTGGTCCATCAATTTCCTGGTTATTACATGTGAATGTCATTGTCCAAAAAAATCCCCAAAAACAAATGCATTTTCATCTTCCTTGTTGACTTCTCGTTGCCAAATCTGAAAAGATCAAACAAGTATCAATTCTTAGCAGAAAAATCTACATCTGGGACTTCTGTCCCTTTGTACAATTTACATTGGTCCAAATGGACCCATTTGTGACCAGGCTGCCTTCTGGTTTTTCTGGGGTTTGATCTTATTACCTTAAGCACCGTAGTACCTAATGTATCTAGAATGACATAGGGACCCTCCCAATTTGCATCCCATGGATAATTTTTATTATCATTTTTAATCATGATCATTACCCCCTTTTCAAACAAAGTTTGAATTTTAGATGACACTTTACAATCAGTTTGGGCCATATTAGAGGCAGCAAAATGTAGCAGTAATCTTAACTGCTCTTGATATTGGTCTCTTGACATGGCTTCTCTCAGGGGAGTGGACAATTGAGGATCACCTGGGTGGCCTAGAGCCATCTGTCTCCCTGTCATGAGCTCATAGGGAGAACATTTAGTAGCAGTGGCAGGTGTAGCTCTAATAGCCATTAGAACTGCTGGTAAGTGTGTAACCCAAGAATTACCATATTTTGTAAGTATTTTGGCTAACCTAGACTTAATGGTTCGATTAATGCGTTCTACTATACCCGAGGATTGTGGGTGATACGGAACATGGAATCTCTGCTGTATTCCCAGTAGGGCACAGAGGCTTTGCATTATAAGTCCAGTAAAATGTGTCCCTCTGTCTGACTCAATGAGTTCAGGAAAACCCCACCTTGAAAACACATTTTCCCATAATGCTTTTGCAGTAGCTTGTGCAGTGTCACGCCTAAGAGGAATAACTTCAACCCATTTAGAAAAAATATCCACAATGACTAAGGCATATCTAAGACCCCCCTTTGATAGTGGAAGTGGGCCTATAAAATCAATCTGAATAGATTTCCAGGGACCATCAGCTACTGGTACCCTCTGGAGAATTGGTCTTTGTCCTTTAGGGCGTGGAATTATCTGAGCACAGATAAGGCATTCTTGAATACACGGTTGAGCTGATGTTGCTAACACTGGCCAAAAATATTTCTGTCTAAGATGGTATTTTAAGGCACTGTGACCAATATGTCCCAAAAGAGAGTGAGTGTGCTGTGTAATTTGTTTTTGTAAATGCTTTGGGACTACAAAAAGAAGTTTGGCCTGTGGCTCTGTAGGACTACTATAGCAAATTAACCCATCCTGAATAGAGTACCCATTAGGGAGAGTTTGCTGGTTCTGTAACAAAAGAGAAAGGTTAGTATCTTTAGCCTGCTTTCTCTGTAGGTCTGGTACTTCTGATGTCTATTTTGTAACCTTTGCTATATGTGTCCCTTCCTTAGATACAAGGTATTCTCTCCATGCATCCCCTGCTTCTGTATCTGCCTCTCCTGGTTGCCATGGTTCCCCCTCTAAGGCTGCCTGTTTAGCCAACATATCCACATGTGCATTTCCACGTGAATGTTCATCGGTGGAATTTGTGTGTGCCTGAACCTTAAGTATAGCTGCCTGTAGTGGGTGTTGTGTTCCCCAGTCAACTAACTTCCTCAAAGCCATTGCACATGACAAAGGTTTTCCTGCTGAATCCATCATTCCCCTTAGATCCCATATTGGTATGTACTCTGTCAGTGACCTAGTAATATAGGCACTGTCACTGTAAATACTAATATGTTGTGTGTCAAACCTGTGACATGCCATGGAAATGGCTTCTAGTTCTGCTCTCTGTGCTGAAAAGGAACGTGGCAACATAATCTTGACTTCCACTTGCATAGAAGGGACCCATATTGCAAATCCAGTATGGAATCTGCCATCCTGCCAAAATCTTGATCCATCCACATAGATCTGTAGATCTTGGGAGATGGTTTTGTCCCTAAATAATTTAGGTGGTGACTCTCTGTGAATGCGGGTCTCTACACAATCATGTGGTTCTCCCTGTATGTACATTAACTGTGGCAAGATGTATTTTGCATTATGCTGTACAGTAATGTCACAGTGTTGTAAATCTGTCCGCCACCTGGTAAGGCGCTGAGTTGAGACTCCACTTAGGGTTTTCTCGAACAACAACTTCAGTGGTGTATGAGGTGTTTGGAGAATCAGCTTCCTAAATCCCACTATATGCTCTGTATCTTGAACTGCCCAATGTACTCCTTAAAAAGCATTGATGCACAAATCATATCCTCTCTCTACTGGAGTAAGGAGTCTGGAAAAATAGCCTACAGGCCTCCATTTCCCAGCCTTCTCCTGCAGCAGAACTGAAGAAATTGAAGTGGCAGTAGTACATGTTTGTAGGGCAAATGGAGCCTCACTATCAACAGTGGCAAGAGCTGGATCTTATGCTAAATACTCCTTTAACACCCTGAATGAATCCTGATGTTCACTACCCCATGTAATCAGCCCTGTCTCTTCTCCTTTCAAAAGATCAGTAAAACCTTCAATGAAGTCTCGTGAAAAATTCACCAATCCCAAACATTTTCTTAATGACTGTCTATTGAAAGGTCTGGCTACCTGTAGTATTGCTACCACTCTATCCTTAGTAGGACATCTTGTTCCCCATTGGATTAACACACCCAAAAATGTTACCTTCTCTTTCATTAACTGAACCTTTGCAGTATTTAACTTCAGGCCCGATTTGGAAATTAAACCAAACAATTCTCTTAGCAATTTAATGTGTTCCTCAACTGTCTCTGTCTGTAACAAGACATCATCCACATATTGTATGAAACTGTCTGGGGCAGAGAACGTTTCTTAGACCTTTGCATGATGAAAGTAAGTTGGGGAACTATGGAAGCCTTGTGGAAGAGAATTGAATGTATACTGAATATTTCTGAAACTGAAGGCAAACTTATATTGACATTCTGGAGCAAGTTTAATAGCCCAGAATCCATTGGCTACATCTAGCACTGAATACCATAAGCAGGTGGCGATGAGCTTAGATATAACTTCAGGGAAGCAACTAAGTTTTTACTGGAGGGGTAAATTTGTTGATCATCCTAAAATCTGCAGTTAATCTCCAGCTTCCATTACTCTTCTTTACTGGCCAAAAAGGTGAATTATTGGAAGAAGAACATTTCCTAATCACACCCTGCTGTTCAAGCTGATCAATAATTTTAGTAACTGGTTCTATAGCCTCTGTTGGGAAGCGGTACTGTCTTTGTGGAGGAGGGTCAGGACCTGTAATCTTAATCATCCTGAGCTCAGTATGTACTTGGTTTTAAACACTAGTAAGTGCTCTGTCGTATTTCAAAAAGTATTTAATTTATACCGAACTTCATAATATGTCATTACTGTTACATTTCACTGCAGTTTTACTCCTTTACTTATCTGCTAGTTCTTATTTATACTGTAAATGCTTATTCTACCATGTATCTGCTGCAAAGCAGACAGATTTGCAGGCACATCTTCCAGTATCTGCCTTTTTTCTGGCAGGCAGTGTCTGTTATGGTACATTCATTTTGGGGAGTTGGGATCACTAGAACACAGCTGTTAAGCTGCACTGAAAGCTGGGATATCACACTGATATAGTTAGGTGATGGCAATATGATTAGTTTACCTTTTCATACAGGTTTTACTGTACATTAGATTTAAGACCAGCACTTAGTAAGGATTTTCACTACAAATTGCATAATCCTGTGTCTTTATTTGATTTCACATGTTTATGTTCCATTATATGTTATTAGAACGATAGTATCGAATCGAATATAATTTTATTGTTCATTCATTCTGCTGTCTGATTTACTTATTTTCACTTATGTATTTAATATGCAACTTCATTTTAGCTCAATTTAGCTTATGTTTTTATGCTTTAGAGATATAAGCCGTTGCATCCTTCATTTAGAAGGCCTTTATATTCATTTGTCAATTTAACATTTCCATGCCTGCTAGAGTTCACTTTAGAATCTATTTACTGCTTAATATATTCTATATGCCGTATTTTCAGAGGTTGTTACATGGTATTTATTATGGGGTTACTATTAAGGTCTGTTCTATTTCATTTACTCTTAGCTTATATGAATCTCTTTGTAGGAATTCACAGTGCAAGAGTTCATGGTCAGTATTTCAGGTTACATCTGTAAATTATAAATGATTACTATCTCTGTTACTACTTATGTTCTCATTAGGTTACTGTGCACATCGCAATGATTTTTTTTTTAGCTATCCCGAAAACCTTTGGCCCACATTAATACAATTGAATCATTAATAACCTTCACAAATAAATCTTCCCTTCAGCCCATCAAGGGCATCACCCTCCTCACATTTATTTGCATGACTCTTTCACAATTAGCTTGGCACAAATACCTTAGCTAGTCAATAATCTTCACCTTTCTTTGCCCATCGAGGGCTTCATTCACAACTTTTTAGATATTTTTCGCTTCTTACTGTAACTTTATTATTATAGCCCATCTAAGGGTTTTGTTACAAACTGTTGCATCCTCAATTCAATAAAGGGCATCACAAGACTCATTAACCCCTATTTACCTCATTTTCAACTACAATCGATAATACCAGCCCATCGAGGGCATCACAACATTAATTAAAAATTCAGTTTCATGTCTCTCACCCTATCACAAACAATTCCTTACGCACAGCAAGGGTTTCACAATCCTAATTCAATCATACTCATCTTTAGTTTTTTATTACGCACGATCCTTATTCTTCTGCCTATCGTGGGTCATGGTTCACCAGTTAAATTCTCTATCATTTATCAGAATGTATTAATTTTGTTCATCCACTTCATATTTATGATAAAAAAAACTACACTTATGATATTTTGTTTTACTCAATGCTTCTCATATAATGTTTAGTTAGAGTTTTTTTGGTGAAAACAGTGCACCATTGCTAGTAACATGTACACATTATTTTTTATCCTCAGGCAAGTGAGCATTTCCTTTTCCAGCACCAGCAAGGAAATGTAACTGCTTAGTAAGATGCTTGAAGGCCTACTAGGGCAGGCTAGCTTGGTACACAATCAGTTCCGGCAGCTACAAAGGATGATAGCCAAAGTGACTACTTCTATGAGCTGAAAGATCAAGTTGTCAAAATTGAGAGTCCTACATCACAATCTTAGTTACCTGACTACTAGCTACAGGTTGAATTTGAGAGACCAGTCAGGCTCCACTGATTATTATGCCATTGCATTATTTTATCACCAAATTAAGGAGAAACATAGTAGAGGGTTAAGAGATTAATTTGTTTTTATACTATATCCTCTTCTGATTCATCTGATCCCTGCACACTTACTCAAGGGGATATTTCTGTTACGATTAGGTTTAAAGACTAGAGGTTGCAACGTAAATTACAGTTACATACTTCATGTTAATTTGGCATTTACAGGGATGTAATACGTTCAGTTAAGATCTGGATGACCACTTGCATTCAGTAGTGGATTTGGCTTACAGATATGGCGTTTATGCCTTTTATGACTATCATAGATCATTTCCTGCTAAGGCAGCAGCCGCCTGGCATCAATTCCGCTACCGAGTGAACTGGTCTCTACTAGATCATGATTTATTCTGCAGGCACTTGGAGGGACTGAGAGCTCAGGTCTGTCTACATTGCCATTTCCCTTCATCCTTAATTCAGTCTTTTGTCCAGTTATAAACGTTTTTAAATACTGTACTTCAAGGTTTTACACAGTAATTATCATAGGAATTTTTTTAACAATCAATATTGCATTTTCTTGGCTTTGTATTGAATCTCTTTATAGGAATTCACAGTGCAAGACTTTAAGGTAAGTACTTCAGGTTACGATTGGTCATTTCTAGACAATTTCTCTATCTCTGTTACTAATTACGTTCTATGTTAATGTCACAGGGCATATCGTTTGTTATCATGTAAATGTTATTCTTTATACTCAAGATTTGGCACATGGAATCACTTGATTCAATTCAGTCGAATCAGTATGAACCTTCACGATTGTAGTCAATTACTTTCAACCCATCGAGGGCTTCATGTTCCCAATAATATTGCATGACGTTTTCACGATTAGCTTTGCACAATACCTCGGCTATTCAAGTGTCAACACCATTTTTAGCCTATCGAGGGCTTCAATCTATAAACTACATATTTTAGCTTTCATACTAGTAGCCCATTGAGGGATTTCCTATACACTGGTATCCTCAAGCCCAATCAAGGGCATCATAGAAACACTCAAAACCTTTCATCTAATTTTTAACCACAATCGATCATTATATGCCCATCTAGGGCCTCTAGGGCCTCACTCCCCCCCCCCCCCCCCCCCCACACTCTAAATGTCTTTCCCCCTTTTTAATCATTCTCAGTTAGTTTAGTCAGTTATTCAGTCCTAATTGCCATATTTTAGGTCATATTTATTCACATTTTATTCTTGCCTACCTATGCACCTTACATTCTATTACCATTTTAAGCACATTGAGGGCTTTACAGCATATACATTTCAGCCTCATGTTTTCTTTCTTATATTGAAACTATTACTCACAGTCCATCAAAGCCTTCTCGTATGTTAAACATTAGTAATTTTGATTTACCTTCTCAGCATCATCAACAAGCTATTAGGCACAATTACATGTGTGGCATTAAGCCATTACTTTTCATTGCAAACACTAGTAATCATATTCTAATATACGCTATGTAACACGGCCTATCGTGGGCATCACAACGCTAATTCAGTCTCTCCCATATATAATCGTATTCTCAAACTCACAAACCTTATTCTTTCTGCCCATCATGGGATATCCTTCACCTACTCACATTGTCAGTTATTACTTACTCATAAGCCTCAACCTGTAGGATTTATGGCAGATTTAGTCCATTCAGACATGGAACTCTCCATCTGCACCAACTTCCTCTCTTACAAGTGCTTAGTCCTACTCTGTTAGCCAGTATCACCAAGGCTTGGACCATCCCTCGCCTGATTAAGAATTGTATACTGGTGGCATTCCTTTTCCAGCAACAGCGAGGAAATGGAACTGTTTAGAATATTGCAAGATGCTCAAAGGCCTACCCTAGGGCATGCTAGCTTGGTACCCGATCAGTTCCAACAGCTACAAAGAATGATAGCCGATGTGGCTACTTTTGTTATTGAGCTAAAAGATCGAGTTGTCAGAATTCAGAGTCCTATATCACAACCTCAGTTACTTTCTTTACCAGCCCTCAAGAATTTGAGGAGAGACATAGTAGAGGGTTAAGAGTTATTAAATTTAGTTAATTTGTTCTACACCTGTTCAACTGTTTCTTAAAGGTCTTTTTTTAAATCAGGCTCATGTCATTCACAGACTCCCATCACTGGTGATATCTTTTTCTCTAATCTTTGCCTTTTTTAGCTTCTGATCCTTTTGACCCCAAATCTCACTTACAATTAAAAATCAACAGCAACTTTGGCTTTCTATGGGTTCCTTCTGCCTTCAGAATCACCATCACAACCTATTTTCCGTACCAAGAATTTTATCAGATTTAATCACAATACCGGTTTACTCACACTACGTTCAACCAAACTAGAGCCACACTGTTCAAATCACTTACTTTCCTATTTATGACCTTACCTGTCCAATTAACACATTTGGTTATTTACCACTACACTAAGAGATAAACCTCTTCATCACCACCCTTTTGAACATTTTAAACCAGCCTCTCAGTACCACTACATTTGTGCATTACATACGAGCAATTCTCATAAGATTGGGAATTGACATATTTAATATTCAGGTTATTCATTTTGCATAAGAATAGCTTAATCAGCATCAGAAATCTTATACCAGCATATATCATTCATGCTATGGGGCGTTCATTGAGCTTTACAGAATTAATTAATTAACAGCTGATTTTTGGCCCTCTTAGCAGGCCTATAGGGGCATAACACCCAGCACACGACTGCTACTAATGAGAGAGGCCCCAGCACAAATGGCCAGGTTAATTACCTGGTGGCTGTGGGAGGGTCCGTTTCTCCCCTATCCTATATAAACCCGCCTAATCAATCAGGCATACAGGCTTCCAGCGCCCCACCATCCCTCCAGGGGCGTGGAACCCGGCACACCACTGCTACTAAGGAGAGAGGCCCGAGCACAAACATATATATATATATATATATATATATATATGTATACATACACACACATATATATATATATATATATACATATATATATATATATACATATATATATGTATATATATACTAGCGACTTGCCTGTCAAAAATTACTGCAATAAAAGGGAAGCCTGGCAATGCTGTTTGCCCCACAATGGGAGCCTCTCCCCCTCTACTTTACTGGCTTCGCGATGAGAGCCTTTGGCGCGCATCAGGGGCCTCCCCTCCTCTACCTCTCCAACCCTCTACTTTACTGGCCCTGCTATGAGCACCTTCGGCGCTCATCACAGGCATTGCGAGTCTCTGCCCCTGTCTACTTCCTCCCTTGTGTCTCATTTCCCCCTCCTCTCCATCCCTTGTGTCTCCTTTCCCCCCTCCTCTCCCTCCCTTGTGTCTCCCCCCCCCCGTGTATTTTTAACCCCTCTCTCTCCCGGGTCTCTAACACCCTCCCCTGTGTCTCTTTCCCTCCTGTGTCTCTTTACCCCTCCCCTGGGTCTCTTTCCCCTCTCTCCATCCCCTGTGTCTCTTCCTCCCTCCCCTGTGTCTCTTTCCCCCTGTCCCCCCTCCCTTGTGTCTCTTCCCCCATTTCACCCCCTGTGTCTTTCCCCCTCCCCTGTGTATCTTCCCCCTCTTCTCCCTCCCCTGTCTCTCTTCCCCCTACTCTCACTCCCATGTCTTCCCCCTCCTCTCCCTCTCCTGTGTCTCTTCCTTCCTTCCCTGTGTCCCTTTCCCCCCTGTCCCCCCTCCCTTGTGTCTCTTCCCCCCCATTTCCCCCTGATTCTTTCCCCCTCCCCTGTGTATCTTCCCCATCTTCTTCCTCCCCTGTGTCTCTTCTACCTGCTCTCACTCACGTCTCTACCCCACCTCTCCCTCCCCTGTGCACGGCTCTCAGCTCGCAATGCGCATGCGCGGCTAACAAGGCGCAATGCGCATGTGCACATGCGCGGATTACGGAGCAAAAAGCACAATCGCTGCACACTGCTCATGCGCGGCTAACAGGTCGCAAAGCGCATGCCCTGACGCAGAACGCATGCGCAGGGCTTTGCGATTGTCAAACTGCAAAGCGTGATGACGAATCGCAGTTTGACAATTATAATATGTGATACACTTTAGATTGTAAGTCTGTGAGTTTCAATCCTGCAAGGTGCTTTAGGGAAAGCGCTATGGACACCGGATTCCAAGATCAAAGACAGGGCCCTCCATTCTATGCAATGTGTGAATCTTGAACTTGTCATTGCCTGTAATTTAACTAATGTATAGCGCTACAGAATATGTTAAAATAAATAAATAAACAAATAAATGATAAAAATACAGTGAGGGAAAAAGTATTTGATCCCCTGCTGTTTTTGAAAATTTGTCCACTGACAAAGAATTATCAGTCTATAATTTTAAGGTTATGTGTATTTTAACTGTGAGAGACAGAATAACAAATAAAAAAAAACAAGAAAAACGCATGTCAAAAAAGTTATATATATACATACTGTATATATATAATGCCTTGCAACAGTATCCACCCCCCACCCCCCCTTGGCATTTTTCGTGTTTTGTTTCCTCACAACCTGGAATTAACATGGATTGTTTGAGGATCTGCATCATTTAATTTACAGAACATGTCCACAACTTTGAAGATATTTTCTTTTTTTTTTATTGTGAAGCAAACAACAAATAGGGCAAAATAACAGAAAAAGTAAATGTGCATAACTATTCACCCCCCTAAAGTCAATACTTTGTAGAGCCACCTTTTGCTTTGGATAAGTCTCTATGAGCTTGCCACATCTTACCACTGGGATTTTTGCCCATTCCTCCTTGCAAAACTGCTCCAGCTCCCTCAAGTTGGATGTTTTGCGCTTGTGAAAAGCAATCTTTAAGTCTGACCACAGATTTTCTATTGGATTGAGGTCTGGGCTTTGACTAGGCCATTCCAACACATTTACATGTTTCCCCGTAAACCACTCAAGTGTTGCTTTGGAAAAGTGTTTGGGGTCATTGTCCTACTGGAAGGTGAACCTCCGTCCTAGCCTTAAATCATGCACAGAATGTTACAGGTTTTGCTCAAGAATATCCCTGTATTTAGCACCATCCATATTTCCCTAAACTCTTACCAGTTTCTCAGTCCCTGCTGCTGAAAAATGGGATAATGTTCTTTGGGTGATGTGATGTGTTGGATTTGCGCCAGACATAGCGTTTTCTTTGAAAAGTTAAATTTTAGTCTCATCAGACCAGAGCACCTTCCTCCATACATTTTGGGAGTCTCCCACATGCCTTTTAGCAAACTCAAAACGTGCCATTTTGTTTTTTGCTGAAAGTAATGTCTTTCTTCTGTCCACTCTGCCATAAAGCCCAACTCTATGGAGCGTACGGCTTATTGTCGTCCTATGTACAAATACTCCAGTCTCTGCTGTGAATCTCTGCAGCTCCTCCATGGTTACTTTATGTCTCTGAGCTGCCTCTCTGATTAATGCCCTCTGTGCCCGGTCCATGAGTTTTGGTGAGCGGCCGTCTCTTGGCAGGTTTGCTGTTGTGCCATGTTCTTTCCATTTGGTTATGATAGATTTGATGGTGCTCCTGGGGATCATTAAAGATTTGGATATTTTTTTATAACCTAACCCTGACTTGTACTTCTCAACAAAATTGTCCCTGTACTAGTTTGGAGAGTTCCTTGGTCTTCATGGCAGTGTTTGGTTAGTGGTGCCTCTTGCTTAGGTGTTGCAGCCTCTGGGGCCTTTCAAAAAAGGTGTGTATATGTAAGGACAGATCATGTGACACTTAGTTTGCACACAGGTGGACGTCATTTCACAAATTATGTGACTTCTGAGGGTAATTGGTTGCACCAGAGCTTTTTATGGGCTTCACAACAAAGGGGGTGAATACATACGCACATTTTTTGTTTTCTATTTCTAAAAAATAGATTTATGTATATATGTTTCACATTTCACTTCACCAACTTAGACTATTGTGTTCTGATCCATAACATAATATTCAAATTAACAAAACATTGAACTTAACGCTGTAATCTAACAAAATAGGTAAAAAGTCAAGGGGGGTGAATACTTTTGCAAGGCACTGTATATAGAAAGTCACCAAAGTGGCAGCATCAGATATTAAAATAAATAGAAGATTGAACATGATATAATATTTTTTTTTTTTTATTATTAAAATTAAACAATTAAGTAAGTGATGGGGGAATTAAGTCAGTGCATTCATTTTGGGAGGGGGGTTGCCCATTTTCCCCTTTGCACTAGCCGCCACTGTCCCATACTATTGGGACATTATGTGCATGGGCTGGCAAGGGCCAAGCATCATAGTCTAGCAATGTTGAGTTTCAAGTAAAAACAGTGCTTTTAAGCACATGTTAAGATGAGATTATGGTGCACAATAGATGAATACTTAGGGTGATACAATTAAATGACCACTACAGTTCTATCTATCCATCCTTGCTGAGCTTTATTAAACCCTTTGATATATTTAAAGGTTTCTACCATAATTCCCCTATCATCTAAGCTATATATATTCAGGTCATTTTAGTCACCATCCTTTGAATTGTTTCCAGGTGAGATCTAACTAGAGATCTATAGCACCTCTCTCCTTATGCTAATTCCTCTTACAATACAAAAAAAAGTGGAGATTGAAGAAAAAGGTAGAATTAACATACTTAGTTATGAGTTAGGTGATCACAATATAAAATTTATTGTCTAGATTTTTCCTATCATCTACTATGCTTGATTCTGTTAAAGCTCTGGCATGTGTCCCGGTGATCTGGGAATTTGTGGGAGTAGCCTAGCCTTTATAAACCTCTCCAACCCCTCACTCACCTATCAGCTGTCCAGCATTCAGAACATTAACTGCCATGTGTTCTGTGTTCCAGCTTCCAGCTTCCAACTTCCAACTTCAAGCTTCAGGTTCCCAGCTCCCAGCTTCCAGCATTCAGCTCCTGGCTCCAGGCCTCCTCTCGCTTCTTCCCCAATCCTCTTGTCTTTTGGGCTCCTCTTTCCCTACCCTAATGCATTACTAAATTAACCGATGATCCCCTAGCAACTCAATCGTGTCCCTAGCTACTGCTGGCAATTAAGTCTCATTGCTAGGCAATTCTAGACGCTTTTAGTTTCCCACTAGTAGCTACTGTCGGCTCTTAAAGCGGCAGTACCCCATTTTTAGCATAACTCTTTTTAGCTGTAAACATTTTTGCACAATCACAATTGCGCACTCCCTTCACTACCTACCCTCCCCAATATTAATCATTAATAAATGTTAGGTCCAAATTTCCTATCACATCTTTCCACAGTCACGCTCAGTCTCCATCACACTCATACCATCAACGCAAACATCTTTTTCGGGCCACGTCACACTCAGACGTATTGGCTAACCACACTTTACGTCCACCCTCTTGTTACTCACGCTCTCAACTCTGGTTCACTCCAATGCACTTGCTCTCCTCGCTCTCCCACCAATTCACCACTCCTAAGTCATGATTGTTCCCTTTCAGTCCATTCATCATTATGACACCCATAGGTGTCCTTCAAAACCCACCATCCCTCATTAAATCAACCCAGTCCTAGACACATCGCCACTAGGGTCGTCCAGCCCATACCTCATCCCACCGAGTACTGCCCACGTCATCCTACGTCCCCCTACGTCCCCCATAGGGACCCCAACTCATTCATTACTCAATAGACATCACCAGTCTACAGCATCATACCACATCCGACCATGCTTCCCATAGAAGCCGGATTCCCCAGGCCATCCTCCTGTCTCTAACAAACCTTTTTTCATACTCCCAGGCCTATTGAGATAAAAATGGCTGACCAAGATCATTCGGATGCCTAAAGCGTACCTTCATAGGCAGGATAATTTCCAGCTAGGCAGCCATCTGTAGCTAGCAGCTCTTCCTCCTACCACATCTGCTTCATCTTCTGTCCTTCAATCAATTCGGTCACGCCACTTCTCTAACAATCTCAGCATCCATAAGGCTGGCCTTCTATGGCTTCCTAAGGCTCAGAGAGTTTACGACCTCCCAAAACAACCACTGTTACATCACCAAAAAAGACATAACGCTATTCCCAACCATTTTACTCTCATCGTCCATACCACCAAAACTAGCAAACAACCAATCACTATTAATTTTCACACCACACACAATGATACTAATTCAATTGGCCGAATTTGAGATCCGATGGCCCTCCAGTGAGGTCACAGGCAAATTTGCTATTCAATTGTCATTTTTTTTTTTTGTGGGCTCGTATCGGGTTACGAGTTAAGCCTTGCGAACATGGAGGCCGTCGAACTTGTGACTTATACCCTCCAGAATCCTTTGATCTGTCCCTTTCAAAAGGGATAAAATCACAAATCCCTATTCCATTGCCCGATTCCTCGAAGCTTGGGAAACGTATCCTAACTCGTAAATCGAAAATGAAGGACAAAGTCCTACATGTGCTAGGGACGACACGCAAGGGCTTTAGAAGCCCTTACGTATGCTCCCCCAAAATGTCCCCACTGCTCCTAACACCCCTCCACACTCCTAAATGAAACCCCCATGATGCAGGTGTCCCAATCAGTACCCCTGCAGGGTCCCCACATTAACCCCTTGCTGCAGTGGTCCCGATCGGGACCCCCACAGGGTCCCCACATTAACCCTTGCTGAGCAGAATATAAAAATTAAAATTCCAGCTGTGGGACCTTAAAGGTCCTTAAAGGACCCGCGCTACTATAGTTATTAACCCTATCACTCATGGCGCTTTATATAGACCCCATCAGTACCATTATGGTCTATATAGACCATAGGTTCCCAAAGTAAGTGGTGAAGCCTTTTAGGGGCTGGTAGCAGATTGGTTACAATCTTTTTATATGTGCTACATTTAATCAAAATCGGTATAGCAATAACAGTTTCCAAGATGAAGCCATTCGTTTTCAATAAATTAACAACATAAGCAGTAATGTATCACAAGTTGCTATTTACGTCGCAAATATCAGATGGCTTGAATGGGAAAACTGTTATAATGGATGGTGTTAAAAAATGTTTGTCTTGTAAAGAGGGCGGTGGTAACAAAGGTTTGGGAATCTATGATATCCTCCAGGACCCTCATGACACTAAGTCTAAGCACTAAATCTAAATTAACCACCCTCTAAGTAATAAACCCCCTCTAACAAATTAACCACTCCTCTAAGTAATAAATAGTCAACTTACCTGTCCAAAATGCCCCTTCATCAATGTCCCGACGTCCTGTCCCACCTGAAATAAAGAAACATTACATGAAATAAAAATATAATTACAACCTGTAATATAAATATAGTTAACAGTCAACTTACCTGTCCAAAATGCTCTTCCATCTATGCTCCGGCCCTCAGTTCTTCATCTCAGACAGGGCCACTGCAAAAAAAATTCCAACGTTCAAAATAAATAAAAAAACTAATGGAGCTCCTTCCTTGAGGAGCTGCCCAATGCAAATGGAGGTTCCCCTACATACTCCGATACAAAATCCGGAATGGCACCTTCTGATTGGCTGACATTGGCTGAAAACTTATTGACAGCAATCAAAATGGAATACAGGGGTGTATCCCATTCTGATTGGCTGATATAACCGTCAATCATAGTTCAGCCAATCAGAAGGCACAAATGTGTGAACCAATCAAAATGGGATACACCCCTATAATCCATTCTGATTGGCTCCAAGCACCTGCACCTTCTGATTGGCTGATGTAACTGACAATCATATTTCAGCCAATCAGAAGGCGCAGATGCTTGGAGCCAATCAGAATGGGATACCAGAATGAATACCAGCATCGCTGGAGGGGCATTTTGGCAAGGTGAGTGGTCTAATTTACCCTTTCCTATTTTTAGTGAGGCTGTTTTTATTTTATGTCCTGTAGGGTTTTTTATTTTTAGTAATGTAGGTTTTTTTATTTTGCGGTAATTTCGTTTTTTTTTTTTTTTTTGAGTAATGCAGTTTATTATTTTGAGTAATGTTTTTTTTTTTTATTTTCAGTAATACAATTTATTATATTGACTAATGTAGGTTTTTATTTTCAGTAATGTAGGTTTTTTTTATTTTTGTAATTAGTGTTTTTTTTATTTTTTTTATTTAGTGGAGTGCTAGGGATTTAATGAGGGGGTTAGGTAGGTAGTGTAGGGGTTAATAGAATAGGGTAGAGGTGGGTTAATATGGTAGAGGGGGTTAATAGGATAGGGGTTTACTGGGTCCAGTTAGTGTTGACTAGGTCCAGCTAGGGTTAAATAGGTACACTTAGGATTTATTCGGTACAGTTAGGGGTTATTAGGGTCAGTTAGGGTTAACTAGGTCCAGTTAGGGTTAAATAGGACTAGATAGTAATAACTGGGTTTAGATAGGGTTAAGTGGTTAGTGATAGGGTTAATAAGGTATGGTGATGGTTAAATAGGGTTAATTAGTTAGAGGGGTGTTAATTAGTTAGAGGAGGGGTTAATTAGTTAGAGGGGGATTTATTACTTAGAGGAGGGGTTAATTAGTTAGAGGGGGGTTTATTACTTAGAGGGGGGTAATTTAGATGTATTTATTGGGGTGGCTGGTAGTTTAGGGTAGTACTTAGACTTAGTGTCATGAGGGTCCTGGAGGACCCTCATGGCACTTATAGGGTTAATGTTAAGGTTAATTATTGTCCCATAAGAGTTTATATAGACCATTATGGGACTAATGGGGTTAATTAGAGGCTCATGTTTTTTTTTTATAGAGTCCCATGAGTGATAGGGGTAATAACTATAGTAGAGCAGGTCCTTTAAGGTCCTTTCAGGACCAGCGGCGAGAATTTAACATTTTTAAATGCAGCAAGGGGTTATCGTGGGGACCCTGAGGGATCTCGATAGGGACCCCTGCAGCAGGGTTTCATATGGAGAGCCTTCGGGAGCACTCGCAGGTTTCATTGCCATCATGATAACAGTCTAATTTATTATTGGCTCATTGTAAGCAGTAGCTACGGGCTTGCATTCCCAAGCCCTGCTCTGCTTACTTTGGAAACCAGGGTTTCTGATTTTGGATCTCGGGCAGCGAGTTTCTGCCTTGGCCAATTGAATAGTCTCAGAAACAGAGGGGAATGGGAGCCGGCAACTCAATTGCAGACATGCGGCCGTTGGCTTGGAATTGAATGTGGACCAATGTCTGGTGCCCGGCATCCACTATTAGAAATCTAATCGGATCCATAAAGTCCAAACCATCACTCCCCCCTCTCCTCAGCATCTCCAGACAGCCTTTTTCCACATCATCCTTCATTCATTACATCTGACTCCTGCCAATCAAGCTAGGTCTAAACCTGTACTCTTTTTCAGGCCATTCATTCCGCATAGGCCCAGCCACTTCCGACTCTAGAAATAACACTCCAGCTCACATAATCCAATCAATGAGCTGCTGGAAATCCAATTGCTTTACCAAGTATATTCCATATCCCATTCACGAAACCAAACAAGCAAAGTTAAAACCTTACACTTTGTTATTTTTGCCCTCTAAACAGGCTAACAAGGGGCCAGGTAGCATGTGACACAAAAGGCTCCGACCACAAGTGTCCAGGTGATCCTGGAATTTGTGGGAGGAGCCTAGTCTTATTAACCTCTGCAACCCGTCACTCACCTGTCAGTGTTCCAGCATTCAGCCCACCCTCTACTCCCTACTTCAATCACCTTTCTGGATCTCTCTAGCCCTCTAAACAGGCTAACAAGGGGCCAGGTAGCACATGCCAACACATCAGCTACTGATCCAGACACGAAAGGCTCTGACCACAAATGTCATTATAACAGCTATGGTGTTTTGAATACAATACTAATGAAAACAATACTCCTTGTAGAGGGGGTGGATGCTTAAGTGCATATCCCCCATGTTGCTGAGACTTTGTGGGTCATTGATAGGCTAGGATGCAATGGAGCACATCCAATACTATTGGGACAGTATCTGCATGAACTGCCAAGGGCGGAGCAGTATAGGGTAGAAATGCAGGAATTCAAGTAAGTAAAAACAGTGCTTTTAAGCACTTGTTAATACAAGTGTATGGTACACAATAGATATATACTTAGGGTGATACAATTAAAGGACCACTGCAGTTCAAGAAAAGTAAATTGTTTGTCAAGTATGTATCAAAATTAAAGGGATATCAAATGTCTCTGGATAATATCACTGTGTATCTATTTACTTTTACTTACTTCATTTTTTTTAAGAAGTAATTATAAGGTATGTTTTCACTGCCTAAAATAAAATAAAAAAAACTGTATGGGTTTGCCATCTGCAGATCACAAAGACACAGACTCTGCTGCACTTGCTGTGTTGTCTCATACTAACCAATCAGTGACTATCTCTCAGCAACGTTCTGCAACATGCTGCTAAAATGTACTCTCTGATAGGCAAGGACACTACACTGCACATCGATCCCTACAGAGACTCTATCCGCATAAGCTGCAATGGGCAGACCCATGCAGAGACTATTTGACTTTCAGTAGTAAAAACAGAGCTTATAAGCACTTCTTAATAAAATAAAGTACATAACAGTAAATAGATACACCTTATGTTATACTAGCGAATTGCCCGTCAAAAAATGAGGGCAATATAATTGTAATTCAAGGAATGGTGTTTGGCACAGACATTATTTTTTGTGGTGGTCTGAGATCTCGGCGGTCATTGCGAGCCTCTTGGTTGTTGTATTTTTTGTTATCAGAGGCGCTTTTGCTGTCATTGTAAGGTCGGCGCTGATCTGTTTTTTGTGCTTATTGCAAGGCTGTTCCCTGGTGTAGTTTGTGTGCTATGAGCAGCGTTGGCGCTTGTTGTGAGGCGCGCAGTGAATGTCTGTTGCGTTTATTGCGATGATTTTTTTTTTGTTTATGTTTTTTGTGATGCTAATGAAATAAGTAGTAAATTAATAAATTAATATACTTTACCTATTTGTAACTAATACATGCAGGAAGCATTGTGCTAAAGAGCTGACAATCTGTTTTCATGTTCCTGCAGCATACAATGTAGGTTTGCACTGTTGTGGAGCTGAGGTGTAAGTGTCAGCACTGTGTGCAGTGTGTAGTGTAAATAGGCTGCGAGCGCGAGGGGAATCCGTTAGTGTAGCTGGGTATTTCCACATTCTGAAAGTTAGTGTTGTAAAATGGCGGCGAATGTGTATGTGGTAGTGGGGTTTGTATGATGAAGCGTCCTTGCTAATGGTGTATTTTGTAGGTTGTACTGGTTTTTGTAAAAGTCGTATTTGCTTTGTGAAATTTAGCGTCTTTAGGGGTCGTGTTGCCTTGTTTTCGTTTTTTCTGCAGTCATTTTTTCTCTCACTTAGGAGATTTTCGAGTGGCTAAACTTTGTAAATTTGACAGAATTTGAGGTTTAAGCTGTGTTGTAGAGGTCCTGGGTGTCCCCCCTGGTGTGGGTAAGGTTTTTATTTTATTTGTGTGTGTATTTTTGTGTTTTTTAATGTTTGGCGCTGTGCGCAGGTTGTCCATTAAGGTTGTATTTTTGCGAGTCCGTAATTGTTTTTGTGTAAGTCCCCAATTTATTTTGTTCTAAGTCCCGCGGCTGGTCTATTTTTGTGTAAGTTCGTAGTTAGTCATTGCATGTTTATGTTTTTTTTTTTCAAGTCCCCCTTGTGTGGTGGTTTGTAACCGGTTGTGAGGCGCCATAGAGCCTCCACCTCTGAAAAGGCAGCCCCTCACTTTGCGAGGGTCCGCATTTGCGGCCCGAAATTCGTAGGGATCTTGGGAGCAAAAAAAACAGCTTTGCCAAAATACGACTTTAACGGCCGAACTGCGGAAATCGAAAAACACGAAAAATAAGAAAGAAATAAAAAAACACTCACACACAGCAAGGGGGGACACACCAGGGCACCTGGGAGTGAGGTTGCATGCAAATTTAAGCTGAATTTGCAAAGTTTTGGCACTCGAAAATCGGCTAAGCAAGCAAAAAAATGGCGGACGAAAAAAATAAAAACGAGGCTAAAGGAGACCGAAGCGAGCAAATCACCGCAAGGCATGTACGAATTAGCCAGGACCGAACTCGAAATCTCGGGGGCAAAAAAAAATGACCTAGAAAAAATACAAATTTCGGCAATTGAAAATCGGCTGAGCAAGAAAAAAAAACGACACATTTTTTTTAAATTAGGCTAAAGGAGGCTCGGAAATCACTGCCAGGCATGTACGAGTTAACCAGGAACGTAGGAGATACACAATATACCATTACAATGAACGGAAAATGCTTACGAGCCAAGTAACACAAAAATCTTCCATTTTACAACACTAACTTGCAAATAATAAAATGACTATTCTAAAATGGCGATTTACACGCCTAAAGAAACGGTTTGGCCTCGCGCACGCAGCCTATTTACACTGCACACTTGGCTCATTGCTGACACTTTCTCCTCAGGTAATCAACAGTCCAACTGTGCATTTTCAGATGCTGGAAAATCCAAAAAAGATTGTTAGCTCTTCAGGATATTGATTGCTGAATATATATATATAAATAGGTATGTTAATTTATTAATTCATATTAATTTATTAATTCACTGTACTAAATAAATTTCATATTTTACACTGTACTTATATATATGACTTCGCGATGAGCGCCGAAGGTGATTGTTGCAAAGTAGGAAACTTGAAGTGAACGCCGAAGGTCCTCAGAGGAGCAAAAGCCTTACATTGTGTGGCAAACAGCATTGCCATGGCTTCAAATGTTATTGTCGTCATTTTTGATGGGCAAGTCGGTAGTAATACTTTTAATTTTATAGTTACATAGTTACATAGGGCTTCATTCTATTACCGGCCGCAGCCGCTGCGGGGCCGCAAGGACCGGCCGCAAGCTTTCCGGCTATTCTATTCCCCTCCGGCCGGGGACTCTGGCAGGCTTGCGGACGGCGCCTTGCTATCTCTTGCTATCGGAGGAAAGCCTTTGATCTAAAACGGCCGCAGGGAAATCGGCTGGAGGAAAAGCCTGGTTGCGATTCTTTTGCTCCCGGAACCCTGTCTGCAAGGCTAAAAACGAGCCGCAGCTTACTTGCAGCAAACAGGTCCCGCTAGCACCAATTAAGCACATAAAATAGCTCAAATAAAGCCATCCTGCATTTTGAGAAGACTATAAAGTGATATTCGGTGTTAGAAAAAATAGCACATAATTACCCTATACTCAAATCCGTAAAATAATATTTTTTTAATATACGTAGAATATACATGTAAAAAATCCATAGGGCTTGGAGCACCTCAGACACGCCCACGCCGCAGCTGGAAAATAAACAGTTAATTCGAACTCGGGTTTGGGCTGATGTGCAAGCTTGAGAGTGGGTTCCTTTTAATCCTCATGTCCCCCAATATGATCCCTAGCATTTACAGAGCTGTACAGTGCAGGCTTGAATTTATTTTTGCGTTTTTATATTTCAGAGATTACGGCCGGTTCCAAGATATGCGGCCTGCCGTAAGAGGAGATCCTTGCGGGGCCGTATAATTGAATTGCGAGTTAACAGAACCCCCGCAAGGAATCGCAGCCTTACGGACGATTTACGGCCGATAATAGAATGAGGCCCATAGTAATTAAAGTTGAAAAAAGACTTTAATAGTACTTGTCTGTCATACATTTCAGAGGGAAGTTTTTCCAGATTTTCTGGGTCACTGTTCATGACCACATGTGTGATAATGTGTGCCCACTTCTCCTTCACCCAAAAGTTAGGGTATATAATGTGTAGTTAGTGTAGTTAGGGTATATAATGTGTAGTCTATGCGGATCTAGATACATTCTATGCAATACTTTGAGATTAGATTCTAGAGTAATTTACTTGCTTATGCTGTGGCCAATATGTTTTAACTCAATCTCTGTTTGTTTTCTACACTCAGTTTCTTTCCCCATATTTGCTTAAATGTATCTAGTTGGTCTTTATGGGAGGAATTCCTTGGCTATAGATAATGCTCTTACTTGAATGTCTGTGCAGATTCATCGTTAGACACAATTTTTGGCTGGTTTTCCAAATGTAACAGCCAATTGCACATACAGTACTATGTTTTATGTATACCACATTGGAGGGTGTACAAGAATATGACCAGCATATTTAATAGGATGTATGTTTACAGAGTTATGCTGCAAGGTTTAGTACCATTTTCTCTGTTGGCGAATTTTCTGCTAATTAATGTTTGTTTCAGATTTGTTTGCTGTCTAAATGCAAGAAAGGGCTTGGTGAATATCTTTTTTAATTCTGCGTTCTCTGTTAGTGGCTGTAAATCTTTGAGCATTTTGCATATTTATTCTAGAGCCAGATGGCATGTGGTCATTAAAGGTGTATGCAGATTTGGTTCTTTAGTTTTGTAAGAGGGGTTCCCAGAGTGTTTTCAGAGTGGAGGTTATTTTCTGTACAATGACTTGCAACCCTTCTGTCTGAAAGATTCAGTGTTATTAAATGTTTGTACAAGTCCTAGTGTTTGAGAAAATGCAGTGGCATCTAATGGCTTGGCTGTAGATGATGGCTTGTTTATTGTGGGAGGGATGGCAACTTGAGCTGTGAAGGTAGCTGCATCTATCTGTTGGTCACGGTTGCAAGCCTCGCGATGCGAGCTGTTGATGCCTGCAGCACCCAGGACAGGCTGCAATGAGCGCCGAAGGTGCTTATTGCACTGCTCACCTCGCAAAGCGGGACTTAGGCTGCAATGAGCACCGAAGGTGCTCATTGCACTGCTCACCTCGCGAAGCAGGACTTATGAAGCATGAGGGACTTTCGACCCATAGGACTTAGGACCAAAACCCGTACATAGGACCGAAACTCGTACATACACGCAAAAATCCGAATTTTAACGACCAAACCACGCAACTGGAAAGACCTAAAAAATATTAAATATACCTCAAATTTACTGACTCACTCACACACAGCACAGTGGGAGAGCCAGGAAGCCTGAGAGTGAGGTTGCAAGTTCATTTGAGGCATATTTGTCATTTTTTCACAATTGAAAATTGCCCAAGCGAGGAAAAAAATGGCTGCTGGAAAAATGTAGCAGAAAGAAAAAGAGACTGAAGGACGGAAAACTAACCCGAAGGACGGAAAAATCAGCCCTAAGCAGTAACACTTAACGAAAGCCAGTAACGTTTCATCCAAGCCACTAACATTTAACACAAGGTAGTAACACTTAACTCAACCCAGTAACACTTAACTCAAGGCACTAACACAACAAAACACAGTAACACTTAAGCACAAGGCCTATAAACTACACAGGGGGAGATGCTTGCAATGCGCAACGCAGGTGATCGTTGCAATGCAGGAAAGTTGCGGCTCGTGATGAGCGCCAAAGGTGTGCAGAGGGCCCATAGCTTGGCATTGTGTGGCAAACAGCATTACCAATCTTACAATTTTATTTCCGTCACTTTTGACAGTCAAGTTTTGGATATAAAGATGAGTGGAGTATGCCATTGGTGATGATTATGGTAGTGTCCAGAAAATGTACCTGTTCTGCAGAGAAATGCATTTTAAGTTTAAGTCTGGGAGTCTAACAAAAAGAGGAATGTGTCCCTTCAAAATAGGGACAGTTGAGTAGTATGTAGTATAGAGGATTTAGTAGGGTTGTGCTCCTACCACAAGGTCCAGGCCAAAGTCAGCACTTTTTCAGGGGGTGTCAGGATGCCTGAAGATACTATGCAGTACATGTTATATGTTACTAGCAACTTGCCTGTCAAAAAATGACTGTCAATACAATTTTAATGCTGTGAAAACTGTTTGCCACACAATGTGAGTCTCTGACATTCTTAACATTTTTGTATTATGTCCAAAGAAAGCCAAAATGTTTCATAAAACAGGTATGTTTTTTTTAATATTAACTCTTTTAATTGTCATATATGGAATAACAATATAACAATGTGTAAAGTTTTCATGAATACATATTGTAAACCACAAAATAAAAGTTTGTAACATTCAACTTGTATTTGAAACAATCGTTAACCTTTTTTTTTTTAACAATACTAACATTTATAATTGATATTTATGCATGAATAACATACGACTATGTAAACAGATGTAACAGCCAATTGCACATACAGTACTATGTTTTATGTATACCACATTGGAGGGTGTACAAGAATATGACCAGCATATTTAATAGGATGTATGTTTACAGAGTTATGCTGCAAGGTTTAGTACCATTTTCTCTGTTGGCGAATTTTCTGCTAATTAATGTTTGTTTCAGATTTGTTTGCTGTCTAAATGCAAGAAAGGGCTTGGTGAATATCTTTTTTAATTCTGCGTTCTCTGTTAGTGGCTGTAAATCTTTGAGCATTTTGCATATTTATTCTAGAGCCAGATGGCATGTGGTCATTAAAGGTGTATGCAGATTTGGTTCTTTAGTTTTGTAAGAGGGGTTCCCAGAGTGTTTTCAGAGTGGAGGTTATTTTCTGTACAATGACTTGCAACCCTTCTGTCTGAAAGATTCAGTGTTATTAAATGTTTGTACAAGTCCTAGTGTTTGAGAAAATGCAGTGGCATCTAATGGCTTGGCTGTAGATGATGGCTTGTTTATTGTGGGAGGGATGGCAACTTGAGCTGTGAAGGTAGCTGCATCTATCTGTTGGTCACGGTTGCAAGCCTCGCGATGCGAGCTGTTGATGCCTGCACTTAAGCACAAGGCCTATAAACTACACAGGGGGAGATGCTTGCAATGCGCAACGCAGGTGATCGTTGCAATGCAGGAAAGTTGCGGCTCGTGATGAGCGCCAAAGGTGTGCAGAGGGCCCATAGCTTGGCATTGTGTGGCAAACAGCATTACCAATCTTACAATTTTATTTCCGTCACTTTTGACAGTCAAGTTTTGGATATAAAGATGAGTGGAGTATGCCATTGGTGATGATTATGGTAGTGTCCAGAAAATGTACCTGTTCTGCAGAGAAATGCATTTTAAGTTTAAGTCTGGGAGTCTAACAAAAAGAGGAATGTGTCCCTTCAAAATAGGGACAGTTGAGTAGTATGTAGTATAGAGGATTTAGTAGGGTTGTGCTCCTACCACAAGGTCCAGGCCAAAGTCAGCACTTTTTCAGGGGGTGTCAGGATGCCTGAAGATACTATGCAGTACATGTTATATGTTACTAGCAACTTGCCTGTCAAAAAATGACTGTCAATACAATTTTAATGCTGTGAAAACTGTTTGCCACACAATGTGAGTCTCTGACATTCTTAACATTTTTGTATTATGTCCAAAGAAAGCCAAAATGTTTCATAAAACAGGTATGTTTTTTTTAATATTAACTCTTTTAATTGTCATATATGGAATAACAATATAACAATGTGTAAAGTTTTCATGAATACATATTGTAAACCACAAAATAAAAGTTTGTAACATTCAACTTGTATTTGAAACAATCGTTAACCTTTTTTTTTTTAACAATACTAACATTTATAATTGATATTTATGCATGAATAACATACGACTATGTAAACTTTCTGCAAATAACTATTTTGATCAATGATATTATTTTTAACATTACTTTTTTTAAGCCCTTTTTAAACTAAATTTGCATTGAATCCAGAGGAAGGCAAACAATAAAAACCCCCATTGAAACTTGGCGAATTGTATCAAAGAGGGAAAAAAAATAATTCCTTCCTGACTCCATGGGATTGGATTACTCCCTGAATCAATACTCTGTATTTAAATTATACAGTTCAATGTATTAACAACTGCTGAAACTTGTAGTAACATACATCTTTAACTATATCCAATATATATTGAAATAAATGTCCCCAACTTTGAAAATACAATGTTAACATGTGAAATAGTAACATAAAACAATAACCTTTAACCTTTCAAGTAAAGAAAATGTCACATGATTGTTTTGTGGGGCCAATCATGTAAAAAGGTAAGTTCTAACCCATTCCAATCTGTCTAAGCACTGTTTACTGTTGTTCTTCTTGTAGTTTCCATTTTTTTGTTCTGGTTGTACTTTGTGCTTGTTGCACATAGAATTTCCTAAGTGAAATATTGGTCCCCTATTTAAAGAGTCCCAGAGTTACTTAACTTAAATTTTGTCTTGGAAGTAAAACCACTGTTCTTTATGTTTTCTTGCCATTCTATAGAGTTTCTTATTGAAATAGTGGTCCTCTAAAATCAGTTAGAGTAACATAAAATGTTGTCTTCGAAATGAAACCTCTATATTTATAGCACCTCATAGTACACAATGTTTTTTGTAAAAACGCATCCATCTTCAAATAAATCACCCTGACTTTGGTTTTCTTCAACATGTACTTGAATTTCCTTTGTATTAGTGCACCTTGAAAAAGCAACATAGAGTGTTACATGTGCAAAAACAGGTTCTTTTAAAAAAATACCAACAGACTTAAATGTTTGTCCTTGGGATTTATTGATTGTCATGGCAAATGCCATGATAACTGGAAATTGTCTCCTTTGAAGGACAAAAGGCAAACCACTCTCACTTGGAGCTAAATCATTTCTTGGTATAAAAACTCATTCACCTTTATGGGTCCCAGTCATAATTTCTGCGTGAATAAAATGATCTTTTACTTTTTTTGGATTCATATTTCTCAATAACATGACAATTGCCCCTTTTTTCAATTGTAAAAGATGTTGTGGCATTCCAGATGGTGTTAAAAAATGAATAAATTCGACACTAAAATTTGATTCACTGTCTTTATCATAAGCCAGAACTGAATCTGCACTGTAATAATTCTTTTGTGGTGCATTGATGAATTTTAAAATGTTGTTATTTAGGTTCAAGGCATCTATATTTTTTTATGTTAATATCACTTTGCTTGCAATGTCTGAGTAATCCTCATTATTAAGAGTGTTTAGAAATATGGCTGATATGAGTGATTCCTTGCAAACCATTTCTGATGGAATTTCACTGGTATCCTTGGGTAAATCATGTATTTGTGGATGTTTTCCTTCTCCGATTTTAATAAGCCAATCATTGAATTCATTTTGACCTTCAGATCTCATATTTAATTCTAATTTGAGATGTGTAAATATTTTCCACAGTTTACTTGTCTTGATACATGTTTCAATGATCTCCGTTCTATTTCCATGTGGCACAACAGGTAATGTTTGCTTAAAATCTCCTCCTAACAGCATCACCTTTCCACCAAATGGCAACTTATTATTCATCACTTCTTTTAAGAATCTATCAATACATTGCAGAGCATGACATGACATCATTGTTGCCTCATCTATGATAATTATTATTATTTTTTTGTTGTTGCTTGTAATGAATTCAGTTGAATATCTGAGACTGATGTCTCCAAAATGGGAACTGGCAGCTTAAATCCACTATGCACAGTTCTACCACCGTCTAACGAAAGTGCTGCACTTCCAGTTGTTCCAAATGGCATAGCTATCTGACCCTGTACTCGAATATAACTCATCAAACAATTGTACAGATAAGTTTTTCCTGATCCACCCGGGCCGTCTAGATAGAAATACCGGTCTTTGACCATTTCATCATCTGTAGCATTTGTGATGGCATTAAATGCTTGGAACTGTAAAGTATTTAAAGTTGACAGTTTTTCTTCGTTTTTTTTGTTTTTGTAGCTCAGTGTCATAATCATCAAAGTTGATGTCATCTATAAGTCCTAGATCAGGCAAATTAAAACTTGCACAATTTAATCCATGAGCAAACAATATTTCTTGTATATCCATCAAAGTTTTTAACAGTGCTATTGGCTCATTGTAACATTTCAAGAAGTCTTCAGACATATTTAATTTAAATGTTTCCCACGAAGTAAATGCATCAGGTACATTGCAAAAGATGCAAATGAATGCAAATTGTTGTCTCATTTGCTTTGGCATTTGACATAGATGCAGCTTCTTCCAGACACCTCTCCCATTCTGTATCATCAGCTATGAAGTTTTGATGTCTTGCAGCTAATAGGAAAGTATTATAAACTATGTGATTCACTGTGCGTAAATGTTCAAAACTGTGTGCACCGGGAACATGTAAAAGAAGTAATCTTTAACTGAAAAGTTCAATGTCCCTTGGACTGACGGTATAAATTTGTGGTATAATTTTATTTGTATCTCTTCTTCGTTGTTGACATAGACCATTTACAAATACATAGTGATATGGTATCTCAATGTATAAAAATTGCCTGGCCTGCGTATCCTGGCAGTTTCATTTAAACCATGCAGTAAGTGTTGTATCTCAGTGTTCACTTTGAGCTAATGCAGTTCTTTCATTGCCTGCAATAAAGCAAACAAAGTGATTTTGAGGCAATGTACAGCTAAACGATAGACAGCATGTGACCGATCCTGCATCTCAAATTTCAGAAGCCGCCACATTGCTTCAGGAGCACTGACATAGCGAGCATCTAAATAATTTGATAGTTCGTCATGTAAAATTGCATTTTCCTTTTCGTCTGCAGCACCTTGCACAACAGCAGTTGCTGCGTCATATCCTTTGTATATATATTTCTACACATATTTGATAGATTTAATAGAAGTGCAAGCTTCCACATTTATGTGTGCATTGTACTTGATGAGCAAATGTGGATTGTATGGAACAACAAATCTATTATCAACCTTTTGCCCACGGATAATAGCTGTTGCCCTTGTCTTCTTTTATACAAAGGGTATCCATCACAATTTGCATAAGTTTGCATTTGAAATTGTTTAGGATATTCTTTAGTACATTTTTTATTTTCCATACATGATGAATTAGGATTCATCTCTTCACATGGCTCATGAATCATTCTGTGTGTAACAATCATCCAAAGTTTGGAATATTTTTCTTGCTCTGGCAATTCAGCAGTAATAACTGAATCCACTCTCTCTGCAGTATTCAACTGGTGTATTTCCTGCAGTATTAAAAGCATGTGAGCATGTGGCAGTCCTCTTTTTGTAAATTCAATTGTATAAACAAAAGCCACACATTTTCCAAATAACTGTGCTTTAGTTATGTGACGTATTAATGAATTAAGTTTGATTTTGAATGCTCTTGCCACTAAATCTGGTCGGTCAGAAGTAGTTTGTCCCAGATTCAAATTTTCCTTGATCTTTGGCCATTTAGGATTATATGTGAATGTAATGAATAAATCTGGTTTTCCAAATTTTGTGACAATCGCCACGGCATCATTATATCTTTCTTGCATATTGCGAGGAGATCCTTGGAAAGTGGATGGCAAAATAATTGCTCTTACAGCTGGAATGTCTCTGCTGGTAGCCAATTCAGCGACATACTGTAATTCATCAATCCACAATACTGTTCTACTCGTAGCTTATTTTGTTGAAATTTTATGAAATTTAGATTATTTGCTTCGATTTGTAGATATGAATCAATAATCCATTGTTGACTGAGTTTGCCCCCATTTAAAACAGGATTAAAAGAATCCCGAATAGCAGTTTGTGCCACTTTATATTCCAGCATAGAAATATTGCATCTAATACGAACTTTACTATTGGGATAACTTTGCAATTGTAATTTTGATTCCTATCCAGGTTCAGCATTTGGAAAGAAAATGGGATATGTCATTGGATCTAAATTACAACTTAATATATTTATGTTTATAAACAGTTGTTCTTCATTGCGTTAATACAGTATATTCTAATATCCCGCTGAAAAGGTGGTTCCCCATCTTCATTTTTGCTATTGGTAAATTATATCATCTTTGATCAGTGTTGCGATCTCTTTTTAACACCATATTTACTCTTGGCATTGTCAGTTGATGTCTTTGAGCAAGTTCCTGTTGTTCTTTTTCAAGCTGTGCTAATTGTTTGTATGCTTGACTGTATGGGTTGTTAGCCATAATTTTATCCAGCTGTTCAAAGACTATGCGCAAACACTGTTTATTTTCTGGAAGCGTCATTCTTTGTTTAACAGCTTCCATTGTATCTAAGACATATAACTGTGAAAATTTCCTTTGCTCTCCTTCTTGTGTGTGTAAATGTGAAGTTCTGTGGTAAATTTGTCCTTGAACTCTAAAACAGTAAGGACCATGTCCTGGTACATTTTTGGCTAATGTGGCACCCATTGAAGCAAATGAAATTGCACTGTTATAAGACCTTATGTTTTTTTAAAAATTTGTATAATTTGAAATTTTGGATCGCTCATGATACTTTGTAAGTAATCTGGAAATGGGTGTCTTTGTTGAAGTCTTACCTTGCCTTTCTGACAGCAACTAATGAAATCTCTGTCAGTTGGTCTTTCCTTGAGAAAATGATAGGCCCCACAAAACTGACAAACAACATTAAGTAATCCACAATAATGAGTGTCTACTTTTAGTGCTCTACTAAACACATTCTCATACACTTCCTCAACATAGATATCACTACAACTTTCTATATCTACTTTGGTGTCATGTGTCCCCACATTGGAGTCAGTAGGCAATATAGTATCATTGGGCAATGGTTCACAGACATGTTTTTGTTTAGTTTTTCGTTTCTTGTGCATTCTTACTCTGTGTTTCTTGTGCTTTCTCACTTTGTGCTTTCTTACTCATTTTTATTTTTATTAAAAGTCTCTGTCGGTCTTCTTCTCTTAAGCGTTGGGAAGTTTCAAGTGACTGTGCATCTCTCCACCTTTGCTTCCTTTCCCTTGCCAATCTTCTTTTGCATTCAAATTTGTCTTCTCCATTATCCGCCATTTTAATCTGTAATTGTAAATAGAGATGTAATTATTGTTTGTTGTTTGTTTTCTGTACATATTGTTTTTAACTGGTTCCAATGTAAAAGTAAATTGGATGAATGAAATAATGCAACCATTTTAAAATCTTGTACTTTTTTACAATGAATTAAATGAAACCATTTCAGTACTTTTTTATTGACATATATTAAATAGCAAAGGCCTGCAGATATATATATTTTGCTAACTGAATTATGAATTCATTAGTAAATGAATATGAATGTACGTTATTGAATGAATGCAAAAATGCGATAAATGTGAAACCTAAAAGTTACTTATATTGTCAAAAAGAAGATCAAACATAAACAACTATTATCAAAGTATAGATGTATTGTAAAATAACGTTACATTTTCTTAAAGATTCAATGAATGTAGCTATGATGTCTAATTGTTGTTCTTTAAAATGTAATTACTTAAGCATATATATATATATATATATATATATATATATATATATATATTTGTTTTATTGTACTGACCACTTTAAAACTCAAATGTCCTTCATTTTTTTTGTTTAATTTTTTTGCAAAATGACATCCTAAAAACCACATTTATTTGCAATGTGTTGGAATCAATCTGGCACTATATAAAAACTTTTTTTTTTTTTTTTATTTAAACGTTATTTTTCTGTAGAAGTTCATTCTGTAAAAGGTTCATTTAAAATAATATGCTATGTGGTTACATTGCTCACTATGAATCTCTAATATACTTTTCTTAATTAATAATTAAGCGTCATCAATCCCAAATCATAAGGGCATGGTAAAATCATATACCTGTCAAGTTGCAGTTCTTTGTGTCCAAATCCTGGCGAATTCAACTCTCTGTCTTGAGTCCGGTTAAGATATGATGAATCTGTCAAATAACATGAAAATAATTAGTAATCCTTGAATTCCATTCATTCTTGATAGACTTAACTCCATACATTTAAGTACATAGTAAAATGTACATTTTTTTAAAAGTCTTCTAACCTCATTGTATTTTTATATTATTATTAATTAATATTCACTCAACAAATTTACATAAGTCAGCTGTAAGACATATATATAAGTGCATGTTAAAAATTGTTCTTACTTTTATAGCATGTTTTTTTTTAAATGATGACTAATTATTAATTAATTTAAATATTATTTTACGTTAATTAATCAATTACTGTTATCCATTTTTGCAAAATGTGATATAGCATTTTTTGTTTCATAACTCCAGAATTAAATGATATACCTGTCAAGGTGATCTTTATGGTGTTCAAAGGCTGCAGACGTCAATCTCTGTGTTGATTCAGCAGCAGATCCGATGAAACTGTGAAATAAGAATGAAATCCTTTTTAATATTTTGCTTCATCACTATCAGTCAACCACCACCAACACACATATATTGGGATAGATGCAAAACATAAAAGCATATTCTTCAATGTATTGTAAAATCATAGTTTTTTCTTTTAGTATGATTACTAATTATTAATTAATTAATATCTTAATATTCTTGAATTAATCAATAATTGAAATAGATTTTTTTTTTTTTTTGCTGTAGGAATATAATTAAATTCTATACCTGTCCAGATTATCCCTATGATGTTCAATGCCTGCAAACATCACTCTCTGTGTTCATTCAGCTGCAGGTCCGCTTAAACTGTCCAAAAAAATAAAAGTAATTTATAATATGGTGCTTCATCCCTATCAATCAATCAGCATCAACACAGATATATTAGCATAGATGGAAAACATAAAGCCAATACTCATCAAAGTATTTTTAAAGCGGCAAATTTTGTAGGTCCTGCTTACTAATATTAATATACCTTAATAATGTAACTTTCATCAATTACAACTGTGAAGAGTTAAATGCTTTTTTTTCCCCCAAGCACATAATTGAATGATATACCTGTAAAGGGGCTGTTTATGTTGAAAGGCTGCAAAAGTCACTGTCTGTGTTGATTCAGCTGCAGCGTTACTGAAAGTGTAAAAAATAAAGGAAATCATTTGTAATATTTGAATTAATACCTATTACTCAATCCACATCATCACAGATATGTCAGTGCATTGTATTATTTTATTTTTTTTACTTTTTTTATTCTTAGTCTTTACAGAATAATCAATTAATGTCCAATAATAATAAATTAATCTCTGACTAAATATAATGTAAAGATGTAAGCATGACTACATTCCTAGACTAAAGGCATTTTTTTGGTAGTTTATAATGATTATTACTAATTAATTAATTAATTAATTAAATAATGTACATTAATAATTAATGAATCAATGTGTAAATGTTTTTTTTCCGCATTATTAAACGTTAACCTTTTTTTTCTTAATGATTATTATTTAGTAATTAATTAATTAAGGTACATTATTAATTAATTATTCATTGAACTAATATCTTAGAAACAGGTAAGCATGATATTATTTCTAAACTAAATAAAGTTCAAATTCTTTTTTCCTCTTTTATTAATTAATAATTAATTTAATAATTATTTATTAATGATTATTAATATAATGTACCTTTTTTAATGTAATATTCATCAAGCAGTATCCTGAAGAGCTAACAATCTCTTTTGATTCGCCGGCAGCAGAAAATGTCCAGTCAGACTGTCATCACCTGATGAGAAAGTGTCAGTTATGTGTCAAGTGTGCCCTATATATAGGCTTCGTGAGCGAGACAAAACCGTTGTTTTAGGCTGGAAATCCACCATTTCACAATGTTAATGTGTAAATGTGTAAGTTTGTGTTGTAAAATGGCGATGTTAGTCTATATTTTACGTGTTCCACGGTTATTTCCTGGCTTTCGGCGCTCATTGCCTAAGTGCTACAGGTTTAACAGCTACCGCTAAAAGTGCTACGGGTTTAACCACTCATTGCCTAAGTGCTACGGGTTTAACAGCTCACCGGCGATGATCGCCTGCGGCGCTCATTGCTAAGTCGTACGGACTCCGCAAACAGCGTGACGACGACTCACAGTTGGACTATTATAATATGTGATATATGCACAGAAATGTCTAACTACAGGCAATGATATTTCTGTCAGTAAATGTACTTGATATTGGCTTAGGGCAGCATAAAAACTAAATATGCCCTTGGTTCTTAGTACGTCTCAAAGTAATGTAATTGTGAAGATGTTTGTTCATACTTAATTTTGTCATAGTAATTAACAGTCACAAAACAAAGCTCCAGGAAATTGTAATTTGTAGATAAACAATAACTAAATAGTATCATGTTTCCAGCCTCAGTTGTTATTGTGCACAGGTATCAACTATAGTAGTTGTCGTCAATCTGATTTGTCAGTCACGCAATGTTAAACATGGTGCATGCTCCTTGCGCCTCGTGCATGCGCAATGGGCGGCGAAGTGGTTCCCCACGGCTCATCCTCCACCCCGAAGCTCATCCTCCCCACGGCTCATCCTTCCCCAGCCTACCACTCAGGCCCTGCTGAGACATCATAAAGCAGCCAGCCTGTGCATGCGCAATGAACGGCAAAGCCGCTCATTGCAGTGCCACCTTCCTCCTCCCATGGCTTATCCTCCTCCCCAAGGCTCATCCTCCCCAAGGCTCATCCTCCTCCCCAAGGCTCCTCCTCCCTGCTGCTCATCCTCCTCTAGCATCCCACTGAGGCCCTGCGGTGACATCACAAAGCAGCTAGCCCATAGACTACGAGCAATTGAGGCATTGAAACGTGGAGCACCTAGGCGATAAGCGCGTAGCGAGGCAAACATTTGAGGCATTGAAAAATGCGGGACTTAGCCTCCAAGCAGTTAGGAAACTCGGGATTGCCTTAGGCTGCAATCAGTTGAGGAACAAAGGACTTTATGCGAGGCGTGGAACTTAGGAAAAATAATCCAAGGTCGTAAAAATCCGCTCATTTCCTGGGAGCCTTGTGAAGCGTGGCGATCAGTGGAGGTTATAAGACACGTGGGACTTAGCCTCCAAACACTTACAAAACATTTGATCTCCTTAGGCTGCAAGAAGTTGACAAACGTTTGAAAAAAAAAAAATTACGAGACGCAGCACAGAAAAATATGAAATTAACGGCTGAACTGCACAAACCAAAAAACAAGAGAAACACAAAAAATACAAAAACAAATACAACAAAACATCACACACAGCACGGGAGAACCGTCAGGACATCTGAAAATGAGGTGGAACTCAAATTTATGTCGAATTTAAGCAGTTTCGGCACTTGAAAATCGGCTAAGCGAGAAAAAAAATAGTGACGGAAAAAAATGAAAATGAGGATACATGACTGTGAACCACGCAAAACACAGCCAGCGACATAAGAGGTAGAAAAATACTAATAGGAAGGATGTAAAATGCTTGCAAAACGCGTAAAACATAGACTAACGGCGCTATTTTACAACACTTACACATTTACACATTAAGATTCTGAAATGGCGGATTTTCCACCTAAACCAACGGTTTTGTCTCGCGCACGTAGCCTATATATAGGGCACACTTGCCACAGAACTGACAATTTCTCCTCAGGTGAAAACAGGCTGAGTAGACATTTTCTATTGCCAGAAAATACAAAGTGATTGTTAGCTCTTCAGGATACTCATTGCTGAATATTAAATACAAATAGGTAAAGTATATTAATTTATATTAATATTTATTAATAAATAATTAATTAACTATTAATAAAAAAATATGATTAGCAAATTGAGCAACAAAGTTATAATTTATGCTTGCTTTAGATTAGCAATACTTTCATGCATAGCTGTTTGTAATATATTAATTAATTGAATAATTAGTTAGTAATGTACATTAATTTATTAATCATTAGTTAGTAATCATTATCAAAAAAATGTTTTTAAATTGCCTAATGTTTATTAATACATTAATGCTTACCTCTTTCTGATATATTTAGACATTGATTAATTATTAATGTACATTTTTTTTATTAATTAATTATCAGTAATCATTATGAACAACAAATATTCTATATTTTACAATGCCTTTAGTTTATTCATATATTAATGCTTAGCTCTTTAGAATGCATTTAGTCATTGATTAATTGATTATTAATGTACATTAATTAGTAATATTACCAAAAAAACACAAACAATACGTATATTTTACTATGCACTGACATATCCGTGTTGCTGCTGATTGCCTCATAGGGATGAATCCAAATATTACAAATGCTTTCCATCTTATTTGACATCATCATCTCTGCAGCCGACTGAACACAGAGACTGACGTTTGCAGCCTTTGAATAGCATAAAGATCACCTTTACAGGTATATCATTTAATTATATCCTTATGGAACAAAAAAGTTTTTTTATTTTTCATTGATGACAGTTATTGATTAATTAACATATATTAATATATTAATTAATAATTAGTAATCATTACCAAAAAAAATACATTTTTACTGCAATAAAAATAATAACAATTTTAACCTGCACTTATATATCTGCCTTACTGCTCATTCATGTACATTGCTTTTGAAACTATTAATTAAAAATAATAATAAATAAAAAAAATAATAACATTTATAATAGATCAAAAAATATGTACATTTTACAAAGCACTTACATATATGGAGTGTTTATAATTGCCTGACAGGGATACGACCTTCAAAGCACTTAAGTATTCAAACAGTTTCTTAGATTATGACATGTGCTACATTTAATATTTTATACTGCTTTTAATATAATTGATGATTATGCGTTTAAGTTTTGCATCTCTGTCAATTAAACATCATGATTTCATTCATGTCATTTTACAAATTACTCATCTCTGCACCTGACTGAAGACAGACAGTGAATTCTGCAGGATTTTATCTGCAATAACATCAATTTCATAGGTATATGATTTCATGATGCCCTTTTTGTTTTGCATTGATGACAGTTAATTATTAATTAATTAACCTATATTAACCTATATTCATTTAGGGCCTCATTCAATTGCAATTTGCAAAATTGAATAGGGCTCTATATAAGAACATAACATATTATTTTTACATAACTTTTTAGTTAATGAACATCGATCCATGTGCTTATATAGTGCCCTATTGCATTGCACAAATTGCACATGAATGAGGCCCTTAGTATTTAATTATTCTTTCCTAATAACAACAAAAAAGAGTTATGCATACATATATGCTTACCTAATTAACTTTTAAACAATGCAAATTACACCTCATAAGTCAATTGATTTCAACATTATTCAAATTACAAAATAGCACATTATTTTAAGCCTGATCTATACTTTGCTCATAGCTCTTTCTGTTTGCCCTTCTTTAGGAAAACATAATTACCTCTTTAGGTTTACTATTGATGGCAGTTATTGTTTCATTCATTGACATATTTTAATTTATTAATGACTTAATAATGAATTATTACAAAAAAAATCTTATTTATCAATATATATATGTGCAGCGCTTTCCTTTTTAATGTTTGCCAATAAAAAAAACTTAATGGATTAATTTATTTCATGGAAAATTAAAAATTTGCTTTTCAAATCATTGCATTCTTTCATTAATGCTATTTAGGTTTTGCATTGAGAGCAGCTACAAACAATATGTACAGTACAAAAAAAATCACATCTTACACCTGAATTTACAATTACAGATTACAATGGTGGACAACGGAGAAGACAGGATTGAACGCAAAAGAAGAGCGGCAAGGGAAAGGAAGCAAAGGTGGAGAGATGCACAGTCCCCCGAGACTTTGTAGTGATATCTTTGTTGAGGAAGCTCAGGATACTGCTTTCTTTAAAGCACTAACAGTAGACACTCATTATTGTGGATTACTCAATGTTGTTTGTCAGTTTTGTGGGGCCTATCATTTTCTCAAGGAAAGACCAACTGACAGAGACTTCATCAGTTGCTGTCAGAAAGGCAAGGTAAGACATCCACAAAGACACACATTTCCAGATTATTTACAAAGTATAATGAGCGATCCAACATTTCCAAATTATACCAATTTAAAAAAAACATCAGGTCTTATAACAGTGCAATTTAATTTGCTTCTATGGGTGCTACATTAGCAAAAAATGTCCCTGGATATGGTCCATATTGTTTTAGAGTTCAAGGACAAATTTACCCTCACACTTCACATTTACACCCACAAGAAGGAGAGCAAAGGAAATTTGCAGTTATTTGTCTTAGATACAATGGAAGCTGTTGAACAATGGATGACGGTTCCAGAAAATAAACAGTGTTTGCACATCTTCTTTGAACAGCTGGATACAATTATGGCCAACAACCCATACAGTCATGCATACAAACAATTAGCACAGGTTGAAAAAGAACAACAGCAACATGCTCAAACACATCAATTGCCAGTGCCAAGAGTAAATATGGTTTTAAAAAAGAGATCGCAATACTGATCAAAGATGGTATAATTTACCAACAGTAAATGAGGTTGCCATGGTCTTTAAAGATGAGGATGGTGAACCACCTTTTCAGCGGGATATTAGAATATATCCATGCAATGAAGACCAACCTTTTATAAACATAAATATATTAAGTTGTAATTTGGATCCAATGACATATGCCATTTTCTTTCCAAATGGTGAGCCAGGAAGGGAACCAAAATTACAATTGCAAAGTTATCCCAATAATAAAGTTCGTGTTAGAAGCAATATTTCTATGCTGGAATATAAAGTGGCACAAACTGCTATTCAGGATCATTTTAATCGTATTTTATGTGGTGGAAAACTCACACAACAATGGATTATTGATTCCTATCTATAAGTCGAAGCAAATAATCTAAATGTTATCAAATTTCAACAAAACAAGCTTTGCATAGAACAATATTGTTGATTAATGGATTATGTCACTTAATTGGCTACCAACAGAGACATTCCAGCTGGAAGAGCAATCATTGTGCCATCCACTTACCAAGGATCTCCTCGCAATATGCAAGAAAGATATAATGATGCCATGGCTATTGTCACAAAATTTGGAAAACCAGATTTATTCATTACATTCACATGTAATCCAAAATGGCCAGAGATCAAGGAAAATTTGAATGTTGGACAAAATACTTCTGACCGAGCAGATTCAGTGGCAAGAGTATTCAAAATAAAACTCAATACATTAATACATGATATAACTAAAGCACAGTTATTTGGAAAATGTGTGGCTTTTGTTTATACCATTGAATTTTAAAAAAGAGGCCTGCCACATGCACACATACTTTTAATCCTGCAGGAAGAAGATACATTGATTACTGCAGAGAGAGTGGATTCAGTAATTACAGCTGAAATGCCACATCCAGAAACATTTTCAACACTTTATGATATTGTAACACACAAAATGATTCATAGGCCATGTGGAGATATCAATCCAAATTCACCATGTATGGAAAATAAAAAATGTACAAAAGAGTTCCCAAAACAATTTCAAATGCAAACATATGCTTTGTATAAAAGAAGAGAAGGACAAACAGCTATTATCCGTGGGCAAAAGGTCGATTATAGATATGTAGTTCCATACAATCCATATTTGCTGATGAAGTACAATGCACACATAAATGTGGAAGCTTGCACTTCTATTAAATCTATCAAATATGTGTATAAATATATATACAAAGGATATGATGCAGCAACTGTTGTTGTGCAAGGGGCACAAAACGAAAAAGAAAATTCAATTTTACATGACAAACTTTCATGTTATTTAGATACTCGCTATGTCAGTGCTCCAGAAGCAATGTGGCGTCTTCTGAAAATTGAGATGCATGATCAGTCACATGCATTGTCAATTTGTTTGCTTTACTGCAGGCAGTGAAAGAACTGCCTTAGCACAAAGTGAGCATCGAGAAACAAAACTTGCTGCTTGGTTTCAATTAAACTGCCAGGACACTGAGGCCAAACAATTTTTATACATTGAGATTCCATATCACTATGTATTTGTAAATGGCCAATAGCGAGAACGAAAAAGAGATACTCATAAAATTATACCACAAATTTATAAATTAAACATCCACAAATAGGTTATTTACCAAATGAAACCATTGAAATTTCATCACAAATGGTTTGCAAGGAATCACTCATATCGGCAATCTTTCTAAACACTCTCAATAACGACGATTACTCAGACATTGCAAACAAAGTGATATTAACATCCAAAAATATATATGCCTTGAATCTAAATATCAAACTTTTTAAATTCATCAATGCACCCCAAAATAATTATTACAGTGCAGATTCAGTTCTGGCTGTTGATAAAGACAGTGAATCTAACTACTATAGAATTTATTAATTCTTTAACACGATCTGGAATGCCACCACAAAAGGGGCAATTGTCATGCTATTGAGAAATATGAATCCAAAAAAAAGGACTTTGTAATGGGACCAGATTAATTGTGCACGATTTAAAAGATAATTTCATACATGCAGAAATTATGATTGGTACCCATAAAGGTGAACAAGTTTTTATACCAAAAATTAATTTCAAAGGAGACAATTTCCAGTTATCATGGCATATGCCATGACATAAATAAATCCCAAGGACAAACTTTTAAGTCTGTGGGTAGTTTTTTACAGGAATCTGTTTTTGCACATGGACAACTCTATGTTGCTTTTTCAAGGTGCACAAATCCAGATGATATAACAATTTCAATTGAAGACAACCCAAGTCAGGGTGATCTATTATACGATGGATGCCTTTTTACAAAAAACATTGTGTACTATGAGGTTTTGTAAACATAGAGAATAGTGGTTTCATTTCCAGGACGAAATTTAATTTCACTTGGCCTCTTTTTACATTTCACATATGAAACTCTATGTACAAACTACAACAATAAAAAAAATGGAAAAACAACAATAAACAGTGGTTATATCCCATAGACAAAATTAAAAGTCCGCTGGGCTCTTTTTAAGGGAGCCACTTGGACATGCAAAAACAAAAAAAGTATTGGAATGTCTTGGAAGTGGCTTTTTTGCCAGGATTGGCCCCACAAAACAGTTACGTTGCTTTTTATTACTATTATAGTGTTTAAAGTTTAATACATTAACTTTATGTTTGTAATGTTAAAATTGTTTTTGCAATGGTCACAAATGTTGTTTCATTATATATAATTAAGGATTCATGTTAGTAGAGTATTGATCCTGGGAGTAATCTGATCGCCAGTTAATGGGGTCAGGAAGGAATTAATTTCTTCCCTTCTTTGATACAATTAGCTACGTTTTCATGGGGTTTTTTACTGTTTGCCTTCCTCTGGATTCAATACCTATGTGTTTAACAGTACTTTAAATAAAAGTTGCATGTTACAAACCATTATGTAATGGTTTCATATACTTATTCATATAAAGTTGACCTAATGTTATGTTACTCATCCATAACTCAGATTTAAATTTTTTAGTAGTGTTAATAAAAATGGTTCACTAATGTTTCAAACCTAAGTTGCATATTGCAAAGCATTTATGTAATAGTTTACAAATATTTATTCATACAAACTTCATCCATTGTTACATTATTCCTGCATACATGATGATTACAATTTTTAATATGGTTAAATAATGATCGTTTACCAGTTGTTGAAAAACAAGTTGACTGTTAACCAAAAAAAAGTTATTATAATTGTTGTACTTCTTTCTACATAACAAAAAGGTTAATAGTGTCACAGACTCACATTGTGTGGCAAACAGCTTTCCCAGTATTAAAATGTTATTGACCTTCATTCTTTGACGGGCATGTCGCTAGTAGTATATAAATGGTATCCGTAAACAAACTATGTCAATGATAACTAATTATACACAGTATGTTTTCTCTTTCTTGTTGTGAAGTATAAATACTAGAAGATAAAACAGACTTCATTCATTCTGTATCTGAAACGCATAATGGCTCCACATCACAGATTAAATTCTGGGAGAAGATATTATTGGGGATTTTCTGCTTCCCTCTGCTTCCAATCTACCTCTGTGTATATTACCTATGCTAGTATGGAGAGTCTCACTTCAATACCACCTTCTATGCCACATTGCAGCTCCACACTGAAAGTATCCATTGATATATCAGGATGGAAATTTCTTATTTTCCAAACTCATTATTTTATTTTTATTATTATTAACATTTTAGAGTCAGAAAATGTATTTTAATTGGCATTGCACTTTTTTTTCATCATATTACAAATAATTTGTACCTCAGAAGTTTGAACTCCTACCAAAGGTAACATGGTCATTGTAGCAGAGAAATGGAAAACATTATTTAAAATGGACATGCATTACAACATGCATATTATGAAGTATATTTAATATTTTGTGTTCAGATATTTTTTAACAGGTATTTGTCATAAATTATATGACTGCATATATGGTTCACATGAAATGACTTCCTTTGGAGATTTGCTAATTAAAATAATTATTTTCTCACAAAGTTCAACTTTTTATTTATTATAAACTGAAGCCTTGTTTATACTGATCTTCACTACTTGCTGGAATGTTACAGTCACCTTTAAATTTTCCCACTTTAAAATAGTATATTACCATAGGTTACCTTAACTCAACCTGCTATTACTGAATCTGTTAATTTTTTTGAATGCCTAGTAATAGAATCTTTATTATTATTTTTTGTTGTTTTTCCTTCTGTTGGTCTTATGTCATTTAACTTGGATCCTCATTCAAATGTGATTTGGCCAGTTGAATAGGGCTCTATAGAAGCACATAGCATTTTTTTTACAGAAGTTTTTAGTTAGTGAAGACCTTGCTTTTGGATAGAAGTTAACTAACTAAAAACTTTTTGTAACAAAAGTATGCTATGTGCTTCTATAGAGCCCTATTCAATTAGCCAAATCACATTTGAATGAGGCCCTTTGTGTTTTACTACTATATTCTGAACTTCCTTTATATAAAAAATAAAGGTCAATAAATTACAGCCTTTTTCAGTAACTAGGATACTAAACATTACAAAATAACTGGTTTTTTTACTTACCTTGTCCTAAGCATAGTCAATATGGATTCCCCAGTAATAATCCCACCCCATAATAAATACACGTACAACTCAGGTTGGGGTTAAACTGCCAAAGCATCTTTATTGATTACAAGCTTTGACGTATGCCGAATAATTTAATAATAACTTATTAATAATAACTTAATAACCAGCAATTAAATAAACAATAACACATAATAATAACAAAGAGGTGCTTGCCCGACTCCACCACTAACCAAGGGAACCCCCTGCCCCTTTATTGCTCCCACTGCAATACCTTGTCCTGCTGCTCTAACCAACTGTCGGCAAGCACCCCCGCCCACACCACCGCTGTGACAGTTCCCCAGTCCTGGAACTAAGCTACTACCCAATAAGCTACTCACAGGGAGGGAGGGAGATATGCAAGATCTGCAGCACCTCTGTCAAGATGGTTGCCTCACAGCCTAACTAAAATCTAACTACCTGACCCTCTTACTAATTTCCCGCCTTAACCCCTCATGTCCCAGGTACATCCCATGACTAGCCCAGTCAAATCCCGCTAACCTTAACACCCCATAATAAATACACATACAACTCAGGTTGGGGTTGAACGGTCAAAGCATCTTTATAGATTACAAGCTTTAATGTCTGATGAATAATTTAATAATAACTTATTGATAATAACTAGCAATTTAATAAACAATAACACACAATAATAACAAAGATGTGCTTACCCGACTCCACCACTAACCAAGGGAACCACCTGCCCCTTTATTGCTCCCACCGCAATACCTTGTCCTGCTGCTCTAACCCACTGTCGACAAGCACCCCCGCCACAAGCGCAAAACCCTAGCATTGCGCCCCCTAACCTAACCAAACAAAACACCAACTTCCCTTTACCCTATAATAACTCTCCACAAAAAACCCAGCCCGAGACGCGCCTCTATCACAGTGCCCCAAGCCCCATCTATTATATGATTAATAACAGACTACAGTAAGCCTGCACACGGAACGTGCCTCAATAACAGCGTTCCCCGCTCTTAGAACCAAACTAAGTCATTAACTTCAGCCCATTAACCAGTAATCCCAGCGGAGAACGCGGCTCTTACACAGTTCACCCTGCCCCTTATCTGCCACAGCCAGAGAAGAAGCAAACCCTTCCTCAAAATCCAAGTTATGCATTCTGAAACAGATATGTGGTGGTGGAGCACACCATCCCTACAATAAAAACTCTTGTAGTCAGGGCCCGTTAAATATGTGTGATGTATGGACTTCCCCCTGAGCTTACTAGCGTAAGAGGCTATGGATCAGTTAAACCAATCGTTCCTTCTACATTTATCTAATACTACAGGCTATATGGCCATCCTCCACTTTAAACGTGTCACAATCTTTGACCAGACCAAAATTAAGTTGGGAAATAACTGAACTTTCCTCTGAAGGTCCCTTTTTATGACTCTATTTAACTCCCTCAATGGCAAAAAAACCAAATCGTTACCCCCAGCATGTACGACTAATATATCCTGAGGATACCACCATCTAGCAAACTGAACAAACTCCTGCAATATGCCATCCCACAACATGCCCCTTTAATATCAACTAAATCTTTATCAAACCCAACTGTAAACCCCATTCTTCACAGCTGCTGTTCGTCTAGCCCAATAAAAGTATGAGTGACCCATGATCCACAAATGTCAGTGACCAGAATCTGCAATGACACAAACATGACATTAATAAAACATCCCCAAACCTAAAACCATAGCCCATGCCACACCCGCTGAAACACTAACTAAAACTAAATGGCTACCCGATGAACCCCCTCCAATGCCCCTACAGTAAAACCCTCCCCGCTGGAAATTTCTGGTTACCCCAACCCTTCTTTATTCCTCATCAGCTTCTTTTAGCACTGCAGCTCCAGAGTTAGCCTGAAGCTAAACTCCATAAATGCTTCGGGCACAATGTAGGTTCCGCAGCAGCCCTTGAATCGTTATCCTTGAAGCGCTGCCATTGCCTCCTAAACAGTGCATCAGTAACAACATTCTTGTACCCTGGCACATTCACAGGATGTTAATTTTCATGCATGCTAACACTAACCTTTTTATTAGATGGACTACTGGCATCGACCCAGATGTTAGCTTATTCACCGATATGACAGCCGGCATGTTGTCGCAATTGAAGATTACACAATGGTCGCGCAACTGGTCACCCCATATGTAGATTGCCACCACAATAGGGAAGAGCTCCAGAAATGCCAAGTTCTTTACCAGACCTGATCCTGTTCAGTCTTGTGGCCACTGCTCTGCGCACCATTGTCCTTTGAAATAGGCCCCAAAACCAATCGTTCCTGAAACATCTGTGAATAGGTCCAACTCATGACTCACCGCTCTGCTTGCAAGGAAGAACGAACTTCCATTTAGCTGTTCCAAGAACGACTTCCACAATTTCAAATCCTCCGCCATCCTCCTGATGTCACCAGTGATAGGCATCTACCGATACTAGATACTCGCAAGACTCCCTTGACGGTGCTGCCAACAAAAAATCATCCAGGTAGTGAACAAACGCCTTTTTTCCAGACACACATTCCAACACCCATTGAATGAATGAACTGAATGCCTCGAAGTATGTGTTGGGCGCTTCCTATACTTAGTTGGCGGCTTGGACCACAGGCCCCAGGCAGAATTCTGGGAGCTGTACTGGAAGTAACACACACACACACACAAAGGTTCTCAGTACGGGCTCGTTTATTGGTACGTCATAACATAGGTTATATACTTGCTAAAGAAGGCGGATTTTAGAGGCGAGTTACACTATAGACGTTAGTCGGTCAAGGACAGATAATCAGGTGTTTTCTGTTTCTTAGAATAACAAAATAAGAAATGTCTGTGGTTAGTACGTGAGTAAGGTCGCAAGATGTCCCAAGGACAAAAACATGTTATTGCGGTTAGCCTATATCTCATGTGAATATGTCAGCAAAATATGTTAACCCCTTCCTTCGTTAACCCCTTCATTCCCCTTTTAGATCACAACGTGATCTTTATTTGTGATGTAAGCAGTGGTTTATATATGATAGGAAGCAGACTGAGACTCCGAAAGGCTATAGACCCTCAAGGGTATCAGTGCGTGAGATATACCTGTGACCAGGTGGTGTGAAGTCACAGTATTTAGCTGAAATTTCTGTGGAAGAAAACCTTGCAGCATGTAATAAAAACACAAAGGAATACAAGGAAAGCAATGACACAGAGACAAGCAATCAGGATCTTCTGACCCAAGGAGCCGAGCCAGGAGAACATAACTACCCAAACGCTCCCCTGGAACTGGTTAAGACAGTCTTATATGTCTCTGGATTGTTATAAATTTGCTATTATTTATGGCCTTATATTTCTGTGAAGTGAACTGGTGTTGGTGTGAGTGTTATTGTGTTTACCACAAACAGACTTCAATGGTCCCAGTTCTTCTGGGTCATAATGGCAATTAATGAAATGTCCATAAGGGAAAATAAATCAGGAGCATAATGCCCATCAAAAGAAGAAAGCTCTTCCATGCATTCTGTGGATGCACGAATAGGTCTGACATTTTTATTATTGCTGTCTTCACTCGCTCTCACAGGGACTTTGTCACCTGCTTCGCCCCTCTTTGGACACAGCTTCAGACGTGATGCATGGATCCAGATGTCCTGTGAGTCAGTGAGGACGGCTGTCCTGGTTACTGCTACAACGGTAGTCTGTGGTCCGAATGGGAAACCTCCCTTCTTTGCTTTGTTCAGTTGTCGGACACAGACGAGGTCACCTGGCTGGAACGAATGTGTTGGTTCCTGTGAGGGAAAAGGAAAGCGAGAAGACAAATCACCATAGATGCCATTCAATTTATCAATCAAATGTTGCACATATTGTTCTCTTATAAGATCAAGATCACCAGGCATAACTACAAGTGGGCCTTTTGCCCAAGGAGTTGGAAATGGTCTTGCCATTAGAATCTCAAAAGGGGACAATTTAGAAGACTTATTAGGAGTCATCCAAATTTCTCCTAGAATGGCAGGTAAATATTTCTGCCAGTTCACCCATGTACCTGCAGTTGCCTTTGTAAGTTTTTCCTTAATAGTGCGGTTCATTCTTTCCACTATGCCTGAACTCTGAGGATGGTATGGGATATGGAATTTCCAGGTTATCTGCAGCCATTGCACCAGTTCCTTAATTACCACACTAATAAAGGCTGGTCCATTATCAGAATTAATTTGCAATGGGCATCCATATCTTAGTATTATCTTGGTAGTTAATATTTTAGCTACCGTCTTCGCATCCCCTCTTTGTGTTACAAAGGCCTCAGGCCACAGTGAGAACTGGTCTACTATCACCAACAGGTACAATTGCTTTGATCCTGTCTTTGGGATATGAGTAAAATCAATTTGTAAATGTGTGAATGGAGCTGTGGGTGGAGGCAAATGATCATGTAATGCTTTGTTAGGTACTGTAAAGTTATTCTGTAGACACTGTATACATCTTTGTATGTATGTCGGGCAGTGTAATTTTAAGTTTCTGATGCAAAATGATAGTTGCAGCTGCTGCATGGTTGCTTTAATTCCTTTGTGTCCTACCCCGTGTGCCTGTCCTATGAATATTGGGGCACTACTCTCGGGTATCCCTATCTTCCCCTCTTTTGAGAATAGGCCATGCATGTCCTTTTCTAAACCTTGTGACTGCCAGTATGATAAATCATCAGGTGTAGCAAATCCTTGCAATTCATGAAACAGAAGGTCAGATGGACAGGATGGGGGCTGGAGCACAGGGAAAGGGGGGTAGGGGAGAGCGGCATAGTTGCAGCTTCCTTTGCTACCCGGTAAGCTAGAGCATTACCTCTAGATATAAAATCAATGCGATTCCTTGTACTTGCCATGTTTTATCAGTTTTCATTAGTTTCGTTTTTAATGTAGAGCTCCTGGCTGCGGGTGGGGAAGGAGGGGGAGCTACTGCAGCTGCTTGTGCTGGTTCTCTCTGTCCCTGCTCTTGAGCAGGGGAAAGAGGGGGTTGACATCAGTGCTGAGATGTACTTCAGGCTGAACTGTGGGTGAATGTCGGCGCATGTAATTGCCTATAATAACTTCCATATCTGTGTCTAAACTAGGGTACAAAGCCGTAGGGGGGGGTATATGTAGGGGGTGCCGTATTTTATTTCTAAATTGGTATGGTTAAACAGTATGTACTCATAGCCACTGAGGCGCTGTGCAGTCATGTGTTGTGTGGTTAGGTTTTTAACTAACTGTAACACTTGGTGATTGGTATGCAGGATGGTAGAATGTCCTAAGGTAATAGTATTAGATGTCTCTACGGCCATAGGACAAGCAGCTAATGCTCGGAGACACGCCGGCATCCCCTGGACCAGAGTAGGGACTACTTTGGAAAATAATGCTACGGGACGCATGCTACCTCCGTGATCTTGGGCACAGACCGTGGACATGGTTTTACAATTGCCCCCATTTGTATTTGGTGTTTAGCTACCTTGTGACCTTCAGCCGCTAGGTGCTGTAACAAACTGAGTGAATCCTGTCTATTGGCTTCCCCGTTAGGACTACACAACAGTAGGTCATCGACATACTGAAGGAGGACAGAACCATGACACGGGGTCCATGACCGCAAGGTATGTTGGAGCACCAGTGAATAAGCAGCTGGTGAGTCCACGTAGCCTTGGGGAAGAAGGTCCATGCTAATTGGCGCCAATCAAAAGTGAAAGTCATAAGTAGTTGTGTCTCAGGGTCCAATGGGACCGAAAAGAATGCGTTTGATAAATCAATAACAGTAAATATAGTGGCGTCATGAGGAATGGCCGTAATGAGAGCGGTGATATCAGGGACAATTGGGGCAATTGGGATGACTAAATAATTAATTGCTCTTAAATCCTGAACAAATCTAAAGTCATTGTTAAGTAATGGAAGGGACGTTAGCCTAATTCCATCCTGACTCTGTATCAGAGTCTAAAAGTCTGTATGATAAGTCTGATGTCAGTCTGAGTCATGGTGTCCTTGACACATTCACTTCAGATACATCATACATGTAGAAGGATTAATTCGGGGGTTAGTTCTTTCATATATAGTTGGTCACCTACGGTTAAAAAAAAGATAAGTTCCTTTCTACAAACTAAAATTGTAATCACAGAAATGAACCACAATTTCTCTATAATAATGAGGGCTGACTGTTTTCTCTTTCCTTATTTACTATTTGCAATCTATTCAAAAACAAACTATTGTGATCCCATTTTGGATCAATTCACATGGAAAATGTCCTTCTTAAATCACTTGCTAAGACAGTTCTAGGAACTATTTCCCTTCAGTTCCGTACTTAACTTACAATAATTCCCAACTAACACTCTGCTTCCCGAGACCTCTCCACAAACATTTACTTCAAAAACTGAAAACCACCTTAAAAAGTTCAACAACAACATTCCATACACATGACAGTTTTTTTATCCAAACTAAATACGACCTTAAGTATTTTCTTCAGGGAGGGGGAATTCCTGTCACAAAAACTCACAGTTTTTCTCCAGGACAAGGAGATAAGTGTTAGCAAGCTTTAAAACAGAAAAAACACATTGTCTTTAAATTACCACAACAATATAAAGATAATTTTGAAAGTACAAATAGCTGATCTACAGAGTAAAAACGCAAGTCTTACACTTACAAATATTACAAGACAGACCATAAATCCTCCACTGTTACATATTTCTGGAAAAAGATATCCCTTTTTTTTATATTTATGCAGGCTTTAGAAATATATCTCAGTGGTGGACACAATCTCTACACCCTTAAAGACACAGAGGAAAATTCTAACCTGCATTTCTCAGTTGTATTGCAAAGAAAGAAAGTACAGCAATCACACTCACAAATTTATTTGCAGCAAAACAACTTCCCAAATGCAGAAAACAAGACAATCCATCTACTTTATAAACAAATGCAATCAGAATATTATATACATATATGTAAAGAAAAAGTTCCTTTATATTTTTGTTCCTATTTCTTTTATTTACCCTTTCCTCGTTTGCTCTTTCTTTCTGCTCTCCCTCTCTATGTAGTGGTGTCTGCGGGGCAAGGAGGAAGGGGGGCTGCAGCCGCTGCTCACAGCTCCTGCTCACAGCGCCTGCTCACAGCTGCTGCTCTCTTATGGGACCTGATGTTGGGGGTTGTGTATATACCTACATATGATAGCTTTGCATGATTCTTCTGGGTTGGGAGGTGGATACTGTTATTGTCTCGAGTTAATTACTTAAAACAGGACGTGGTACCAAATCCCTATTTCTGTCTCCTTTTGACTGTGACTTTGCATTCGTACACTGTGCGTCAACGGGTTGCCCCTAGACACAGAGACGGTGCATCTCACAGTCTCCAAAGACCTCACTTCCTGATTTTACACAGTATCACAAAAATGTCTTATCTTAAACAGCACAGCAATACAGCAAAAATCATGAGCAAGCAAAAGCGGTGGTTTGGGGCACTGCCAACCATGCCGTCAAGTATATATTTCAATTTTATCCTTACTATTCCCACCTTAGGAATATACTATAGCCTTCCCAAGGCTTAACATGTATATATATATATATAGCCTTCCAGAGGCTTGACCCTCCCTACCTTAGAGAGTGGTTCCCAGCCTACCTAAGACTGTGCCCAACTTATTTACTTAGATACAGTTTACAAAGGACGATGAGAGTGGGAGCAAAGGAAGGTGTAAATAGACACAATTTAGACACTCCTCCGTCGTACTTTGATCTGCATCCCACTTCTGTGACACCAGTTTGTTGGGGCTTCCTATACTTAGTTGGCGGCTTGGACCACAGGCCCCAGGCAGAATTCTGGGAGCTGTACTGGATGTAACACACACACACAAAGGTTCTCAGTACGGGCTCGTTTATTGTTACGTCATAACATAGGTTATATACTTGCTAAAGAAGGCGGATATTAGAGGCGAGTTACACTATAGACGTTAGTCAGTCAAGGACAGATAATCAGGTGTTTTCCGTTTCTTAGAATAACAAAATAGGAAATGTTGTGGTTAGTACGTGAGTAAGGTCGCAAGATGTCCCAAGGACAAAGACATGTTATTGCAGTTAGCCTATATCTCATGTGAATATGTCAGCAAAATATGTTAACCCCTTCATTCGTTAACCCCTTCAGTAGGTGCATGAGATAGACCACTGCATAGGTAGGCAAAGATCTATGTAGTATTCCCCTAGGAACTTAAAGCCCAGCAGATGATGTGAAACAGGGTAAACGGGGAGGAACCGGAAGGCAGACTCAAAGTCTAATTTTGCCAGAAAAGCACCCGCCCTGCCTTACCCACCAATTCTAGTGCCTGCTAAAAAGAAGCATATTTAACCCAGGATAAGGATTCGGCAATACCATAATTTGCTGACCCGCCTTTTGGGCAGGACAAATGATGAATGAGCCTATACTTACCCGGCTCTGACTTTGGAACCACGCCTAATGGGGAAATATGCAAATTCTCAATTGGGGTGGAAGGGGACCACCATTCTCCCCATCGGCACTTCTTTTTGGATTTTTTCTTTCACTTCAGCCCCATATAACCTTGCCAATTTTTTAATTTCCTTTAAACTTACCAGGTGGTGGGGTTCTAGCCGGAATCACAAAGCCAGAGCTGAAATCGCCCAGTAACAGGTTTGCCTTTCAGCTGCAACCCTTAGTGTACCTGCTTAGCCAGGGCACCATACTTTCTACCTGGATTGGCGTCATTCCTCTTAAAAGGAAAATCCCCTTGGCGTCTTGATCTCTTGAAGCATCTGACCAAAGGGTGAGGGTTTCCGCATTCCACGCATTCATGTTTAAAAAAACGGCAGGTTGCCCCCCCCCCATTTACACAAGCCTTTGTTGTACTGAAATAAAAATTCTGCCTACCAGCATCAGCTTGTCCCCTGAATCCTGGTCTAGATCTGGATGCACGAAAGGAGCCAGCAGCTCGTCCCATCGCATGTCGCTGTTCACCGCCAACCTCTGCCTGAAATGCTCGTCGTATAGCCACCATGCTTTGCCCCCGTATGTCATATGGATGTTCTCAATCTCGTCTAGATAACAAAACAACGCCAAGCAGAATTCAGTTAACTTCTCCCCTGTGATACTTGCCATAATCCCATAAGCCTGAAGCCAATTGTTAAACGTCTTTGGAAGTCACCTGTACCGCTTCTTCCTCTCTTCTTTCTCCTTTTTTGTTACATTCCCTCTCTCCTTCACTTCAAAATAACTATCCAAAGGGAGTAAAGAAAACATCTTGATGAATTCTCACTTCCAAATCTTCTCTTTGACCTCCAATGGAACGTGCATGCCCATAGGTCCAACCTGACAAAGAGCCTGTCTCCTTTTTGCCGTATCAGCCAGGCCTAAAACCAATTCCTTTCGTCTTCCATCTTTGGGTGAGGCGCTTGCCCCGTCAGCTTCTTCCCCTTCTTCTCCCCTGTTAACCATGGAAATTTGTACTGCATGCTGTCCCTGTGTTGCAAATAGAGCCAACTTTTCTGGTAGCCCAGTTCCACCCAAAGAGGCTGCAATCACAGAGGATAGCCAGGATGGGCCCCTGGCTATCATTTGTGCCCTGACACTCTCCATTTTTTCATCTACTAGTGAGGAGGCCATGACTCCTCTGGTATGAGATATGCAAGATCTGCAGCACCTCTGTCAAGATGGCTGCCTCACAGCCTAACTAAGGTCTAACTTCCTGACCCCTCCTACTAATTTCCGCCTTAACCCCTAATGTCCCAGGTAAATCCCATGACTAGCCTGGTCAAATCCCACTAACCTTAACTACGTGCGGCTGTGGGTTCCTTGAAAATCGACCAAGAAAGTAAAGTTGTTTTGTAGAAGCAGATTATAAAGTGTATTACTATAGTGCCAAACCAACGCAATGAATACATTCCAATTCTCTATGTGATATGTCTCATAGTGCAACTATTGAAATATGGCTCAACCTTCCATCTTTCAACCCTTGAGCATTTATACTGGCAGCTTAATTTCTGAATAGATGGCATCTGCTGCTCCCACTAGTTTAACTATCACTGTCTTGCCAACTGATTGGTTGTTTTCTCCTGCTGTACACCGGCAAGAGATGTTCAGTAGCATTTAACTGTGTTTTCAGGTCTGGTTTACACCTAAGTTCTCTTATAACATATATGGTTGTCAGCAATACGGGTTGTTGCTGAAGCTTGCGAGGTGCGACAAAGGCGCTCCTTGCGCTGGTGGAGATGAGCGCCGTAGACGCTCATCCCTACGACCCCCTACGACTTTCGAAAGGGGCCGCATTTGTGGAGGTGGAGGCTCCCACGTCGGCTGCAATGAGCCACAGGCGAAGTGAGGGGCCGCATTTGCGGAGGTGGAAGCTCTAGGGCGCCTCACAACCGGTTACAAACGACCACACAAGCAGGACTTTGAAAACAAACAACAAACACGCAATGACTAACTACGGACTTACACAAAAAAATACGAGCCGTAGGACTCGCAAAAATCCATTACGGACTCGCAAAAATACGACCTTATTGGACAACCCGCGCACAGTGGCAAACATTGAAAAACACAGAAATACACACAAAAATAAAATAAAAACCTTAACCACAGCAAGGGGGGACACCCAGGACCTCTGCAACACAAGTTATACCTCGATTTCAGTCAAATTTACAAAGTTTAGACACTTGAAAATTCCCTAAGCGAAAGAAAAAATGGCAGACGAACAAAAAGGGAAAAGGGGCTACACGACCCCTAAAGCCGCAAAATACTGCAAAGCAAATACTGCTTTTACAAAAACCCGTATGACCTACAACATACCCCATTAGCAAGGACGCTAAATCATACAAACACGTCTACAACATACACATTCGCAGCCATTTTTCAACACAAACTTACAGAATGCAGAAGTACCCAGCTACATAATCAGCTTTCCCTCGTGCACGCAGCCTATTTACACTACACACTGCACATATTGCTGACACTTACACCTCAGCTCTACAACACTGCAAATCTACATTAGATGCTGCAGGATCATCAAAACAGATTGTTAGCTCTTCAGCACATTCGTTGCTGCATATATTAATTACAAAGAGGTAAAGTATATTAATTTATGATTGATTAATTAGCATAAAAAAATACACACAAAACCCAAAAAATTAACACCACACACAAACAACCACAAACACCTTCACCGCGCCACCCACAAGGAGCAGCAACGCTCCACCAGGGGAGAGGCTTGCAATAAGCGACAAAACAAGATCACTGCAGACCTTACAATAGGCACAAAAGCGCCTATGATAACAACAAATACACCAACCCAGAGGTTCGCAATGAGCACCAAAGTCGCTCATTGCTAGCCTCGCAATGAGCGCACAAGGATCTCAGACCACCAAACAGCATTACCTGAATTACAATTTTATTGCCGTCATTTTTTGACGGGCAAGTCGCTAGTTTATAATATTTTTTGTAAAAAAATAGACTTGATTTTTAATTCACTGTTGCTGACAATAGCTATAACCATGGACTATTTTTTATATATCCATTGTATCACTTGTTTTATTCTTTTTTTTTCTCTCTTTTTTTTTTTTTTTCTCTTTTCTTTTTCTTTGTTTTGGCTAAAGCAGTGTGTCACGGGCTAGGGTGTCACTGGGAATTAGAGCTGTGGCTGATGAATAGATCATTTGTAATATGTGTGTTATAAGGGAATGAGCCAGTATAACTGATTTCATATAAAAATACACAACAGTTTGTGACCGTTTCACTGCGCCCTACCTTAATCATTTTACATAAAATGTAATAAAAGTACAAATGTATCTATTAAAAAGGAGGACAACAGCATTGTATGGTGTGCAGAAATTAAAGGGCTTCTGGAATCACTATATGTGCTCTGCAATATAATACAGAGGGTGGAAAATCATATGGAACAAGTACTTTCCTTCTAAAAAAATCTGCTAGAATAACTGAGCTTATTTTTTTTTTGTTTTGTTTTATTAAACGTTACAAAATACATACAAAATCAATTCATATTCAATATCATAAAAAATAGGAGATAGAGGAAACATATTAATAAAAACCATACCAACTAAGAATTTTCACCTTCTTTTTGAGTTGTATAGTTATATAATAGTAATAAAAGTTCTCTCCCTTTTTCTCCTTATATTTTCCTATCATTCTTCTTATTTTCGTACAGGATAAAACATACATTAACAATTACATGTACCACATATACAGACTTTCATTCTTACTCCCAATAGTATATCTATTTATTCTTCTCTCCTCCTCGTCTCTCTCATCATCATTATCAATCAACAATGAGAGTGAGAGAAAGGAAAGGTATGAGAAAGTGAGAAAATTGAAGGATACAAAAGGATTCTACATACTCCTTATCCCATTATCCCTTATAGGTATATCCTTTCTTTTAGCTTTTCTTCGTTACTGCATATATTTCTCCCAGGTATTCCAATTAATTTTATTTTTATTTTTGGAACCATGAGTATAATCAGACTTCATCAGTTCTTTATTAAAATTAATTTTATTCAAGACTTCACTCCAGGATGGGATTATAGGCTTTTTCCAGTATTTTACTAATAAGTATTTAACAATTAATAGAATATGTGATATTAATAGGTTATCCTTAGGAAAAGTTTTATCTATCTGTAAATGAAATAGAATTACTTCTGGGGAGCACGGACAGTCGGTATTTAACATTGATGTTAAATGACTACAGCAATCTTTCCAGAACTTTTGTATTTTTATACATTCCCACCACATATGGGCTGATGTGCCAATTTGGCCACAGCCTTTCCAACAAAGTGGGGAAGACAAATGATTAAATTTATTAATTGTGGCCAGAACTAAATACCACTTTTGAGTTATCTTAAAATACATTTCTTTAAGGGAGCTATTTATCGAGGATTTTCCAATTAATCTTAAGGCTCTTATCAATCGTGGTCTTCACAATTTAGCTTAAATTCATTTTCCCATTCCTTTACCTTCTCAGATTTTATATAATTCAGACTTTTTTTCCTTATTTTATTAATCTTAGAGATGAGATGGGACACATGACCCTTACTTAGAAGTGTCTCTAATTCATATGGTTTGTCTACATTTATCAGCGGATAACCCTTTCTTTTTAGTACTTCTGCCATACCTTTATAATTTAACCAGGATATCTTCTCCATGGAGTATTTCTTCTGGAATTCTATGTATTTTAATAGGGAGCCTTCACCATATAGGTCAATAACATTTTTAAGTCCGGCTTTCTTTAGATGTTCTATAACTTTATTATTACATCCGTTCTCCAGGATGTCAATTGGAGCTGATAAGGACGGAAAGTGGAATAGTCCTAATTTGTCTTTGTTTTCACCCCAGAATTTTAGTAGTGATCTTATTCCTTTAGGTAGATTACCCCATTTATCTTTTACATTTTTATATTTTCCTAATAATGATCTAGTTTAAGGAAGAGCCCACAAGATCTTCTTCTATGTTCATCCAGCATGTGTTCCTATTTTTAATATTCATATTGATTATATGGGATATAGCGATATTTTCACAGACTTCTTTTATGTCTGGTGTTCCAATTCCGCCAAGTTCAAAGTTTTTATTGGCTATTATCCTTTTTACTCTCACTTTTTTATTTAAATAAATAAAACTATCTATTATTTTCTGAATGTTTTTAATAATATAAGTTGGTACTTTTTCCGGAATACATCTGAATAAGTATGTTAATTTGGGAATTATGCTCATTTTAACAATAGATATTCGACCTGACCATGAAAGTCTTATATTTCGCCAATCATAGAGTAATAGTCTGATTTCTTTTATTAAATCTGGTATATTATCTTCTATTATTTTATCATTATGAAACTTAAATCTTATACCTAGATGTGTTATACTTCTTTGATACCAATTGAAGGTATAGCTATTCTTTCATTTATTTATATTGTCAAAATGTAAACCACTATGGATTATATCAGACTTTAATTGATTTATTTTAAAATATGACACTTTCCCAAATTCAGTCAGTAATTCCATCAGATTATTGCAAGATTCAACTGGATCTGTTATAGTAACTATAATATCGTCAGCAAATAGCATAACTTTATATTCTATTAGTCCTATTTTTATGCCTCTGATTTTGTTGTGGCATCTGATTCTTGAGGCCAATGGTTCTAAAAAGAGTAGAAATAATAATGGAGAAAGAGGACATCCTTGGCGAGTCCCGTTAGAAATTTCTAAATTTCTCTGATTGAAAATTTGGGCCTGTTATATATACCGATGATTTTTCATATAGGGCTTTAATTGTTTTAGATATTTAGATTTTATTCTTAAAGCTACTGGAGCTTTGTTTCCCAGTTTTCTTTTTATATCTAATACGTTTTGTTTACAGTGGAACAGGAAAATTACATTTGGACCTCTTATGCACCTCTGTGAGTATGTAAAGACAGAAATTACCTATTGTCCGATATTTATGACATTATCTAGACTTTCTCATGATAAAGTCCACATTATGCATTAAAATGTTCTGGTCAATGATTACATTAGCTGGGTAATATTACAAACTTCATAAAGTTGTTCAGGATGGTGGGTGACTTGGGCCGGACGGCGCACTCCCCCAGGGAAAGTGTATGCGCAATACATCACCTCTCGTTTTCAAGTGTAGTGATTCACTCTCGTTGGTGCCCCCTGTTTTCACAGAGCTTGCTATGTTTTGGAGCGGCCTGAGTGTCCCCTAGTATAAGTAGGATAAGTATGCTGGGTTTGTTAGCCAGCCTAGGAGAAAGAAAACTCTTATTTCAAACGTGGGCAGATGCAGCTTGTTAGCCCTGTCAGGTAATCCATCTAGGAGAATATAACATCTACAACCTGATGACCTCATTATCACGTCCCAGCTTGCTAGGCCATGACAGATAAACCTCAAGTGTAAAGGGTGGGGCCAGCACACTGCATCTCACCTAAAAACTCCATTGCACAGGCTCAAGGGATACTTTTACATCTAGACAACATTTTCAAGCCCTGCAGCGATGGGAAAGGGGCAACATGGCAGGTGGAAGATGTCACTGAAAGCCACAGTCTCAATCCTGCATGCAGGCGTTTCAGATGTATGTGTCACCTGATGCTGACATAGGAGATGACAGCATCATTTGGCAGCACCCTGAAAGACCAAGCAGCCCACTCTAGGGACTGCACTGCTTGCTCTTCATGGAGAGGGGCATAGAAAAGGTGACCTAAAGAAAGCTCATCTTCACTCCAACCAATTGGCTATCCCTGGTCAATGGGCATCTCCAAATGTGGTCGGAGAAAAGGCTCACACCTGCCTCACAAGGCTGGCTATCGACAGCGCTGCCCTCAGTGACGTCCACCTCCCAGTGGAAGGAAGCCTTCAGGAACATGGTACAGGCTACACCCTCTACTGGTCTGGCAAGCCAGAAACCAACAAAAGCCTCCATGATGTCGGCTTCATGGTCAGGAACTATATTGCCTCAAAACTTGATAACCTGCCAAAGGGTCACTCTTTGTGACTCCCACTTCAGAACAAGCAGCATGCTACAATTGTCAGTGTCTTTGCTCCAACTCTTCAAGCAGATCCTGCGGAAAAGGACAATTTTTACACTGACCAGAGCAATCTCATACAGAACGTCCCTACAGACGACAAGGTCAACATAATCAGTGACTTCAATGCCAGAGTAGGCAAAGATTCAGTAGCTTGGAAAGGTGTACTTGGCAACCATGGTATTGGAAGCTACAACAACGGGTACATTCTGAGTTTTACGTGGAGCAGAAACTTACCAACACCATTTTCCAGCAACTTCCAATGAAAGCTTTAAGAAATATAGAAAGCAGTGGTGTACCAACATCGTGGAAAGAATTCAGCGTTGCACAGATGTCGGCAACTACAGAGGCTTTTATGAACCTTTGTAGGCCGTGTAAGACCATTCGCACCTGGTCCAAAGCCCATTGCACAGTGCAGACAGTCAAACACTCCTTGCAGACAAGGCGTTGATTCTGAGCCAGTGGTTTGACCACTTTCAGACTGCATTCCACAACAACCAATGAAAATGGAATTGGATGAAATCCCTACTCTCGAAGAGACTGTAAAAGCTATTGAGCAGCTAAAGAATTGTAAGGCAACAGAAGTTTATAGGATCCCAGCAAAGATCTGGAAACATGAAGGCCCAGCACTTCACACTAAGCTCCATGAGCTCTTTGTTTGCTGCTAGCAGCAAGGCAAACTGTCACAGGACCTTTGTGACAAAATAATCGTCACCCTGTACAAGAAGAGGGAAGAAAAGTCAGACTGCTCCAATTCCTAGAGATAACTCTGCTCTGTGTTGGCAGGGAAAATCCTTGCAATAGTACTGCTCACAGACTGGTCCCCACTATTGCAGAAGAACTCCTCCCCAAGAGTCAGTGTGGCTTTAGAGCGAACATCCTGGAACATATAGGTGTCCTCCTATATTATCATCCAGCTACATGAAGACCAGGGCTGCAAAGTCAGGCACAGCAATGACCTATCAGAGCCCTTCCGAATAAGTTATGACGTGAAGCAGTGCTGTGTCCTTGCACCAACCCTATTCACACTATTCTTCAGTATGATGCTGTAAAGGGCACTTGATGATGAGTATGTTTCTACATCCAATACTGCAGTGATGGCAATCTGGTTATCCTGAGGTGACTAAAGCTCCACACCAAAGTGGAATGACTTGTTGGAGAGCTACTCTTCGCTGACGACGCTGCCCTTGTTTCCCATTAGCGACAGCTCTGCAGTGAATGACATCTTACTTTGCCCAGGATGCCAAGCTCTTCAGTCTAGAAGTCAGTTTAAAGAAGATGGAAGTTCTCCACCAGCCCACATCTCTGAACGATTACTGTCCTCCTTACATCACTATCAGCTAGTCTGATCTGAAAACAGTCCACCAGTTCTCCTACCTGGGTTGCATCATCTTCTCATACGCTAAGATTGACAAGGAAATCGACAACATACTGACAAAGGCAAATGGTGCATTTGGCAAGTTATATAAAAGCATTTGGAACAACAAGCATCTGAGTAAATGCACCAAGGTCATTGTGTACAGAGCTGTTGTGTTCACCACACTAATGTACGACTTCAAGTTGTGGGTTACCTACCATCATCACCTACGACTTCTTGAGCTCTTTCATCAACACTGCCTCAACCCACCTGATATTATAGTCTATGAACTCTGAATGGAATGGGTAATTTTTTAAAGAAATAGATGCCAAGAACTCTTGGATGTAAGTGTACTTTATACTTTACAATTTTTGACATATTATTTGTAATGTGCAATATTCCCAAAAATATATATATGATAATTTATTAACCTTTTAACCAACAAAATTCCTTTTGGAATAGGACCGTAGTGAATAGAACCGCGAAGCGAGGGCTGCAGTTGCTGGCAAGGAGCGGCGAAAAACACCACCAAGTACATACAGATTTTCCAAAAAGCCGTACGAGGTACAAGATACTCTATTAACAAGGACGCTACCTACACATTCCCCGCCATTTTACAACACTACCTTACACAATGCGGAAGTACACGGCTACCCTAACGGCTTTCTCTCGCGCACGCAGCCTATTTACACTACACACTGCACACATTGCTGACACTTACACATCAGCGCCACAACAGTGCAAACCGACATTGTATGATGCAGGAACATCAAAACAGATTGTCAGCTCTTCAACACAATGCTTCCTGCATATATTACTTCAAAATAGGTAAAGTATATTCATTTATTAACGTATTAATTATTTAATTAGCATACAAAAAACATATACACAAAACAAAAAAACACTCTCACAATAAACATAAAAGCCATTCACTGCGCCACTCACAACGACCGCCAACGCTGCTCATAGCACACAAAGCCTTGCAATAAGAGCAAAAAACACATCACCGACGACCAAACAAGAACACCAAAAGCGTCTATCAGAATAACAAATACAACAAACAACAGCCTCGGATCTCGGACCACCAACAAAATTAATGTCTCGACCAAACAGCATTACCTGCATTACAATCTTATTTCCGTCATTTTTTGACGGGCAAGACGCTAGTAAAATATAAAAATTATAATATAAAATATAAATATAAAATATAAATATTTCCACATTAAATATAATTATCCTTAACCATAGAACTCCAATCAGAAGGCACCATTTCGGATTTTGTTTCAAAACATTATTATTATTACTATTATTATCGTTTATTTGTAGCGCTCACACATATTCCCTAGCTCTATACATAAGTTAAGTTACAGTCAAAGGCAAGTTTAAGATTAACATATTGCAAAGAATGGAGGGCCCTGTCTTTGAGCTTGGAAACCGGTGTCCATAGTACTTTCCCTAAAGCACCTTGCAGGATTGAAACTCACAGACTTACAATCTAAAGGTTGAAGTTTGTATGTGGTACAGTAGGGAGAGAGTAGTGCTGAACGTGTTAGGGTGGAAGGTTATTGGCTTCTTTACAGAGATGTGTTTTTATTAAAGTGTTGAAGGATTTGAAGCAGGAGGATAGTCTGGTGAAGAGAGGCAAGGAGTTCCAGAGAATAGGGACAGCGTGAGAAAAGTCCTGGAGGCGGGAGTAAGAGGAGGTGACAAGAGTGGTAGAAAGAAGAAGGTCATTACCAGAGTGAAAAGGGTGTGTGGGGGAGTATTTGGAGATGGGAGCAGAGATGTAAGGTGGTGCATTGTTATTGGGGGCTTTATAAGTTAGGGTCAAGATTTAAAAAATTTATTCTGGAGGCTAAGGGTAGCCAGTGGAGTGATTGACAAAGAGGAGCTGCAGACACTGAACGTTGTGTACAGAAAATTAGTCTGGTGGAGGCTTTCATTATGGATTGAAGCGGGGAAAGGTGAGTGGTGGGCAGGCCAACAAGGAGCGAGTTGCAATAGTCGAGACGATAAATGACGAGTGAGTGTATTAGAATTTTAGTAGTGTCTTGTGTGAGGTAATGGCGTATTCTGGAGATGTTATTTAGGTGGAGAAGGCAAGATTTAGTTAGTGGCTATATGTGAGGGATGAAAGAGTGGGAAGGGTCGAGTAGAACACTGAGACAATGGGCTTGAGAGGTGGGAGTGATGATGTTGTTGTAGAGATGTGAGGAATTGAAGCTGTAGTAGAGGTTGGGAAGATTAAACGTTTAGTCTTAGACATGTTGAGTTTTAGATGGTGGGAGGACTTTCATGTTTCATGTCAGGCATGTTTTAGAGAAGATGGAAACATGCCAACATGCCAGTGTTTAGGGAAAGGTTGTAGATGTGTGATAATAATAATAATAATGTGTGTGAGAGCTGGGATTAGTGTAGTAGAGTGGGGAAGGATGAGATGAGATGGAATAGGCTCTAGACGACAGGTAGTGAGTTGAAAGATGATATTAGGATGGAGACTTCATCCTCTGTTACAGGGGGAAAATAGTTCAAAGTGGCTTTGGGAATGGGGATGGGAGAAGATTGGGTATTGTTGGTTAGTTGAGAGGGTGGAGTGTGTGAGTCACGATGAGGAACAGACATTTGCGTTGGGGAGCTCCATTCGTTTTTTATTTTTTTTGGAGGGGCCTTGCCTGGGACGAAGAACTGAGGCATCGCTGGAGGGGCACTTTGCACAGGTAAGTTGACTATTAACCCTATTTATATTACAAGTTGTAATTATATTTTTATTTCATGTAATGTTTCTTTATTTCAGGTGGGACAGGACGTCGGGACATTGATGGAGGGGCATTTTGGACAGGTAAGTTGACTATTAAGTCTTTATTATATTATATGTTACAGTACCCTCGCGGCATGGGGATAGCCATTTTTGTGCCGTGGGCCAATTAAGGACCACCAGCGGGAATTAGAATTTTGAAATGCTGCGGGGGTCCCAATCGGGACCCCGCAGTAAGGGTTAATGTGGGGATCCTTTGGGGGTCCCAATGGCGGATGAAAAAAGCAAAATTTCAGAATCAGCACGAAAACGAGGCTCAGCAACGCCAGGCTCGCAAAACGTACAAAATACACAACACTAAAGACAGTAACACTTACACGAACCATGCCAGGCACGCAAGGCTTTAAAAATAAAACTAGCGGCAATCACCACGTGCCACGCAAACATTCACCACACACACAGAGGAGAAAGACACAGGAAAGGGACAGGGGGGAAATGCTGCAAAGGCGCTCATCACGGGCCTCGTGATGAACACTGCGGGATGGGAGAGGGTTGCAATGAGCACCAAAGGCGCTCATTGCGAGCCCCAAGATGCCCCTAGCCTGAAGGCGATCATCGTGGGTCTCTCGATGAGCGCAGAAGATGATCATTAGAAAGCTGGAAATTTGAAGTACACGGGGGGGGGGGGGGACTGGGTCGGGAGAGGCTCGCCATGAGCGCCAATAGTGCTCAGAGAAGCAAAAGCCTCACATTGTGTTGCAAGCAGCATTGCCAGCCTTACAATTTTATTCTCTGGCAATTTCCTTGTATATATATATATATATATATATATATATAAAAACACATTTTAAATATATTCTTATGTTTACATAGATGACTGGAGAAAAGCAGATGTGATACCTATATTTAAAAAGGGAGCAAGAGCAAATCCTGGGAATTATAGACCAGTGAGCCTCACTTCTGTAGTGGGAAAACTTTTAGAAGGATTATAAAGGGATAATATACGGCTATTTGAACAGGATTATAAGTAGGAGTCAACATGGATTTATGAGGGATAGGTCATGTCAAACAAATCTAATTAGTTTCTATGAGGAGGTTAGTAGGAGCTTGAATCAAGGCACCTCAGTGGATGTTGTCTATTTGGATTTTGCAAAGGATGTTGATACAGTGCCACATGGGAGACTTTTGTGCAAACTAAGGGATACAGGAATTGCAGTAAATATCTGCTCATGGATTGAAAACTGGCTAAAATATAGGAAGCAAAGGGTTGTTGTAAATGGAACATACTCCTCTTGGACTAATGAGGTAAGTGGGGTTCCTCAGAGTTCAGTATTAGGTCCTCTCCTTTTTAACATATTTATTAATGACTTAGAGGTGGGACTGGAAAGTAGTGTCTCCATTTTCGCTGATGACACAAAGTTGTGCAAGGTAATGAAATCAGATAATGATTTGCTTTCCCTTCAAAGGGATTTACATCAAACTGAGGAATGGGCATCTAAATCGCAGATGAGATTTAATACAAATAAATGTAAAGTTATGCATCTGGGAAGGAAAAATAGCCATGCAATTTATAAGCTTAATGGAGCAAATCTAGGTGTATCAGATATTGAAAGGGATTTGGGAGTGCTTGTGGACAACCACCTAGGTAACAGTGCTCAAAGCCAAGCAGCAGCTGCAAAGGCAAATAAAATATTAGCATGTATTAAGAAGGGTATAGAAGCAAGGGAAGCAAATATAATTCAGCCAATATACAAATCTCTAGTACGTCCTCATTTGGAATATGGAGTACAATTTTGGGCACCACTTCATAAAAAGGACATTTTAGAGCTGGAAAAGGTACAGAGGAGGGAAACAAAAGTAATTAGGTGAATGGAGGGGCTAAGTTATGAAGAAAGACTAACCAAATTAAGCTTATTTTCTCTAGAAAAAAGGCGTCAAAGAGGAGATATGATTACATTATATAAATACATCCAGAGTCAGTATAAAGATTTGTCAAGGGAGCTTTTTGTACCAAGAGGTTTTCAACTGACAAGAGGACATCCCTTGAGGTTAGAAGAAAAAAGATTCCACCTTAAAGAAAGAAAGGGGTTCTTCACTATAAGGGTGGGTAATCTGTGAAATTCTCTACCAAAGAAAGTGGGGACAGCGAATTCGATAGATAACTTTAAAAGGGGACTGGATTTATTTCAAATTAAGAAGGGAATTCAGGGTTATCCTGGATAATTAGAGAGAGTGTATTGACCCAGGGAGAATATCCAGTATTTGGGGTCAGGAAGGAATTCATTATTTTTTTCCCTTTGAGAAGATTGGCTAAGTTTCACTTGGGATTTTTCTGTTTGCCTTCCTCTGGATTAATTACTAATTAAAAAAAAAGAATAAAAATAAATAGTTGATTAATAATTAATTAACAATTAACAACTACTTAATTAATAACTAATCCTCATATTGCAGATCAAATGAGATCTTAAAAGGTTGAACTTGATGGACTGAAAGTCTTTTTTCAACCTTAATTACTATGTAACTATGTAAGTGTGAGCAAAACAAGATATATAAAGAGTCTGCTCATCAGCAGATCCCTTTATGTCTATATATTCTTATTAACAAGTACAATTTTGCCTGTTTAATATATACACTTCAATGAAGGATGCAGAAGATTCTCACAAGAACAAGAATACACATTTATCAAGTAATAAAGGTCAGAAACAAACAGTATCTTATGCTTATAGGTGCATAGAATATGTTTAATAGAAAATCTATTATTAAAAAAATTAAACATCAGATTATTTAAAAAATTAAACATTACATAGAATAAATAAATAGTACAAATACAGTATTAAACTTACCATTCCAGCATGTCGCCGTCCATCTCCTTCTGTTCTCCGGTTCAGGAAAAAAGATCCGTCACATTAGTATTATGTCAAACACAATATATATATATAAAATATAAACATTATAAATTAAAAAACGTATCTGTTCCCGATGTCTTCAGCCTTCTCCCCTTCTGCCCCGGCAGGGCCCTTGATAAATCCGCACTCTAAAAAAGATAATTAAAAAAACTAACGCAGCTCCGCACTCGCGGAGCTTCCTGGCGCCAATGAGGCCTCCAGGGTCTCTTCCGGTATAAAATTGACAATGGCACCTTCCGATTGGCTTAAAAGGCTGTCAATCACATTTCAGCCAATCAGAAGGCACCATGGCGTGGGATGCACCCCTGTATCCCATTCTAATTGGCTGAAGGAACTGTCAATCTTTTTTAAACCAATCAGAAGGCACTATTGCTTTAAGCCAATCACAATGGTATACACCCCCATGGGGTGATTGGCTGAAGGCATCTGAGCCCTCTGATTTGCTGTTGTCACTGTCAATCAGACTGCAGCCAATCAAAAGGCACAGATGCCATTGTAAATTGGCTGAAAGCAATAGTGCTTCTATATAGACCCCTATTGGACAGAGGGGGTAATTATAGTCTCATGTTGCTCTGTATAGAGCCCCATAAGTTATAGGGTTAATTAATGGCTTATGGCGGTCTTTGTTGACCCCAATGAGTGACTTTGTTAATTACGGGCTCATGGGTCTCTTTATAGAGCTCCATAAGTTATAGGGTTAATTTAAGTGCTCATGGGGCACTGTTTAGAGCCCCATGAATGATGGGGTTCATTTTAGTTTTCTGGGGGAGTACTTATAGCACCCCACGGCAGGGGTTAATATTTTTAAGTGCAGGTCCTTTCAGGACTTTTACAGTCCTTTAAGGACCCGCAAGGTGGGAAATTTGAATTTGGAAATGCAGCGGGCTCACAATCTATGCTGATTGGGGACCCCCGCCGTAAGGGGTAATGTGGGGGGCTGCTGGGGTCCCTATGGACCCCTGCAGCAAGGGGTTAATGTGGGGACACATTGGGGGTCCTGATGGGGACCCGCTGCATAGAGGGGGTTCATTTTAGGTGCCGCGGCCGGGATTGGCTACTAGTGTGCGGGAAATGTAATTTTTTTTAATGCAGCGGGTCCTGATCTTTGCTGATCAGGAATTCCAGCTGCAAGGGGTTAATGTGGGGAGTCTGCAGGGGTCTCTATTGGGGCCCCTGCAGCATGGGGATGTGTTTAGGGAGCAGGGGGGAGCATCAGAAGGCTGCGTCGGGCTTCTCCAAAGCAGCACGTAGAGGCTTTTGGAGCCCTTGCTGGCACTTTTTTTGTGCCAGTAGAGATTCTTCCAAGGTGTGAGGTTCACCTCATAGATTTATGGCTGGGTGTTACTATGTAGTTCTCTCTGAGCCTATTCTCAGTAATGTACGGTAGGTCTCATTAATTAATGGATTCAGCAGGCCAGGTTATTTAACTGCTCCAATTGGGAAAGGTTGCCTTGGGAAGGGATTATTGCAAGTACCTGCTAGCTTGGGCTACCAGAAAGGGCCCCCAGGACACTGTTATCATGTGGTCCCCAAAGAAAAGATTTTGGCCCCTGACACCCCGAGAGAGAGGGGCATTTGCCATGGCCAGCTGGAGGTGGGTTGGCAATTGCACCATGGAAGCTATGCCCAAAGTTGTGTGCCTGCTCTGATTGGGGAGATGGTGTGGAGTGGGGGTACCCACAACCCCATCATCCACATAAGTGAGATCAGTGGGGATGGAAAGTCATTCAACAGGATCACTTTCCAGTCCACACTAAAACAGGGAAGCTTTTGGAAGTGGAGGGCTGTTATTACAGGCCTAAACACAAATCAGTTGGAGCAGTGGCGGAGCTAGGGAATGGAGAGCTCCGGTGCAAAACATTTCTTTGCCCCCCCCCCCCCCCCCCCCCCAAAGAATAATATTTGGAGCTGCCCGCCACCATTGGTGCAAACATTTTTTGAGAGACATTATATTGTAAAATTAGTTATATAAATTATAATTACAAAATATAATTGGGTAAGGGTCCTACATTAGTTTACATTGACAACATGATGGATGATGGTGTCTGACTGTCTACAAGTAAGCCAGTGCAATGCAAGAGAGTGTGTGCTAGGGTTGGGAGGAGAGAGACACTTAGGGCAAAGGAAACTGCCAGTGTAAAATAGAAAATAGATACTAAGAGCAAGAGGAGAGAGATCCAGGGCAAAGGAGTTAATAGAGCTCCAGGGAAATGAACTGAAGTCTATATGAGAGAGACAATGTCCCCTGGATTGGGTACCCCCCTGGAAATGTTGTGAGTGAGTGAGCAAAAAGAACCAGTGGAGGGAGAGGACCTGGGGAGGGGGATCGGATTACCCAGAAGTGGTCCCATAGGCCCATGGACTGTTTTAGATACCATAGCACAGCTGTGTGGACTGACTGGGGAAAGTTGCTCTGAGAGGAAATTGTGGCCCACATTTTGGCCCCTTGGACCTGGCCCAGCCTTGGATTCAGCAGGTCATATTATTTAACTGCTCCAACTGGGAAGGGTTGCCTTGGGAAGGGATTCTAGCAAGTACCTGCCAGCTTGGGTTACAAGTAATGGCCCCCCAGGACACTGTTACCAAGTGGTCCCCAAAGAAAAGATGTTGACCACTGCCCCCCAGGAGAGAAACGTCATTTGCCATGACCAGCTGGAGGTGGGTTGGCAAATGCACCATGGAAGCTAGGCCCAAAGTTGTGTAACCACTGGGATTGGGGACGGTGGGGAGTGGGTGGTACTGACAACCCCATCACCCACATAAGTGAGATCAGTGTGGATGGAAAGTCAGCCAACAGGATTACCTCCCAGTCCACACAAAAACAGCGAAGGGAAGATGTTATCATGCCCAGAAGGGCCCCCACTGAACTTTTGGACTATGGACTTTGTTATTCATAACAGATATTGCTAAATATTTCAATGGACATGGGACATGTTAAGAAATATGACATGATAATAATTTATGTTGGGGTCACTAGATGATGTGTATTATACAGAGCAGTGTGTGTGTGTGGCCTTATTGATACAAAGGGGAGTACATCGGCATGTTTGGTCTCTACATGCTGCATTTTCCTCATAGAGTTTAGTGAGGTGTATTGCCAGGGTATCTGGACAAAGGGGCCATCAATTGTGAGGTGCTTGATGATAAAAGAATCCAGTACAGTATGGAAAAAAGCCACAGTATTGCCATGTTCCTGCCATAAATGTATCTAACCAAACTCTCCGCAGACAGTGTGGTGCCACTAGCCATGTGTTACCTGCTAGCATGGGTCAGTCCCTGAATGTGTAGATAAGAAGAAGTAAGGTACTAAAGAGGGAGACCATGGGTATCTAATTACCCCCCCAGAGAGTATAGGAAGCAGGAAGGAGAGCATATGGTGAAATATGAGACATTCAGTCTCCTGAGTTTAGGGGAGGTAGGCAGCTAATAACCCTGGCCTCACAATTTTTTAAACATATGGTAAGATTAATAAATCTTTTGGGATTGGTTATTTTTCCTGTTTCTCCATGATTAATGTGCTGATCTGAAATGCTTGGTGCCAAGAAGAATATCAAAGTCACAACCTGCAGATTGCTCCTATAAGCTACAGTAGGAGAATTAGAGATGTACTGAGCCCCAACTCTGGGTCGTGACAGTAACTCTAATAAGAGCTTTGGTGATAGAACAAACAAATGCAAACCAATGATTCAGAGAACTCTACTGAATAAGCTCACAGAACAAAATGTGTTAAATTCTTCTGTAGTCTGAGAGCATGTGCACAGAATTTATAGACATGCCAATTGCTTACCATGAAACTGTGCTAGGTCCCTGCACCTACTACCAGTTTACTTGGTTTACTATGTTGTTCTGATCACTTACCCTATCTTTACTTGTCAAGCAGTAATAAAATACCTGTAAATAAAGCAGTTCCAACTTTGCATGAGTCTATTTCCTGTTAATATTTTGGTTGCAACTTCCATGCCTCTAACAAAGACGGGGACTGAGAACAATGATGTAACAGTTATATCTATAAATTGTGATAAAATGCAGTGAAATTGATATCAAACTACTTAGAAAATAAACTTTTGTTTACAAATAGTAAAAAAGTTCTAAAAAGTATTGTGTTACAACTTGTCATGGAAAGTCAGAATTAGGTAAGTATATTTTGTAGGAGGAAAACTATGTTAAGTAAAAGCTCAAACTCTATTGCTTTTTACCTACTACATATAATCTATAATGTCTACTCCTCATTAGCTAAATACCAAAGGATGCCTTGACTTCTTGATGAAGGATCTTCTTATTGATGTTCATACAGACCAGGAAAAAATACATGCTATTTGGATTTGGATATGTTATCATATAGGTATGTCATAATTGTGGGATGATATGTAATATTTTGAAGAAAGAGCAGAAGCTTATTAGTTTGACTTCCAAACAACACATCAAAAGGTTAGAGTATTCTAAAAAGTCTTGAACATCTATACACTAGAATATCTTGTACAAATGACACATTTGTGAAATATAATATTACACACTCTAAAATAATATGTTATTTTAATGAGAGTATTTTTACACAAAAATCATCATTTGAAGTTACCATATGCCCTCTGAGCTCAGTAGAGCAAAACATCAGTGACTGCTCAGTATAGCCGTCTTAGTAGTGCTTGTACTTCTATTGAAATAATGTACTATATTAATAATCCTTATATGAGGATGTGCAAACTTTCTTACTGTTTTCTATTTAATGTTCTTTGTTTTTTTTTATCAGTTGCTCCTTTATAAAATGAGTTACATACTACTGCTATTGTAAAATGTTGTTGAATTGTGAAGAACTACTACCATGTTCTCTAAATCTTACCTTTCAAATGGCTGATATTGTAAAACAAAACTGCCAGTCTAAGGTCCGAATGATTTTGAATTCTATATCAGAATTATTTAATTTAATGATTTTCCTCATACCTGAAATTGGTCTGGAAATTGTCAGGAACCTAGTAATGGCATTTACTCATTTAAAATCACTTATCTAAAGAAATATCAATTTTAACAGCAAAACAAATCTAGTTATTAGAAGTTTTAACTAGAGAGGAAGAATTCTGCGCAATTTTAAATAAGACACCATTTTTTGCCTGTTCAAAAAATGATCAAGCTCATGTTTATGTTCTGAATGATATGACAACTTGCAACGTTTCTGTGTAGCTGCTATTGATCAGTAAAGAAGATGTTAAAGTAACTTTATTTTAATTAGTATTATAAGTGTTTAAAAGCTCTATCTTTTCTGCATAAAATCATACAATTTGTACTGCATTCATGGGCTGCAGAGGATCTATTTGTAAGACTTTAGACATCAAAAGCAGAGCTTTAAAGCACTTCTTAATAATATAAAGTACACAAAAGTAAAGACAAACATTAATATATTATATTCCTTGTGAAATCCAGAAACCTTCCATATCCCTTTAACTGATATTTTATTTACTTGCATGATACTTTTTAAAATAACTTTGGTATTTTCTATCAGTCAAACGACTTATCCAAGTGACATCTTACGCACCAGGAAGGGCGTCCTACCTGTGTCTATTTTAACTTATCTACAGCTCTATTTTAACTTACCAACAGTTGTCCCATAGGACCAGCGCAGTGTCAGTGCATGATAGCCCACCCCCATTACTGAGTATGCTCAGTCTGATGCAGAGCATAAACTAATCTATATAAATATAATATATATATATATATATATATATATATATATATATATATATGTATATATATAGAATATATCCTATATAAATATAAATATATATATATATATATATATGTATATATATATATATATATATATATATATATATATATATGACCAGGTTGATTACCTGGGTATTGAGGGATGGGCCCTCTCCTGTCCCCGCCTCTTCCTGTGGGTGGGGCCTTGTCTGTCCTTTAATAAGCTCTTCCGGCCAACCTCTTCCTTGCACACTTTAGTTCACTTTTTCATCTTTGCCTGGAGGGAGTTTCTCGACACTTATTTGTCTTTTGGCTTCACCAAGCCATGCTTTGGCCCTTATCTACATAGCAACAAGTTTACATGTGCAAAGTAAATCTCTTTTATCAAGATGCACATTTTTGGCCCTTTTATTACCGATTGTGGCTCTTATCTACTAGACAGCAACTTTGTCTATGCCCAAGGTAAGTCTTTCATCACCAAGTGGCTCTCAACAAGCCCTATTTGCAGATTTGGCCCCTTTTTCTATTATGTTTTGTGCGATATCTACCAAGTGCAGCCTTACTCATGTCAAGATAACACCATTTCCATGCGGCTCAATCATGACCTACAGCGTAGATTTAGGCCCATATTTACTAAAGCAGCTATATTGTTCATGTCAAAAGTAACACTATTTTTCATCGCCACATGGCTTCAACAAGCTCTATTGTGCAGATCTAACCATATCTAGTGTCCTTGCCCACATCCAGGACACACCTTTTTTCTCATCATGAAGCTCAGGATGGATTATACACAAGAAATGTTTAAAAAGGTAATGGATTGTAAGAGTTAAGCCTTTGTGGGCACATTTGCATGTCCCAGCCCAGGTTCCCAGAATGCAATGTGTTAACTGTATTCTTTGGCATTCTGGACAGGAAACACGTTTTTTTACTTGTTTTAAATGTTCAAATGTGAACACAAATGTACTATTAATTTAATGTACTACTGTACGGTGGAGGGCTTCTATCACTTTTTTGCCCACCATAAATTATGAATTATATGATTTACTGAGGCAGACTTGGAGTTCCCTGGAATATAATATTCTGTAATGGAAGAAAAATGCTTTTTTTTTTTCAGATTTTCAGTCCATTGGTGAGCCCTCAAAATGGACAGGGTAATGTCTCAGGAGTATATTCTAATCCTGATGAAGTATATTGTTTAAGTAGTGATAAATTCTCAAACCTTTCTTTATCTCTGCAATTATGGACACAAGGATTTTTGAAAAAAAACAGAGGGACCCTCCATGCTCTCGCTTGGTCTCTGGAATAGGCTCCTCAAGAAGGCTGCCATGAAGTATTCCTAAAATTCCTGCCATAACTCCATCTTGTTCTTCTACCCTGAGGCATAAAATTCCTATTTGCCCCTTGGTCTTTTTCACATAGCATCAACCAAACAAGTTAACTTCATGAAAAAGAATATTGCATAAAACTATTGTTGAAGATGAGTCGAAAGACCATAATCTAAACCACAATGCCCTTCTGACTGAGACTGTCATGGCTAAATATTTGCTGGAAAAGTCAACCAGGTCTACAGCTGTCTCCTAAGTAAATACAATAGATCTTTTGATTTCATATAAAGCCTTGGTTATAATATGCTTATCCACATCATTAAGTATAGCAGCTTCTTTACTAGTAATCCAAGCCTGCATAGCTTTTGAAACAATAGTTAAAGCAACAGCAGGCCAGAATATAACTCCAGCCACCAGATAGGTCTTCTTAATGTCATTCTCTATCCTGAGATCAATAGGATTCTTAAATACACTACCTTCTAAAAGGTAAATAAATCTTCCTTTAGCCAAGCGCTCCACAGGAGCATAAACACAAGGGGCCTCATTCAATTGAGCCCTCGGGAGATCTGGGCGTCCATAAGGGAGCCCATACGTTCATTTGCTGTTCAATTGTCGTCTTTTTGCGTTAATGATGAGGAAAGTGATGAAAGACATAATTAATTGCACAACAGTCTCAAGCTCGCAAATCGGCAATCAAAAATAATTAAATGTTATGTTTCATTTCAGGGTTTAATCGATCTTGGGTATCAATGAGTTAATACATATCAAGCCACCCACATGGACTAGAACAGTATTGGCATTCATTTTCATAATTCTGTGACTTGTGGTATTGCATGTCTGATCGCATATCGGACCCCCGAACCTAATTGAATGACATGTAACCTCCATGTTTTACTGCCATAATGGTGATGGTCTCATTTTCTATTGGGAGTTACGGGCTTGCTTAATTGATCATGTTCCCACCCTCAAATTCTACATACGAGTGCATGGTTTATGGTTTAGGCTTTAGGCCTGTAACTTTCGGGCTTGTTCAATTGAATAGCAGCAGCGTGTAGCCCGCAAGTTGCGGGCTTGCAATTGAATTAGGCTCAATGGATCCTATCCAAAGCATTACCCTTAGACTCGGAAAAGAGACAGAGCTTGGCTAGGCAACCAAAAACAGAAAATGTGTTACTAGGACAATGCCACTCTCTCACTATAATATCTTATATGTTCTTGACCTATGGAAAGTTAGCCATATTTTTATGTAGAGAAGGATAAAGCAGATCAGACAGAGTAGAATCAATTACTTCACCTTCCAGATAGACGTCTTTCCTGACCGCATATACTAATGGTTCTACCATATTCTGCGCATTTCTCCTCAGGGTAATTCTTTTCATCACATTCTTCCATTTCTTCACATTGAAGAAATATTTCTGCGATAGAATCATCATGATTAGTAGAGTAGCCTTCAACTGGATCCTCTGAGGTACATTCACCTGTCTCCCAAATCTCAAACTGAGGCCTGGGTCTTTTTCTGACTTGTGAAGCCTAAGTAAGTCCAAATGCCACAAGCATTCCAATTAAGGATATCTGTAGATATTGAGGCAGAAATCTGAACAGCTAAAATAATGAAATAATTATCTAATGTGTGTTTATGACAGGCCAGGCAGGATCCAGGAATTTGAAAAATATAATCAAATATATAATCATCCAAAATTATTTTCTTTATTTATGTGTATAGTGCTTTAAAGAAAATAAACTTACCTAGTAGTCTTAGCCTTAGGCAGCTTATTTTAAGGCAGGACGCTTACCAGAGAAAACACAGCAAAAGGAAAATAGAAAACAATTCATCATTGTTTTCCCATATGTAAGAAATTAACCAATAATTAAATAATTAATGTATAATTTCTACAAATAATAAGTTTTTTTGGACAAATCAATAAACAAGCATACAATAGGAAAATTAAAAAGGATATATTTTACATAAATGAATATACGGTTACACAATGGGTTTTCGACATACAGATAGACAGTAGGGATAAAATTATATTTCCAAAAAGTTACTTATATGAATATACTACATTATTACTAGACACTACACCAAAAGTCAGCAATATCTTCAGACTCCATGTCTTTAGGCCTCAGGTCACACCACGGCATGGCTACTGCTCAGCTGGGCACTCCTCTGGATTGCTCTTCTAGACACCTCTTCATGGACACACACACACTCCTAGACTTAGACTTAAAACTCTCTGGACTTTGTATATCTTTCTTGGACACTCTCCCTTGATATGTGACTGTTCATCTCAACTGAAATCATCTCACCTCCCCTCAAACTACATAAAAACTCCATAAATGGGAAACTCACACACACAGATGTCCCATTGTTTACATATAAACACTCTGGACCAAGAGACCTCTTATTATGTTGTCTATATGATAGATGCAGGAGTCCACCACACCCAACTGTTCTTTTGTTTGCCCATAAACAACCTCAGGCATAAGCCATTTGTTACAGTATTATTGGAATAGATAGTCACACCTCAAGTTTCTCAGGGCACAGTTTGTTTGTGATAAGTTGGTTGTGACGGAACCCCTTTTTTTAGATCATCACTTATAAAGATTTATACAACTACATATATTTTATAAGATACACTTATTAAAGACACAATGTTTAAAAATGATCACTGTATAAGTCATATCTTTCACATAGAAAACAATGTAGAAAAGGAAAATCATCTTAAAAAACATGAAATAAAAATAATTATTAACCTTATTTGTAACGAGCCAACATATTCCGTAGCACTGTACAGGGGATAAGCATAAGGAAGAATACAATGTTAACAAACTGCAGAGAATTGGAGGGCCCTGTTTTGAGCTTAGAATCTTTGTAGAAAGTACTTTTTTCCAAGACACCCTACAGGATTTTAAACTTGCTACTTACAATCTAAAAGGAATGGAAGAGGGATAAACCTTGGAAAGAACAGATAGGGAGTAAAAAAGGTGAGGAAGGAAGTGGAAGTTTACTTAGGTAGGGAGGTATTTGACATTGTGAGGTGAATGGCTCTAGTTTGTAATATATTATCTGTCCCTAGTGGTTAGATAATGTAACCTGCTAGTGGAAATGTCAGATCAGGCCCTGGGTTAGGAGATAGATCTCCAGAAACCAGAAGGAGAGAGAGAGAGAGAGAAGGGAGGTGGGAATGGTACTTGCAGAAGAGCCTGTGAGCTTTAGAAGAGGGAGGAGATAGTGAATGGAGGAAGGAGAGTAGCTCATGGGATCATAAAAGAGGAGGGGAGAGTATGGAAGGTGAGATGGTTATGTTGGTGACATGATGTGGAAAACTTGAGAGGAAGAGGCTGAGTAAAAGGCAGGAGGTTAAGAGGATGGAGAAGACAGGAGGAATCATTGTGTAAAGGTATAATTAGGAATAGCTAGTGGGTGTTCCTAATTGATCAACTGAAAGAAGTTTGTGTGACAAACAGGGGCGGGTGGAAGGGGATTGTTTTGCAATTCAGATAGATCAGAGCAGGGCAGGAGTGAGGACTGCTGAGAGAGGGGAAACTGTTAGTAATCAGGGAGTCATTCAAAGAGAAACAGGATGTTATCAGAGTGTGATAGGGAGGGGTTGGGGGTAGGTTTGAACAAAGAGAGATGGAGGAGGGGTTACAGAGAAAACTATAGAATGAAATTAGTCTAAAATGTAACAATGTCCCCAAAAATAGTGACAGATAAATGCAAAATAATATTAATAAAAGTGCAGATGGTATAGATGGCTGAAGTAAATTTAGCCCCTTCAAGCGTCTTCAATATACCTTAGAAATAGGGTTGTTTTGCAGTTCAGATAGATCAGAGCAAGGCAGGAGTGAGGTCTGCACAGAATGGGAAAACTGTAAGTAAACAGGGAGTTATTTAAAGAGAAACAGGATGTTATTAGAGTGTGATAGGGAGGGGTTGGGGTAGGTTTGAACAAAGAGAGGAGGGGGAGGGGTTACAGAGAAAACTATAGAATGAAATGAGACTAAAATGTAACAATGTTCCCAAAAATAATGACAGATATATGCAAAATAATATTAATAAAAGTGCAGATGGTATAGATGGTGGAAGTAAATTTAGAGAAAACTATAGAATGAAATGAGTCTAAAAAGTAACAATGTATGTGTGTGTATATATATATATATATATATATATATATATATACAGTATATATATATATATATATATATATATATATATATATATATATATGTATGTATATATATATATGTGTGTATATATATATATATATATATATATATATATGTGTGTATATATATATATATGTATGTGTGTATATATATATATATATATATATATATATATATGTGTATATATATATATAATCGTAAAAAGAAAAAAATATGCAAAAAGATGGTGCTTAACACCTATAATCAATACATTTAAAAAAAAAAAGGAAAAAAAGAGTTTTCCTTCCTTGTAGCAGGAGTCTCTAGGGAGTCATAAAGATTACTAAAAGGGATTTGTCTCTATGTTATAACTAGAAATATACATGTATAAGGATTCCAGGTAACGCCCAGCATTACTCATATGCCCTTATATCCTTCTAATGAAGTCCTCATACATCTGTTAGGATAATCATAGGACTTATCTATATCAAAAATGTATGAAAAATAATGAAAATACTAATGGCAAAAAAAGGGGGAAAATGAAAAAAATATAGAAAAAATAGAAAAACACTCTATATATACAATTATATTAATAAATAGAAAAAATAGGCAATAGGCTTCTTATAGAGTACTGAAGTACAAAAAGGTAAGCGTTATAAAAGGAATGGTGAACAGTACACCATTGCATAGCGTGAAATACGCTTGCTGGCTCATTGAAGGAATAATTCCTGCTCTAAAACATCTTACCTTGTGACTCCTAGTACATACCAAAATGCTCCACACGCTCCAAAAATAGAACGGAAGGATAGGAGGGTAACAAGATGCGTCTAATGCCTTCAATATATAAGAAAAAATAAAAAAAAATAGCCGACCGGTTTCGATAGTTACAGCACTATCTTTTTCAAGGCACATAGGCCCTCATTCAATTGCAATTTGGCCAATTGAATAGGGATCTAAATAAGCACATATTTTTTTAAGAAGTTTTTAGTTAGTAAACATCTATCCAAAAGCAAGGTTTTCATTAACTAAAAACTTCTTTAAAACATATATGCTATGTGCTTATTTAGACCCCTATTCAACTGGCCAAATTGCAATTGAATGAAGGCCATAGAGTGTATGGGTGCTTTTGAATTTCGCAGGTCTTTTTATATTAATCAAGCTCCGCCCATCTGGGCATTTCTTGTACGTTGGTTCACGCCCCTCATGGGCGTATTTGTTATTTCACGCTAATAATTGCTTTCATTGCTTCCTGCTTCAGCATCTGTATCCCTCCTGCGTGATGACGCTTGTTCTCTGGTATAGCCTCAGCAGTCTCCTCTATATCAAGGCATGCCAGAACCAACGCAAGATTTCGATCAAGACCAGAATGGATTTTTTTTCCCCTTATATTCAAATAACTTTATTGTTCCTTAATCGGACAGCGCTATTTATTGCTAAATAGAATATATCTTATTGTTTCTACTACTGCTATTTTCTTAGAAGAAACAATGCCCTACTCGGCTCCTGCTTTCGAAAGAAAAATAAAACTCCACTTCTAAGGAAATAATAGTGAAATATTATATTCTTTGTTTTATGCAATATATACAATAGAAGAATATTATATTCTATTATATTTGTATCTTATTATTTAATAAATGTATTTTATATTTTTGAAAAAAAATAATTTTGTTGCTTGAAGAATAACTTCTATTTCAGGAATTTGTATATAGATCAATATAATCTTGTCAATCATACATCCTTTATTCTAGAACTTATATTATTAGATAGAGATCTAATAATTGATTCCTTCAATATACATCTTTAACAAATTGGTTTAAATGAATGGACTAAAAGTGAACCCTTCATTGAGACCCCATGGGCCCTGGGCTCCCATTAAGTAGATCCATTTGCACTCCTCTTGCATCAATCTTTGATCCATGTTTCCTCCTCTTATGGATGCTTTTATATTATTGATGATATGGAATTCCAGTCATTTAGTGTCCCCTTGATGGTAAAGTCTGATGTGTCTTGAGATTGGTGTATCTAACTTATTAGTTATAGAAGACACATGTTCCAATATTCTTCTCATTTGTCTTATAGTTTTACCTACGTATAATTTTTTACATTTGCATACTATTATGTATATAACGTGTAGATAAACAGTTGTAAAATGAATTCAATGTGAATTCTTTATTCGTACAAGGATGATGGAAGGATTTTTCGGGTTTGATGTATTCACATGCCTTACAGTTTCCGCATCTATAGAGGCCTTTGGTCTTTGCAAGCCAATTCTTTGAGAAAAGGATTTAGGTGAACAACAATAATAGGGGTCTCCTCATGTAAATTAGGGATGGCTAATATATAGCTTCAATATCCATAAATTTATAAACATAAGGAATAACTAATGTGATCAGCAGTGTATAATATAGAGAAATACATAGAGAAAAGAACAGACACCTTTAAATTCTAATCACAAGTAATTAACCCCTCCTGCCATAAAAATAGGCATGTATATGATCATATTGAAAAAGAAGGATGGAATTGATATGTTAAAATATAACTTTTATTTACAAAAAAATAATAAAAATTGTATATACAATATGAATACGAAATGATCCAATTGATTATATAATGGCTTCTGTCAATAAGTAATTTGTTAAATCAATAGTCATATGAATTGCTGACAGATATTGCCAAATATATATAACTCATTGTGGGTGCCAAATATATCATTAGGTAGCCAAAAAATGTCTATACATATATACATAAATAATCAAATAAATTGTATAGTGGCATCTATCATTAAATAGGTTGCTGAATCAATAGTTGACAGATATTGCCAAATATACATAATATGAAGGTACCAAATATATCATTAAGATAGCCAAACAAAGTCTATACATATAAGTATGTTGAGAGGGCTGAAGTGGAGACAGAGGGGACAAAAATAAATTACTGTGGCCCTATCTAACACTTATAGTGGAAGGCCCTGAAGAGAAATCTATGGGGACCCACTATTTATCCCCTATCCCTCACAGAAATCTAAGTCCTACACTACAGATAGCTAGGACTAGTCCCCTCTGCTCCACTTACCTTATAGCCCAAGTAACAGACTTGCACAACAAGGCACAATGAAAAAAGGCTCAGAGACAGCGTGCACACGCTGTTAGTGACATCATCACCAGGCAACCCACAATGCAGCTGATCGACGCATGCGTTTCGCGAACTTCCGCTTCCTCCAGGATCAGTGTCATAGGAATAATAGTCTGGGTCTTTTATAGCTCCCAGCCAAGTTCATGTGCAAAAAAAAAAAAAAAAAAAAAAAAAAAAAATGGAAACTCATGGCAAATGGAGTAGGTCCTGTAAGGACAATAAAGCATTAAAACAGCATATTAATGAAAGTGACATATTACTTGCTTAGATATGAAAAAATAATAATGCAAAGAACAAATGTAATGTGTTCTATATAATAATAAACTGTCTATATAATTTGACAGTTGCTAATGCCATATGAATGTAAAAAAATAATAAATGATTTTGCATTATCATGGTTACTGGAATATACTAAAAATTTTTTTTATAACATCTGGTCTAATATACATTTATTCCATATTAGACATTTGCTTAATATGAATATATAACTTATATCCCTGAAGCATCGATATAATTACTGAGACCCCTAGTTGATTTATGGTCAAATTTTGGAATAAAAGGTCCTTAAAGATAAATATAAAATTATGGAGATCTAAACAAATCTACATATATCTCTAAGACCTGATAAGGTCAAATATTAGAGTCACGGAGTTTTATCCAATCAATTGTCTATGACAAAAAGTTATGAATTATATGTCAGTATAATCTGATTCTAGATATATACCCCAAAATTATTATATTCATTAAGACCATTAGGTGAAACTGTATCAAGTATCGAAATCCATTTTGTTTCAGCTTTTAAAAGCTCCTGTTCAAGATCTCCTCTCCTAATACCCAAGGAAATTTTCTGGAGCACCCAGCATCGTAATTTGGGTTTGCACTTATGTACTTCATGGAAATGTCTGGCCACTGATGTTAATTTTTTTCCATTGGTAATGTCCCTAAGGCTGTTACAAATGTTGCGAATATGTTCGCCCACTCTTTTTTTAAGAGTACGTGACGTGATCCCAATATATCTCAATGGGCAAGGGCATTCAAGACAATAGATTACACCTTGGGATCCACAATTGAACAGCCCTTTTAAGGGTATAATTCTAGTTAACTTCTTTTTTGTTCGTGAAGAAGCTTTTTACCAGTTTGTCTCCTAAATTAGTACCTCTTCTGTATGTAATGTTGGGGTAGTCTGGTAAAACGTTTCTTAGCGCTTCATCCTCATTTACAAGATGCCAATGTTTCTTAATAATATCCTTGACTTGTTCGCTATCTGTTCCGTAGGACAGGATACATCTAATGTTTTCAGCCTTCTTTTTAATTTGTTTCTTGAACAGTAGTTCTGTTCTATCCTTGTTTAATGACTTTTTATATGCTTTTTTTAGGATTCTGTACGGATAACCTCTATTTCTCAGTCTTACTTTTAATTCGTAAGCTTTTGATTTAAACTCATCCAATGTATCACAATTTCAGCGAAGTCTCAAGTACTGACCAATCGGTATGCTCGATTTTTGTGATATTGGGTGTTGGCTTGTCCATGCCAATATCGTATTTGTTGATGTTTCTTTCCTAAATAAAATGGTATGAAGTTTGCCTTTATCTGATTTCATGATCTTTAAAACCAAAAAGTTAATTTCCTTTTCATCTGCTTCCCATGTCAATTTAATATTCATACTGTTTTTATTTAATTCAATCACAAAGGCTCCTAGTTCCTTTATACTTCCTTCCCAACATATTAGGACGTCGTCAATATATCTCTTCCATAGCAGGATTTTATCTGTATCCACTTCATCACAGAAGACTCTTGTATTCTCCCACATACCTAAGAAGAGGTTTGCATAGCTTGGTGCGCAACTTGTACCCATTGCTGTACCCCTTTTTTGATGGTACCATTTACCATGAAAAATGAAGAAGTTCTTTGTAAGAACAAACTCCAAAAGATTTAAGATGAATTCATTTTTTGTCTTATTTTTTGAGCTTCTCATATCAAGATAGTATTTAACAGCTCTTAAGCCTTGATCATTTGGAATACTAGAATAGAGTTGTTCGACGTCTACTGTCCCTAATATAGAGGTAGGGGGTAGTTCTAGTCCCTCTATGTTTTTCAGTCTATCCATTGTGTCTTCTATGTGGGAAGGTAAACTTTTCACAATTTCTTTAAGTTGTTGGTCGATAAATTGGCTGACTTTTTCTGTTAAACAGTTCTTACTTGAGACGATTGGTCTGCCTGGGATCGGAATACGTTTTTTACGCACTTTCGGTAGTGCATAAAAAGTGGCTGCCGTTGGGTCTTTCGGGAGAAGATTCATAATTTGCTCTGGTAATAATTCCATCTTCCATCGCTTTTAGAAGGAGAGCTTGTAATTCTGTAAAGTATTGCCATGTTCTTATATATATGTGTGTATATATATATGTATGTGTGTGTGTGTGTATATATATATATATATATATATATATATATATAAATATATATACCGTATCTACTCGAGAATAAGACAAGTTTTTCAGCCCTTTTTTTAAGGCTAAAAAGGGCCCCCTTGGCTTATACTCGAGTCACTCCCCCCCCCCCCCCCGTGTCCCTCTAACCCCCCTGTGTCTCTGTAACCCTCCCATGTCTCTCTAACCCCCATTGTCTCTCTAACCCCCTGTGTCTCTCTACCCCCCGTGTACCTCTAAACCCCTGTGTCTTTTTCCCTCCCTCCCTCCTCATCCTCAACCCCCCCTCCTCATCCTGGTGGAGCGGAAGAGCAGCTGCAGATGGAGGTAAGTGAGGGGAAAGGGAGAGGGGGAGGTATTTAGATGTGTAAAGTGAAGAGGGGGTTTAGGATGAGGAGGGGTTTTTAGGATGAGGATGGCGGGGTTTAGGATGAGGATGGGGGTTTAGGATGGGGAGGGTTTAGGATGAGGATGGGGAGGGTTTAGGATGAGGATGGGGAGGGTTTAGGATGAGGATGGGGTTTGAGGGTGAGGATGGGGGGTTGAGGATGGGGGGTTGAGGAGGGGAGTTGAGGCTGAGGAGAGAGAGGTTGAGGAGGCAGGTTTAGGATGAGGATGGGGGAGTTGAGGCGGGAGGTTTAGCATGGGGATGGGGGGTTGAGGAGGGAGGTTTAGGATGAGGATGGGGGGTTTGAGGATGAGAATGGGGGGGTTGAGGATGGGGTGTTGAGGTTGAACAAGAGGGGTTGAGGAGGGAGGTTGAGGAGGGAGTTTAGGATGAGGATGGCGGGGTTGAGGTTGAAGAAGGGGGTTGAGGAGGGAGGTTGAGGAGGGGGTTTAGAATGAGGAGGGGGTTAAGGGTGAGGAGGGAGGTTGAGGAGGGAGGTTGAGGATGAGGAGGGAGGTTGAGGATTCGGAGGGAAGATGAGGAGGGAGGTTGAGGATAAGGAGGGGGGTTGAGGAGGGGGGCTGAGGAGAGTGTTTAGGATGAGAAAGGTGGTTTAGGATGAGGAGGGTGGTTGGGGATGAGGATGGGGGGTTGAGGTTGAGGATGGAGGGTTAAGGATGAGGAGGGGGGTTGAGGATGAGGAGGAGGGTTGAGGTTGAGGAGGGGGGGTTGAGGTTGAGGAGGGGGTTGAGGTTGAGGAGGGGGTTGAGGATGAGGAGGGGGTTGAGGGTGAGGAGGGGGGTTGAGGAGGGAGGTTGAGAATGAGGAGGGAGGTTGAGAATGAGGAGGGAGGTTGAGAATGAGGGGGGGTTGAGGAGGGTGATAAGGGAGGGGGGAAGAGACACAGGGAATGGAGAGGGGTGGAGAGACACAGGGAAGAGAGAGTGGTGAAGAGACACAGGGGAGGGAGACGGGAGAAGAGACACAGGGGAGAGAGGGGACACAAGAAAAGGGCACACAAGAGGGGGACATAGAGGGCACAAGAGGGACACAGGGGGCCGCACATTTACCACCCTCGGCTTATACTCGAGTCACTCATGTTTCCCAGTATTTTGTGGTAAAATAGGTGCCTCAGCTTATACTCGGGTCGGCTTATACTCGAGTATATACGGTATATATATATATATATATATATATATATATGTGTGTGTATATATATATATGTGTGTGTGTGTGTGTATATATATATATATATATATGTGTGTGTATATATATATATCACATATATAGTTGTGAGCATGCGGAGGGCAGTGGGCGAGGGCCTCAGTTGCTGGCATGGAGCGCTCCTTGCCAGCAACTGCGACCCTCGCAAACTTTACGTCGCAACGCAAACAACACGACACACCAACTACGACCCCCGCAAACTTTATCTCGCAACGCAAACAACATACGAGACACGTTAACACATATTACGACCTCGCAACACTCGGACGCAACTCGCGAACATTACAAAATTCAAAACACAATAAATACACACAGCACATACATAAAAAGCTTACCTACAGCAAGAGGGAGCATCCAGGACCTCAAAAAAAAACAACTTACACCTTCATTTCACTCAAAATAAAAGAGTTTAGACACTAAAAAATTTGCTAAGCGACAGAAAAAATGGCTGCCGAACAAAACGAAAACAAGGCTACACACGCAAACACCATACGAGACACGTTTGCACATATAACGACCTCGCAAAAATCGGCCGCAACCCGCGAACATAAAAACATTTAAAACACAAGAAATACACACAACACATACATAAAAAGCTTACCTACAGCAAGAGGGACCATCCAAGACCTCAAAAAAGCAACTTACACCATCATTTAAATCAAAATAAAAGAGTTTAGACACACAAAAAAATCGCTAAGCGAGAAAAAAAATGGCCGCCGAACAAAACGAAAATGAGCCTACAGCACTCTCAACACGCAAAACACAACAAGAAACTCGCACAAAACACCTACAGGTATTCCACTAAGACGCATACCACACATTACCCGCCATTTTCCGCCAATGCGGAAGTACACGACTATGCTAACGGTTTAGTCTCGCGCACGCACAGTCTTACACTGCATACATTCAGCACGCTTACACAGAAGCTCCACACCACTAATGCTGCAGCAACATCAAAACAGATTGCAGCTCTTCAACACAATGCTTCAAAATAGGTAAAGTATATTAATTTATTAATGTATTACATATTTCATTATTACACACCAAACAGCATTAGCTACCTTACAATTTCATTGCCGTAATTTTTTGACGGGCAATTCTCTAGTAGATATATATTTGTATGTATGTATGTGTGTGTTTATATGTATGTATGTATGTATGTGTGCGTGTGTATATATATATATATATGTATATATATATATATATATATATATATATATATATACATATAAATAAAATGTATGTCTATATGCCAACTTATTTAGTTTTTAATTGTGTGTCCGTGTCTTGGAAACAAGCACTATGTGCATTTGATTATATGCTCAAAAAGGTGTTAAGTTTGTTTTTTGCCATGTACTAAACCCCTGTACAGCGCTACGGAATATGTTGGCGCAATATAAATAAAGATAATAATAATAATAATAATTTCTATTACATATTAAATATATATATACTAGGAAATTGCCCGTCAAAAATAAGAGGAATAATATTGTAAGTCTGGCAATGCTGTTTGCCACACAATGTGAGGCTTTTGATCCTCTAAGTACCTTTGGTGCCTTCGGTGTTTAACTCAGGATGAAGTCAGAGAACAAAAACAAAAAACAAAAAAATATATATATATATATATACACCCTCCAACATTCATGATTGTAAATATATATGTGTGTTTATTGATTTTTCTATTTTTTTTATTTTTTGTTCTCTGCCTTCATCCTGAGTTTGGTTACAGCTCTATGGTTCCTTAGATGTTAAACTATTACGACCCCAATTTACTTACTCTGGTCTGCACCCCCACACACTTGCACGGCTGGCTGATCAGAACATTATTTGTTAATCCTGGAATTTTTTGCTGTATTTGTGAATCTATAATTAGTATTGACTCTGACTCGACAAAGAGAGGAACGCTCTCGAAAGCTCATCATGAAACCTATGAATATGTTTGTCCAATAAAAAAGGTATAACTTTATACTGTAATACTCTGATTATTCATATATATATATATATATATATATAAATATATATATAAAAATGGTAAATTAGTAAATATATGGGTCAAAGCATTTATGGGAGAGACAATCTGCTCCCTGGTACTGGCACTCAAGTGGCCAAATCTGGTAATGCATTTTTGCGTTTAATTTTGTTATATTTTGTGTCCCCTAAATGTAACATTTTTAGGCACTACAGTATAAGTTAACCCTATATATTAATGTATTTTAATCTGCTGATTTAATGAAATGGTGAGCACGTCTTCCATTCATGGGAATTTATAACAAGGTAACCTGAAATTTGTATTATTTCTCTTCTAGTATTGCAGGTGTACAATGCAAGACAGTAAGTGGGTTTGCAAAAGGTGCAGGATACGAGTGCGTGTGTGAGTGTGTGGATATGTGTGTGTGTATACATATATATATATATATATATATATATACATATATATATATATATATATATATATATATATATATATATATATGTGTATATGTGTACATGCCTACATATATTTATATATCACATATACAAACTTACATATACCCACATAGACAGTGGTAGAGAAATTACACAAAAATAAAGAATTTAGGATCCATGTCATAGTCACTTATTGCCAACAACTTTATAACTTCCCATCTGCTGATTCCTCTCCAGCCATTTCATACCCTCACTCTGTTTTGCAGCCTTTCTGTCTCTCCCCTGTTGTTCCAGGAAGTACCTCGATAGCTCCCTATCGCTTCCTTCCTGCCCCTCCTCCACACTCTCTGCATGGGGAGGCAGAGCTGTATAGTTACAAGTGCTATTGGAGAGACCCACGCTGCATTAATCAAGTGAGTTATTGCAATATTGAGGCTCCGCTTGTAGACTAATGCCTAAATCGACTAATGGAGGATCCTGGCCAGTGCACAGGCCCGTCTGAAGTTTGCCAATGAACATCTGAATGATTCAGAGGAGAACTGGGTGAAAGTGTTTTGGTCAGGTGAGACCAAAATCGAACTCTTTGGCATCAACTCAACTCGCCGTGTTTGGAGAAGAAGGAATGCTGCCTCTGACCCCACGAACACCAGCTCCACCGTCAAACATGGAAGTGGAAACATTATGCTTTGGGGGTGTTTTTCTGCTATGGGGACAGAACAACTGCACCGCATGAAAGGGACAATGGAGGGGCCATTTACCGTCAAATCTTGGGTGAGAACCTCCTTCCCTCAGCCAGGGCATTGAAAATGGGTCGTGGATGGGTGTTCCAGCATGACAATGACCCGAAACTCACAGTGGCTCAAGAAGAAGCACATTAAGGTCCTGGAGTAAGCTAGCCAGTCTCCAGACCTTAATTACAAAGAAAATCTGTAAAGGGAGCTGAAGGTTCGAGTTGCCAAACATCAGCTTCAAAACCTTAATGACTTGGAGAGGATCTGATAAGAGCAGTGGGACAAAATCCCTCCTGAGATGTGTGCAAACCTGGTGGCCAACTACAAGAAATGTCCTACCTCTGTGATTGTACTTGATGGCAAAACCCTTGTTGCCAAAGTCAAAGGGGTCAAATACTTATTTCACTCATTGACCTGCAAATCAATTTATAACTTATTTGACATGCGTTTTTCTGTTAGTTTTTTTGTTTTGTTATTCTGTCTCTCACTGTTAAAATAAACCTACCATTAAAATTATAGACTGATCATTTATTTGTCAATGAACAAACATTCAAAATCAGCAGGGGATCAAATACTTTTTTCCCTCACTGTAAAGAATGTGAAACTTCTTGAGAAAAAAGTTGGTTGCACATCCAATGCAGGATTCTTCAGAGATGCATGGAAAAATAGGTTGAAGAACCAAGATATAAAAAATTAGGTATGAAAAACTTTGGATCTGCATATATTGGAGTATAGTTGTTAATTAAATGTAACCTGGTTGATATGCTGAATGACCTTGAGTGAATGCCTGCTGATGGATACAGAAATGTCTGGTTGACAGCCACGCACTGGTGTCAAGCATGGACCTGTCTTTCAGCCCCTTTATCCTGTTTGAGTTATTTCCCAAAAATGCTTCTAGAGGCAGAGCTCCGGATCTGAATACTGATCTGCTACAAGCACTACAGAATAAGCAGGAAGGTGACTCATAGATACAGAAGACAATCTATGGATTGTTTCAACTGTTCAGTAATCTCGTTGGTCTAAGGTTGATTTGCTGATAGTCAAGGTGAATGCTGAGCATGCTATAAAGGGCATTCCATGGGTTATTAGTACCTTAAAACAGAACACGTATGTTGATCCCCTGGAGCCTGAAGCTTTCTTGAATAAAGAAATCTGCTAGTTCAGGAGAAGAAGATACCATTTTTGGATGTGTGAGGGGGTAAAGATTTTAGAAGTGAGCCACTCTGATTCAAGTGGTAACCATTCTCTTGAAAAAAGGTGAACCACAAAATCCATAGATACATGAGTCCATTGTCTTTCTGGAACAGATATGGTTGTTGCTAGCAGGGAAAATAGACAAATGTTTTCTTTCATTTCATTGGTCATGTTAGGCCACTAAAGGGTTCTAGAAATATTTTCCAGGGTTTCCCAATGGATGAGTGGCTAGACAAGAGTAATTTTGTGCCAGGTAAAACATAAATGATTGGCAGGAAGGTTAATGATCTCAATGGAGTTTGCTTGAGTCCCTTTAATGGACTGAAGAATTTCTCATAAGAAGAAAGAATGACAATAAGAATGTATTTTGCTTTGTCTGCTCGTATGTCTGTGAAATATCTTAACAGAACATTAGCTTTGATGATTTTTTTTTTATCTAGGTCTGTAGAAGATTACAAAATTGAACCTCAAGATTTGTCCCAACATCAAGTCTTCTTCAAATATGTCTGCATTCCTCAATAACAGGGTTTTTCATTATACTCATTGTGGGATTATTGTTTATACTTGTACCTAACCCCTGTATTGCACTGCAGAATATGTTGGCGCGTTATAAATAAAGGATAATAATAATTCCTCAGAAGATCCATTGATAGTTTGAAGTTCATTATCTACTACATCATAGTTCCTCTCTGCAGTAGACTTATGATAGAAGTGTGAATAGGGATATAATGGTCCGACAACGCACTCCAGCCTCTAAGGTGTCAAATAACACCTCAAAAGCATAGAGGCTGAGAAGAATTATTTCTGTACTTTGCAAAATGCCATTTTAACTTGATGTGACCAGTGTCATGCATTGACTCTTTTTGTTTCTAGTCTATGATAGGAGCAATTACTTTGGGAATGTTGGACCAAAGGACTGACACTATGCAGACAAGTTTATGGAGGAAGTCAAGGCCCCAAACTGTGATCTGCCTGGATTGTTTTTCTGCCACAATCCCAGTGGCAATGACAGGGGGCAAGACCTCTGGTATAATCTCTTTTTGATTGAGGCATTGATTGAGGCCCCTGGACTTTTTTGGACTATGGACTCTGTTATTCATAACAGACATTGCTAAATATTTCCATGGACCTGGGAGTTAGTATGGAAGGTACCAAGTTGCTTGTGTGAGCAATGTTTACAGAAATTATGTGTGTTTAAAATGTGCTTTGTGCTAGTGACTGGCTTAATATTACTGGTTGATGGGGTGTATTTCATAAATGAGTTAGCAGCATTTAGAAGTAATAGTTAGGAGGGCCCCCACTATTCTTTGTGGACTATGGACTATTGTGAGGGTGGAAGGGAACCTGGTACCTGAATGATGGATTCTGTTATATATAACTACAGCCCATGTGATTGCTAAATATTGTAATGGACATGGGACTTGCTAAAGAATATGACAAGATGTTTCAGTGTAAGGTAGACCTCAATAAGTAATGTTGGGGTCACCAAGAGAGTGTGTGTGTATTATACAGAACAGTGTGGGTATATGGCCTTTACAAGCAGATAATATGGGGGAAAGTTATTGATGTAAAAGTGGTACCCAGGCATGTTGGGTATTGAAATGTTACATTTTTTCCTGGGAGTGTAAATAATTACCAGGGTTCATTGGGGTAAATGAAATTCAGTTATGAGGGTTAGCTGTTTGTAGGGGCAGAAATGAGCCAGGAGAAGTATTAGCGGAAGCATATAGAGACTTTGTTTATAAGCAAGTGTTTATAGTGCTGGCCTCCCTGGGGTGCAGGCTTCTTGACCACTCCTGACACTAAGGTGTGAAGTATTTATTTTCTTGGACAAATAGACATCAAAAGTTCCTGCCAGTTATACTAAAGAAAGTAAGGAACTCCCTAGGGTGATGTGTGATGCTGGGACAAATGCTATTTACTGCAGGAAGGAGAGTAAATAGGTGAATTCACGAGAAAGAAAACAAACTGTCTGATTAGCCATCAGGGGTAATTAATAATCCTGACATGGTGGGAATAGTATTAAACCTCTAGTGATTGGCTCCTGTATGCTGTAAATACTATGTGAGATCAATAAATGTAGTCAGTTAACATATACAAATTTGAGGTGTGTGGATTATTTTGAAAGAATATAAAATTTCTAACCACTAACCTTGTTATGAAGGACTCTGCCTGCAACTCTGCTCCTAACCACTGGGTGTAGTATTGGATCCCTGTGTTCCTGCATTGTGAGGATTGGCTGTTAATGAACTCACAGGCAGACTGGGCCCTGAGAGATGACCCCAAAAATTGACAAACCAGAGGAATTCCTGTAAGCTAAAGGCAGGTGGTAAAACCTGCTTACTCAGCATGACTTATACTCGCAGACTAACTTAGAGAGTTGAGGTTATCCCTTGAACCTGGTTTCAGGGTTTGCTGGCAGAAGAATTGTCGCTATCCAACATAAGTTTGGGGTCATAGGCAGATGGTCAGATTCTTGGCAAACTCTATGACAAGCAATAGATATGGTAAGCAGTATGGCAAAAGATCAAACCCAGGTAATACAAATAGTACTACATTTATTCTTTTGCAACATAGATCCATGCTTTTCTAAAACTAATGGAGACAGAGATCAGAATTGATTCCTACTGCATCATTCTCAAATGTCCTTGCTCCGCTTATCATGGGATGGCATTCTGTATGCCAACAGCGCATTGCCTTGTTTTAGAGTGTGATGAGGTTATCCAGCTCTCATTAAAACACAGAACCTGGAGCCCAAGCATGACGAAAGTAGGTTCACAACTTTTACAAATGTGCAAATGTCTGGAAAAGCATTATTTAATAAAGTGTCTTGTATCTTAATTAAACATTACAATTTGACATATAAACCTTATAAAAACAAGATTAATGAAAAATCATAATCATCATCATGGCTAGTGGAAGAAGTGCAATAATTACAGGCATGGCAAGGACCTTGTTAACAGTGAATATAGGTCTTTGGATTAATAAATTGGCCTTCCCCATAAAGTTGATATAGTGCTGTTAATTTAAAGTATAATGGAATGACATCATGAGTGAGGATCATTAAGATAAGGTACATGTAGAGGTGAATACGTGAGGATCATTTAGATGAGGTATATGTAGAGGTCCTTACTTATATTATGTTAATAAAGCCTTGGAAAGAATGTACAAATATTTTATACTGCTGCGCCATAAACGTTATCACAAGTAAATACATGTGTTTTCTTGACCTGTATGTTCTAGGTACAATGAGTTTTATTTCCTGATGCATCCCGCACTCTTTATTGAGGATCGCTTTCCAGAGCACAAGGAGTCTCAACTACTGGTCCTGCATGTTTCCCTAAAGCAATTTGAACAGCATGTTTACCACGAAAGTCTGTTCTATAACCTTGGATTGCTCTCAGCCAGATAAAAATTTTTGAATAGTTTTAAACATAGAAACATAAAAAATTATGACAGAATGTAACTATTTTGCTCATATACTCTTCCCATTTCCTGTCTTTTTAAATTTTTCCAGTTTGTTTCTCTTAGGATATCCTTAATCTGATCCCAAATCCATGTTTTCCTTATGGATTTCTTGTTTTAATTTCTACTGGGAGGTTGATTCAATTTACCTTTAAAAGCATACTTAAGTTTGCTGGATTATGAGTGCATCTGATAGAGGAGAATTAGTAGTGTATGCAAACATGTTTTGCATGAACAAAAAACCCAAATTAGCATTTAAATACTTCCATTGAAGTCAGTTGGAAATCCTCCAAACCCAGACTAAATTGGCATCAAATTTAAAATAATTTTTTTGGCCAATCAGGTTAGCTGAAACTTTTAAATTAACGCTGTGGTTCCTGTTTGTGCTGCAAAGCAGCCTGGGATATGCAGTGTATCACTGATGTGTGCTGACACACAGACAGAAAGCTGCAAGGAAATTGGTTGAGCAAGCAACAGCAGGTAAATAGTGGGTTAATATTTCTCCACTGATGCTGTATGTTGATTAGAGGAATCAGATGCCTGTGTATACACTCCCTGGAGGTGTCAACATAACCATTAGAGGGATTTTTAGATATTAATAAAAAAAAGTTTTCTAAGATGTGCTGCATACATATAGGCTGCTTTTTCCCTAAAAAGTGCAGACATGTTATAGTCGATGAAACCTGGATATGCCTTTAAGTAAAGTAGTAATATGACATATTTATTCTAAACCATTCACAAATTTATTTTCAGTACAACATATTTACAAATTGTTGTGTCATCAGCAAAGAAGCAGCATTCCTTTCAGAATATAATTATTATGATATTTAAGAGAAACCATTCACAACACAAGCATCAGTTACTGCACTGGTAACCATTCACTGAATAAACATACATGTATCTGGCTCTAATACTGAACCGATGCTTTATTTACCTGACAAGTCTTGACCCAAGCATTTAGTAGAACTCTACCGAACAGTGTCATAAACATTTACATATTTGTATAACATTTATCTACTGCTCAGCTTTTTTTTTTCCATTAGAAACATAGGGCCTCATTCAATTGACAGGCCCCGCAAGCGTGAGCAACGGCTCGTATGCTCACAACTATATATGTGATTTCCTGAGTACTGTTTTATTTGCATTTACAGTACTACGAATTAGTGTTTAACCCCTTTGCGGGTCCTCTCGACTACAAGTAGGATTTTCTCCCCCATTTGCAGTTTACGAGTGTGGATATATTTGCAGGATTGGGGATTTGGAGCAATTGAATAGCGATTTTAGGCCTGCGAAAGTGACACATCAAAGGCTTCTGGATGGTGTAAGTTAAGTTGGAAGGACAACATTTTTTCCAGCTCGTAACTCATACCCCGATCCGAGCACGTAAAAGGACGCCAATTGAATAGCAAATCTGACTGCGATCTCGCTTATGGGCCTCTGCATGTCAAGTTCGGTCAATTGAATGAGGCTCATAGTTTTTGAATGCAAAGGATCAATAATCTTATCCAGTATACCCATTCTAGCTGCATAAATAAAATGTTATTTGCAACATATGTCCTTGCTTGTGTAAAGTATGCTTCTTATGTCAGACTTGTACTATTTTCTTGTCATCTGGAATAACTGCATTTGATGGACAACACAAAAAGTGTTTCCTTTGATCATAAGGAGGGTATTTGTTAATTTGTCACAGTGTATTTTCATTTTATACTGAGAGCACAAGGTAATTATTCAAATTCGACCAATGAACATTGATATATGTAGTTATGAGTCATACTTGTCAGCAAAATAGAGCTACATAATTCTTACTTTGAGTACTTCCTGTTAGTTTAATGGACATTTAAGCATGTTTTATTTAATAGATTTTTGCATTTTACAACAACTTTTGTAGTATTTTCTTTTCAGCACATAAAAACTGTGTTCCATATCCCTTTAATATCAACCCGGAGTAAATCAGCTGATTTACTTAGACAAGTAAAGTGTGTTTATTTCCTGTGTGCAGTGACTTGGTGCAGGTGAGAGGGGAGTGTTTTTACCTGGGTTAAAATTGCATATACGTTTGGTCCTTGTGTCTGACTGTTTACAGCAGGGAGTTCAAAGAAAAAGGGTCAAATTGTTGTATTTTTTTGTTCGTAATTATGAGTCAGTCCAGTAGCGACCTCACTCAGTGTACATCCTGTCATATGTATGCACTACTGGAACAGATTATCCACAGTTCAGACCTCTGTGAGAGGTGTGAGCATGTGGCCTCTCTGGAAGCTCAGATTGGAGAACTGGAGAGGGGAATTGCTGTACTTATTGATATTTCACTGGAAAAGTGGTTGGTGCTCACAGATCACAGTTTAGCTGGGCCTAGCATGGAGGGTGGAGCTGGGGATAGTGAAGATGTCCAAGGAGGTAGCTGGGTTACCATTAGAAGGGAAAGCAGGGGGAACAGGAGCAGGAGGCAGGCCAATACTGAGTTGGCAAGCACCAACAGATTTGCCAGATGGCTTGAAACTGTTGGGGATGTTAATTCAGAAATGGCAACGCCAGATAGAGCTGTTCCCTCTAACAGCCGGGAGAACAGTTCTACTGGAGGAGTGGGAGAGCAGTTTAGGCAGAGCAACAAACAGGTTTTGGTGGTATGGGACTCTATTATTAGGAAGGTAGACAGGGTGATTTGTCCCAGATCCCAGCAATCGAACAGTTTACTGTCTCCTGGGTTCGACATGTTGTGGATCGGGTAGATAAATTATTGGGAAGGGCTGCAAATGAACCAGCGATCTTGGTACATATTGGTACCAATGACAAAGTTAGGGGTCTCCTAAAGAATTATTTTAGACAATTAGAGAATAAGCTTAAGGGAAAGACCTCCAAGGTAGTATTTTCTGATATACTACCAGTGCCATGTGGGAGGAGATGGGGGAGGGTTAGTATAGTCAATAGGGAGGTATTACTAAGTAATTCAAGTACCGAGGCAGGCACCTCAAAAATAAAAAAACTCATAACATAAGATGTCTTCTTACTAATGCAATTAATGAAAAATGGGATCTAATAGGCATTACCGAAACATGGGGGGGTGAATCTCATGACTGGACTGTTAATCTGGATGGTTATAACCTATTTAGGAAATATAGGGGCAATGGTAAAAGGGGAGGAGGGATTTGTCTATATGTTAAGCCTGAATTTAAGGCTATAGTCAGAGAATATATTTATGCTGGAACAAGCGGTAATGTTGAATGTTTGTGGGTAGAGTTAAATAGCGGAGCAGCAAATTCCAAAAGAATATTGGATGGAGTATGCTATAAACCCCCAAATATAATTGAAAGTGAGGAAATACAATTATTGTTACAGATTGGAAATGCAGCTAAGCATGGACAAGTTCTAATAATGGGAGATTTTAAATACCCTGAAAAAATTAATGAATGAGACCAGCAGTATGGGTAAAGGGAGCAGGTTCTTAAATACACTCAGGGATCATTATCTGGCCCAGGATTTACAAGAGCCTACTAGAAATTAGGCCATCTTGGATTTAGTCAGTGCAAATAATATTGATATGGTATCAAATGTTTAAATAGGGCAACCTTTGGGAAAGATCAGAACAGAATTGAATTAAAAAACAAAACTTTAAGGGGCCAACAAAACTCTTAATTTTAAAAGGGCAGATTTTAACGGTCTAAGGGCAGCAATGCAAAGTATAGACTGGGACAGAGAACTGATAGGTAAAAACACAGAAAAGGAAATGTACAACATTTAAATCCTTACAAATATACATACACACCGGCATATACCATGTGGGAATAAAAGTAAAAGAAGTAAATTACATCCAACGTTGCTTAACAATGATTTAAAGATCAAGATACAGAGTAAAAAAGAGTAAATCATACAAAAACGAGGGGACAGAGACTGCTTTACGGGAGTACAAGGAAATCAACAAGGCTTGCAAAAGCGCTATTAGACTGGCTAAAATAGAAAATGAAAAATGAGTTGCAATTGAGAGTAAGACTAACCCTAAAATATTGTTTAAGTATATAAATGGGAAGAGGGCCAGGTTCGAAGCTATAGGAGCATTACAATGTGAAACAGGCCATCTGACAATTAGTGACCAGGAAAAGGCAGACGAGCTAAATAGATTATTTTATTTTGTATATAAAAGGGAGTCACTGCACCAAAATGGGGCTACACTACCTTCACCAAATAATTGGTTAATGCAGGAAGAAATCCAAAAGAGGTTGGAAAAACTAAAATGTCAATAAAGCCTGATGGAATACATCCTAGGGTACGGAGGGAACTGGGTTCTGTAATAGCCAAACCATTATATCTAATTTTTCAAGATTCACTCAACACTGGGTCACTACCAGAAGACTGGAGAAAAGGTGATCCCTATATTTAAGAAGGGGGCAAGAGAAAACCTATAAGCCTCACTTCTGTAGTGGGAAAGATTTTAGAAGGGTTAATAAGGGATAATATACAAGAGTATGTGTATTCAAACTGCAATATAAGTAGGAGCCAACATGCATTTATGAGGGATAGGTTGTGTCAAACAAATCAAATTAATTTCTATGAGGAGGTTAGTAGGAACCTGGACTAAGGCAACTCAGTGGATGTAGTCTTTTTAGATTTTGCAAAGGCTTTTGATACAGTTCCACATAGGAAACTTGCCACATAGGAGACTATTGTGCAAACTAAGGGATAACGGAATTGCAGTAAATATATGAACATGGATTGAGAGCTGGCTAAAAGACAGGAAACAAAGGGATGTTGTAAATGGACATACTAAGATTGGACTAATGTGGTAAGGGGGATTCCTCAGGGCTCAGTATTAGGTCCTCTCCTTTTTAACATATTTATTAACGACTTAGAGGTGGGACTGGAAAGTAGTATCTCCATTTTTGCTGATGACACAAAGTTGTGCAAGGTAATAAATCAGAAAATTACGTACTTTCCCTCCAAAGGGATTTGCATACATTAGAGAAATGGGCAATTAAATAGCAGATGAGTTTTAATACGAATACATTTAAGGTTATGCATCTGGGAAGGAAAAATAACCATGCAATCTATAAACTTAATTAAGCAAATCTAGGGGTATCTGATATTGAAAGGGATTTGGGAGTGCTTGTGGACAACCACCTATGTAGCAGTTCTCAGTGCCAAGCAGCAGCTGCAAAGGCAAATAAACTATTAGCATGTATTAAGGGTATAGAAGCAAGGGAGGCAGATATAATTCTACCACTATACAAATCCCTAGCACGTTCTTAATTTGGAATATGCAGTACAATTTTGGGCACCAATTCATAAAAAAGACATTTTAGTACTGTAAAAAGTACAGAGAAGGGCTACAAAACTAATAAGGGAAAGGGAGGGGCTAAGTTATGAAGAAAGACTAACCAAATTAAACTTATTTTCTCTAGAAAAAAGGCATCTAAGAGGGGATATGATTACCTTATATAAATACATCCAGGGTCAGTATAACGATTTGTCAAGGGAGCTTTTTGTGCCAAGAGGTTTTCAACTGACAAGAGGACATCCTTTGAGGTTAGAACTAAAAACATTCCACCTTAAAGAAAGAAAAGGGTTCTTCACAGTAAGGGTGGTTAATATGTGGAATTCTCTACCAGAGGAGGTGGTGACAGCGGATTCGATAGATAACTTTAAAAGGGGACTGGATTTATTTCTAATTAAAAAGGGAATTCAGGGTTATCATGGATAATTAGAGAGAGACAGTATTGATCCAGGGAGAAATCCGATCGCCAGTATCTGGGGTGAGGAAGGATTTTTTTTTCTCCCTTTGAGATGACTGGCTAACTCTTACTTGTTGTTTTTTTTTCTGTTTGCCTTCCTCTGGATTAATAATAAAAAATATATGAAAAATAATAAAACATTTTACAACTAAGTAATTAATATTTAATTTGCATATTGCAGATCAGAGGAGATCTTAAAAGGTTGAACTTGATGGACTGAAAGTCTTTTTTCAACCATAATTACTATGTAACTATATAATTTTTTTAATAATTCTTAAATGGAAAGAAAACTTGCCATGTCTGTAAAAATTATTTGTGACTTTAAAGTAAAAGACTCCTGGAGATGAATTACCATTTGGGTTTATCAATCACTGTCAATTCATTCAAATAATGTAATAGTAAATATAAAAAATGCTTAATATTTATGTTCTTAACATGCAATCTTCTCTTTGTAACTCTAAAAAAGGAACTGTATCTAGATTGCTTCAAAATACAGCATTAGTATGTCACTTTTTTTAAATATTTTTTTTTATACCCTTATAACTTAATGGGGTTCAGAACTCATTGATACTGCTTTGCATCATCATGCAAAGCAGTTAAAATCAAGTGGAGAAGTTGTAAAAACACTAAAGACTACTTTAACTGTGTTATAAATGTATATGTTATAGTGTTATAGTTTAAAGTCCTCAAAGTGTTTACTTATCTTTACTGTTATTTGTATAGTATACACCAGTATATTGGCCTCATGGGTAGATGGTCTTTGATAAGCAGTTTAACAGACACAAAACATGTCACGCTGTTTCTGGCACATTACTAATGAAGATGTGTTTATTCCTATCCTTACCTATGGAGAGTTGCCACTGAATTTTAATTTTGTTTAGTGAAAATATTTTTTTATAAAGATTGATTAAGTCTGCTGTCCTTTTAAGCATGCACTAGATTTGCAGAAGTGAATTGGAAGCTTATGAGGAAATTGAGCTGGTAAGGGCTCAGTTCCCAATGGGGCAATAAATGCTCCCTTTAAATGCTTTAATGCAGTACTCTTTATTATTTCAGATGACAGTGTGCATGATCAGTTGCAGTGAATTTGTAATTTTCTGTTCTTTTAGAACCTGCAGAAATAGACAAAAAGTTACATAAAATCTAAAACCGTTAAATATTAACTATTTTAAGAATTCAAACTTTCTACCATCACATTGTATATCTAAAACCACATTCTGTCTTACTTACTTATAGTTTCTTAGCTTCTACAGTGGCGGCGGGGGGGGGGGGGGGGAATTATTTGATCCCCTGCTGATTTTAAATGTTTGTCCACTGACAAAGAAATGATGAGTCTAAAATTTCTAATGGTATGTGTATTTTAACAGTGAGAGACAGAACAACAACAAAAAACAAAACAATAAAGACGCATGTCAAAAAAAAGTTATAAATTGATTTGCAGGTCAATGAGAAATAAGTATTTGACCCCTTCGTCTTAGTGCTTGGTGGCAAAACCCCTGTTGGCAGAGAGGTCACCAGGTTTGTACACATCTCAGGAGGGATTTTGTCTCACTGCTCTTTGTAGATCCTTTCCAAGGGCCTCATTCAATTGCAATTTGTCCAATTGAATAGGGCTCTAAATAAGCACATAGTATATTTTTTTTTAAAGAAGTGTTTAGTTAGTGAAAACCTTGCTTTTGGATAGATGTTTACTAACTAAAAACTTCTTTAAAAAAATATGCTATGTGCTTATTTAGAGCCCTATTCAATTGGCCAGATTGCAATTGAATGAGGGCCCAAGTCATTAAGGTTTTGAGGATGAGGTTTGGCAACTCGAACCTTCAGCTCCCTTCACAGATTTTCTATGGGATTAGGGTCTGGAGACTTGCTAGGCCACTCCAGGACCTTAATGTTCTTCTTCTTGAGCCACTCCTTTGTTGCCTTAGCTGTGTGTTTTGGGTCATTGTCATGCTGGAATACCCATCTACGACCCATTTTCAATGCCCTGGCTGAGGGAAGGAGGTTCTCACCCAAGATTTGACAGTACATGGCCCTGTCCATCGTCCCTTCATGCGGTGCAGTTGTCCTGTCCCCATAGCAGAAAAACACCCCCAAAGCATAATGTTTCCACCTCCATGTTTGATGGTGGGGATGGTGTTCTTGGGGTCAGAGCAGCATTCCTCCTCCTCCAAACATGGCGAGTCGAGTTGATGCCAAAGAGCTCGATTTTGGTCTCACCTGACCACTACACTTTCACCCAGTTCTCCTCTGAAAAACATTCAGATTTTCATTGGCAAACTTCAGACGGGCCTGTACGTGTGCTTTCTAGAGCAGAGGGACCTTGCGGGCGCTGCAGGATTTCAGTCCTTCACGGCGTAGTGTTACCAATACCTCCCGTGTAGGTCTAAGGTGATTCTTCACCATTGTCATGATCATTGAAACTCCACGAGGTGAGATCAGATCGAGGGAGACTGGCAGTTATTTTGTGTTTCTGTTGTCACCTTCTCACCAAGCTGCTTGGCAATGGTCTTGTAGCCCATTCCAGCCTTGTGTAGGTCTACAATCTTTTCCCTGACATCCTTTGGTCTTGGACATGCTGGAGAGTTTGGAATCTGATTGATTGCTTTTGTGGACAGGTGTCTTTATTTACAAGTAAAAAGCTGTTATTAGGAACACTCCCTGTATAAAAACACCTGGGAGCCCAAAAGCTTGCTGATTGATAGGGGATCAAATACTTATTTTCCCTCACTGACATGCAAATCAATTTAGAACTTTTTTTGACTTGCGTTTTTCCTTGTTTGTCTTTTTGTTATTCTGTCTCTAACTGTTAAAATACAAATACCAATAAAATTATAGACTGATCATTTCTTTGTCAGTGGACAAACGTTTAAAATCAGCAGTGGATTAAATACTTTTTTCCCCCCACTGTAGGTCCTCCCTTACAGGCTTGCAGATCGATGACCTGCAGCACTGAATTTCGTGAGCCTAGGTCACATGCCCAGGGGAGGGACAGCAGGTAAAAATTACTCAACATCTTTTTAATTCCTTCGCAGAGTTTCTATTTGTTTTTTGAGTTTTAAAATCTCACAAACCTGTTATTTCACAAGTTGTGAGACAATTCTCCTTCATACACATTCAAAACACCATGGCCCCTCTTCAATTGAGCAATTGCTGGAGCTCGTAACGTAACCGTAAACTAATTTGCTATTCAATTGGCGCTTTTTAGCAAGCCGCAAACAATCTGCGGGCTACAGTCTGAAAATCCCTGCTTTTTCCAAAATCGGAATCCAGCCCATCTAAGCCTTTGATGTTTCAAGCCTACAATTCCAAGAATGCAATGTTCTTCAAACCCACAAATGGCAAATGTAGCTCAATATATTACATGTTCAAAATGGGACCCTCAAAGGGTTTACAGACTAGTTTGTAACCTTGCAAAAGACAATTAAAACACTACAATGGGCTTTAAAATTTAGGAAAGCAATAAAAGACATTATAAAAAATAAAAAAAAACACACACGCACGCATATATACACACATACATGGTCATGCATATGCCAATATGAAAAGTGTGGCTGGAAGATGCTGAAGGCAATTAAAGAGACACTACCTCATTATATTGAAACACAAAAACATGATACTGCCAGCCATAATATCCCTCTCTCACTCAGAGGCTCTAATACAAAGATAATCTTATACTGTAGATCTCACTCATCAGATCATTGGGAAAAGAAAGAGTGGCCAAGTTACACATGACAAATCAAGTACCAGGGGAACATTTTATTGTTTGTTGTGTCAGAATCTGTGACCCTATAGACTACAGCACACTTAGCTATGTTTGTCTGCGCTTATCCATAAGGTTTGCATGGCAAAGATATTTTAGTGGGTTACCAGGTTCTTTTCCAGTGAACTGCAATTTGTCTGACCTCTCTGCTATGACCTGCCCACCTAGAGTGACCCTACATGTTATAGCTCACAGCTTCATTGAAGTACACAAGCTCCTTCACCACCACAAAGTAGCGATCCAGTAGGGTACAAGGGGTTCATACACCACATTAATCTACTCTAACCCATCAGGATGAGACACAAAAACACATTGAGGATGTACAGAGGCACGTGGTGCCACAGCCAACCTCCTTCAGGGATAATCTCTGCTATGCCCTTTCTGGACTGTCTCATGCGATGGCTGGTGGCCGTATTCCAAGATTTATACTCATCATCATTTGGTGAAATTCCATCAAGTGTTTTGCCATTAATCAACTGACATTATCACCTGTAATATAATTATCAGGCCTTTAGGGGAATGTTGATACTGAACAGTATCACAAATCGTTGTCGTCGTCATCATCATTCTATTGCACAGTAACTAGGGATCATTAGTTTATTAATATAGGAATGTGACAAATGTGGATGTCCCAAAAGCTCAACCATTGAAAACACACTGACACTTTTACAACAAAGCTTTATTCCATACACAGAGCACATTCAGAAATGTTCAAGACTGCATTAATATCATGGGTGTTGTGTGGATACCTGAACTGGGTAATGTCATAATCTAGAATAATCATGATGCATAGCACCTACCAGAATCATATGTGGCCATTTTTGTTTAGTCGTTTAGTTGCGTCTGACTCTGTGACTATGGACAACAGCACGCCAGGAGCATCTCTCAATTACTGCCCCTCTGAGCTCCATCAAGTTTATTGCTTCAGTAACCTTATCTATCCATCTCCACCTCTGTCGTCACCTTATGCCTTCAATCTTTCCCAGCATCAGAGTCTTTTCTAGGGAATCGTGCCATCTCTTGATATGGCCAAAATATTTGAGCTTCAGCCTCATGATCATACCCTCTAGTGAACAGTTTGTCTTGATTGCCTGAAGTATTGATTTATTATATCTTCTTGCAGTCCAAGGGACTCTAGGCAGTCGTCTCCAACACCATAATTCAATGGTGTAAATTCTACAGAGCTCAGACTTCTTTATGGTCCAGCTCTCACATTCATATGTTACTACTGGGAATACCATAGTTCGAACTATGCAGACCTTTGTTGATAGTTTAATATCTTTTTTACAAAGTTGTCCAAGCTTGCCATAGCTTTCCTCCACAGAAGAAAACAGCTTTTAATTTCATGACTACATGAAGAGATCTCTGATCAATTCCTCAGTAATGTGGTAGGCACCTTCTGACCTGAGCGGGCTCATCTTCCGGTGACATTGTTATGTCTCTCGTTGTGCCTGTCCATAAAGTTCTTAGCAAAGATACTGGAGTAGGTGGCCAGTTCATTCTCCTGTGGACTGTGATTTGTCTGACCTCTCTGCCATGACCTGCCCATCTTGGCTGACCCTACATGGTATAGCTCACAGCTTTAATCGAATTACACAAGCTCCTTCATCAAGACAAGGTAGCAATCCAGAAGGATCACTACACCACTGCAACCAGAATCTGGGGGGGGGGGGGGGGGGGAAGTATCAGAAATCACTAAATTTAAAAAGCAAAGTAACCAGCAACACCTAGCACTTACTTTAGATCAGCATCTTCTCAATTAGATACATAAACATCTGAACTCTCTTATCAAAACCAGTTTCACACATACAGTGTGTTCCTAAAACAAAAAACTGAAAAAAGGTGGCCAAAAAATACAGTGGAGGATAAAAGATAACATGCATGTACAGTACTAAATACTGTAACTAACAATATACCAACTCACCTGATTTCCATCTGCAAGTATTACTAACCATCAGACACAATAATCTGTTCTCATACTGGGAGAGGGTCACATGTTTCACTAGTGCATGTATTAATGCCGGCTTTCATTAACATGCCATTGTGGGACTTTGTAAGTCCACTGCTATAGGGGTATTAGTCTACATTTAAGCAAACAATCATATCTTCAATGCCTGGATATATGATAGCTTTAATATTATGGGAGCTACATATTAAGGGGGCTGTCATTGAAGGAATGTTATCCTGAAAGGCACAGGAAATATATTACAATTATTTCATTTCTTTGACAATGCTTGCAGATACAGAAGATACCTTCATGGACCTGAATTGTGCCTTAAAAAAAAAAAACTGCAAAATAAGGCCTTAAGAGAATCATTTCTTTTTTTTTTTAAAACAGCAACTGTGTGTAGCAGTCATTTGCTAGACATGCTATATTCATTGGTTCTTGATATTAATTGTTCTTGGCTCCTAACGCCATCTTGATTCAGTCTGCAGTCTGTAACTGCATACGCTGCAGTGGGCACACCCATTCATGGATTATCTATTGGTTGATTACTGTTGTGCCCACAAATGAGTGATTTGTCAGCTTAATGGATTTAATGATGCAGGACTGATCCATCTATCCCTTGTTAATTCCATAGAGCTGACATGTCAGTGTCCTTGTTATCATGTACATGTGTAGTGTGTGCGATACATGTGGTGGCATGTTGGTGCATGTGATATTTACCTGACATGGCGGCTGGATCCTGCTGGTGCACCAGGCCTGAAGCACCAGCTGCGGGCAACTGGCTCAGAAGGTCCTTGGCCACCCACTCCCACTCATTCTATTTTACAGTCACTTGGGGGCCACCACTTGTGCTGTGGCTCAACTGGCTTCCTTGCCATCACCCTTCTCACCTTGGTCTGGACATCATCAAAACGGTGCTTAACAGACCTCACATCCTCTCCAATGTGCCCACTGCTGTTACAGCAGCTGCTACCTCCTTCCATGCCTGATCCCAGGCCTAACTACGATACCCCCCCCCCCCCCCCCCAAGGATAGCAGGAAGCTCACACAAAGGAAGTCTACATTCTCCTTGTGCCTGCAGTTTGGGGCTCTGTGTCTGCCCCTAGCCTCTTGGCCTTCCGACTGTGGACAGGGATCCTTTGCTCCCTTGTCTGCCCCTGAGGCCTGTCCCGCAAACAAACTACCGCCACCCCCCCCCCTAAGGATCAGGACCCTTCCCCTCTGACCCTGAACTTTGAGTGGCTATCACTATGGGTACCCTGCCATCACCCATTTCCTCTCCTCCACTTTCCTCCTCCATTCCCCACATAATTATCCCAAAAATAACATAATAATAAATCAAAATAAGTATTTCTGTGTATATCTATATCTTATAAAATAAAATGTTTTTTTATGTGTATTTATTAACTGTTGGGGGATGGGGGTGTGGGGTATAGGATATGAGTGTGTGTATGAAGTGACATAGCTCTATGTGCATCCATCTGTGTTATAATACAAATACACATATATTAAATGTGTAATCTGTAAATATATAATCACAATTTAATTTTAAAATAGTTTAGAATAATGTAAAAGAATAAAACTGTAACTTTCTGCTTTAATAAATCACCTGCTCTCTATCACCAACCACTAACTCCGGGACCTGCGTGCTACTTTGAGAATCTACAACAGTCAACACTTGGGTGGATAGAACACAACTTTATAATCTCTCTCTGTCAATCATTTTACACTAGCCCGTGTTGTATTGGCTCAGAGGCCTGTGTCGCACTCCGAAGTTACGGGATTGGATTGTAACTTTGGACTGCTTTTATTCCAGCGCCCTAACAGCTTGCAGGCGTGGGAAGGGTTTACGGTCGAGGCGTCGGCAATTGAATTGCAGCTTTGTAGAATGTAATCATTCCTGTAACTGTCGCAAATTTCAAGCTCGCAAACCTATGGCCGGTATAAAGATAACTGTGGCCTTGCAATTGAATAAGGCCCTATATCTACTGCAGTTCTAGGTGAAATAAAACTTTTTACTACAATATCAGTATGCAATAGCCAACTATTTGCAAAGTCAACAGTGACCACCTTAGCTCTCTATACAGTTATTCATTGCAATAATGTTCCAAGATTCTCATTGCAGAAGAGTCATTGCAGCTGTAAAAATTCTATAAATACAATCCAAAATATTGGACAATGTTGTACAAATAGCCAATGCTAGGTTGTAATTGCGGTTTGTGAACCACTCTGTATAGCCCTTTACATACAGAGAATCAGCCTTTTTAGGTTTTATGCTGCTTGAGGCTCATTCCAGCTTTAGATTTGTACTATTATATACAAACTAGTAACTTGCCATCATAAAGTAATCAAAATGTTATCTTTGATTGTCTGTGTTTGCTATTTTTGTGCTCTCCCTCTCTCACCTGACCTCCCTCTCCCTGACCTGTCTCTGCATGCTCTGACCTGTCTCTCACATATTACTTTATGACCCTCTAACAGGACTTTACATTCCATGAGGGTTAACCCCTTCCAGTCCAGGCCATGACACAAACCTTTATAATAGGAAAAATGACAATGCACTCTAATAGTGTCATATCTTAGCATATTCTTACCACATTCTCAGCACACAAATCCTTTAAACATGATACATAAAGGAAAGATAAATTGTTGCAGACCTTACAACCAGTTTCATGTCCATTTTAATAGCCTTGGATATTAGCAACCCAGTGTGCCAAAGTCCAAGATAGCAGGGTTGCTTGTGGGCTTCATGGGGTCCCAATATCAGTATATGGAATGCATTCTCCCACACCAAAAAAGTTGAGCACTGGAAACTACACTGGTAGATTCCACAGTAGCATAATTGCATATAAAACGTAATATATTAAAAGGCTATATATTTTTTAGATATTCTAAAAACCATGTTGCTTATCTTCACGTTTGGTTCTAAAAAAAAAAAAGAGGCTATTTTAGTATTTTTTATTTCAGAATACTCCCTATTGAGTGACAAAATAGTAACAAATACAAAACAAGATCAGTAGCAGTGATAGATATGTACTCAATAAAAATGCAGGCCTATAGAGCAGATATATTAGGGCACAGAAGCGTTGACTTCAGTAGAAAGAAACATACAATGGCATCAAGTCAGTCCAGTACAAAATACATTTTAAAGACAAAGGCTTCCATTGAGGTACCTTATCTTGGCAACTCGAGTACTTCACAAATAGTTAAAGATAGAAGAAAAATAATACAAGACAGGCATGGAAGTGAATGAATTCCTCGCCCCCGAAGAAAATTCCCACAGTTGCCATATTGTAAATTAGATCTATGTCCACAACTATCTCCACCTCTCCCACCCAGTATTGTAAGTATATATTGTTAGGCAGATGGATGCAAGCAAGAGGTGGCCAGGGATGCCAGAGAGCATGTTTAGAGTATGTTTTGGGTGTTCACTTACAATATAGCTTATTTCTTAGATGGTATCCATAGACGATAACATGGAGATTGGCAATTAAATTTTTTGCGGTCAGCAAATTGCAAAACTAATACCTAGTAAGTAATCTTGCATACACAATTACAGTACAAAGGGCGATGTGGCAGCATTGATACCAATTCTGTAATAAAAGTCTAAAGTCTAACGCTCTAGCAATCCTCTTGTTTTACAACAATTGGGATTAATATTTGAATACCATCAATGCACATCTATAAATCACGGTTACTGTAGTTTGGTTGGTTTCTTTACAAGTTCATGAATAAACCTGACCAGGAACCAGACTTGATCTAACTTATTGTAGTATCCCTGTGGTCGAGAATTGGAAGGATTATAAACGTCCCCCTGAAACTACTGCAAGAGGATGAAGGTGGCATTCTCATGTAAACCTGGATTCTTGTAAAGGCAAGGAAAATGTAAATGTAGGGGGATGCAATGTGCTTTAAATGACAAAATGTAAAATATTCTGCTAAATGAAGCTCATAATCATCCTAAAATTCTGGGTATGTCATGAAGTGATCCTGAGACAATGGATGAAATCCTGCTAGGGAGCATATTCAGGTACTTTTACACTTTAATCAAATACAGAGGTGGTGAAATTTCAACATAATCCATCACATTAAGGTCTTAACGACTGTTAATCAAGGTCTTGTTTTATTAGTTTCTGCACATCTTTGTACTATATTAGGGGAGCAGGCTAGTTGGTGTTTTCCTAGGATTGAAGCTCTGTCCTAGTGCGCATTTTTTTAATGCTTTTGTAAATTGTAAAGCCACATTTTTCAAAGAACACATAAAGAGTATACAGAAGACAATGAAAAAAAAATAGGAGGGCTCACAAATCATAAGTTGCATTGGAGTAGCTGCAGACAGACACTGACGAGACCCCCTGCACAACCCTGCACTTACCAAAGGCCTCATTCAATTGCGATTTGGCCAATTGAATAGGGCTCTAAATAAGCACATAGCATATCATTTGAAAGAAGTTTTTAGTTAACAAAAACCTTGCTTTTGGATAGATGCTTACTAACTAAAAACTTCTTTAAAAAATATATGTTATGTGCTTATTTAGAGCCCTATTCAATAGGCAACATTGCAATTGAATGAGGGCCCAAGTGTCCAAAATTCCAACCTATAGACACTAACAGCCTTATTAAATTGCGATTCAGTAAATTTAAAAGGGCTCTATCTAAGCACATAGCATTTTTTTTTTACAGTAGTTTTTAGTTAGTGAAGACCTTACTTTTGGATAGAAGTTCACCAACTAAAAACTTCTGCCAAAAAAAAAAAAAAAAAATGCTATGTGCTTAAATAGAGCCCTTTTATATTTACCAAATCACAATTTAATCAGGCTGTGTAGGGTTGGACTGAGTCCCTTAAATAGTTCAAATGGAAGTGAGAGTAATTGCACACCTGCTGCTATTAGGTGTGCTGAATCTTTAAGAACCTTGCTTAGGCAGGCGCGCCCACCTGGGAACTGCAGCATATGCTAGGAGGCAGGTATGGGAAGAAGAGACATGGTTGGGGATGTAGGATTTCAAATAAAAACAGTGCTTTTAAGCACTTGTTAATAAAGGTATATGGCACACAATATTTGTATACTTGGGGTGATACAATTATAGGACCACTGCAGTTTAAGTAAAGACAATAGTTTGTCACACATGTACCAAATTAAAGGGATATTGAAGGTCTCTTGATTTTATGAAGTATATAATATACCTGTGTCGTGTATCCATTTACTTTAATGCACTTTATTTTATTAAGTTGTGCTTATAAGTTCGGTTTTCACTGAATAAAATAAAAAAATATCTGCTTTGGTTGCTCTCTGCCCCTCACAAAAACAGGCTTTGCTCTACTTGCTGTACTGTCTCATACTAACCAATCAATGATCACCTCTCATCCGCATTCTGCATGCTGTTGGTCCCTTATAGGATAGCACACTACACTGCACAAAGACTGTAAAGACATAGGCTGCAGTGGGCACATTTATGCAGGGACTATTTGACAGAGCTTTTAAGTACTTCCTAATAACATAAAGTACATAAAAGTAAAAACTATCTACAGTATATAACAAGTAAAATGCAGAAACCTTTTATATCCCTTTAACAATATTATCAGTTTTGTAAGCAGTGGAATTAAAGCATTTTTGGCGGGTAAAGAAGACTTTAAGTACAATAATCCCACTTACTGTTCCAGAAGCAGATATCTTACATCATTCAATGCAACAATAAGGCTCCAGCAACGTACACACCCTTCTCATACACAACTTCACAACAATGTATCATGGATCCCTCCAGGGTCCCGCAAAGGCAATAACATTTTTTCTAATTAGACTAGCTGTAATTACTTTATTTTTTAAGTATGCTCTTAGTCAAAATGTTCCTTTTTTTTCCCATTGCGCAGTGTTCTTTTAATATTATAATGAATAAACCTTCCATGGCCCTTAAAATGTTATCATACCTCCCAACAACAATCACACAGCCAAAGAGGGAGAAATATCTTTGGAAACATTATGCACTTTTATGTTGTGTCACCACTACTCCATATGATGTGTAAGTAAAGTTTTAAAGCTACCCACAGCGATACATACACACTTATTACATGCTCTGTTGAACTGATGATACTCCAAGCTTATATCCTTCTCCTGGATTTAGAGGGAAAACAAGTCAGGATTAGAAAACTGTTTTGCCCTTAAGGGAATATCTCAGTTTCCCTGTTTTAAACTTTTTCTAATCTAACACATACTGTTTATATCACACACACTTTATATTGATTCATTCTGTACACATACAGAATTATTCAATGTAAAAATAAAACTTGTTTTCCACACCCCCAGAGCTGCTTACCTGGCACCTGGTACCTACCAATAGAAATACTGCATTTAGGTACATTTTTTAAGCCTATACTAACCTTCCAACCAACAGCAGTACAATGCAGAGATCCACACAGCAATGCCTGACTCCTCCTTGTGCAGTGGACTACACATCCCATGATGCCTTACTGATAAACTGCCATCATAGATCGATACTATGTATTAGCTGCCTGTGATTGGCTAAAATGATTTATGAATTTTAATTTAACTTTATCAGGGATTTCCGGGGCTGTTCTCAGGAAATCAACTGCTTGCAAACTCTATGGTATGTATAATAAAGTTTATTTTGGTATTTTTTTCATGCAAAAAACATGTTATATACTTGATTGATTCTCCTCTATCAGATGCATTCATAATCCAAGCAATTTATATATACCTTTAAATGTGGGATATTTATCTTCAAATGACTAATTGCAGTATCAAGTGATTCCTTTTTTATTGGACAACACTTTGTTGGTGACAAGCTTTTGATAGTAGCACTTCTTTTTCAAGTGGGAAGCAATACTGTTTAAAATTAAACAAGAGTATTGGAATATTTTTATTTTCAAGTTTTGGGTGGAGCGATCATTCTGGGTCAAATGGTGTCTAAATTTGGAACAATAACTCTTAATTTTTGCTTTTGCTTTCAATTTCTCTTTATTATTACGGTTATTATAAAGAGTAATTCGGCTGCATAGACAGTTATACATTGTCACAATCATGTTAAGTTTACATAGTCAAATAAATGGTAATATACAATACTTCCATATATGTTTTAATTTTTTTTTAAAGAAAGTATAAAGTCTACAAAAATGGATGAGGTTGTGCAGGGGGAGAGAATGGTTAAGGGTTAAAGGGTGGTTGGGAGGGGTGTCTCTGGTCCATGTGAGACTTGCAATGGGATCATATTACCCAACTTCTTCATTCAACCAAGGTGCCCACTTTGTAAGGTTATGGCCTGAGTGATTCCTTTGCATGTCTAACTGCTTTCTTAGCAAGGCGGTTTCTTCACTTTTAGTAAGTATTTGGTGCCATGGCAGGCCCAGTGATTTCCATTTTGAAGCTATAGGAAGTTTGTTGATGTCAAATAGGGTAGATAGAAGGTTTTTTCCTAGCAGATCTTTGTTTTGTTTTTTAAGAATGTTCAATAAGCACAATTGGGCGGTCAAGGTTACACATCTGTTTCAGATCACGTCTGTTTACATTTTAGAGATAAGATTTATTGATTTGCTGGGTCCCTGTACATGGCCACCATATCCCATAATGTGTACCCGTTGTCCTGGGTTGTATAATGTGTACTGCATAATGCAGAATTTGATACATCCTTTGAGGTTAGATTCCAATGTAATGTTCTTGTGCTGTAGCCAATATTTTTCAAGCCAATCTTTGTTTTTTCTCCACACTCCTTTTCCCATGTTTGTTTACATTTATTTAGTTTGTCTTTACATGGAGGTCCTTGGCTATAGATAAAACTTGTCCTAGAATGTCTGTGCAGCATTATAGATGCAATTTTTGGCTGATTTTTCAAATGTAACAACCAATTCCACATACAGTACAATTTATTATGTAAACCACATTGGAGGATGCATATAATTATGACCCTCTGATATTATAGGTCTATTTATGTGTAGTTTACAGAGTTATGTTTTAAGGTTTGGTACAATTTTCTCTGTTAAGCTATTTATTGGCCAATTGTCTGCTGATCAGTGCTTTTTATGTTTATTGGCTTTCTAAATGCAAGAATGGGCTTGGGGAATATATCAGTTCCGCTTCCTCTGTTTGTTGTGGCTGTAAATCTATGAACATTTTACATATTGCTTCTACAGCTGTATGGTTTGTGGTCACTAGGGGTATATGTGAAGTAGTTTCTAGTATTGTAACAGGTGTTTGCGGGGTGTTTTCAGGGTGGAGGTTATTTTCTGTGTAATGGCTTGCAACCCTTCTTGTCTGAAAGATTCAGACAGTGTTAGGTGTTTTTTTTTACTGTTTCACAATGTCTGAGCATATGCCATGGTATTTAATGGCTTGGCTATAGATGACTGCTGTGAAGGTAGCTGCATCTATTTGTGGGTTTATTATATAAGTGGAGTGTGGCTTTGGTGACGATTATGGTAAGGTCACCTGCTCTGCAGAGTAATGCATTTTAAGTTTAATAGATGGGTGGAAAATATTGAAAGCATTGTGTACGTATGAAGTTTTTATTTCCTCCTGCCCATATAGTGAACATATCTATATAATGGTAGTATCCATAGGGGTTTTAAACATATGTAGATCAGAATCTCTAATTCAGGTCAGGCATAAATAGATTGGTGTAGTGTGGTGATTGGTTCACAAAAAGGTATCACTTTGTACAGAAACACTGTTTATTCATCTGGAGCACTGGCTGTTCATGGCTGCCCCTCTCTTCATATTTATCTTCAAAATAAAGATGTTTGGGAGTCCAACAAGAAAAATAATTTGTCTGTCCAAAAGAGGGGATCTGTAGTGTATATATATAGTATATCTGTAGTATAGAGCAGTGGTTCTCAAACCTCTCTTCAAGATCCAACAGACAGGTCGTAATTTCGATTTAACACTGTGTGAACACAGGAGGTGCAGTTAGCATTCAACAGACGGATTGCCTCATCTGTATTCAAACTGTGTTAAACTGAAATCATGGCCCCTAAACTCCAGAAAAGATGGAAAAAAAATCAACATCTTTTACACAGCACGTGCCCCCTCCCACTGATAGATTCGCCCCTGCTCCCGCCTGAGAAACCGGAAGAAAAACACCTAATATCAGTTATGTTTTCTCAAAAAAGATCATATTTTTATTGATTATCAACTGAAGCGTTGTTTATATTATTCTTCACTAATTAAGAAAGCTAGACCATCACAGTCATTTTAATTTTCCACTTTAATAGAAACAGAAGATAGGACATTTTTAAATTAAACAAAAAATGTTGCTGATTATTATTAATATATGTATATATTATGAAAATATATATTCTTGTTCATAATAAATAATTGAGAGATATTTTGGAGGGAGAAAAATATATGTAAGATCATTTCTCCTGCTAAGGAGATATCCTGAAAATTTAAATCGGTTGTATATGCACTGAAATGTCTAAAGGCCCTGATATGTCAGTAAGTGTACGTGACACTCTTCAACATTTTATGTATATAAATAACTGTATTGTTTTAGACATTCAAATGTGAACACAAATGTGCTATTTACTATATATATATATATATATATATATATATATTTATATTATTATTATCGTTTATAACGTGCTGACATATTCCGTAGCGCTGTACATAAGATAAGTTCAAGACAAAGATACATACAAATTAAACATGGCACAGCAAGGAGGGCCCTGTCTTTGAGCCTCAAATACATTGTGTCCATAGTGCTTTCTCCAAAGCACCTTGTGGGATTGAAACTAGCAGACTTGCAACCTAAAGGTATTGTGTGCGGAAAAGGAGGGAGAGAGAGGTGAGAGTGTGCTAGGGTGGAAGGTAATACACTGCTTTAAGGAGATGTGTTTTTAGAGAGGCTTTGAATGTTTTGAGGCAGGAGGATAATCTGGTGGAGCGAGGCAAGGAGTTCCAGAGACTAGGGGCAGCACGAGAAGTCCTGAAGGCAAGCGAGAGTAGGTGACAAGAGTTGTGGAAAGAAGAAGGTCATTAGCAAAACAAAGAGGGTGGGTGGGGGAGTACTTAGAGACCAGAAATGTATGGGGGCGCACTATTGTTGAGGGCTTTGAAAGTTAGGGTCGTGATTTTAAATGTTATTCTGGAGGCGAAGGGAAGCCAGTGGAGTGATTGACAGAGAGGTGATGCCAACACTGAACATTGTGTAAGGAAGATGAGTCTAGCAAAGGCATTCATAATGGATTGATGTGGATATAGTCGGGTGGTGGGTAGGCCCCCTAGAAGCAAGTTGAAGTAGTCGAGTCGAAAGATGAGAGTGTATTAAGATTTTAGTTGTGTCTTGCTTAAGATAGTGTTGAATTCTGAAGATGTTTTTTAGATGGAGAAGACAAGATTTAATTAGTGATTGTATGTGAGGGATGAAAGACAGAGCGTGGTCCAGTAGAACCCCAAGACAACGGGCTTGGGAGGTAGGGGTGATGATGTCATTGTTGACAGTGAGAGAGATGAGAGGAATTGACACTACAGTAGAGGGAGGGAAGATAAGGAGTTCAGTCTCAGACATGTTGAGTTTGAGATGGTGGGTGGACATCCAAGAGGATATGATAGAGGCAGTTGGAGACATGTGTTAGAGGAGAGGGCGATAGATCTGGTGCTGAGAAGTAGATTTGAGTGTCATCTGCATAGAGATGATACTTCAGCCCAAAAGAGTTTATAAGGGTACCAAGTGAGGATGTGTAAATAGAGAAGAGGAGGGGGCCTAGGACTGATCCTTTGGGTACGCCAATAGACAGGGGATAAGGAGAAGAAGTGGTGTCAGAGAAGGAGATACTGAATGATCGATTTTGTAGGTATGATGAGAACCACGAGAGAGCAGTGTCTCGAATACCGAGGGAGGAGAGGATATGGAGTAGAAGTGGATGGTCAACTGTGTCAAAGGCAGCAGAGAGATCTAGAAGGAGAATAGAAAAGTGACCTTTTTACTTGGTGGTAAGCAGGTCATTGGTGACTTTAGTGAGAGCTGTCTCAGTGGAGAGTTTGGGCCGAAAGCCGGATTGGAAGGTGTCAAGAAGGGAGTTAGAGGAAATAAAGCTGGTAAGGCGGTTATAGACGAGCCGCTTCAGCAGTTTGGAAGTCAGTGGAGGTAGAGAGATAGGGCAGTAGTTAGATGCAGTAGTCAGAGGAGTGTTTTTTGAGGATTGGTGTAATTATGGTGTGTTTTAGAGAAGATGGAAACCTGCCAGTATTTAGGGAAAGGTTGAAAATGTGTGTGAGCTGGTATTAGTGTGGTAGAGAGAGGGGGGATGATCTGAGATGAATCGGATCCTGAGGACATGTAGTGAGGCGAGTGGATGATAGGCTGGCGACTTCATCCTCTGTAGCTGGGGCAAAGCAGTTCAAAGTGCTGGTAGGATTGGGGGAGGGAGAAGACTGGGTGTGGTTGGTTAGTTGCGACAGTAGAGTGAGCCACTGTGAGATGAGTCTATTGTGGATAGTTTGAATTTTATGAATAAAATTGTTGGCAATGTCTTCAGCTGTGAGAGAGGAAGGGATGGGAGGAGGTGCTGGGTGGAGGAGAGTTTTGAAAGTGGCGAACATACGCTTGGGGTTAGAGGACAGGGTTGATATTAGTGAAGTGAAGTAGTGTTGTTTGGCGAGGTTGAGTGCAGAGGAGTAAGATCGTTACATAAATTTGTAGTGGAGGAAATATGCAGAGGTGCGTGATTTCCTCCAGAGCCATTCAGCAGTGTGGGAGCACTTCTGGATGTATCATGTTTGTGTTGTGTGCCAAGGTTGTGGAAGAGAGCGAGGGTGTCTCTGTGTGGTTATGCGGGCGAGGGTATCAAGGGTGGAAGAGAGTAGAGTTGTAGAGTGAGGTGGCAGTGTCAGGGCAGTTGAGGTTGGTGATGGGGCTGAGAAGGGGTTCGATATTAGTGGGGAGCTGAGCAGGGTCAAGTGCTAGCAGGTTTCTGTGGGTGATGGTGGCAGGGGTTGAAGAAGGGTGGTGGGAGGAAGAAGAGGTAAGGTTGAAGATAAGTCAGTGGTGGTAAGATGGAGGGAGTGGGTGGATGACTGGGTTGGAGGTTGTGCTGAGATTGGTGAAGATAAGGTCTAGAGAGTGTCCAGCATGATGAGTTGAAGAATCTGTCAGTTGTGAGCGGCCAAGGATAGAGGTGAGTGCAAGCAGTTTGGCTGCAGCTGGGGAGGTAGGAGTGTCAATGGGAATGTGAAACCTGAAAGTACCAGTGAAGGAACGTTTGAGGAGAGAAAGTGAGGAAGCCATGCAGAAAAGTGATCAAGAAATTGAGAGGAAGTGCCTGGGGGGCGATAGATCACGGCAACATGTAGAGAGATAGGTGAGAAGAGGCGGAAAGTATGAACTTCAAAGGTTGAGAATTGGAGGGATGGGACAGGGGGTAAGAGGTGAAAAGTGGTGGAAAGCAATACACCCACACCACCACCTTGTTTATTCCCAGGTCTAGGTGTGTGGCTGAGGTGAAAGCCACCATGAGAGAGTGCTGCAGGGGGAGGCAGTATCTGAGGTAGAGAGCCAGGTTTCTGTGAGAGCCAGTAGATTGAGGGAGTTGGAAATAAGTTGTGAGTGTAAGTGAGTTTATTGCAGATAGACTGTGCATTCCAGAGGGCACAGGAGAAAGGTAGAGTAGAAGGTTTGTGACAAGTGATGGATTTTAGATTTTGGGTGTTTGCTGGCCTTGAACCAGAGCATCGCTGACAACAAGTGGAGATGAGTGAGGGGTATATGTGTGATATATCTCCTGCAGCCAGGAGAAGGAGGAGTGGAAGGGAGAGAAGATGGGCCTGGGACTTAGTGCTGTTTCTGCTTGTGAGTGTTAGAGGGGATGAGATTGTGAATGGAGGCAGGAGAGGAGCAGAGGAGAGCAAGGAAGGTGAAATGGTAATATTGTTGGGGACGTGATATTCAGAGGCTGCAAAGGAAAGTCTGCGAGAGGCAGTAGGTTATAAGAAAGAGGAAAGAATGAGAGAGCATGGTGACAGTGTGTAAGCTCAGGAAAAAGATAGGATGAATGTTTGATTGTGGGGGTAAGAATTATTATCCTAAGATATAAAAGTTGTAGTGATATAGATTCAGGAGCATGGGAAAAGATTGTGATAAGGTTAATCAGAAGGATGGTGGTGGGTGAGTATCTAAGAGACTTTATTAATACGTTTTTAACAGGTGATGTTAACTAAGCAGGTGCAAGTCATGTGAGTATCTATAAATTAAGGTAATGCAAGGGTGAGTGAGAGATCAGTTAGTTGTTAGTGTCCAGAGTGAAGGGATAGGAGGTCTGAAGATACTGCTGTGATGAGATATGGTCTAAGCATTGAATATGCAAATAAGACCATTTGTTACAGGTGTGAAGTAGTAAAATAGGTGGGGAGTGGGAGGTGGGATACAACACACAGTATAGTACATTAACAAGCTAGATAATTAACAAGTTTACAAAAATGTTACACAAATGATACTATGTGGCCAGATATCATAGAAGGAATGAAAGTTAATAACTAATGTAACATACAGAAGTATATTGATGTGGGTTTTCCAAGTGACTATAAATACCTTGTAATCAGTTAGTTGTTAGTGTCCAGAGTGAAGGGATAGGAGGTCTGAAGATACTGCTTGTAATCAGTTGTTAGTGTATATAACACTGAAGAAATGACACTCTTCTACAATGTAACGTAGTAGTAGAAGTGTACGGCCTATATAACAGTGTAAATTTGCTGTCCTCTCAAAATAACCCAACACACCGCCATTAATGTCTGAACCGTTGGCAACAAAAGTGAGTACACCCCTAAGTGGAAATGTCTTGTGTGGCCGCCATTATTTTCCAGCACTGCCTTAAACCTCATGGCCATGGAGTTCAACAGAGCTTCACAGGTTGCCACTGGAGTCCTTTTACACTCCTCCATGATGACATCACAGAGCTGGTGGATGTTAGAGACCTTGCACTCCCCCTCCTTGTGTTTGAGGATGCCCCACAGATACTCAATAGGGGTTTGGTCTGGTGACTGCTTGGCCAGTCCATCACCTTTACCTTTAGCTTCTTTAGCAAAGCAGTGGTCATCTTGGAGGTGTGTTTTGGGTCGTTATCATGTTCGAATAGTGCCCTGCAGCCCGGTCCCCGAAGGGAGGGGATCATGCTCTGCTTTAGTTTTGCACAGTAAATGTTGACATTCATGGATCCCTCAATGAACTGTAGCTCCCCACCACCATGCTTGACTGTAGGCATATTATATATAAATATATATATATATATATACACAAAAGCAAAAACTTATGATTTTTATGATTTATAGTTATAGAAAGGAGGGAAGTGCAGGTGGGGCATAAAAACTAAATACACCATTGGTTCTTAGAGCATCTAAATGTAAGGTAATTGGGAAGCTGTTTGTTCATAGTAAACAAATATGTATATTATACTTATTTGGTAGGAATAGACCTAAAACTAAACTACACTAAGTAGTGGGGAGAAAGATTAACCATACAGAATCATGTTTCCTGCATCAAATGTTATTGTGCACAGGTATTATTATTATTATTATTGTTTATTTATAACATGCCAACATATTCCGTAGCGCTGTACATAAGTATAAAGGTATAGCATCTAAATGGTATCTATGTAACAATGTCAATGATAACTAATTATACACAGTATTTTTTCTCCTTCTTGTTGTGAAGTATAAATAGAAAATAAAATCTGCTTCATCTCGCACTTCAACTGAAACACACAATGGCTCCACATGACAGATTAAAGCTCTGGCAGAAGATATTACTGGGGATTATCTTATTCCCTCTGCTTCCAATCTACCTCTGTGTGTATTACCTGTGTAAGTATATAGAGTCTCACAACAATACCTCTTTCTATGTCACTATACAGCTACACACTGATAGCATCCATTGATGTATTAGGATGGAAATTTCTTTTTTTTCATTTCAGTATTTCAGTTCTATTTTATTCAAAATTGTTTTAATCGGTATAGCACTTTTTCAGAATTAATAATTTGCACTTCATAAATTTGAATACCTACCAAAGGCAGCATGATCATTGTAGCTGAGAAATAGTAAAATTTACTCAAAATGGACATGTAAATCCATTGCAACACTTAACATGCATATTATGTAGTATGTTTAATATATTGTGGTCAGATATCCTTTATCTGGTATTTGTCATAAATTTATGACTTTTTGTTTCATATGCAATGACTATTGTCCTGAATAATATATAGGCCCATTCAAATAATATAAGAAAACCATATAGTTAAAGGGCTGGTTAATTCAGCACAGTTCGGAACACACCACTGCAAATATCTCCTAAAAGCATGTAGAAATATTTTTTAACAATTTTGAAATCTGTGCATTTTTTGTAGAGATCACATAAAATCAAATCTGTGCTTAGATTTGTTTTCAATGGTGGTTGGCAGGTTCGGGGCATTTAGAAAACACTGGATGCCCTCAATGAAGTGCCGGGTGGGGTTCCTTTCTCTTTCTTCTTACTATAATTACTACATAGACAGACGCTGTGCTAGCTCTGCCCATGTCCGTTGTGCAAGGCCGCTGAGACACATGACTTGCGCTATCAGTGTCCAGAAGTCCTAATTCTGTGCATGCGCATCGGGGGAAGTATCTGATTGGCAGCAATAGATAAAAAAATAAATTAAAGTAGTAGGTGGGAGCTGGGGGGATGTGGATTAAAAGTAAATAAACAGAAAATGATTTTTTTTTTTTTTAATAAAACAAAAGTAAGACAGCACATAGATTTAGATTGAAAAAAACTTGCTCTGCCTGTTGCATCAGAGCAAGTTGCATGAGGTAACTGGACCTTTAAGCACCAGGTAGTAAACATGCACTCTAATTTAATCAACCTAAAGTGTTTAAAAAGAGGATCTTTTGTGAGAACACATTGAAATCTGTATTCTTCTATAGGCTTTATCTCCTTCTATTGACGGTCTCTTTAAAATGTAGCTGGAAGCACATTTTCCCATGCAATGACATTGTGTGTTTGGTAAAAATACATCTTAAGGGTAGTCAGATGAACACTATGTCAGTTTGAAAAAGATGGAGCTCCTGCTCAATGGCAGAGCTAGAGAATGGAGGGCCCTGGTGCAAAAAAATATTGGGTCCCCCTCAGGGGGATGTAAGAAATGTTTTGTGCTGGGCCCCACCAGGACCAAATCACTCAGTACTCCTGCCTGTGCAAAGCTCCTCTGTCTGCAGCAAAGCTCCAGGGCACACCCGTTCTACTTTCCTGCAACATCCTCTACAGATATATATCTACACACACACACACACACATATATATATATATATATATATATATATATATATATATATATATATATATACATACACACAAATTAACACATATATACACATCACCCTATATAGAACCTCTTAGCATCCATTCCTGCATAGCATCCAGATCTTGTCAGCAGCTACTCCTCTCAAAATCCATCCCCGCACAGCACCCAACCCTTCTGAGCACCCACCTCACCCATCCATATCTCCTTTGTTCCTCTCTCAAAGTACCCAGCCCCCTGCACTTTGCTGCCACTTTGCAGCCCTTGGTCTCTTACTTTCTTCCCTAATACACATCCCCAGCATGCTAAACTGTACCACACTGCCACCTGTTGGAGCTTCAGTATAAATGCTCTTTTTTAAACAGCACACACAAATTTCTGGCTGAGGGTATGTGTGTGTGGTCAAGGTGGCACAGAGGGGTCCCTGTGGGACCTTGGTGGATTGGGTCTGGGTGGGAGGCCCCGGGGGGGCCCTACCCTCCAGAATAGAATGCAAAAAAGTCAACCTTTTTTTACACAGCACTGGGCCCCTACCAGTGGAGGGCCCTGGTGCACTGCACCACTGGTAGATCCGCCCCTGCTACCGCCTGAGGAACCGGAAAAAAACAGCTAATATCAGTTATGTTTTTTCAAAAAATATCATATTTTTATTGATTATAAATTGAAGTGTTGTTTATATTAATCTTCACTAATTATGAAAGCTAGACCATCACAGTCATTTTAAGTTTCCACTTTAATATAAACAGAATATAGGACATTTTTAAATAACACAACATTTTTTGCTGATTATTATTAATATATGTATATATTATGAAAATATATATTCTTGTTGATAATAAATCATTGCGAGATATTTTGGAGGGAGAAAAATATATGTAAGATCCTTTCTCCTGCTAAGGAAATATCTTGAAAATAAGACTCTATTATTTCTCAATGTTATGATCAACTCAAACTTATATCCACATCAATCTAACCCGGTTATGATAATATCAATAGATTGCTTATAAATCAAATTCACATGATATAAGTACAGTAATTTAACTGGCTTAGATGTAATGTTATATAGATAAATACATTTTCAAAAGTATAACCAGCTCAAATTTATCTCATCAGCAGTATACCCAAGTTGTAAATGTCTTATTCATAAGAGATAACATATAAATCAGAATCAAACACATAGGTTCTCAATACTGTATTCAACTAAGGATTATATCAACAATAGTCTGAACCAGGTTGTAATGGTGTCAACTATATTATATATGAACGGGATATATATCACATAAACAGTGTCCTAGTGCTGAAAACCTAGGATCCTCAAAGGACACCTTCTGTCTGGAAGGCTCCACTAGCTGGATGCCCCAAAGTTTGCTATGGTTCCTTGCATAAGATAGGAAAGCCTCTCAAGGATAATATTCAATCTGAAATGCATAGTGCCCTCAATTGATCCATATAGATTAATATAAAAATTCAACCCGTTATCAAGCTTATTAGCACATGTTTACCATATCACAGATAACTAAATCATAAAAATAAGACAAAGTAAAAAAAAAAAAAAAAAAAAATGTTTTCATTCTTATATAAATTTACTGAATGATCATGGTGTAAATATCATATTTGGTCCTTTCCTGCATGTGTTCACCAAACCTGCTCACCGCTGACTCGCGCACCATACAGCTCCACCTACCGCTCAGTGCTGTACTACGCATATTTTATTTTACAATGGATTTCTCTAGGGGAGAGGTGCTAGGGATTAGGGTTCAGCCGTCACTTCTTTATTTTTACTGTACACATTGCAAACACTGTGCCTACTAATGCTCCGATACACCAGCACAGTAGCATTCCTGATACTAGGTGGTGCTGTGGGGCAGCCTTTGGGCACACTCACAGTGCTGAGAGCGATGTGGCGTCATCATAAAAAGGGATCCAAACATTTAAAACCAAAAAAGATACTAATCTTTGTAATAACCGCAGCTTGAAACCTTCTACCTTAACCTTCTACAGTATAATTTTCCACTTTAAAATATTTTAACAAAGCTTACCATACCTCATGCTGCTATTACTGAATTGCTCTTATTTTTTGTTTGTCCATTTATAAAATCTTTACTAATCGTTTTTCTTTCTGTTGGTCTTATGCCATTTTAACTTGGTGTATTACTGCTATATTCTGAACTTCTTTCATAATAAAATATAGCACAATACATTAATGTCCTTTTCAAGAACTAGGAGATTGAGCATCAAATATATAACTAGATTTTTTATCTACCTTGCAAATTGCGAGAAACCAAAATTGTCAAGTTGTTTTTAGTAGCAGTTTAAAAATTGTAGGACCAAAGTGCCGAACAAAAGCAATAAATGCTTTCCTATTGTCTGTAATTATTTATTGTATCCAGCCCATTCAAAATATAATACATATAACCAATGGAATATTATCCTTTTTACTTTCAAAAATGTATGCTGCAGATATGTGTTTTATAAACCCCCAAAATCTTTTATCACAGTTGTGTCAAAATGGGGTCAACTCTCCTTTCCTTTCAACGCGGGCTGGAGCAGATGAATTTGAGTAGCCTTTAAAAAGCTCAAATAGCCACAAACAAGTCAGAGTGTTGGCTCTTGCAGAATACCTGACTGGTTAGTAGTTTTGTATCTCTTCACAGTAAGCCTTTAATGCTGAACTCTCCCATTGTTTAAAAGTAGCAAGTAAAAGTCGCATTGCGTAGGCCCCACAGGAGATCGCTTATATTAAATATCACGACCCACTCTCTGGCTGGGGTCTGCTGACTTGATTTGGGTTACTCTGGACCTTGGAGCCTTTTTGATTACAGGAACATCAGGTCTCAGCCCTTGGTTTAGACTGAGCAATATTGACAGTAAGCCTGACGAATCTTACTGCAAGCATATGTCCCTGGGTAAATAATACATCTGCACACAAAGTCTTGATGAAAATTATGAACCAAGTTTTATTTTAGAACAGCATATTTAAAACCTTGCACAACACATTATAGGGAGTGGCTACCTTTAGTCAAACCCTCATCCCCCTCTCTCTGGCCAATAGGATAACCTCTACAGTAACCTAAGTACCTCTGTCCAATGTAGTAGAGGGAGGCTATGGGAACCACCAGACCCCTCCCCTGGGCCAACCCCAGGCGTGGCAACCAAGCTCATTCTGACCCAGGCGGTCCCAGGGGAAACTTCCTGTTTGCTCCTAGGCCCCCCCATTGTTATCTAGGTGCCTGGCTGTCTGGCAAATCTCTTTGTTTAGGTTCTGGCGACACCCTGTGAGGTTTATCTTGTTTAGGATAAACCCATTTGGCTCAGCTCCTGCCTCAGTGTTTATACAATGGGGGAGGGTTGACTAATTAAAACATAACTATCACTCCCCAATACAATATACAATATAACACTAACATATTATCCCCCATAACACAATATACAGATGGTGGCGATTGGTATATAACAGTCCAGTCCCAATATAGGCCACTGCTGCCAGTCTCAAGATGGCCCCAGCATAGTTCACGCCAAATCCAATATGGCCCCTGGGTGATTCATGACAACACCTCCCCAAGCGTGGCAGGAAACATCCCTGATTTTTCCAGCTACGCTGATCAGTCATGAATGTGCTGGTTTGGCCCTCTGTATGCTATGCCAGTTCTTGTCTGTCCCAAGGTGCAGAGTAAAAACCTCCCCCAGCCCTTGGCCTTGCTCCCACTGTATAGAGCAAATTGCTCTTCCCATTCACACCCACCCAAATAGTCCAGGGTACCTCCCCAATAATCTGGTATCCCAGAGTACAACAGGTGGGCCACAGTTTCTGTCCCATAGCAACTCTGTTCCCCCCCGGCAGTCCCCACCGATGGGCTGGGATCTCTAATACAGTCTCTGGGCCTATGGGATCGCAAAGGGACAGCTCCTCTTGGCTTCCTTCCTCTGGTCCAGCTGTTTCCGTTGCTGCTTGGGGAGCTACGCTGCTCCCACCCAAGCTGTGCTTACACTCCTCCATTGCCCGGGGTTGAGCAACTTTATCCCAGTCCTTTCTGTTGAACTGGGTCTTTGGAGTGGTGTCTGTTCCAGTGGGCCCCTGGACAATGGTTATCCAGGGTATCTCCCCACTTGGTACACCCTCTTTCATGGTGCCACTCTGCACCCATAATGCTTTTGCCAAGGCTGGCATGCTTGCTGCCCCCGCCTGGCTCTTTGTGCCCCTGGCACTCTCTTGCTGTGTGAGGTCAGGTTCCCTGTAGCCAGAAACCAATTCTTTTCCCTCCCCACAGTCTCTTAAACAACCCTCCTGGGCTCTGTGCTTCACTAGCACCTCTGGGGACAACTCCCCTGGACTGTCAGGGTACAGACAATGGTTATCTGATGCAGGCTGGGGAATCTCATCATTCCCTTCCAGCCTGGCCTCTAAGGCTCCCTTCCCACCGTCCATCACATAATAATCCAGAGCCTCTGGCTCCACTAACAGTTCTGGCCAACACACTTTGCCTAGAACTTCTGAGGGCAGACTTAACTTATCTGGCCCTAGCTTGTGAACAGTTCCCACTTCCTCTGGGATTAAATCTCTTGGGGTATCAGGGGGCAGACATGGATTATCTGACCCCACCCAGGGAACATTCCACTGGGTCTCTGGCTCTTGGGGCTGGTGACTAGGTCCTGACACAGTTACTGTATGTTCTAGGGGCAAACATTCTCCATCCCCAGGAGTTGGCAAAGGAACAGTGTTTACCCCTTCCCACTCCTCACTTTGTTTACAGTCTAGAAATGCCTCTCCCCAGTTCCAGTGAGCATACTCCCTCTGGTACATACCGTCTGAGTTGAAAAAATACTTCTTGGGTATCGCATCCCACAATTCCACATACTCAGCCTCCAGTTGCAGCTCTTGCTGAATCAGGGGTTCCAGCAAAGGAGCTTCCGGGAACCATGCTTCCAGTCCCAGACCCCGGCAGCGTTCAACAAACAAGTTATTATGCCTCCTTGCAGTTCCCATGCCACATTCCGGATCACCATTCAGAATCTCACCGACCCCATATTCTAGATCCAAACGAAAATAGAGATCCTCTCTCCGGCCACCCAAGGACTCTATCCTGGCAAGGTACTGTTCCTCCAAGTTCATCTCTTTCTCTACCAGTTCCTCCAACCAGCTTGCCAGCTCATGGCCATGCCATAATTGCATGAATGCCATCCATTGATTTAGCAGGAGTAGTCTGTAGTCCTCTGCTTCCATCTGCTCCATTTTCTGGTCCTTCTCAGAGTACCCCACCACTGTGCCACCAATTATCACGACCCACTCTCTGGCTGGGGTCTGCTGACTTGATTTGGGTTACTCTGGACCTTGGAGCCTTTTTGATTACAGGAACATCAGGTCTCAGCCCTTGGTTTAGACTGAGCAATATTGACAGTAAGCCTGACGAATCTTACTGCAAGCATATGTCCCTGGGTAAATAATACATCTGCACACAAAGTCTTGATGAAAATTATGAACCAAGTTTTATTTTAGAACAGCATATTTAAAACCTTGCACAACACATTATAGGGAGTGGCTACCTTTAGTCAAACCCTCATCCCCCTCTCTCTGGCCAATAGGATAACCTCTACAGTAACCTAAGTACCTCTGTCCAATGTAGTAGAGGGAGGCTATGGGAACCACCAGACCCCTCCCCTGGGCCAACCCCAGGCGTGGCAACCAAGCTCATTCTGACCCAGGCGGTCCCAGGGGAAACTTCCTGTTTGCTCCTAGGCCCCCCCATTGTTATCTAGGTGCCTGGCTGTCTGGCAAATCTCTTTGTTTAGGTTCTGGCGACACCCTGTGAGGTTTATCTTGTTTAGGATAAACCCATTTGGCTCAGCTCCTGCCTCAGTGTTTATACAATGGGGGAGGGTTGACTAATTAAAACATAACTATCACTCCCCAATACAATATACAATATAACACTAACATATTATCCCCCATAACACAATATACAGATGGTGGCGATTGGTATATAACAGTCCAGTCCCAATATAGGCCACTGCTGCCAGTCTCAAGATGGCCCCAGCATAGTTCACGCCAAATCCAATATGGCCCCTGGGTGATTCATGACAACACCTCCCCAAGCGTGGCAGGAAACATCCCTGATTTTTCCAGCTACGCTGATCAGTCATGAATGTGCTGGTTTGGCCCTCTGTATGCTATGCCAGTTCTTGTCTGTCCCAAGGTGCAGAGTAAAAACCTCCCCCAGCCCTTGGCCTTGCTCCCACTGTATAGAGCAAATTGCTCTTCCCATTCACACCCACCCAAATAGTCCAGGGTACCTCCCCAATAATCTGGTATCCCAGAGTACAACAGGTGGGCCACAGTTTCTGTCCCATAGCAACTCTGTTCCCCCCCGGCAGTCCCCACCGATGGGCTGGGATCTCTAATACAGTCTCTGGGCCTATGGGATCGCAAAGGGACAGCTCCTCTTGGCTTCCTTCCTCTGGTCCAGCTGTTTCCGTTGCTGCTTGGGGAGCTACGCTGCTCCCACCCAAGCTGTGCTTACACTCCTCCATTGCCCGGGGTTGAGCAACTTTATCCCAGTCCTTTCTGTTGAACTGGGTCTTTGGAGTGGTGTCTGTTCCAGTGGGCCCCTGGACAATGGTTATCCAGGGTATCTCCCCACTTGGTACACCCTCTTTCATGGTGCCACTCTGCACCCATAATGCTTTTGCCAAGGCTGGCATGCTTGCTGCCCCCGCCTGGCTCTTTGTGCCCCTGGCACTCTCTTGCTGTGTGAGGTCAGGTTCCCTGTAGCCAGAAACCAATTCTTTTCCCTCCCCACAGTCTCTTAAACAACCCTCCTGGGCTCTGTGCTTCACTAGCACCTCTGGGGACAACTCCCCTGGACTGTCAGGGTACAGACAATGGTTATCTGATGCAGGCTGGGGAATCTCATCATTCCCTTCCAGCCTGGCCTCTAAGGCTCCCTTCCCACCGTCCATCACATAATAATCCAGAGCCTCTGGCTCCACTAACAGTTCTGGCCAACACACTTTGCCTAGAACTTCTGAGGGCAGACTTAACTTATCTGGCCCTAGCTTGTGAACAGTTCCCACTTCCTCTGGGATTAAATCTCTTGGGGTATCAGGGGGCAGACATGGATTATCTGACCCCACCCAGGGAACATTCCACTGGGTCTCTGGCTCTTGGGGCTGGTGACTAGGTCCTGACACAGTTACTGTATGTTCTAGGGGCAAACATTCTCCATCCCCAGGAGTTGGCAAAGGAACAGTGTTTACCCCTTCCCACTCCTCACTTTGTTTACAGTCTAGAAATGCCTCTCCCCAGTTCCAGTGAGCATACTCCCTCTGGTACATACCGTCTGAGTTGAAAAAATACTTCTTGGGTATCGCATCCCACAATTCCACATACTCAGCCTCCAGTTGCAGCTCTTGCTGAATCAGGGGTTCCAGCAAAGGAGCTTCCGGGAACCATGCTTCCAGTCCCAGACCCCGGCAGCGTTCAACAAACAAGTTATTATGCCTCCTTGCAGTTCCCATGCCACATTCCGGATCACCATTCAGAATCTCACCGACCCCATATTCTAGATCCAAACGAAAATAGAGATCCTCTCTCCGGCCACCCAAGGACTCTATCCTGGCAAGGTACTGTTCCTCCAAGTTCATCTCTTTCTCTACCAGTTCCTCCAACCAGCTTGCCAGCTCATGGCCATGCCATAATTGCATGAATGCCATCCATTGATTTAGCAGGAGTAGTCTGTAGTCCTCTGCTTCCATCTGCTCCATTTTCTGGTCCTTCTCAGAGTACCCCACCACTGTGCCACCAATTATCACGACCCACTCTCTGGCTGGGGTCTGCTGACTTGATTTGGGTTACTCTGGACCTTGGAGCCTTTTTGATTACAGGAACATCAGGTCTCAGCCCTTGGTTTAGACTGAGCAATATTGACAGTAAGCCTGACGAATCTTACTGCAAGCATATGTCCCTGGGTAAATAATACATCTGCACACAAAGTCTTGATGAAAATTATGAACCAAGTTTTATTTTAGAACAGCATATTTAAAACCTTGCACAACACATTATAGGGAGTGGCTACCTTTAGTCAAACCCTCATCCCCCTCTCTCTGGCCAATAGGATAACCTCTACAGTAACCTAAGTACCTCTGTCCAATGTAGTAGAGGGAGGCTATGGGAACCACCAGACCCCTCCCCTGGGCCAACCCCAGGCGTGGCAACCAAGCTCATTCTGACCCAGGCGGTCCCAGGGGAAACTTCCTGTTTGCTCCTAGGCCCCCCCATTGTTATCTAGGTGCCTGGCTGTCTGGCAAATCTCTTTGTTTAGGTTCTGGCGACACCCTGTGAGGTTTATCTTGTTTAGGATAAACCCATTTGGCTCAGCTCCTGCCTCAGTGTTTATACAATGGGGGAGGGTTGACTAATTAAAACATAACTATCACTCCCCAATACAATATACAATATAACACTAACATATTATCCCCCATAACACAATATACAGATGGTGGCGATTGGTATATAACAGTCCAGTCCCAATATAGGCCACTGCTGCCAGTCTCAAGATGGCCCCAGCATAGTTCACGCCAAATCCAATATGGCCCCTGGGTGATTCATGACATTAAAGTTATAATTTTCAAAGGCCGATCTATGTCCAAGACCAGGTCACATTTTGTAAGTTTGTGGTAACTCAAAGTAAACTCACACATATCACACACATAACATACATGTTTAACATGAACATAATCAAGCTGATTACCATAATTGCAATACACCCAGTTTTATAAAACCCCTGACTGGCACACGGTGATATATCCCACCAAAAAAAAACAAGACTTGCTCTATGTGGTATTCAAAAAATTATACATCCTTAATTTCAGGGGAATATACCAAAAAATAAAATCTGCTATACTTTAATCCAATAAATTTATATTGCTGAGTGCAAAACAAAAGCATAGAACAATAGTGCTGATGGTGCAATAAATTGCTCAGAAACATTAAAAGGTGGTCCTAAAAATCATTCTTCAGAGCAGAAAATACCACTCTATTTTCCAGCTCAAGATCCCCCAGTCTGGGATAAACCACAACTTGAACTTCAGTTCTCATCTTCCAGAGTGGTTTCCAGTAATCAAAAAAAAAAGGAAAACCAACAAACTTGTGTAGTCAAATACTTGTACATTTTTGTAAAAGTTGGACAAACGATCCTGCTTTTGCTGATGTACCTGCTTCTTTCTCGAATATGTGCTCAGCAGCCTCAGTCCTGTCTGCTGAAGTCACTTGATCCTCTCAGAAATGTCTTGGCAAAGAAAATGCCACTCTGCTGCATTACGACTATGTAATGTTGAAATGCACTGACTGTATATTGTAGAAAAAGAAACATGAGTTTTTTTTATAACTTCTCCTATGGGATCTTTGGTGTAGTATACAAATATAGTGTAGATAAGGAAGCGGCACATATTTATATACAATGAAGGGTGACTGAAATAAATCACCTACTCAAATTGCTCTTCTTCAGGATCAATATATAAACCAGCAAATACCAGGCCATGATTCTTTTAATGATTGTGTAGGCAGACATATGGCCTTGATACCACAATGTTGCACATCAAATGCCTTATAATATTATACTCTCAATAAATATGCACAGAGAAACTAAACAAAACAATGGTTTCACTGCACTCCATGCAGAACTTATTACCACTACTCTGCTGTTCTTCAGTTTACTGAAAGGTGAGAATCTTACAGAATCAATTAAGGAAAACAGGTGATGCCAAATGCTAAAATATTTTATTTGAAGTTTATGTATAAATGTATATTTTCTTTTTATTTCAACTCTATTTCTGAAATTTCTTCACTGGCTCTTTTGAAAATAAGATTCCATAATGGCACTTTATCTGAAAATGCTAAACCTCTCTAGACTGGAAGATGTGGCAACTGGCTTTGTTTTGCTGTTTCACACAATATTTGAATTCTGTATTGTATATCTCCAGACTTAAAGGATAAAAGGAGTGAAGAGGATGGACATGGTCAAGGTCTCGGTGAGTGGTCAGTTGTGACATGAATATGTTTGAGAACTGTTTGTATACTTGGGTTGAACATATATTTTTATGGTTTAAAAAAATAGGAATTTAAATACATAGAACTGAACCCAAAACAAGATTTGTAAAGCGTTTGCTTATGAGCCAATCACTGCCTGTGTATATCTGTATTAACAAGTTAATTTTAGCCTGCTTGATTTAGTAAGTACACTTCAATGTCTCTGACAGATCAAGTGAGGGATGCAGAAGAACCTCACAGGAACAAGAATATAAATGTATCAATTAATAAAGGTAAGAAACAAATGATTAAACTGGAACAGACTGTTTAAAACTTTTTATGTTAGATTTGTACAATCAAAATAGATTTTCACAGTTAAATTATGTTAAATACTAAACTGAGGCAGTTTAAAAATACTACTTTACCATTATTTCACAACGGAACATTTCCACTCTTTTTTGCTATTTTTATCTGACCCCCTAAGGCAGGGGTCACCAAACTTGGTCCTGGAGGGCCGACCCAGGCCTGGATTTGTGGATATCCTTGCTGCAAACAGGTGAGAATCTTGTTTCTTCAGCCATCCTGATTGACTCACCTGTTTGCAGCAAGGATATCCACAAATCCAGGCCTGGTGCGGCCCTCCAGGACCGAGTTTGGTGACCCCTGCCCTAAGGAGTCTGCAGCTTTGTAAAACATAGACCAAGATGGTGAAAATCAGGAAGCCAATTGTTCCTCATCCTCATTGCTATAACAGGTTTTATGCAATTTGTTCTTCTTCCCAAAACTTACACATTCTCGATTTGTCTACATTTATGCCTCGAATTGCGAAACTGTTATATTGTTTTCCAGTATTTTTAACATGTATATTACAAAATAAACTAGTACCATTACGGCTCCTGTTATCTTCACACTGTTATTGGGTCCAACTACAGATATAGGTATCCGAAGGGGAGCAAGAGGGGACCAGTACCTAACCCCTGACTTGTATAACACAATATAGTACCCTTCACACTGCTTCCTTTAGCATAAATGCCTTAGGTTCCTGATAAGTTTGTAATCTGTGATGTTCCCCTGTGCTGTAAGAGCTGATGGGAAGTCACCTGACATCTTGAAATAAAACAAAACCATGTTGTCGGTGTCCCTGTAGGCTAACAATAAAAAGCTACCTTACCCTCTAAAACTTTCCAGCACAGATGGTAAGGTAGGGTAATCATCTAGTTGATGAGAGATTATCTACCTGTGCAAAGTAGCTCTTTACATAGGGTGACCAGAAGTCCCAATTTTAACCAGACATCTAACTGAGAGTCCTAATACTTTTTTAGGATTGGCAGACTGAGCATCAGATAACACTGCCCAATGTGTATGTTTAGTGTATGCTCCGCCTAATCCATTTTGTATGTGTTCAGCCGACTCCACTCTACAGTGTATATGTCTTGAATGTTCTCAATTCAAACCCATTATGTCTTTTCAGTCCTGTCTATTCAATGTGTCCATGTTATGTGCGTCGTTCAATGCATTCTATTTATTCAGTTTAATTGAACATACACACTAGATTTATGCAATGGACTGAAAAGAGCACAAACTTAAATAGCAGCCTTCTTCATGAGTTAAAAGCTGCTTATTGCTTCTTTCTGGCTACGGATCAATGGAGGGCACTATGCATTTCAGGTTGAATAAATATCTAAAAAAAATTGAGACTGCTGCAGATATGTGCTGTATAAACCCCCCAAAAAAACAAAAAAACTTTTATCAAAGTTGTCACAATGAGGTCAACTCCCTGCCTTTGCACAGGATTCCTTTCAACGCGGGCTGGAGCAGACGAATTTGGGTAGCCTTTAAAAAGCTCAAATAGCCACAAACAAGTCAGAGTGTTGGCTCTTGCGGAATACCTGACTGGTTAGTAGTTTTGTATCTCTTCAAAGTAAGCCTTCGAATCTGAACTCTCCAATTGTTTAAAAGTAGCTGACGCATTGCGTCTGCCCCACAGGAGGTCTCTTATAATAAAGTTATTATTTGCAAAGGCAGATCTATGTCTATAGACCAGGTTTATGGTAACTCACACATATCACACACATAACATATGTTTAACATGAACATAGTCAAGCTGATTACCATAATTACAATACACCCAGTTTTATAAAACAGCAATCACTTCTGTAGAACACTGAATATATGCAGAAGCAAACATAACACCGGTAAAGTCAAGAAAAATACTCTGTAAACCCCTGACTTGCACATGGTGCAATATCACACACAAAAAACAAGACTTGCTCTATGTGGTAGTCAACAAATTATACATCCTTAATTTCAGAGAAATATACCAAAAAATAAAAGCTGCTATACTTTAATCCATTAAATTAATATTGCTGAGTGCAAAACAAAAGCATAGAACAATAGTGCAGATGGTGCAATAAATTGCTCAGAAACATTGAAAGGTGGTCTTACAATTCATTCTTCAGGGCAGACAATACCGCTCTATTTTCCAGCTCAAGATCCCCCAGTCTGGGATAAACCACAACTTGAACTTCAATTCTCATCTTCCAGAGTGGTTTCCAGTAATCAAAAAGGAAAACCGAAAACCAACAAACTTGTGTAGTCTAATACTTGTACATTTTTGTAAAAGTTGGACAAACGGTCCTGCATTTGCTGATGTACCTGCTTCTTTCTCGCTCATGTGCTTGGCAGCCTCAGTCCTGTCTGCTGTAGTCATTTGATCCACTCAGAAATGTCTTGGCAAAGAAAATGCCACTCTGCTGCATTACGACTGTGTAATATTGAAATGCTCTGACTGTATATTGTAGCAAAAGAAACATGAGTTTTTTTTTATTACTTCTCCTATGGGAACTTTGTAGTATAAAAATATAGTGTAGATAAGGAAGCTGCAAATATTTATATACAATGAAGGGTGACTGAAATACATCTCCTACTCAAATTGCTCTTCTTCAGGATCAATATGTAAACCAGCAAATACCAGGCCATGATTCTTTTAATAATTGTGTAGGCAGACATATAGCCTTGATACCACAATGTTGCACATCAAATGCCTTATAATATTATACTCTCAATAAATATGCACAGAGAAACAAAACAATGGCTTTACTGCACTCCATGCAGAACTTATTACCACTACTCCGCTGGGCTTCAGTTTACTGAAAGGTGAGAATCTTACAGAATCAATTAAGGAAAACAGGGGATGCCAAATGCTAAAATATTTTATTTGAAGTTTATGTATAAATGTATATTTTCTTTTTATTTCAACTCTATTTCTGAAATTTCTTCACTGGCTCTTTTGAAAATAAGATTCCATAATGGCACTTTATCTGAAAATGCTAAACCTCTCTAGACTGGAAGACGTGGCAACTGGTTTTGTTTTGCTGTTTCACACAATATTTGAATTTTGTATTGTATATCTCCAGACTTAAAGGATAAAAGTAGTGAAGAGGATGGACATGGTCAAGGTCTCGGTGAGTGGTCAGTTGTGACATGAATATGTTTGGGAACGGTTTGCATACTTGGGTTGAACATATATTTTTATGGTTTAAAAAAAGTAGGAATTATGGTTTAAAAAGTGCAGAATCAATAAAACCCACTTCCAATGTTTAAGTGGGGTTTACATTTGAACAGGCTTCATTCCATAAGGATAGGCCAAAACAGAGCTTGATGAGACACTTTCTAAAATAAACTTCTAACAGAACTTTAAAGGAACATGGAACACATTTTTTTTCAAGCAATTAAAATAACACATTTTAAACATTAAAACAATTTTTTTTGCATGAAAACATTAATACCTACTTAATCTTAATTGAAACTAACCAGTCATACAGAGTTTAAAGTTCAGTCTGTAGATCTAATTTGCTGGAAGAGGACAAGCACTTAGACCATTGTTCTGAACTTCTTTCCTAATAAATATATAGACTGGCATTTTTAATAACTAGGAAATAAAAGGTATATTTAAGTTTTATGAACCTCATAAATGAAGTAAGAGAAGTGGTTGTAATTTTACAATCACCACAATTAATTTGGATAAAACTAAAATAAACTATTTCCAATTCTTTAAAAAATCTTAGTTAAAATTTGCATTCGCTTAAAATCTGAGCTCCTTACTTCTCAGCACTAGGACTTCACTTTATGTAAGGCTACTATATAAAAACTTTATTATTTCTCAGCTTTTTCTTAATACTTTATATTCTCTCCTGTGGTAAATTTTGAAATTGTTTCTATTTTCTTTATGATATCCTTTTATTTCATTATTTTCTGACAAACTATTACATTAGGTATTGCTCTTTGTTACTTTTTCCTTTTTTAAAGAAAATATAAAGTCCAAATAAATGGGGCAGTAAAGTTTTTTGAGAATTGTTTATAAATTCACAGTATTAAAAATTACACAATAATGGGCATATTTTTTCTTTAAATAAATATAGCACTTTATTAACATTAATATGTAGAGCCATTAAGGTGTCTAAGCTGACTGAGCGTGACTGATATATTTATATATAAAAATAAATAAATACATAGAACTGAGCCCAAAACAAGATTTGTAAAGAGTTTGCTTACAAGCCAATCACTGCCTATGTGTATTAACAAGTTAATTTTAGCCTACTTGATTAAGTACACTTCAATGTCTCTGACAGATCAAGTGAGGGATGCAGAAGAACCTTACAGGAACAAGAATAGAAATGTATCAAGTAATAAAGGTAAGAAACAAATGATATTAAAGTGGAACAGACTGTTTAAAACTTTTCATGTTTGATTTGTACAATTAAAATAGATTTTCAGAGTTAAATTGTGTTAAATACTAAACTGAGGCAATTTAAAAATGCTACTTTACCATTATTTCACAACAGAACATTTCTGCTCTTTTGCCATTTTTATCTGACCCCTAAGGAGTCTGCAGCTTTGTAAAACATAGACCAAGATTGTGAAAATCAGGAAGCCAATTGTCCCTCATCCTCATAGCTATAATGGCTTTTATGCAATTTGTTCTTCTTCCCAAAACTTACCCATTCTCGATTTGTCTACATTTTATCCAAAGGGGAGCAAGAGGGGAAAGCTACCTAACCCCGGACTTGTATAACACAATATAGTACCCTTCACACTGCACTGTTTGTAATCTGTGATGTCCCCCTGTGCTGTAATAGCTGATGGGAAGTTACCTGACATCTTGAAATAAAACCAAACCATTTTGTCTGTGTCCCTGTAGGCTAACAATAAAAAGCTACCTTACCCTCTAAAACTTTCCTGCACAGAGGGTAAGGTAGGGTATTCATCTGGTTGATGAGAGATTATCTACCTGTGCAAGGTAGCTCTCTTTACATATGGTGACTAGAAGTCCCAATTTTAACCAGCTATCTAACTGAGAGTCCTAATATTTTTTTTTTTTTTTTTAAGGATTGGCAGACTGAGCATTAGATGACACTGCCCAATCCATTTTGTATGTGTTCAGCCGACTCCACTCTACAGTGTATATGTCTTGAATGTTCTCAATTCAAACCCATTATGTCTTTTCAGTCCTGTCCATTCAATGTGTCCATGTTATGTGCGCCGTTCAATGCATTCTATGTATTCAGTTTAATTGAACATACACACTGGATTTATGCAATGGACTGAAAATAGCACAAACTTAAATAGCAGCCTTCTTCATGAGTTAAAAGCTGCTTATTGCTCCTTTCTGGCTACCTCCTATTATTGGTATGACAATTTCTAGTATATGTTAGCGGGTATGCCAACATATAGATCCACATTTCCAGACTTTCAAGATTTTGCAAATACTTAGTATTTTACTTTGTATATTAGAAACAGTGTAGAGGCTTTGAATCAGAAAGCAGCTATGCCATATGTAACTACTTGATTATATTCTAATGTAACAACTATTCACATAACATGCTGTGCCAAGTTGCTGGCTAATGCCCGGGGGTTCCTAGATTGAGTCCTTAAAGTATTTTTTTCTTGTTTAAAAATCAGAAATGTTAATTCATTAATATAATAAAGAAAATGTTAATAAAATAAGTGTTTTGTGTTGCTTTTAAAATAATTCTAATAATTATTATTTGAATAATTATTTGAATTATTGAAATATACAGTTGTGCTCAAAATTTTGCATACCCTTGGCGAATTGATAATGTATGTAACATTTTAAAAGACAAAATGAGTGAGCAGGCAAGAAAGCATTTCTTATGTCTTATGGGATTCATATTCAACTGTAGGTTGCAACAGAATGGCTCAATCATAAAATAAAACATGGCAACAAAGTTCTTAATTAGCCTTTAGAGCTCCCCCCACCCCCCACCCCCCCCCACCCAACTCCAAAAAAACATCAGTGAGCCACCACCATGCTTCACAGTCGGGAGGTATTATTTTCACTATAGGCCTCGTTGGCCCCTCCCCAAACATAGCACCCTCCCACCCCCCTCCAAAAAAACATCAGTGAGCCGCCACCACCATGCTTTACAGTGGGGAGGTATTATTTTCACTATAGGCCTCGTTGGCCCCTCCCCAAACATAGCACTTATTGTTGTGACCATAAAGCTCTATTTTGATCTCGTCACTCCAAATGACAGTGTGCCAGAAGCTATGAGTTGAGTCAAGGTGGTGTTGGGCATATAACTGGGCTTCTTTCTGGCATTTCGACCATGCAGCTCATTTTTGTTCAAGTATCGTTGTATTGTGCGCTTGAAACAACCACACTGTCTTTTTTCCAGAGCAGTCTGTATTTCTCCTGAGGTTACATGTGGGTTTTTCTTTGTATTCTGAACAATTCTTCTGGGAGTTGTGGCTGAAATCTTTCTTGGTCTACCTGACCTTGGCTTGGAATCAAGAGATCCCCGAATTTCCCACTTCTTACTAAGTGATTGAACAGTACTGACTGGCATTTTCAAGGCTTTGGATATCTTTTTATATCCTTTTCCCTCCTTATGAAGTTCCATTACCTTGTTATGCAGGTCTTTTGACAGTTCTTTTTTGCTCCCCATGGCTCTGCATCTAGCTTGCTCAGTGCATCCATGTGAGAGCTAACAAACTCATTGACTATTTATTTATACACACACACTAATTGCAATTTTAACATGTGTGTGTCACATTGTGTGGCTGTAACCAGGCCAAGCATTCAAGGGTAAGCTTTTGATCAGGGCCATTTGGGCGATTTCTGTTATCATTATGATTTAAAAAGGAGCCAAACAACTATGTAATAAAAATTGCTTCATATGATCACTATCCTTCAATAAAATACTTTTTTTTTTGCATGATCAGTCATATTTTCAAAATAAATGCCCAAATTTCACAATTCCTGCCAGGGTATGCAAACCTTTGAGCACAAATGTGAGTGTGTGTGTGTATATATATATATATATATATATATATATATATATATATATATATATATATATATATATATATATATATATATATATATATATATTCACATATAATAGTTGTTAAACTGCGATTCGTCGTCACTTATTGATAAGCACTCCCCCTCTCTCAGCACTCTCTCTCTCCTCAGCACTCTCTCCCCTGTAGTCAGATCGGTGCAGGTCTATCTATTGGCAGCAGCGCTGCTCCCTGTACTGAGGAGTCAGTGATGTCTGCTCTCTGGTGCTCTGTGTAATTTGCATGAAATTAGTTTATAAACCAATTTTGCGTTTCATATTCATATAAACTAATGAACAAAAAGTTTTGTCAATTTGGCATTTCAGATTGATGTAAAAAAACAAATTTAGATGAATTAACACGTTTCACCAATTTGCTGTTCCAAACTGATGTAAAATAACACATTTAGGAAATTTTTCTTTTCATATTCATATAAACTAACAAATGAAAACGTTTCGGCAATTTGGCGTTTCAGATTGATGTAAAATAATGCATTTAGGCAATTTTTCTTTTCACATTCATGTGAAGCGAGCTGAGCAGTTGAGGCATGCCATAGCGCCGTAACAGCGAGTCTCGCAAAGCGAGGTGACATGCAAGACTTAGGGTGCAATGAGCTAGTATATATATATCTTATTGTGTGGCCTCTTATTCAACTTGTTCTTAAAACACTTTAGAATTGTTTGCTGTTCAGTTCCCCTTGGCGATGTTGTCAGGGTGGAGACAGATCAACTAGAAATCCATTGGAAACTGTTACTCTTGAAAATAAATTTAATATTAATATTGCGATTTATAAATAATGGTCTTCATCATCAATAAGAATGTTATTAATGATCGATGCATATCGAAAACTAACCTCTTATTAGGGCATTACTTTAGTCCTTTAAAAGGTTCTTATACTTGATACTTTATCTGTCAAACTTTTCTAAAAATTTGTTTTACCAAACTAAGGATTTTTGATGCTTTTATTAATCCCTACAATGAGTAAACCTGCACTTGGGGATTCTTCCATATATGCAGAAATTCATGTACATTTCATGAAGTATTCCCTATACATTGCCATTCTACTAGTTCTTATAGTTGCCCCAACCAGCTATAATTATTTTAGTTTCATTTTGAAATTGGTAACTGGCAGGAGAAGTTTTAAATAATGCACATTCTCTATCTAGGACTACTTATCCATAATTGATATGAAGGGAGAGACAATGTATGGAAACACAATGTATTTCAGTTCTCTAGTCATTTTTCCCTTTCAAGTAGTGACAAAAAGTGTTCCTTTCAAGTTCTTGCCAACCTCATGTAATTTTAAAAAGTATCTGACTGGGAATTATCCATTAGCTGTGCAGGGAAACATATGATAGTGTTCACTTTATACACTGATTTCAATATGGGTGTTTGTTAATAAAAGTATACTTATACTTGCAATTCTAAAATATTTTAATATTTAAATGTGTGACTGTTAATGGGATTGTTAATCATTTGTACAATATGAACTGAATAAAATATTTTTTTTTCCAGTTCAAGTAATTGATGAGACCATCGATAAAAACAGGGGAGAACCAGAAGACAAATTTGATTCAGCATTCTGTAAGGAGATAATTTCATTAAATGTACAGTAGAAACAAATATAAAAAAAATCGAATGTTTCAGCAACATCTCTGTTCTTTATAGTATATTCTGACATACGCCTAGTGCTACTGTACTATTACTCATAATACTCTGCCTTTTTCATTCTATGGATCAAAAATTTACTTCATATTGGTGCCTTAGCCGTGGAGTGTTATGTCCAAATTAGGTGATCAGATAAGGAAGTGCACTTGGCCTTGGCTCAACTAAAATATCAATTAAAAAAAAGCAACCCTAATAAGGAGGTTTTGTTTACAGTAGTTTAAATTCCCTTTAAAATGCAAAATCTTTTCAATTTCTAACGTTTATGGAGTCTTAATTAGTGACAGCTACTGACATAGCAAAGGGAGGATCTGGGAATATTCAACCTTACAGACAAGTAGCATTTCCCAGTGTAGGTCATATCTATGTTCTTGTTTTTATACCATTCATATCCTCATTACCTTTTTAAAGACCTTTCTGAAGACACCTCTATATGATGATATCTCATAACATCTGTATGGATTGCATATTTAAAGATGAGATTTCTAACGATATTGCTAATACAACAGTTCTTACACCTCCCTAGACCTAATAGTCATGCAATATATTTTAGTTGGTAAACAGCACATTAGATTAGGTTTATGATAACGTCTCATTGGATGCTATCATAGAGGACTGACACAGAAATTGGCATATTCTTTAAGTTATTTATTCAGCTCATCTTCTGTCTGGAAATCTGTTTTCACAGAAGTTTCTATTTTGTATCTATGGTCACTTATATTGTGCATACACACTGCCAGTTCTACATGGGCTCTAAGGAAAATGTTGTACTAATTTAACGGCTGACCTTGTTTTTTTCTGTAGGATATTTCTATTTTCTTTAGGTAGAAAATAAATTGCTAGACTTTCACTTATAGTGACACTTGTTAAAGCACAGATACACATTTCAATTTATGGAGGAAGTTCTCCCAAAGCTGAAGGTACAATAGCATTTTCCCCTTAGAAAATCATCATTGAAGTATTCAGCAAAGCACTTCACAGCTTTGGAAAAAAACATACTGAACCTTGGGTTTATTTGTGCACTGATGGAGTAGATGCCAAGCACTGGGGCCCACTATAGTTTAGGAGCCATCTGTTACTAGCAGCGGTCTGAGGTAATGGGGACACTTAATATATTAGAGGAGAGGGACAGAGAATGTTTTTATAGGAAGGTGACCTTTAAATGGAACCCTCATATTTTGCACCAGGGCTTCTCCATTCATTAGCCGTACCACTGACCAGTCAGATTTGGCCACTAGTTCATTGCATATGGATTAAAGATTGATTTTTGCCAGTCATAAAAAAATGACAATTCTTTCCTCTTGCAACAAAGGCTATCCCTGGGACAGACTAAACTTGAAATCTCTACAGATGGACCTGAATGCATTTAAGGAGCTGGATGCTTATGCTTCAAAGGTACAAAGTGAACATCATAGAAGATTAACTTAATGCCCTTAATTCTATATCACTCACCTGGTTACTGACCTGATGCAACATCTGTGTTTAGTATCTTTATATTTGGCTTTATTGTTATTAGTAATATCTTGGAGTTCTACCTTTTGAATATGTCTGTGCTTATGTCTGATATTGTCTGAAATTTATCTGTATGGTTTCTGATTTGTATTTCTCATTCAAGTGCTTCTGTTGGTCTTGTTCATTGCACTTCACTGACATACAGATAGACCCTATTCAACACTACCCTGTTTAACACTGATACGAGATAAAGCTGATTTTGCCTGACACATCCCAGAGTAACACTGATTTGATGCTTGTGTATCATTCCAAAACATCAAGAGCCATGAAAGAAATTCTAAGAGTTTACCTGTGATTTACTCAAGGGTAAAATTGACCCCATTTTACACGGTTTATTTAGCACTTTGTCTTCTAGGAACACATCTACAGCATTAAAAGTGGTATGCCTTGTACTGTTTCAGTCACCTCAACTAAGTTTCTCTCATTTTAACCCTCTGAGTGATAATGATGAACTGAACTCATCTTACAAAGGCCATTACCCATTTTTTAATGACAAACTGAGCTTGTCATTACTTTTAAGAAATATTTTTTTCATTAAACATCTGGTCACCACAGAGATGATATATAATTTTAAATATTTACCAAATGCATACTGTTAGCAGAGCCAATATAAATACTGTACAGTACTGACCAAAATGTCTTGGTCTACATCAGGTAAAGGCTAATGGGACCGTTGAGCTCTTGGTGAGGGATCTAAATCGTAATTCTCGCACAGATCTACAAAAAATAAGAGCGATCTGGATATGGATCTGTCATCATATAGGTATGCAATTTATTTCATGTTAAAGCTGCCAAATGGAAAGGTTGTGTTCTTGATTTATTGACAGTTATAAGAGTTTATTGACAAATTAGTACATCTTGTGGTGCGTTGATATCTTGTGGAGGTACTGGCATTCATTCTGTTTATATTTTAACACAACTTACATGGCTGCTATACATCTATAACAAAGAGGAAAAAAATACACGTTTGTGCAATTTTAAGTTTCTTTGGTTAATCACATATAATAGTTGTCAAACTAAGAGACGTCGTCACGCTTTGCATGGTGCGTACGAGTTAGGCGATGAACACTAAAGGCTCTCATCGCCTGCTCGCCTCGTGAGGAAAGCAGTGAAGGCAATGAAACACGTGGGACTGAGCCACCAAACACTTACGAAACGCGGGATCGCCTAAGCCTGCAAGCAGTTGACAAACGCGGGACGTAGAAAAATGATACAAAAACATCACACACAGCATGGGGGAACAGCCAGGACGTCTGGGAGTGAGGTGGAACACAAATTTAAGGCTATTTAGACGAGGTTCGCCACTCAAAAATCGCCTAAGTGAGAAAAACAATGGCCGCCAAAAAAAAATAAACGAGGCTACATGACCCCTGCCAAATGCTTAGCACTTTTACACAGGAACGTACAAACTACAAAATACACTATTACAAAAGACGGAAAATGCTCACAGCCGCTTACACATTAATAACATTACGACTATACAATGCCGCTTTACACAACTAAACTATACGACTATACTAACGGCTTTACCTCGCGCACGCAGCCTATTTCAAATGCACAGTTGGGACATTCATTACACTTTATCATCAGGGCACCAACACTCAAACTGTACATTGTATGCTGCCGGAAAATAAAACACATTGCTAGCTCTTCAGGCTATTGATGGCTGCATATATTAATTCCAAATAGGTAAAGTATATTAATTTATTCACGAAATAATTCAATCATTATTAGTTAACTAAATATAGATCTCTCTTTCTGATGAGTGACGAAGGTGCTCAGAGGAGCGAAAGTACACGACAGGAGAGGCTCTCAATGAGCTCCGAAGGTCCTCAGAGTAAAAAAAGGTTTACATTGTATGTCAAACAACATTCCCATGGCTTCAAATGTTATTGCCCCATCATTTTTGACGGACAAGTCGCTAGTACTTAAATATATGCCAATTAGTTTTTTTATTTACATTTTAACAGCGTATGACACAGCCGTCTTAAGAAATGAAGCTCTGATATCTACCGATCCGGACTACATCTTACGCACTAGGAAGGGAGCCTGCTCTGGATACTCTGCACTGTTTGAGAGCATGTGCAGGTAAGAGTGAAATAAATTACTTACCATTTGCTATGTATTGGTAATTTATATTGAGGTATGAATAAGGAATTTACAAGTACTTTTTATAATAGAAATTAATGAATACCAGTAAATCATTCAGAACAGAGTACACCCAGAACACATAAGTACTTACTCTGGCAGGGTAGTTATAGTCTGGCAACCTATCTCTTTTTTTTTATCTTGAAATATATTATTTAATTGATAATGTTTTTACATGGGATTACAGCTCTTTAAAAAGTAATATAACCAAAATCTTTGGTTATTACACACCACAACTCACACAGTCTACCTTGTTTTTAGGAAAAGACAGACACATTAAAGTATAAATGCATGTTGAAAGCGGGATGTTACTAGGTATATAAGAATGCATTCTCTGTGTGTGTTATGTGGAAGCATGTGATGGACCAGTGATGGACAACCTTTTTTTCATTAAAGTCTGTTTGTCCACCGAAACAATACAGTGGTCACAAAAATATATCCTAAAATTATTTTTTTAAGAGTGAAATTTACAGTATGTTCTGTGATTGTTCGTAAGAGGAGATTGCTTTACCTTGGCAAAATTGCGAACTCTTGATTATTCTCTCTTTTTCTCCCTCCTTTGTTTGGCTGTGTTGATTTTATGATTAGTGTTTTTAAAATCTGTCTTCATTTTCTTTTCTCTGTGCCCCAATTTGAATCCACATAAGCTCAAAAAAAGGATCAGCAATAGTGTAAATCCACTTTCTAGGTTTTAACTTCAATTTAGGAAATACTTATATAATATTCCATTATAGGAGTGATTTAGCTCTATAAAAATGTATTGAATAATTGTAGGACACCCAGTTCCGCACACTAGAATCTGGATTTAACTCAAAAACACAGGTTATGCTTTAAAACGTTCTTACTCTTATCTACTTGTAAGAAAACTCTTATGAGCTCTCACTATTATTTGTTGCCGTAGTTCCTTGGTAGTACTGTAGTAGTGCCAAGATTCTCCCATTTTCTTACTTGACTTTGAGGTTGAAAATATTACATTTATATGCCCAGCATGTCACTAGCTCTTGGCGTACAAGAAAGGGTTATGGCTTCTCTTTCTGCATCTTCTAGTCAAAAAATTATACCAGATCCAATTTCTGACCCACCATCTGCAGCTGTAAGGGATGTTCAAAGTTCTGCCAATCTTTTCTAGATACCCCTGTCCAGAACATATCAAGTTGTTTGGCTTTACTTTGTGTGAAGAAATTGCACTTTCTTGAGCTCTATATAGTGGATTTTCACCAACTTCATTGAGTTAGAGTGCACAGAGTATATGGCTCATTTGACAGTATCAATGTATATTGACTTTATTATTATCACTTGTAATGCTCCAACATTACAGGAGGTAATAGATGCAAGATTGCAGAAAGAGTCTCTGAGTTGCACTGTAAATTGTGGGTGTGAGTAATATTATGCTGTAGAAGTTGTGAATATTAAGGCTGAAGGTGATAAGTCTTTAAACAGGTGCATTTTTAGTGCATTGTTTAAAGCTGTTGAGGCATCCAAAAAGTCCTGAAGGCTGGAGTGAGAGGAGATAAAAGAAGAAAATGTCATTAGCAGAGCAAAGAGCAGTTGGGGGGTATTTTAAGATGAGAGCAATGTTATAAGTGGGTGCACTGTTGAGGCTTTTATACAGGTTTTTAATTTGTATTCTGGAGGCTATGGGAAGCCAATAATTGACAGAGTGGTGTTGCAGACAGTAGAGCGTTGATTATGGTAGATGAGTCTAGTGGAGGCATTTCTTATGGATTTTGAGTGGAGAAGAATGGGTGATGGGTAGGCCAGCAAGGAGACAGTGGCTGGCAAAGCCTTTAGCTGTGTGACAGGAAGGGGCAGGGGATGGATGTAGGCAGAGGAGAGTGTTGAATGTACTGTATTGAACAACTTTCGGGGTTGGAGTACAGATTTGATAATAAGTAGTGCTGTTTGGCCAAGTTGAGGGCATGGTGGTAGGAGCGCAAAATAAACTTGTAATGGAGGAATTCTGCTAAATTGCGAGATAGTTGCAGTGCTGGAGCACATCTGAATGTAGCTTATTTGTGTAGTGTGCCATGATTGTGGATGAGTGCCTGTGGTTATGGGGAAAGAATGTCTAGGGTTGAAGTTAGTCACTTTGTACTGTGAGGTGGCAGTCAAGGCAGGTGAGGGGGCTGAGAAGGGGCTGTAGCACGATGGAAAGATGTTGTAGGTTTTGTTGGCAGGAATTGAAGAAGGGCAGTGGGTGGAAAGGTTTAGTGAGGTTGCAGGTTAGGAGCTAATAGTTAGAGGGAGTGTGGAAATAACAAGGTTTGACATTGTGTAGAAAATGGTAAAAAAGGGTCAAGGGAAGACCTAAGTGAAAGTCATTGTGTGGTGGTTGCAGGTGAGGTGGATATGTCTGTGACTGTTGAAATTTTCAAGAATGAGTGAAGGTACATTGGAGGATAGAAAATGATGGAGCCAGGTGGCAAAATGATACAGAAATTGAGAGGGTGGTCCAGGCAGGAGATAGACCACAGCAACTCAGAGAATTGGGGGAAAAGAGGAACATAGTGTGAACTTCAAAATATGATAATTTGACTGAATGAACTGGGGTTATGCAGCGAAAAGTGCAGCAAGAAGAAATTAATACGCTCATACCTCTACCTAGCTTGTTCCAAGATCTAGGCTTGTGACTGAAGTGAAAGCCAACATACGAGAGAGCTGCAGAGGAGGCCGTGTCTGGAGTGAGCTGAGTTTCTGTGATAGCCAGTAGAAGGAATATATAACCTCTGACTATCGTATCTCATGTTTATGGCTTCCCATTTATTTTCATCTACATTGTAGTGACCTGGGAAAGCAATTGTAAGTCATTAACCACTTGGTCAACCTGTTGTTGCAACTATGTAAAAAAAAACTCTGCATTTGACTGCAGAGGTTCCTAAGCATGTGAGGCTTTGTTCTCAGTTCCCATATAAAGGCAATTTACTTTCAACCAGTGATCAGAGGTGGTTCTCCCAGTTTGCCCCAATCAGAATGGCTAACTTAGTACCATCCAGTACAGTTTTATTTCTATTTGCTCCATTACATTTAATGTGGCATTGCACTTAATATAGTTTTAAGTCTGTTTTTGTCTACTTCATCAAATTATGTTCATGCTTAATTTTAGAATATACTGTATAAATACTCCAACTATGTTTGTCATAAATACTGGAAAGAAAGACTAATGTAAGTAAACTCTGGAGGAGTCTGGTAACTTTTGTAACCCATAATAGAACTTCAAATTAGTGCATGGATAAAAAATATACAACAATCTTTCACATTTTAGTAAAAGAGATGCAATGTCAATATCTTTAGATAGGAAGCTAGAGAGTTGGACGCTCTGAAAAAGTATAACCCTATACAAACATTTTGTGAGCTGAAGGTTAAACTGTAGACAGCCACAGACAATCAGAAAGGGGATGAAATCATGCTTAAAATAGTAGTACTGCACTGCTCTCCTGAGAATAAAAGAAACCAAGTGAGCTCCAAGTAAACATGAGTGGGACAAGTAGTGATTATCTTTTGACACTCATTTCTACGTTGTACAAACGTTATCTGGTGTGGTTCGCCTCACTGTGATATTCTACAGCAACAACACTTGTAGGGAGGACTTATTGAAATAATTTATATGGCTAGAAAGAGTTATGAAAATGAGCACAATTTTTACATGCTCCAGTAGTATATCTGAAAGTTTCTGCATGTGTTCATTTCTCTTTTAGGTTTGCAGGTGTTAATTGTAAGACGGTCAGTGGCTATTCCAAAGGTGGATCATACAAAGTAGGGCAGGCATTTTCTGGAGACTCCACTCATGCCTGGAACATGGTTTATCTGGAAAAAGCGTGGCATCTGCTAGACAGCACATGGGGAGCTGGTAATGTTGAAAACGGCAAATTTACATTTCAGTAAGTAAGTTCATTGTTTTGGAGGACCCTGCCATAAAATGTTTAACATAGTTTCTAAGGTAGGGGAGTTGATGTAGAAACATGAGAACGTAATACAGTCTATTGGGCAGGGTGTTAAAGTGAATAATCACTGCAATCATGTGGTATTGCAACTAAAAGAATAATCATGTAATGTACTGTATAGTATAGATAAAATTACTCTCTATAAAGTTTGAATTGTTTACAGATTTAACATTAACATTTTTAATGAATTGGTTACATAGTTATAGTAATTTAGGTTCAATAAAGATGTGCAGTTCATCAAGTTCAACCTTTTTAGATCTTTTCTGATCATTATAATATGGGGATTATTTACTACCCGGTAATAATGGTTAATTGCTAATTATTATTAATTGATCCAGAGGAAGGCAAACAGAAAAAGAAAACATTGAAACATTTGCCAATTGTCTCATAAGGGAAAAAAAGTAAAATTCCTTCCTGACCCCAGATACTGGTGATCAAAATCCTCTCTGGATCAATACTCCCTCTCTAATTATCCAGGATAACCCTGAATGCCATTTTTATTCAAAGATATATTTAGTCCCATTTTAAAGTTCTCTATCAAAGTACACTTTTCTTTCTTTAAGGTGGAATCTTTTTTTCTTCTAACCTCAAGGGATATCCTTTTGTCAGTTAAAAACTTCTTGGCACAAAAAACACACTTGACAAATCCCTATTTTAACCCTGGACATATTTTTATATAAGGTAATCATATCCTCTCTTAGGTGCTTTTTTTTTTCTAGAGAATATAAGTTTAATTTGGTTAGCCCCTCCATTCCCCTTATTAGTTTTGTTGCCATTCTCTGAACTTTTTCCAGCTCTAAAATGTCCTTTTCATGAAGTGGTGCCCAAAATTGTACTCCATATTCCAAATGAGAGCGTACTAGAGATTTGTATAGTGGCAGAATTATATTTGCTTCCTTTGATTCTATACCCATCGTAATACATGCTAATATTTAATTTGCCCTTGCACATGCTGCTTGACATTGAACATTGGTGACATTGGTTGTCCACAAGTACTCCCAAATCCCTTTCTATATCTGATATCCCTAGATTTACTCCATTAAGATTATAAATTGTATGGCTATTTTTCCTTCCCAAATGCATAACTTTAAATTTATTTGTATTAAATCTCATCTGCCATTTAGTTGCCCATTCCTCTAATTTATGCAAATCCCTTTTGAGGGAAAGTACATCATTTTCTGGTTTAGTTACTTTGCACAACTTAGAAGTAGGACTTGAAAGTATTGTCACCATTTTTGCTGATGACACAAAGTCATTAATAAATATGTTAAAAAGGAGAAACCCCACTTACCACATTAGTCCAATAGGAGTATGTTCCATTTACAACAACCCTTTGCTTCTTATCTTTTAGCCAGCTCTCAATCCATGAGCAGATATTTACTGCAATTTCTTTGTCCCTTAGCTTGCACAATAGTCTTCCATGTGGAGCTATCAAAAGCCTTTGCAAAATCCAAAAAGACTACATCCACTGAGTTGCCTTGATCCAAGTCCCTACTAACATCTTCATAGAAACTAATTACAATTAATTTGGCATGACCATTCCCTCATAAATCCGTGTTGACTCTACTTATAATTATATTTAAACAGATTTATTCTTGTTTTCTATCCCTTATTACCATAAATGGAAGGCTTACAGGTCTATAATTCCCTGAATTTGCTCTTGTTCCGTTCTTAAATCTAGGTATTGCCTCTGCTTTTCTCCAGTCTGGCAGTGACCCTGTGGTGAATGAGTCTTGAAAAAAATTAAATAATGGTTTAGCTTTTACAGTACCCAGTTTCCTCAGTACCCTTGGATGTATTCCATCAGGACCTGGGGCTTTATTAAAATGTATTTTTTGCAACCTCTTTTGAATTTTTTCCTGCGTTAACCAATTTTTTGGTGAAGGAAGTATAGCCCCATTACGGTGCAAACACTGGAACCTCCCTTGTGTGTACTGAAGAAAAATAACTTATTTATCTCATCTGCCTTTTTCCTGCTCACTATCAGTTGGCCTGTTTCACACTGTAATGTTCATATGGCTTCCTTCCTGGCCTTCTTAACATTAATATATTTAAAAAATATTTTAGGGTTAGTCTTACTCTCCTTTGCAACTAACATTTTATTTTCTATTTTAGCTAGTCTAATAGCTCTTTTTTAAGCCTTGTCAATTTCCTTGTATTCACATAAAGCAGTCTGGGTTCCCTCTTGTATAATGTAAATGCCTGCTATATTCCTTATCATGGTCTTTAAATCCTTAAGCCACATGGGATGTGATTTACTCCTATTACTTTTATTTTCTTACAGTAAATGTTTGTATATTTAGTAATGATTTGAATGTTGTCCATTTATGTGCAGTATTTGTACTTGTCAGTTTTGTCCCAGTCTATACGTTGCATTGCTGCCTTTAGCCCATTCAAATCTGCATTTTAAAATTAAGAGTTTTTGTTGGTCCCTGACAACTTTGTTTTTTTTTATTCAATCTCAAACGAAACAGTGTTGTGATCACTATTCTCCAAGGTTTCCCGTATTTCAATATTTGATATTATATTAATGTTATTTGTGATGACTAAATTCAAGATAGTCTCAAATAATGACCCCTGAATGCACTCAAGACCCTGCTCCCCTTAGCTGAACTGCTGGGCTCATTCATTCAGTTAATCTCAGGATAGTTAACATCTCCCACTATTAGAACTTGCCCATACTTAGCTGCATTTCCAATCGGTTACAATAATTGCAATTCCTCACCTTCAATTATATTTGGGGGTTTATAGCATATGCCTACCAATAGTCTTTTAGGATTTTTACATCCACTATTTAACTTAACCCACAAGAATTCAACATTATCACTAGTTCCAGCATAAATATGGACTATAGGCTTAAAATCAGGCTTAATATACAGACAAATCCATCCTCCTCTTCTACCACTGCCCCTATATTTCCTAAATAGGTTATAACCATCCAGATTAACAGTGCAGTCATGAGATTCATCCCACCATGTTTTAGTAATGCCGATCACGCCCCATTTTATTAATAATAATAATAATACTTGCTCGCCCATTGCTGAATACGTCTGGCATTAGAAAGCATACACCTTATGTTGCTATGACTCTGAAGTTTGAAGTGCTTACCACTGTATTTGAGTTGCTTAGCAATACCATCCTATTGTCTATAGTAACCATCCCTCCTTCTCCTCCCCATGGGTAACCGAGCACCCAGGAGACAGCAAACTGTTTTATTGCTGGGATCTGGGTGACAAATTGCCTTGTCTGCCTTCCTAATAATAGTCAAAATATGTATGCTTATTTGCAATTAGGTTGCTAGAATGTGCAAATATATTACATGTGTCTTTGTTCATAGCATGTCATGCTAAAAAGCTGTAAATTACAGAAATACATAAATAGCAAATACAAACAATAGTAACAGTGAATAGTGGTTTTCATTTGTGTGAATCTGCAGGTTTAATGTAGATCTACCATTTAGTAGTGTATAATATGGTTATACATTATTTTTGGCATTCATTTCAATATGTAAATAATGTAACTTGTGTGTGTGTTTGTATATGGGTGTTACACCATGTTGACACCATTTATCAAAATAAACCAGTGTAAGCACTGATCTCTTTGCAGATACAATGAGTTTTATTTCCTGACAAACCCTGCCCTATTTATTGAAGATCACTTCCCAGAGAAAAATGAGTGTCAACTACTGGTCCCGCATGTCTCCCTAGAGCAATTTGAACAGAATGTTCGCCATAGAAGTGGCTTCTATAATTTTGGACTGTTCTCTCATCCAGAAACGGCTGTTATTGAAACAGGTATCCAAAGGCTTTTTTGGCTTCATTTGCAGATAGATCTTTTTAAAGAGCAAGTTCTACCGAACTATACATTTCCTAATTCTGAAGGAGTTGCGCTTAGAACTTATAGAACTTGCCTTTTAATTCCTGCACTTAGGTGGTATGTTAAAAAAAAAAAAAAGCAGGTAATCAGCTAATGTACAACACACAAAACAATAATTCAACCAATTGCTGCTATTGGCTCAAAAAAGAGTTAAATAACTAAGAATATTAACTACATGTGGCCTAAAAACTTCACACATCTGTAATGATAGCTCTTTTATATAAAAAAAAAAAAAAACTTATTTTTTGTGCTCCTAAAACAATTTTAGTTGATATAGGCATCCATTCCATGGCTTCAGTAAGACATCTCGGAAGGCTGACTCATTGCTACATGAGTTCTGAAAAGCTAATTTGCGCAGCTAACGTCTGAATCTTTGTAGCAACACTACAGAATGGTACCCACTAACTTGAAACAATGCAGTAGCCTAACATCCTCTATTATCCCGATCTATATAACATCCATCCCATAGCAGCAGTGGCGGTGCTACCGCAGGTACAAGTGGTGCAATCTAATCATGGGCTCCCCGTTCCCCCCCCCAGCTACACCAGCCTCCACCTTGCTTCTTACATTGATCTGTGATAGCTGATTTCTCTCCATCCAAGCTCCTCTGCTGGGTGCATCTTTCTGCAGAGACAGGAACTTCCTGGCAGGGGATCAATCAGCTATCACAGATCAATGTAAGAAGCAAGGAAGAGGCTGGTGATGCTGGGGGGCGGGAGGCATGGACTGGAGGGCATACCCTGGAGGTACGGGCTAGGGGCATAGCGTGGTGGGGTGTGGACTAGAGGGGCCATTGAGGCACGCAACTGCTACAGGCTCTAAATTTGGTCTAGTTACGTTGCAATTAAATTGGAAGGGGCTTTGTGCGAGTGAGAGACAGAGTATGTTGCGGTTTTGTGTCGCACATTGGATGAGCGGCCGTGATAAGATCAATTAGTCAAACCCATAGCAATGTGACCCCCGCTGCATTTCACAATGCAAAAAAATTACCGCCTGCACCTAAAATTATCCCCATCACTCATGGGGGTCTATACAGACCCCCATGTGCCTCTAATTGCTGTCCCTTATGGGACACTAATTAACCATCCTGTAAGGGTCTATTAACCATCCTGTAAGGGTCTATACCAGTGGTGGCGAACCTATGGTACGCGTGCCACAGGTGGCACGCCGTGCCCCTTCTGTGGGCACGCGGCCATAGGTTCTCCCGAAGCATGCTGGGTCTGCTCATCGCGCGCGCACGGCGCCTGAGCGCTCTCCCGTCACTTAAAAAAGGAAGGGCTGTGCTAGCGTGCGCGCGCGGCGCAGGCGAAAAGACTCTCCTCGAGATCCGCAGGGGGAGAGGCAAGCGGAAGGTAAGAGTTATGGGGCAGGGGAGAGACAAGGGAGAGGGGGAGAGAGAAGAGGGTTGAGACAAGGGGGAGAGAGAAGGGGAGAGACAATGGAGAAGGGGGAGACAAGGGGAAGTGGAGAGACAAGAGGGGAAAGAGAAGGGTGGGGGAGACAAGGGAGAAGGGGAGAGAGAAGGGGGAAGACAGTGGATAATGGGAAAGAGAAGTGTGGGAGAGAGATAGAAGGGTGTGGGAGACAAGGGAGAATGGGAGAGACAAGGCTGGGTGAAACAAGGGGGTAGAGAGAGCAGGGTGGGAGAGACAAGGGTAATGGGAGACACAAGGGGAAGGGGGAGACAAGGGGGGAGACAATGGGGAGGGGAGAGACAAGGGGGAGAGAGAGTGAATGGTGGGAGAGACAATAGTGAAGTACAAGGAGAGACAAGGGGGGGGGGTAGAGACAAGAGTGAAGGAGATACAAGGGTGGGGGAGAGATAAGCAGAGAAAGAGGGAGGGAGGGAGGGAGGAAGAAAGGAGAGCAGAGAGAAGGGAGGATGGAGAGAAAGAAAAAAGGGAGAGGCAGAAGGGAAAGGAAGAAGTAAGAGAGTGAGATGGGAGAGAAGGTAGAGGCACATGAGAGGAAGGGAGAGGAGAGAGAAAGGAAGAGGGAGATGCAAAAGGGAGAGGTAGAGAAGGGAGAGTGAGAGAAGGGAGGAGTGAGAGAGAGGGGAGAGGCAAAAGGGAGAGGTAGATAATGGAAAGAAAGGAGGAGGGAGAGACACAGGGCAGGAAAGAGACAAGGGGGGGTAGAGGCAAGGGAGAAAACAGAGACAATTGTGAGCGGTACAAGAGAGGAGAAATAAGGGTGGGAGAGAGAGAAGGATGGAGGGAAAAGACAAGGGAGAAGGGGAGATACAGGGGTGGTGGGAGACAAGGAGGAAGGGAGAAGGGGAGATACAGGGGTGGTGGGAGACAAGGAGGAAGGGAGAAGGGGAGATACAGGGGTGGTGGGAGACAAGGAGGAAGGGGAGAGACAAGGGGAGGGGAGAGAGAAGGGTGTATGATCCAAGGGGGGGGGGGGACAAGGGAGAAAGGAAGAGACAAGGCTGGAGGGAGAGACAAGGGGGAGGGGAGAGACAAGAGGCGAGAGAGGAGGGTGGGGGGAGAGGGAAAAATGGGGGAAGAGACAAGGGGGAAGGGGAGATACAAGGGTGGGGGAGAGACAAGGGGGAAGGGGAGACATAAGGGGCAGGGGAGAGACAAGGGAGAATGGGAGAGAGAGAAGGGTGTAAGAGACAAGGGGGGGGGTGAGAAAGTGAGAGACAAGAGTGGAGGGAGAAACAATGATGTGGGGAGACAAGAGGGAGTGGTAGTCAAGAGAGAAGGGGAGAGACAAGGGAGAAGGGGGGCGACAAGGGGAAGCGGGCATATGCATTAAGGGAGCAATGTATAAAATTGCTATTTTTGGATTGAAAGAGTGAGGTGCATTGTATTCTCATTTGCATGGCCCTGCCTTTTAGACATGTGAATGGGCTTATTAATGTAATATTAATTTCCTCTCTCTAAAAATGTATATATATATATATACATACAGTGTGGGGGGGGGGGGGGGGGAAGTATTTGATCCCCTTCGGATTTTTTTTGTCCATGACAAAGAAATGATCAGTCTGTAATTTTATCAAAAATGACGGGAATACAATTGTAAGGCTGGCAATGCTGTTTGCCACATAATGTGAGGCTTTTGCTCCTCTGAGCACCATTTGCGTGGCACGCACTAACTGCCATTTGTTTTATTTTCCACGTTCTGCGTTCCTGTCGTTGTTCGTCTAAGACTCAGTATTCAGGTTTAATTGCCGTGTTGGCACTTAGAGGAAAAAAGTTGGCATGTATTGCGGTTTGGGCACTCGGGCTCAAAAAGGTTCGCCATCACTGGTCTATACAGATCCTTATGGGACACTAATTAACCCCATCAGTTCCATAAGGGTCTATACAGACCCTTATGGGACAATAATTAACCCCAATATTAACACTGTAAGTGTGAAGAGGGACCTCCAGGACCCTCAGGACAGTCTAAACACTACACTATTAACCCCCCTCTAGACTATTAACCCCTACACTACCTACCTGACCCCCTAATCAAATCCCTGTTACCCAATTAATTACGCAAAATAAAAAAAATAGAATTACAGGGGGAAAAAACTACATTACACAAAATAAAAAAACATACATTACATAACATTAAACAATTAACATTATAGGAAATAAAGAACCTAGAATCACCCAAAATAAAAAAAAACTAAATTACATAAAATAAAAAACCTATGACAGAAAAAACAAACCCATTACATACAATAGGAAAGCCTACATTACAAGAAAATAAAAAAACTTCAATTATAGAACAAACAAAATACATTACATACAATTACAAATCCTATAATTACATATACTAAAAACCCTATTACACCTAAAACAACCCCCTCACTAAAACTAGAATAGGGTAAATAAGACCACTTACCTTGCCAAAATGCCCCTCCAGCGATGATGGTCTACTGTGCTTCGTGCCCTTCCTAAATTTCCACCGCTCCGGCACCCCTAGGAGAAAAAAAAACACTACAATTAATAAACACAACAATGTGGTGTCTCAATAGACACCCATGGTATACTAAACCATGGCCATGGGGGTCCCTATGGACCTCCATTACACCTTAAGCTAACCCCTCAATTATGGGGATCCTCAAGGACCCCCATGGCACTCTTCCTACCACAGGGGTTTATATTGGACCCCTATGGATCATAACCCTCCATGGGGATCCATCAGAACCCCCACAATCACTAACATTAATTACATACAAAAAATGTATAGCTGTAAGGGAGGAAAATCAAAATTACCTACCGTTTTACCTATCCAATGATCAGTGCCTTAGTTCCTCACTTTTCAGTGCTGGATAAGCAGGCACTTCCATGCTGATTGAAGAATCTGTCCTCTTCTTTGATTAAAGCCATTGTTCCTCAGCCAATAAAAAAATAGCCTCTGCCTAAAAAGAAAACAAATCTGTCGCTCTATAAAAAAGAAAACTGATATGACACAGGAGTAATTTAAATACTCAGTAGTATATAAGGCACACTCAAAAAAGCTAGTTGTTCAGGAGCTTCTCTGAGGAGGATCTTGGTTAGGTGAAGTGGTGTTTTTTTTTTTTTTTTTTTCTATAGAGCTGCAGGTATTTTAGGAGGAGGCTCATTTCCATGGTCTGAAGATGAGGAACAAAGGCTATAATCAAGAAAGATGATGAATTCTTCAAACAACATGGAAATGCTTGCTTATTTAGGTCAGAAGATGTAATATTTTCCCCCTTACAGGCGTATTTTTATTTGATGTAGTTTTGTTATATATATATATATATATATATATATATTATATATATATATATATATAATATATATATATATATATATATATATATATATATAATGCTAGGGACTATGTGGGTCCTTATAGACCCAAGAGGGTTTGATCCATGGGCGGGGTTAATATTAGGTGCCATGGGGATCCATAAAGACCCAATAGTCATAGATTAGTATATCATGGGGTCTAAGACTCCCTCATGCTATAGGGGTTAATATTGTGTGCTATTGGAATCCATGAGGACATTCATGGTCAGTCGTAGTGTATACCATGGGAGTCCTTAGGACACCTGAGCTCATAGGAGTTAGATGTATTAACCCTTTAATTGTGTAAGCCTTAAATCCAACACAACTAAGGTGTTGGTATCTCCATAGTGATTGATTTTAGGCACCCAGTCTAGTGAGGCATTTTTCCCCCCTTACGGGGCGGTTGAAAGCACCGGTAGTTTTTTTTTCTCTACATTTTGGGCACTGGGAGATACTTCCTAGGTTTTCAGCAAGTTTGGATATTGTTTTGGGAGGCACATAATAGGTATTCTTTTTTTTTATCGCTATATAAATTGTTACCTGATCCTATTTAATAAGCATATACTTATACAAAATATAATTTTAAATAGAATCTACACTTCGGAAACAAATTGATTTTGATTGTACCGTGGCCTCTATTTGGCACATATTTAAAGGGATATGTAAGTGAGCTGGATTATTAATACATCTGACAGAGAAGAATTAGTGGTGTATGAAAACAAATTTAGCATGAAAAAATACCAAGATAAACATTTAAACAGTTACCCTAAAGTTTGCTATCAATGTTAACACCCCCTGAAAATCTCAGGGAAAATGAGCATACATAATACATTGTATCTTTATGATCTGTGAATTGAGCTGCAGCTTTCCTTTAGATTTCTGTAATAACCAGAACAAGGTCTGTGTCCCATCATTCACTGATTGTTTTATCTGCATCCCGGGTGAAACTTCCCCCAGCCACAGTGAATTGCCCCTGTCACCTCTCCAAGCCCCAGTAAATTGCCCCTGTCACCTCTCCCAGCCCCAGTGAATTGCCCCTGTCACCTCTCCCAGCCCCAGTGAATTGCCCCTGTCACCTCTCCCAGCCCCAGTGAATTGCCCCTGTCACCTCTCCCAGCCCCAGTGAATTGCCCCAGGCACCTCACCCAGCCCCAGTGAATTGCCCCTGTCACCTCTCCCAGCCCCAGTGAATTGCCCCTGTCACCTCTCCCAGCCCCAGTGAATTGCCCCTGTCACCTCTCCCAGCCCCAGTGAATTGCCCCTGTCACCTCTCCCAGCCCCAGTGAATTGCCCCTGTCACCTCTCCCAGCCCCAGTGAATTGCCCCGTCACCTCCCCCAGCCCCAGTGAATTGCCTCGTCACCTCCCCCAGCCCCAGTGAATTGGTTAGGATTTGGTGCCTTCACTGCTGCAATCTGGGTTCAATTCCAGTTAGGGAACCAAGAGGTCACACCACCCTGAAGCCATGCAGGGTTGGTCCTGGTCAGTACTTGGATCGAAGACCACTTAGGAATTCCAGGAGCTGTATGCTGTGGCCCACCAGAGAGGGAATGGACAACCCACTCCAGTATCTCTGCCATGAATACCAAGTGGATCAGCATGGTGGGTTGCAGTGCTTGAGATCAGAGTCTCAAACACGATTGAGCAATGCAAACACAACAAACATGGTACAGCTCACAGCTTCATTGAAATACACAAGCTCCTACACCACAGCACTCAGACACTCACATTCAGGCATGCTCTCAGGCACTGGTGCAGGCAGAAAAGCAATACTGATAAAAAAAAATACATAGAGAAGACAAAAGTTGTCAGAAAAGAGACGCAGACCAGCATTGTAAATAATGTCCTGATAGGTCAGGTCAGTATGTGAGTCTGTAGATCAGGTTTTAGAGCCATAATTTAGAACCATAAATGTCCCCATATTTTGTGTATTAGAAACACCGCAATTGAACAGGGAGCCATGTGGAATGTGAATCATAAAACATGTTGATAGTGGGATAGAAAACGTAAATCAATATTAAGTCCAGTGTCCTTCGTATTGAAAAAATTGAATGATTTTCAATTTGAAATTTTTCCGTTGTTTGGTAGTTTTGAATTTCCCTCTGGGTATTTTGATTTTCAGGTTTTGGATTGAGTGGTTATATTGGGTTAAATGTTGTCCAACTGTGTTACAGTAACTGTCTTCATTGTACTTTTTGATGGAAAACCTGTGCAGATTAGTGCTGAAGTGTAATTTTTGACTGGTTTCCCCAATGTAACAGCCCCTTTCACATACAGAACATTGTATTATGTACACTATATTGGATGATGTTTATGAAAATGACCCTCTGATGTTATAGGTCTTATTATGATATGTGGCTCTGTCCTCTTTGCAGATATGTTGACATAGTTTGCAGTGATTATTATATATATATATTTTATTGCAAGGTTTGGTGCCATTTTCTCGGTTATGCTGTTCATTTGCCAATCTTCTGTTCACCAATGTTTGTCTTAAATTTGGTGGCTGTCTAAATGAAAGACTGGGAGGTTTGGGGAATATACGTTTCAATTCTGTGTCTTCTGTTAGTAGTGGTTGTAGATCCTTAAATATTTTGCGTATTCCTTGTACTTGAAGTGTTCTGATGGCAGAGGTAACTTTCTGTGTGATGACGGTCCTCTGTGTTTGAACATATGTGGTGGTAACTGATCGCTTGACTATGAATTATCCCTTGTTTAGTATGTGAGGGAAGGAAGCTAGAGTTGTGGAGGTAACTGCATATGTATGTGTGTTTCCTATACACAGATGAGTTAAGTTTTTCATTTGTGATGGTAATGGTAGTGTCCAGAAAGTTCACCTGTTCTGCTGAGTAATCCATTTTAAGTTTTTTTTAATAGATGGGGGAAGGTATTAAACAAATTGAGTTTTTTTACTCCATCGGTTAATATGATGAATAGATTTTTGTGATGGTAGTATCTGTAGAGTTTGTGGACATATGTGGATAGGAATTTGTTCCAGGTTGGCCATAAATAGGTTTGCATATTGTGGTGCCATTTTGGTAACCATTGCTGTATACATTATTTGTCGATAAACATGTTGATTGAAGTAGTTGTGGGTCAGGATATATTTTAGTAGTTTGACAATGGTATCCATGTTATATTTGTGAGTTCTGAATGTGGGTAGAGAGAAACGTCATGCATGTCTCAATGCCATCTTTGTGTGGAATGTTACTGTAAAGGGATTCCACATCCATGGTTACAAGTAGTGTGTTAGCAGATATGTCCTCAATCTGATTGAGTTTAAGTCAGTGGTGTCTTGTATATAGCTGTTAGTGTTTTTAACTAAAGGCTTAAGGATGTTTTCAACAATTCCAAATAATTGTTTAGTCAGTGTGTCCATAACTGTAACAATTGGTTTCCCTGGGTTGCCAGGTTTGGATCTTTGGCAGCATGTAGAAAGTCCCAGTTGTAGGAAGGTTGGATATGACTTAGATTGTAAGTCTGTGAGTTTTCAATCTCTCTATGGCATTTGGTTTTAAGCTCAGACAGGGCCCTTCACTCTTCTCTTCATTGTGTTAATATTGTTTTGACTTCAACTTACCCCTGTTAGTGCTACTGAAGATGTTGACGCGTTACAAATAAAAGATATAATAATACTACTAATAATATGAGTTGCCCCAATTCTTGTTACACATTCTTGCGGAACGTTTGAATGAGTTTCCTTAGTAGGATGGTGTATTTCTCTGTAGGGTCCTGGTTCAATTGTCTGTCAGTTGTCGGTTTCCTTCTTGTATGTAGTCCTCTGTGTCTGTAATCACAACTCTGCCACCTTTGCTGGTTTCATGGTGATGTTAGATGATGTTAGGGTTTGCTTATAAGCTTTTTTTTTATGGCAGCTTTTTCTAATTGAGAGAGATTATAGAAGTGTCTTTTCTGTTGGAATGTTACTTAGGATGCAGTTGTCAGGCGAAAGTAGTCTATGTAACTCTCCAGTTTAGGGTTGTGTCGATGTGTTAAAATTAACTGTGTTTTTTTTTCTGTTGTAATCCAATTATGGTGTTGTATCCTCTTTGTTGTGAAAGTATTCTGTGAATCTCAGCCTCCTGAAGAATTCTTCCAGGTCAGAGTATAGTTGAATTTTATCCAGCTTTGTTCTTGGACAGAATTATAGTCCTTTAGAAAGAACAGAGCTCTCTGGCTGTCAGTTGGTGGTTAGATAAGTTTATGATTCCTGTGTTGTCTGAAGTGGTTTCCAACGAGGTGTTGGTAGTAGTAGAAATCACTGTTGTATTTGGGTCATCTGCTCTCTTCCTGTATCTGTATTTTGTTGTTCTTTTGAGAGAGTGTTTTTCTTTTCTCTTTCTTCTTAATAAGATTAAGTTGTTGTTTCAGCTAGAGATGTTGTATTTCCTTTTCCACTATTTAAGCATGATGTGTGCTGTGTTCCCTTAGTTGTTGTGGGATAGTATTTGGTGCTTTAGATTTTCTTTCTTGCCATGAAGTTGGTGGCTCCAAGTTGTTTCTCACTGGTGCTTCTGCAGAGGTTTTCAGCATATTGTGAGTTGTGGGTAGTTGTAAGTGGATTTTTGATCTTGAGTCCATTTGGGATTAGGTTCCTTCTTTTGTAGTGTGACAGAAAATATGTCACTGCTGAGCTGTGATGTTTTTTTGGTCATCTTAATCAGTAGCTTCTTAAAGCGGCCATATGCGGTATCTTCTATAGTTAAGAAGATTGAGGTACCCGTGAGTGTCCAGTAATCTAGATGAATAATATTGCAGTATATAGTGATATCTTTTTTATTGGACAAACTTATTCATAATATAGTGACTAGCTTTCAAGAGAGAAAATTCTCTTTATCAAGTCAAAAAGCAATACTAATAAAAATATATAGAGAAGAAAGAGTGGAAAGAAAAAAAATCAATGGGCAGAGATAAGAGAGACACAGAGCAGCATTGTAAATAATCCTGATAGGTCAGTATGTGAGTCTGTAGATCAGGCTTTAGATAAGAGCACAGCAGTCATAATTTAGTGCCATAAATTTCCCCACAGTTTGTGGATTAGAAACACAGCAATTGAACAGGGGGGCATGTGGAATTTGAAGTATAAATAATTGTTGATAGTGGAATATTTTTTCAACCTCCAGATTTGGGGAATATGCTCACCCCAATGCTCTCTAGGACCCTGGTTTTAGTCTTAATTCTTGGCAGCGCTGATTATACAGAATCACCCCACGCCACATGCTGGATCGCCCTGCATTACACCCTGGAGTCTTTCATTAACTCAATTCTGTAGCAGGAGAGCTGTTGCAATGCGATAGCCGGCTCCATTAGATCATCATACAGCTCCTCCAAAACAATCTCGTCCCAAACCAGTCCCACAAGCCATTTTGATAGCTCACCTCCCTGCTGGAGTCCCAGGAATGCCATCCACGGATCCATAAGAGCAGCTGCCAGGTCCTCCTCCCTGTCAACGTGATGTGCTCTCCGTTCCATCAGCCTTGTGATCTGGCTCCTTTTTTCCTGAATAACCTCTGCTCTGCAGGCAATCAGGGAGCCTCTGAAAATACTTTATTTCCCTCTTAGATATGTTTCCATATGCCATCTTGGCTGCTGGTAAAGAACGCTTTTCTTAGGATCTCAGAATCACACACCCTGTACCCTTGATTAGAACAAGCAGACTCCTACACCACCTTTATTTAGTGTCCAAAATCAGACTGACACTTTATTTTTCAAGAGACATTTTTCAGATAAACACAAAACACCATCCACCAGGTCTGTAGTCAAGCCCCCATCTCTTAGTTGCTAGATCTCAACATACAGGGTTATAAACTAAACTTCCCCCAGTTATACCTGCTAGATGTAATCTTATACACAGTCACCAACATTCCTTCCTCCCCTTCCCAGACTCAAGACAGAGATCTATGCATGGCTGACTCTCAAAGCCATATAAATTCTTCAATCTTTAACCCTTTGTATATCCCAGATATGACTGCCATTAACCTTATGTTATCTAACCATATTCTATGGACTACTTCGAACACACACTATTTTAATGTTAATGACAGTACAATATGCATTTTTTAAATCCATGATATAACTACATGTATGCATTACACTATTGATATAACTGTTAAGCGAGTCGCTAGCACCTTCTAAACACATATATACAGTGACTTGAAAAAGTATTCACCCCTTGGCATTTTTCATGCTTTGTTGCCTCACAACCTGGAATTAAAATGGATTGTTTGAGGATTTGCATCATTTAATTTACAGAACATGCCCAGAACTTTGAAGCTTTTTTTTTAAATTATTATTATTGTGAAGCAAACAACAAATAGGACAAAATAACAGAAAAAGTCTAATGTGCATAACTGTTCACCCCCCCTAAAGTCAAGAGACTTTAGAGCATCCTTGTGTGGCAATCACAGCTCCAAGTCGCTTTGGATAAGTTTCTATGAGCTTTCCACATCTTACCACTGGGATTTTTGCCCATTCCTCCTTGCAAAACTTCTCCAGCTCCTTCAAGTTGGATGGTTTGCGCTTGTGAACAGCAATCTTTCAGTCTGACCACAGATTTTCTATTGGATTGAGGTCCGGGCTTTGACTAGGCCATTCCAACACATTTACATGTTTCCCTTAAACCACTCAAGTGCTGTTTTAGCAGTGTGTTTGGAGTCATTGTTCTGTTGGAAGGTGAACCAACGTCCTAGTCTCAAATCACACACAGAGTGGTACAGGTTTTGCTTAAGAATATCCCTGTATTTAGCACCATCCATCTTTCCCTCAACTCTGACCAGTTTCCCAGTCCCGGCTGCTGAAAAACATCCCCACAGCATGATGCTGCTACCACCATGTTTAACTGTGGGGATGGTGTTCTCTGGTTTGGGTTTGCTCCGGACATAGTATTTTCTTTAGCCGAAAAGTTACTTTTTAGTCTCATCAGACCAGAGCACATTCCTCCATACATTTTGGGAGTCTCCCACATGCCTTTTTGCAAACTCAGTGTTCCATTTTGTTTTTTGCTGAAAGTAATGGCTTTCTTCTGGCCACTCTGCCACAAAGCCCAACTCTACGGAGCGTACAGCTTATCGTCCTATGCACAAATAATCCTATCTCTGCTGTGAAACTCTGCAGCTCCTCCAGGGTTACCTTAGGTCTCTGTGCTGCCTCTCCGATTAATGCCCTCCTTACCCAGTCCATAAGTTTTGGCAGGTTTGCTGTTGTGCCATGTTCTTTCCATTTGGTTATGATAGATTTGATGGTGCTCCTGGGGATTTTTTTTTATAACCTAACTGACTTGTACTTTTTTTAAAAACATTGTCCCTTACTTGTTCGGAGAGTTCCTTGGTCTTCATGGCAGTGTTTGGTTAGGGGTGCCTCTTGCTTAGGTGTTGCAGCCTCTGGGGCATTTAAAAAAATGTGTGTATATGTAATGACAGATTGTGACACTTAGATTGCACACAGGTGGACATCATTTCACTAATTTTGTGACTTCTGAAGGTGATTGGTTGCACCAGAGCTTTTTATGGGCTTCATAACAAAGGGGGTAAATACATACGCACATGCCAATTTTCTGTTTTCTATTTCTAAAAAATAGTTTTATGTATATATTTTTCTCATTTCAATTCACCAACTTAGACTATTGTGTTTTGATCCATCACATAAAATTCAGATTAACAAAACATTGAACTTAAGGCTGTAATGTAACAAAATCGGTAAAACGTCAAAGGGGTGAATACTTTTGCAAGGCACTGTAATAACTGATTAACCCCAAACAGTCCAGTGGGCCCTTCTGTTCATAACAGATATACATATAATAATTGTCTTCATTATGCTTTCTTATTGAATGGCTGTGTAAATTCATCCTTAAAAATGCTTTTTTTTGTTGGTTTCTCCAATGTAACAGCCTGTACTTTGTATTATATAAACCACATTGAAGGTTGTGGTATGATCCTTTGATGTTATAGGTCTTGTTGTTGTGTGGCTGTGTCATCATTACAAATGTGTTGGTATAACCTACAGGCACTTTTGTTTCAAGATTTAGTTCCATTTTTTTCCATTTTTGGCCAGTCTTCTGCTGACAAGTTTTTGTTTCCGGTTTGGTGGTTGTTTAAATGCAATGATGGGAGGTGTGGGAATATATTTTCTAATCGGTTGTGCTCAGAATTTATGAATGCATGCTCCAGAGATCTTCTCTGTATGTATAGACCTGCTCAGCCTCCCTATATGTTTCTCCCTCCCATGCAAACTCCTGCTTCGCTGATCATCTCCATGCTCAGAGTACACAGGGAGGTAGTGAGCATGTGAGATGTCATGCACAATGGCAGCCATATTGGTTATGGGATAAATGCCTCTTTTTCAAAATATAAGCACCCTGTGATCTACAGGGTAGATCTTAGTGGTTTAAGATTGTGTGGAGGTGTCATCAGGCTTCAGTGTGGTACTCCTTTTCTAAGAAGGTTTGATGGACCCCATGGGGCAAATTGATCAGATCTGAAAACAATATTCCACTTCCGCCTCAGACATAACTATGCAGTTATTTTTATGGTTGGAGTGTCTAAAGCCTTTATCCCCAGAGCAATCAAAAATGCCAGCTGAGATTTTGGAGGAAGAGACATAGGCTTTCTAGAGCTTCTCAGGAAATTGAGGATGTGTACCCAGAATCAGCAGGGGAATGTCTCTCTAATACCTATTCAAGAGAGTTCTGCTCAGACTCAGGAGTCGAAGAAGTATTATGAGTTAGACCAGCCTTTCGTTTAAGATGTTTATAAGGCATTGGATAATAGACCTCCTTGTTCCAAATGGTAATCCAGTTTAAAGAGAAAAGTTGCTACATTTACACTGATGACACATTAGAGATGTTCTTACTGAACAAAGCTGCATAGAAAAAAGTTCCCTTCTGTGACTCCATTTAAAGAAGTCTAGATTCCAACTTAAGAAAACGTACCTACTGTCAGGAGCTGTAGTTACATTGACTTCGGTATCAAAGACCTTAAAAATGTGGTTTTCCAATATTAAAGAAGTTTAATGAAATTGGGTAAAGATGGCTTAATAGATGCTCTGCAAGAAATAAAGCTGGCTATTGACTTCACATCTGAAGCCTTAATGCTTCTTACCAGATTATTCAGTTGTATTATTGGTGTCCTGGTGGCTAGATGCAGAATGTTGTGTTTGAATTGCTGGAAGTTGTATTCTATTTTAAAATTTGGTCTAGTCTCTTGACTGAGATCTCCTCTTTGGGAAACACTTGATTGATGCTATGAGAGAACCAGGAAGGTGATAATACCGAAAGATTTAAATTCCAGCTGATCTTACCAACCTATTGACCGACAATCATACAAAGCAAATAATATAATCCTTCCTCCCAGTTGAATAGTGAGAAATTAAATCTGATACATTTCAACAAGACATGTCTTTCCTAGGTCACGTAGAGGGAATAGACAATGATGGTATAACATTCTAAGTGACAATAAGGGCCAAACTTAATTTGAGTTTATTCTTACTGACTTGGGAGATAACAGTAATGGATGCATGGGTCCTTTCAATTATAAAAGGATATTGTCTGGAATGGAAAGCACCAGCCTTGGAAATTTCATCAGTCAAGACATTCTGGATAAATTGGCGTAGACCTTTGCTTCCCCTGTTAAAATGAAAGTGGTCAAACAAACATCATCGTTCCAACCCCTGTAAATCAGATTGTAAGAAGGCTTTACTCAAACATCTTTGTATCCCGAAAGATAAACAAAGAATGGAGATAGATTATAGACCTGAAACCTCTAAATGGAAAGTTATATGTCAGAACTTTGAAGATGGAACCTTTGGAATTGCTTTATTAATGGGCAGAACGTGGGCAGAACGTGTGTGGTGAGTTCATAGCTTTGAAAGATGCATAGTCATGTACCGATTCATCCAGATAACCAGAAATACATCAGGTTCAGCATAGACAACCGGGATTTTCTGTACAAATGTTTATCATTCAGTCTAACTACAGCCCCCATAGGTCCTCAAAAAAACATTGGGTCTGCTCTGATAGCAGAATTACTAAAGATGCACAAAAATATTGCAGTATCTAGACAACATTCTTCTTCTCAATCAAGCCCAGGCTCTGTCATTAAAGCAAAAAAGACACCTTGGTTTTCGTAAAAACCTCATTGGGGGATCATAAATTGGGTAAAGAAAAGCTTGTTTTTTTAATCCCTTTGAAGATCCCAGATAGGGGCGCTATTCAGCCGCAACACTTCCTGCCTTTGCGCTACAGGACCTCCCCTGTTTAAGCTGGCAATCTTCTCAAAAGGAATGGGCCTTTTGGTGACTGGCAGTCATATCAATCCCTCTTAAAGAAATTATACCATTGTATATGTATTCCAGAAAGCATGATTTTTAATATGAACTCACTCATAGCATTTCTGACAGCCACTGACCCCAGACAAAAAGATTTATCACACCACCGTGGGATGAACAAATTCAAATCCCCCGCCCAGATTAGCATCTCCCAATAATATCAGTGGACAACTGGGAGCTTCGCTTGCCCACCTTAGGGGAGGACCACTGGGCCGATCCCACATGGCATCAGAGCTCCAAACAAAACAAAGAGCCTGTCATTACCCCAATGTTTTGCAGTGACATCTTGTAAAAAATAATTGGAATTACATGTCCTTTGAAAAAAATGGCTACAGGATCCAAAAGCCCCTTCGTCAGGAAAACAGATTTTCACAATCCCCATCAATTAGATTTATCTTTTTAGAGCCCACTTTGTCCAGAAGTCAATCTTCCTCGGCAGAAAAAGATCCAGTTGAGAAGATTTATCAGAAGAAGTTTCTGTGCAGACAGAAAATATGCCCTTCATGGGCATTCTGTCTCCCCCATTACTAATGCTGAAATGGGTAAGATGAACTTATCGACTGATCCAAAACTATGCTTTCTCGACAATTGATTTCACAGGATCAGAAGATTTACCTACCAAGTAATCTGAAGGAAAATATTCATGGTGGGGTAACACAAACAACTTGAACACTGGAATTTTCAAAGAAACAACCCTATGTTGCCAGCAGCATTTGAAAGATCTTATGGCATCCTGCAAAAACGCCCAGTTATGCACATTATGTGCAAAATAATGATCTTCAAATCAAAGCTATGCCATACACATCTTCTTTTCTATCCTGTCATCTAAAAAAGATTTCAAATTATGGAAGAGGCAGAAATTTTCCTCATTGCTTCTTCTTGGCCAAGAAGGCCATGGTTTGTCTTCTACAAATCTACTGTCTTGAAGGGTACACCTGTTTGAACCCAAAGTGGAATCTTTGCATTATTGGCAACAATCAAAATGGTTTCCCTGGTAGCCATATCATCGACTAGAAGGTTATCAGAGTTACAAGCCCTCTGTTGTGAGGAACCTTACATCTTCTTGGTTTCTACATAAGGCAGTCTATGCATTCCATGCCAATTCGGAAATGTCTGTCTTCAATTTGCCAAGAAGAAAATCCTTAGAAGTAGTGCGGTCCCCATCAATAAACTTCTCCATAACCTGGGCATGGAAAAAATAACTAGCTTTTTCAAACACCCCACAGGTTGTAAAAGGAGAAATAATTACATCTACTATAATAGGTACATGGATAATTCAGGCGATCAAGAAAGCAGATACAATTTTGGGCGATCCAGTGCCAAAAGACTTAAAAGCACACTCCACCGTATGTGCTTCATTATAAGTGATGTTTCTCCAGAAGAAGTTCAGTCAGCAGCATGGTCATCTTCTAATACCTTGCTAAAGCACAATAATCTTGGGACCTTTATAGACCTTTATAGACAAAAGCTTAGTTCCTGTCCTGTGCAGAGGTAGGAACAAAACTCTGTCATTGTTACCGTGAACAATTCCAGGAAACAAAAATGTATTATATTTTTTGTTTACATTTTCACTTTATATTTGTAACCACACCTTTTTTTGTAAAAACAAAAAAAACACGTGACCTAGGGCCCTATTCAATTGCAAGCCTGCAGTGTATACTGGCTTTAAATTTGCTGGAGTTAGAGTGATTAAATTAGAAAAGCCAGAAACATGTCTTCTGGGCAGTCAACCCCTTGTTATCTAGAAAACAAAACATATGGCTACAAAACCTAATGAACTAAACGAAAAGCCATATAGCCCAGAAATGGAAGTCTCCTACCTTGAACATTCAAGAAGTAATAAACAAGCTAAACACTATTATGATTTACAAAATACTTTCTCATTCTCTAGCAATTTCTAGAAATTTAGAACCATTGGCTTTCCTCAACGCAAGCGATTTACATTACTTAATCATAAAATTACACGCTACTTATAATAAGCCCATCTAGACTCCCCTCGAAAATAGATATGGATCCCCCATCGCCGATCCCAGGAACAGGAAGAACTCTCAGCAGAACGGGCTGGGTGAGTGACAGATTGCCAGCCAATCCATAGTCAAACCAGGTACGATATTTGGACTATATATGAAGAATCCGATTTGCTTAAAGGACACACATCGGTTAAAGTTATTGTTTGTTCAGTGTTTTTTATTTTTTCCTTTTCTTATCTTATTATAATGTGTTATGTGAAACATTGATATTTTACATTTAAATTCAATGTTGTTATTCGTAACATTAGATCTCAAACAGCATGGTTTATTATATCAAGATTGTTATAGACCTTTTTACAACCTTTCAATTTAGAAAATAGAAAACATTGAAATATGTTCTATCAATGTAAAACAAGTAATACACCCTGCATAACGAACAAATTCCTTTTTAAACATGTTTGTAAAAATACTGGCTTTATTTGACAATAAAAAATTAAAAAAAGCCCATTAGGACATGGCCAGAATCCAAATCCGTAAACCATGCTGCGGCGAGTGAACATGATAAATTATTCAAACCCGTATTTATGGGTTTAGACAGTCAGTAGTAAGAGACCATCATCATTACAACACTAAAACATGGAGGTTAAATTTCAATGACCTACGGTTTTGACGTCCGAGTTGCGTTCGGACCCGCATTCCAGAAATTAATGCAATATGAAAAAATCAATAAATCTAATATTCTAGTCCATGCAACTTCTAATATATGTATTAACGTTGATTGCAGGGATCAATATAACATGGAAATTAAACATAAAAAATGTATTTTTTTATTGCAGATTTGCGAGATAAAAGTGATAATCATTCATTCACTTTCTGTTGTTCATTTGAGTGCCTCTTGGAAAAATGTATTTCTAGTGCCTGTGCTAGTTTCCTCCTCCATGTTAGTGTGTTATAATCTGCTGCACTGTTTACTTGTGGGGGTGAGCAGCACTGACTCGTTTCAGAATCAAACCGTGCAATTAGCTGTATTCCCAAAACTCATTATACTCTATACTGTATGTGGTGTGGGGCCAGGCATGTATGCTTTGCTTCAGAACACGTAAACGGTAAGAGGGAAGTAGATGAAACGGGCAGACCTCCAGGAGCACCAAAAGCAGAGGGACATAGTAATTATTCTGCCAGGCAGGTTCAGCAACAATAACACAAGGCAAGAATTATTTCCCTCAGAATTATACCAACCCATAGATTATGAAATTATAAACTGGAGCTCCTTTCTTGGTAAAACACAATATTTTTATACAGTGCCTTGCAAAAGTGTTCACCCCTCTTGACTTTTTACCTATTTTGTTACATTACACCCTTAAGCTCAATGTTTTGTTAATCTGAATTTTATGTGATGGATCAGAACACAATAGTCTAAGTTAGTGAAGTGAAATGAGAAAAATATTGAAGACCAAGGAACTCTCCAAACTAGTAAGGGAAATGTTGTTGAGAAGTACAAGTCAGGGTTAGGTTATAAAAAAATATCCAAATCTTTAATGATCCCCAGGCACACCTTCAAATCTATCTTAACCAAATGTAAAGAACATGGCAAAACAGCAAACCTGCCAAGAGACGGCCGCCCACCAAAACTCACGGACCGGGCAAGGAGGGCATTAATCAGAGAGGCAGCACAGAGACCTAAGGTAACCATGGAGGAGCTGCAGAGATCCACAGAAGAGACTGGAGTATCTGTATATAGGACAACAATAAGCTGTATGCTCCATAGTTGGGCTTTATGGCAGAGTGTCCAGAAGAAATCCATTACTTTCAGCAAAAAACAAAATGGCACGTTTTTGAGTTTGCGAAAAGGCAAGTGGGAGACTCCCAAAATGTATAAAGGAAGGTGCTCTGGTCTGCTGAGACTAAAATTGAACTTTTCGGCCATCAATGAAAACGCTATGTCTAGCGCAAATCCAACACATCACATCACCCAAAGAACATAAGCCCCACAGTGAAACATGGTGGTGGCAGCATCATGCTGTGGGGATGTTTTTCAGCAGCCTGGACCGGGAAACTGGTCAGAGTTGAGGGAAAGATGGATGGTGCTAAATATAGGGATATTCTTGAGCAAAACCTGTACCACCTTGTGCCTGATTCGAGGCTAGGATGGAGGTTCACCTTCCAGCAGGACAATGACCCCAAACATACTGCTAAAGCAACAGTTGAGTGGTTTAAGGGTAAATATGTAAATGTAATGAAATGATGCAAATCCGCAAACAATGCATGTTAATCCCAGGTTGTGAGGCAACAAAACACGAAAAATGCCAAGGGAAGGGGGGAATACTTTTGCAAGGCTCTATTGGCACAGTAAAACATTAACATAACTGGGGGTGGGGGTGGGGGGGGTCACACTCCTAGCAATAGGGAGGGGATCAGTCCCAGGCCCGTATTTGGAATTTCCTTACCTATAAACTCAGGGTCAATTAGTCACAGCATGGGCAGAGACAGCGAGCAACCTCTCAGGGCAGAGGGACGCCTTTTTATCCATAAGGGTTTGCAAGTATAGGTTAATATCAATGATAATCATTGCAATAAACAAAAACTGCAGTTTTAACCATCCCAAAATCCACAAAATGGCGATAGCCACAAAGTCCCAACGTCCAGGAAGTTGTGACAGACAATACTACTATTCCTGCCTGCTAAGGCCACATACTCCCATACTGCCAACTGTCAGAGCCCTGGTTAAGCCCATGAAGTTGGCAATCACATGGGCTAGGTTCTCAGAAGTGCTATGGTCCTCTTTGGCATCACAATTACCCCTAGAGATAAGCAAATGAATAATAAAAAGTGAACACAAATATTTAAAACTTTTGAGGGGTGGTGGCAAATAAGGCTTTTCACTATCATTACCCTAATGTACAATCAGATTGAAAAGTGCACCTGTTACAGTGAAACTAAGGGCCCTTGCCCAGGGAACTTGGGGAGGCTGTACTCATGTATACTTTTAAAGTTCAGAGAGCTTAATTTAAAGGATCACTGTAGTGCAGTAGTAAAGCTTGGGCATAGGCTCTTAAAACGGTATTCAATTTAAAAGTAAACCGTTTTTTTTTCTTACTACTAAACAATTTATTTTCTCCTTAAGCAGAGATGGGTATCTCCTCCTACCTGTCTCTATCAGGGCTTTGCCAACTCTTCCTTTACTAAACTAAATAAAGTCTTCTCAGTTTAAATTCAGCTTCAGATTGCTCAGCAAAGGGGGAGCCGATGTGCATCACTGCGCAGGGTCTATGGGGCAGCTTCAAGCATGTTACAATAGAGCTGTTGCCTCTCTGTAGGCAGTGAGGACAGAGCAAATGTCATGGAGCAGGGTCGGAGCACACAGAGATGACCATGCTCCCTGGTTGACATAGGTAGGTTTAGATATGCAACTCTGATTGAGGAGAAAGCAGACCGTTTAAAACCTAATAGAGAAATTATTATTATTTATTTTAAACTGCATGCTGTGTTTCTCCTAATAAAAAAAATTAAATACAAATATCAGCAAAAACATAATATTTGTTGTTACATGTATAGGAATTGTCATATAAAGTTTAATACATAAGATTAAATATGATGAAAATTTTTAATCTTTGATATGTTTGCCAATAAAGATTTACATAAACTATAATAAAACTCCTAATATTTTAATTTTATTTCTCTCATTTTTTGTTACCCAAACTTATTTGTCATTTTTACCTCCACCTCCATTTCCACGTCTCCAAGCTATGTTATGTTGGGTGAATTTTGGAAATAAAGTGGGAGTTATTTATGAATACTTATGTATCCCATATAATAGTTGTCTACGAATCGTCGTCACACTTTGCGAGCTCGCAAAGTGAGCTCGCTTCGCGAGTGACGCAGTTTGGTCCACAAATGCGGACCCTCGTGAAGCGGAAGGTGGAGGCTCCAACGTCGGCTGCAATGAGCCAAAGGCTCATTGCAGGCTGCAAGGGACTGCATTTGTGGAGGTGGAGGCTCTACGGCGCCTCACACGCGGTTACAAACACCCACACAAGCGGCACTTTACCAAAATAGATCTAACACGTAATCACTATATATGGACTTACACAAAAAAATGCAAACTGCGGGACTTAGAACAGAAAACTTACAGACTTAGCATACAAAAATACGAAACGCAGGACTTAGAAAAAAAAACATTATGACCTCGCAAAAATAACCGCGCGCACCTCTAAACATTAAAAACACAATACACACACAAAAAATATAAATTAAAAGCTTACCCACAGGAAGGGGGGGGGGGGCACCCAGGACCTCTGCAAGTGAAGTTACACCTCAATTTAAGTCCAAATTCCTGAGTTTAGACACACAAAAATCCCCTAAGCGAGAGAAAAAATGTCCGTCGAAGAAAAGAGGCTGCAGGACCCCAAACACACAAAACACCACCAAGCACATACGGCTTTTCAAAAAAGCCAAATGAGGTACAAGATACACTCTTATTAAGGGCTCTACATCATACACAGCCGCGTACCACATACACATTCGCTGCCATTTCACAACACTACCTTACACATTGCGGAAGTATACAGCTACCCTAACGGCTTTCCCTCGCTCACGCAGCCTATTTACACTACACACTGCACACATTGCTGACATTTACACCTCAGCTCCACAACAGGGCAAACCTACAATGTATGCTGCAGGAACATCAAAACAGATTATCAGCTCTTCAGCACAATGCTTCCTGCATATATTACTTCCAAATAGGTCAAGTATATTCATTTATTAATAATTTCATTAGCATACAAAAAAAATATACACAAAAACACACAAAAAAATCTTACAATAAACACAAAACCCATTCACCGTGCGACTTACGAGCGACAACGCTGCTCATAGCACACAAAGCCTTGCAATAAGCACAAAAAGATCAGTGCCGACCAAACAATAACAGCAAAAAAGCCTATCATAAAAAAAAATACAACCGACAGCCTCGCAATGAGCTCCGAAGGATCTCGGACCACCAAAAAAATTAATGTCTGGCCCAAACAGCATTCCCAGCCTTACAATTTTATTGCCCTGTCATTTTTGATGGACAAGTCGCTAGTATTATTTAATGGATATTGGGAGTTTTAGAAGAGTCCTTAAGATTTAATAGTCATAATACATATACAGCCTTATTAAATTGCGATTCGGTAAATTTAATAGGGCTCTATATAAGCACACAGCATATTTTTTTTACAGAAGTTTTTAGTTAGTGAAGACCTTGCTTTTGGATAGAAGTTCACTAACTAACAATTTCTGTAAAAAAATATGCTGTGTGCTTATATAGAGCCCTTTTAAATTTACTGAATCGCAATTTAATAAGGCTGATAATTTTAATACATTTATCATGTATTCCCTAATTGTGGTAATTAAAGGAGTGGAAGTGTATTAGGAAGAATGTGACTGGAGGAATTAGTTTGTATATTAAAGAATATGTTAAGTAGGTATGAGAAATAGTAACTTACTAAATAAAATAAATAAATATAAATATATATATATATATGATTTTTTTTTAGCAGAACATATTACTTTTCCCTATCCTCAGATCTGTGTTTGTATTTGATGTCAAATACCTCAGAGGCGAGGCACATTACATCCCTCCATAATCTTGCTGCTTTAAGGCTGGCACACCAGGTGTAAATAAAGGTACCAGGTTTGTGACAGCCTCTAAAGCATAACAGACTTGTGGGATTCCATTTATTAAGCTTCTCTGGGGTAATATAAACCATGTGGAGTACTTTTGAGAGGTTCAACCAAGCTCCATCCCAATATTCTTGGTCCCATATTTTAGCGAGGTTGTGTTCCCAATTGGTTATGAAATTTAATTTGTGACCTTCTGAAGTCATGTTAAAGATGTCATAAAGTATACCTATTATGCCTTGTTTGAATCGGGCTTTTTTGCATATATGTGTAAATGTTCATGAGTAGGAAGCTCACAGGAATGTTTAAGAGAATTAAAAAATTGTATGTAATCCTATATACACCAGGAACTGATTCTGTAGTCTTTTGATTTCTGCCAAGAGGGTCCCCTCAATATTTCCTAAAAGAAATTGGGGGGTATAAGTGGGGTCATGGTAGATAGTGTGGGGGTTTGATCAAGTTTTTGTTTGTTTCAGGGTAAATTTTCTTCTGTTATCTAGCAAATGGAAAATCTTTATGTAAATGGATAGCTGTCCCCACTCTTTTAGAGGATTGTTAGCTGTATGGAATGTATGGTATGATTTATACTTGAAACTAGGTACCTTATTCTTGGTAAAATGAGTTTTGTAAAAACAGGATCGAGGGGTGGTGTGCCCTGTATGAGATGAAAGTTTTACGTCTTTTGAATGGGGAGTTGAAGCCTTTAACGTTGTGTGAAATAAGAGAAATGTGGGGAGGTAATGTTAAGAGAATGGGCTGTGCTTGTATCAGTATGCATTCCCAGTTTTAGAGGGGATTTTAGTAATGGTTGAAGCACACAGACTTGCGAGGGTCGCAACTGCGAGCCAAGAGCGTAACTCTAAAAGCCTGAAAAAACAGCAAAATAATTTAACAAAAATAACACACTCACACACAGCACAAGGGGAGAACCAGGAAGCCCAGGAGTGAGGTTGCAAGCTAATTTGAGATATAGTTGGCGTTTTTCTTCAGTTCAAAATTGTCTAAGCGAGGAAAAAAATGTCGGCCGAAAAACGTAAAATATTATGAAACTGGATGAAAACAAGGCTGAACAAAGGCAGGCACGCTGGACTTAAAATACACAACGACAAACACAGTAACACTTACACTGTCAACACCAGACACGCGGGACATTGAAGAAAAGAAAAAAAACGCCAGTCAGCACGTAACACGCACAGGAGAAAGACGCAGGTAAGGGACACATGGCATTCCCAAGCACAAAACTTGCAGCTTAACGAAACCTGCAATGAGCAGCCCGTACAGTAGCCGAGTGGAAAGGCTCGCAATGAGCACTGAAGGGGCTTGATGTTAGCCATGTGATGAGCGCCAAAGGCGCTCATCGCGGGGCTCGCCATGAGCATCGGGAGCGGGAAAGGCTTGCCATGAGCGCTGAAGGTGATCTGTGCACGGGGTAGAGGCTCGCAATGAGCACCAAAGGCTCGCGATTACCACTGAAGGTGCTCAGAGGAGCAAAAGCCTCACATTGTGTGGCAAACAGCATTGCCAGCCTTACAATTTTATTTCTGTAATTTTTGAAGGGCAAGTTCCTAGTCACATATATAGTTATGGTAATTCTGAATGCTGGTCAAGCAATGTTAAGTTACGGGCTTGCTCATGCGCATCGCGTTCCCCGCACAACTTTGCTGCAATGAGCGCAGTAGGCACTCATTGCAGTCCTCGCAATTGTGGTTTTTCAGGGTCCCTCTAATGGTCCCCTGTCCCGTCAGCTCTAATTTGCCCAAGGATGCTCCACCGATGGAGAATGGAAAGAGATTGCAGGTGCACATGCTGATGCCCATGATCAGCGACGAAGGCCGTCAGACTTTAAAAAATTATTATGAGTCACGCAAGACTTTGAAAAAAAAAATACAACGCCCGATATGTTTTCAATCGTGTAAGTTAGAGGGAAGAGAGCCTTGCATTGTGTGGCAAACAGCATTGCCAGGCTTCACATTTTATTGCCGTAATTTTTGACGGGCAAGTCACTAGTCTATATATAACTCTAGTGGTCCTTTAAGCCTGGTGCAACTTTTAAGGTCCTAACACCATATGCTTTTAATAGACATAGTCTGAAGGGTCAGTTGTTGTCCAATTTGATGCTATTGGTGGTGAAGCAAGATGTCTACAGTAATAAAGTATATATAAATGATAGTACAAATATTATTATATGGAAAGTTTTGCTTCATATGGATGGGCAAAAATGGGTCAGTGGTGTAGGACATGCTGGTTATTTTTAAATAAAACATTACAAGTATAATGAGAATCAAAAACATAAGCAAAACAATTGGTCAGAGTAGATAATTAAGCACTAATATGAATTTAGAAGCTTCATATTCATTGGCTGAAAATTTCTATATTCAGATATCAAGCATTTATCTCCATTCCATAAATTTTCTTTGAGCCTCACATCTTCCTGTAAAATTACTCCTACTAATCACATGGCTTTTTTTTTTTTTTTTTTTGTACCTAGTGAATGGAAAAGTTTCTCTCAACATTGGCACGCGTCACCCTGTAAAATTCTCATTTCACTTAAACCGAACAGAAGAGCCAGGATTGATGACGTTGAAGGAACATGAGATGAAGCTTGATGTTTTTCCTCGAAAGACTGGTCAACATATCTTAGAGATTTTTGCACAGACACAGGATTCAGATGTGTCCTATATGTGTGTCCTGGAACATAAAATTATCTGCAAGGCTGTGGATGTAAACATAAAGATTCCCAAGTGTCTCCGTCAGCCTGTTGGTCCAAGCTGGCTATCACTAAAAGCGGGACTTCTCCAACCATCACAACCTAACCCAGTAATTCACACTGAGGATGGGTGTTGCACTATCAGCTTTACAGTGGAGCAAGGTTTAAGTCTATTTTCTGACCTGCGCTCTGATGAAATACAAATAGCACAGGACATGAAGAGCAGGCACATCTTCCAAAAGCAAGAGGAAAATAAAGTTGTATTTAAGATCCGCCTTCCACAAAGTGGGGCCTATGTATTATGTGTCAATGTTAAACTTAAAAATAGTGACAGTTACATATCCCCATGTACTTATCTCATTACCTGCACTAATACTGCTGTGAAGTGGCCAATGTTTCCTTTAACATATGAAAATTGGGCTGCACACTATGAATTGGTGGAGCCTTTAGATGGATTTCTTCCAGAAAACAGTCAAATTCCTTTCAAGCTTCAGATTCCTGGAGTCATTAAAGTAGCTGTTGGAGGAAAATCTTCCTTCCCTCTGACTCTCAGTGCCAATGGATACTGGGAAGGGACCTACAGTACAGCAAATACCAAGGAGATCTTTGTCATGGTTATGTATAAAGACCAACCAAATACTTGGAGCTACATATTGCAGTATCAGGTGGGGAAGAAATATTAGGCTATTGGAATTTTTATGTTTGACAACAGATACCACAATGCAACTAGTCATATCATATGATAATCATAGAGGGAATAGGGTTGGTTATCTTATAAATAGTACTATTTTATAAAACATTTACGTTGTGGAAATCATAAGCTTTACTTTCTTTAAAAAAAAAACTATTCATTCTATTAATGTTATCCTGAAAAGTGTGAATGCAAAATGAAAAACTCAGAATGGAAGTTTATTATTGGATTGATTATAATGCTATTATAAGTACTGGCATTGGATAGGTACCTATTGCTCATTGGTAGAATATACTAAATGTGTGTGTTTTATGTATGTTAGACTGTAGCATGACTGAATGTAAAATTACTATTTAAATTGTGTGTAATTTCTTATGTTCTTATTTTGAATCTTTTTAAAAAATGTGGAATAGTTTGTAATATATGTTTTTTATGTATTTGTATAGGTGACTAATGAATTATATTTTTGAAAATATTGATATATAAAAAAATCAAATGTATAATATTCAAGCACTGTACATAGTGATGTGTGTATTTAATATTCTATTATAAGTATAGTTTCTAAGCTACATAGACCTAATGAATAAATTGGGAAATAGCTTCCAAAATGGAGAGAGATCATACAGTGCTATATGTAACAATGTGCCAGTGTTCTCTTTCAAAAAGCTTTATATTGTACTCTGGAGACATAACGTATCTACCAGCAAATACATTATAATAAAACTGTGTAACATAACATGCTTTTAATTAACTTTTTTTGTTCAGTAGGTGGCAAAACCTCTCAATGTATTATTCCTAATTACATGTAGCTCATAGTCATCCATATTGATAACCAAGGTAGATTTAATATAGTGGTATGTTTGCATATTTGAGAAATTATTCCAAACTAGACCTAATTGAAAAAATAAGTTATGTTACTCACAAAATCTTATAGGTCTTCTAAAAGGTATGTTATTAAACTGTTACTTTTTCTTTTCAATTATTACCCAGACGCTTTATAAGCTCTGGATCTATCCATACGCTAAATTAAGTATTGTGGTTTGAGAGGTCCCGCTTAGAGGATAGTGCCATATTGAAAAGTACTGAATCACACATCAGAAGTAGGTAGCAGTGAACCTGAGCTGATAGTGTTTGGCGATTAGAAAGTGTGTTTATATATGACTATCATGCTGCAGTTGTGGTAGCCTTCACCCTTCCAAAACAAATGTATTATAACTATTAATCATGCTTAATGTGTTTGTGTATATAACATGATGCATTTTGCAAAAAAGAAAGTAGAGATTATGCAAGGATCACAGTGTCCATGGAAGAAGCTGGCAGCCTGTAGGCCAGTGGCGGCCCGTCCATAGGGGCGTCGGGGCAAGCGCCCCCCCCCCCCCCCAAATATTTTCGTGACCCAGCTAAAAAAAAAACACAATAATTTATTAGTCATAAACAAAAAACAATTAAATATAATGTGTACATGAGCATTCAAGTGTTATTACAGTAATAAATGAAGCAAACTATTCCCTGGGACACTGTCACTTAAAGATAACCCCTTGTGGGTATACATTAACTGCTGTGTATCCATTGTAGCTTTCCCTGCATCGCTGTGTGATCATATTACACTACACTAGTAACCTTTAGACTCTCACTCTATGAATGAGCCATGACCGTTAATGCATTCCGCCCACCAACCACAATGACGCTATGCATGGGCAGTGATAATGTATCCATTTCAATGACTGACAGTCTTCCATCATTGACCAATCAATGATGGAAGGCTGTACAGTTGTCAGGAGATCCACCTAAACCCACCCAGACCGTTAGCCCAGGACGCCCGCCAGCTAATAGAGCCTTGAGTTTAATTTTTGATTGACAGCCCCTGTTAATAAAACCACCATAAGCCAGTCCCAGCCCTCTTCATTTCCTGCTCCTCCCTGGCTGAAACTACTCACTCAGACTGACCCAACCTAACAGTAAGTCCTAACTGCCCTGGCCAAACCCCTAGTCCCCCTAATAAAAGGAAGGGTCCCCCAGTTACCCCACTATGCCTGTCTGCCACCCACACACACCCACCCACCAACTTACCTACCTGGCCCGCAATGCCTGGGCAACCCCCAATCACCCCCGCAGTAGGCCCAAAAGACCTGTACCATCCCCGATCACCCCCATGGGGCCTGTGCCACCCCATGATCACCCCAATCACCCCCATGTGGCCTATGCCACCGCCCGATTACCCCGATAACGGTGATTGGGGTAATCGGGCAGTGGCATAGGCCACATGGGGGTGATCGGGGTGAACGTTATATGTGGCACAGGCCCCATGGGGGTGATCACCCCATGGGGCCTGTGCCACCCCATGATCACCCCCATCACCCCCATGTGGCCTATGCCACCGCCCGATTACCCCGATGACCCCCATGGGGCCTGTGCAACCCCCGATCACCCCCATGGGGCATATGCCAACCCCCGATCACCCCCCCTGTAGGCCCATCGGGGCCTGGCCAACCCCCACCCCAACCTACCTAACTACCAACCCACCTACCTACCCCCCTGACCCAGTGACCACACCTGACCCCACCCTGACCCAACTACCAAACCCACCTACCTACCCCCCTGACCCAGTGACCACACCTGACCTCACGCTGTCCCAACTACCAACCCACCTACCTACCCCCCTGACCCAGTGACCACACCTGACCCAACTACCAACCCACCTACCTACCCCCCTGACCCAGTGACCACACCTGACCCCACCCTGACCCAACTACCATCCCACCTACCTACCCCCCTGACCCAGTGACCACACCTGACCTCACGCTGACCCAACTACCAACCCACCTACCTACCCCCCTGACCCAGTGACCACACCTGACCCAACTACCAACCCACCTACCTACCCCCCTGACCCAGTGACCACACCTGACCCCACCCTGACCTAACTACCAACCCACCTGCCTATGCTACCAGTTAAACACACAACACAAACCCCCCCCCCATATTTTTATTCCATTTTTAGAAGTAACAGGCAATGTATCTTTCACAATAAATTACCTGTCACTTTTAAAGATAAAATAAAAATAAGGGAAGGGGAAAAAAAAACAATAATAAAGTAAACAACAGCCCATACTTACCTGTCAAATTGACCCCTCCAGCGGTGGCCTTCTGCCCTGGATAGTCAGGCATTACAATCAATTTTGATTAAAGCCCATGTCCTTCCATCTTGATAGAAGCCCTTGTCCTCATCTTGATTGAAGCCATTGTCCATCCATTCTGGCCCATTGCAAGAGGCCTCCACCTAAAAAAACGATGCTCTAAAAAAAAAAAAAACACAACAATCTAACGGAGCTCCTCCTACAAGGAGCTCCCCCGCGACTAATTGATTTTTTCCCACGCTCCGCCTTTTATACTATTTTTGAAGGACTCTGATTGGCTGAATTTTTTTTATTGACATTGATTTCAACCAATCAGAGTCTTTAAAAAATTAGCAAAGCAGGTATGGAAGCCTGTAAGGGCAAAAAAGGTTAGTGTGAACTTGTGTGACCCTGTATGTATTATACATATTACAGGGCTATTTATGTGATATACATGTTACAGGATTATTGATTGATAGATATATTGATTGATATATATATATATATATATATATATATATATATATATATATATATAAATATATATCAATATAATTAATTATATATATATATATATATATATATATATATATATATATAATTAATTATATTGATATATATTTATATATATATATTTATATATATATATATATATATATATATATATATATATATATATATTTATATATATATATATATATATATATATATATATATATATATATTATTATTTTTTTGTATTTTTATTTCATTTTTTTTAATGTACAGTTTGGGCCTATATGATTTTGATTGGTTATTTAAGGTTTTTAAGGTGCTGTTGGGGCCTATATGGTCACACTTGGTCTTTTAATGTTTTTAAGGTGCGGTTGGGGCCTATATGGTCACACTTGGTCATTTAATGTTTTTAAGGTGCGGTTGGGGCCTATATGGTCACACTTGGTCATTTAATGTTTTTAAGGTGCGGTTGGGGCCTATGTGGTCACACTTGGGCTTTTAAGGTTTTAAAAGTTACGGTTTGGGTCTTGAACGTTCTAATTTTTATTTTATTTTTTTCTATCACCCCCAGGTGCAAACTCTCTGTGGTAGCAGATTTGTTTGGACTCGTTGGTTGACTTACTGAACATGAATACCCCGAGAAGGAGAGTCAACTGTTGGTGAGTATCATTGCTTTTAATTTTCTGTCCATGCGTATAGGTGCAAATTTGATGTTGATGTAGTCTTGTCACATGAGGGTTTGCAATCTGTAATGTATACCAATGAATTCAACACACTGTTATTTTAAAGTAATTTTGTGACATAATATAAATTAATATACCGTGATCTCTTTCTTCTATTGGTATCAGAAATGAATACTATTGACTCTCTACTTGTGAAGCCTTTCGGCACCCTAACCTATGAGGAGAAGGTGGAAGTAAAACGGTTAGGAGCTGACCAACCAGAGATAAATCTGCAGCAAATCGCAAGAGATAGAGGGAAGCAATATATCCCTACTTTCAATACTGAATGGTACAAGAAGAACAACTGGCTTTGTGGAAACGTTTCTAGGAAGTCCTTATATTGTTTCCCATGCATCCGATTTGGTGGTGACGCTGCTTGGACCAAAACTGGAGTGACTGACGTCAAACATCTAGCAGATAAATTGGCAAAACACAAAACTTCTAAATCTCACTTGGATAACAGGATCAAGTTTGAGATGCTTGGACAGGCGAACGTTGCAGTTCAACTGGACCAAGGATACCAAGTCAGTATTCAAAAACACAATGAATGGCTAAGAACCGGTACATCCTTTCGAAGATAATTGATTGTGTTCGCTTTTGTGGCGCTTTTGAACTGGCATTAAGAGGACACGATGAAAGTGAAACATCGCTAAATCCAGGAGTGTTTCGAGGCCTGGTGGATTTGATTGGCAGTATCGATAGTGCAATGGAACAGCATTTGAAGACTGCAACTGTGTTTAAGGGCACGTCCAAAACCATGCAGAATGAGCTACTGGATGCATGCTGGAAGTTATTAAGGAAGTGATTCACCAGCAGCTTAAGGAAGCCCAGTTTGTAGCAATCCAAGCGGATGAAACAAGCGATATTTCCGCTAGGACACAGTGCGTTGTAGTCTATTGCTACATTGACAAGAAGCATCAAGTGGTGGAAAGATTTGATGGCTTGACAGAACTGAAAGCAACGGATGCAGACTCGATTGCCGCTGTTGTGCTGGAAAGTCTGAATACTGTTCTCCCAGAGCCAGAAGACAAGATGAAACTCATAGCTCAAAGCTACGATGGTGCCAGTGTGATGCGTGGAGATCAAGGAGGAGTTCAAAGAAAAATAAAAGACGTGTATCTGAACGCACACTACGTCCATTGCTATGCTCGCCAACTGAACCTAATAATGGAGAAAGCAGTTTCAAGGATTGGAAGAGTTAGAGTTTTTTTTTTCCAACATAGGCGGCATACCATCTTTTTTTTCACGCTCTCCAAAAAGGACTGGAGTTCTGGATGAGGTAGTTGGTAGAAGACTTCCAAGAGGTGCAGCGACACGATGGACCTTCAACGTTAGGACCGTGAACGTCATCTACGAGAACAGAGATGCCCTACTTGAGTGTTTCCAGACAATTGAAGCATGTCTAAACTTTGATCAAACATCTATACGTGAAGCCGCAGGTTTCGTTGGATTGCTGGAAGACAGGCAGTTCCTTTACTTCCTTAAATTATTTAATTTAATAATGCCACATGTTGACATCCTCTATAGTCAGCTTCAGAAGCGAGACACGGATACGGTTTATATCCACAAAGTCACAGAAGACTTTGTCAGCAGCATCCAGAAAATCCGTAATTCTGTTGACGAGATAGAAGCAAGTTTGCCTACCGATGTAACATTCTGCAGACTGAGTACGGAGATCTCAACCTTGAGACAACTTTCAAGAGAGGTATGTGACATAGTGGTGGTTCATGCAAAAGAACGTTTTTCATTTTCAAATCACCTAGTCAGTGCCAAACTTGTTCAAAGTGACTTGTATACAACCCATGACACTTGCTTTCCAACCCAAGCTCTGGAAGACACCGTGCAAGCATATCCAATACTGAAGAAGGAACAATTACGCACTGAGCTGTCACTTCTGTATGGGAAGACAGATTTTCATGCTTGTACAAGTGCTGTTGCTCTGCACAAACTTTTACATCAATTGAATCTGCAGAATGATTTCACAGAGACAGTGAAATTATTAAGAATCCTGATTACAACACTGATGATCACTGCAGAATCAGAAAGATGCTTCTCCACATTGAAGAGGATAAAAACCTTTTTAAGAAGCACCATGTCCCTGGAGCGGTTGAATGCATTGGCGATGCTCTCAATGGAAAAGCAACTGATTTCCGAGATCCCAGACTTCAATGAAAAAACCATTGAGAAGTTTTGTTCTTTGAAAGATCGCCGTGCAAAATTTAAATACAAGTGATTGAAACAAAGAAGAATGCATACGCCAAGGGTGTGCAAAGATAAACTGTGTTGAGCAGCATCACTACCGAACATAACTAGTGGTAAGTAAAGTATGAACGGTGTGTGGGTGTGCATATGGATGGAGCTATGAAAGGTGTGTGCATGGTCAGTAACAATTGTTGAAGCCTTGGCGTGGTTTGAAGGAATTGGAGGCACTTCCAAGGGTAGCTGTCACTTCTGTACGGGAAGCCAGAACTTCATGTCTGTACGAGATGCTGTTGCTCTGCACCAACTTTACCATCAATTTAATCTGCATAATGATTTCACAGAGACAGTGAAGCTATAAGGAATCCTGCTTAAAACACCGAAGACTACTGCAGAATCAGAAAGATGCTTCTCCACATTGAAGAGGATAAAAAGGTATTTAAGAAGCACCTTGGCCCTGGAGCAGTTGAATGCATTGGTTTGAAGGAATTGGAGGCACCTTCAAGGGTAAGTAAAGTTCTCAGAAATGGCACCACCTCACTACCAAAAATAACTAGTGGTAAGTAAAGTATCAATGGTGTGTGGGTGTGCATATGGAAGGAGCTATGAAAGGTGTGTGAATGGTCAGTAACAATTGTTGAAGCCTTGGCGTGGCGTTACTGCTCATATGGTTATCCATATGCTAATTCAATGTGTTTGTTTGACATTGATTATTGTGTTGTCTAAACAGAAGTGAAATGTTGTTGTTTTCTTGAATCCCAAGATCCACTGGTTTGGGCCTATACAGTCCTGATTGGTCTTTTAAGGTATGTTTGGGGCCTATATGGTCACACTTGGTCTTCTAAGGTATGTTTGGGGCCTATATGGTCACACTTGGTCTTCTAAGGTATGTTTGGGGCCTATATGGTCACACTTAGTCTTCTAAGGTATGTTTGGGGCCTATATGGTCTTTTAAGGTTTTTAAGGTATGGTTTTGTTCTTGAATGGTCTGATTGATTTGCTTGTTTTCTTTCAACCCCAGGTGCAAACCCTATGTGGCAGCAGATTTGTTTGTACTCGTTGGTCAACTTACTGAACGTGAATACCCTGAGAAGAAGAGCCGACTAATGGTGTCACTGCTTTAATTTTTCTGTTAATGCGTATAGGTGCAATTATGCTATTGCTGTAGTCTTGTCACATGAGTTTTTTCAATCTATATTGTATACCAATGAATTTAACACATTGTTACTTTACTTCTTGACATTGCTGCATTGATGATCATGTATTTCAGTGGGCTTTACAAGTTTAAGGTCATTGGGCGGGGCTTATAAAGGTCATTATGAAGTCAGGCGGAGGAGTTATAAAAATGGGTGTGGTTTGAAAAAGGGGAGAGGCTACGTTTCGCCCTGGCACCCTTCCAACTTCCAAGTTCACCAGCCGCCACTGCTGTAGGCCAGTGGTGGAAAACAGGCAGCTCTGGGGCTATGGTTAACAGAAGCTTCCACAAACATACTTATTCTGTTATGTTGTACAGTATGTTGGTTAATTTAACTAGTTGGTTCCACAAAACACATCTCATATGTTTATGCTACCACAGGCGTAACAATTTACAGTTTGCAAGCTTTCTTTTAGAGTTTATAATCTTGTAAGTATTTGCTTTTACAAATACAACTGAAGTTTCGGTCCTTTCCCTCTTCACCATCGCAAAATCTGACAGCTACAGTTCTGCCTACGGCCGACAGATGGCGCTGCCGATTTTTGCATATCAGGCGCACTGACAGAAAATGCCTTGAGCTATGAGAGGCGCGCTCGGGGGGGCCGAGTGCCCGCGCCGAACATAGCGATGGCCTTGCTGCCGAGTTGCGCCACGTCGGAGGGGAAAATAGTTCTTTGCCGTTTTCCCTGGTACTTGATGGTGTCCGGAAAATCACAGCGCCCTCTGGCGGATGGCACCTGTAACTGCAGTTGTCAGTGCTGCAGAAGAAATACGCACGCAAAGAGGGATAGATGCAAAGTTTCATGTGGTTTTGTATTGCTTTTATATCTGTTTCGTTGTATGGGACTATTATATTTTTTAAGCTATTTTTTTTAAACTTGGTATGAGGATAATACTTTAGACCCCAGGGGTCCTCAAGTTCTGTTCTGGAGAGCCACACACATGCCTGGATTTGATGATATTCCTGCTGCGCACAGGTGAGTCAATCACTTCTTCAGTCATCCTGATTGACTCGACTGTGAACAGAAAGGATATATTCAAATCCAAGCATGTGTGGCCCTCCAGGACCGAACTTGAGTACCCCTGCTTTAGATCTACCGTGTTGTCAACTAAAATTCTGCGTGGTTTAAATGAAAAATAAACTTCAAGGTGCAGTAGTTTATGCAAAGGAAATAATTTTAGTCCTTAAGTGCCATGGTAGACATTTTCCTGACCCAGGAGACCAGACATATTTGCTATGCATCGTTTTAGACGTTCGTTTGACAGCATATTTACATACACAGCCTCCTCTCAACAAACCAACACCCTTCCCCAATACCACATTCATTATGGACTCCTTTGATCCTGTAACTGAGGGTGAAGTCTCTATTCTACTATCAACCTTACAATTTGTCCACATGATCCTATTTCAACGCAGCTAATCCGTCCCTTCACTACCTCACGAATACCAGCTCTCACATATCTATTCAACTTTTCCCTAAATACTGGCACGTTTCTATCACCTTTAAAACATGCCTTAATTACACCCATTCTTAAGAAACCCTCCTATATTGCCCTCTCTCAACTTACCCAGCTTCAAACCTGCTTGAGTGACTCATCTACAATCACCTTACCCAATTTATTTCCTCCAGCCGCGTTCTCAACACTGTACAGTCTGGCTTCCATTCCATTAATCCACAGAGAAGGTTCTCACAAAAGTCATGAATGACTTGACAAATGAAAGGATCACATCTCTGTTCTTATTCTTCTGCATCTCTCTGCTTCCTTTGACACAGTTTACCACCCTCTTCTAATCTAACATTTTACATTTCTTGGCATTCGTGACACAGCTCTCTTATGGTTTACATACCTAGAAGATCAAACACTTACAGCCCTATTAAATTTGAAACCTGTAGTGACATTGCCTCACCCGCAAATGCTGTGGGCTTAAAATTTGGCTGTGTTACAGAGCTATTAAATTGAACCAAGCCGCAGGTTACGAGCCGGAAACAAAATCCCGTAAACCTTTCTTGCACATGTTAGGATGTGCGGCTGTGAACATGATCAATTTGCCAAACATGTAGATACGGGTTTAGACGGAACCAATGGCAAATGAGATCGTCATCATTACATCACTGAAAAATGGAGGTTAGATTTCAAAGCCTTACGGGTCTCAATTACGAGTTTCGATCGGACCCGCATTCCAGAAATAATGCAATATTAATAAATCAGTAAATATGATATTCAAGTCCATGCGAGTTCCATTATATGTATTAACACATTGATTGCCGGGATCGATATAACATGGAAATTAAACATAAAATAATGTATTTTATATTTGCAGATTTGCGAGCTTGGGAATGTTATACTATTAATTTTAATACCCAATTTCACTTTCCCTTTAATTATAAGTACAGTAGTGTGTATATATTTGTATTTACAGTGCTACGGATAGGACTTTAACCCCCTTGCGGGTCCTCTCTAGTACCCGTTGGCTTTTTGGCTCCATTTGCAGGTTACGATGTTTATAGCCAGTGGATTTGTAGAAAATTTTGAATGAAACAGTTACGGGCTTAACAGATCAAAGAATTTGCAGCCGCAGAGTTCAGATTTCGAAATCCTGTGTTTTTTTTTTGCCCTTAACCTGCAAGTCGTTACGAGACCAATTTAATAGCTGGAAGTCTTGCGGGCTACAGTTTTACACGTTGAGGGAATTTAATAGGGCTATTAGTGTCTCCTTCTCTGGCACCTCTTCTTTGCCTCACATTCTGGCAAATGGTGTACCCCAAGCTTCAGTCCTAGCCCCTTCCTCTTCTCCATCTACACATCCGCCCTTGGTACCTTATGCAATCTAACACTCAAATGTACCTCAAATGTATATCTCTGCTCTTGTCTCAGAATACTCCACCAACTGCCCTCTTTGCTTTGCTAATAACTTTTTCTTTCCTCCTCTTATCACCTTCTCTCACTCCCATTTTCAGGACTTTTCTTGTGCTGACATTTCTTTTTGGAACTTTTTGCGTCACTCCACTAGACTATCTTCTTGCCTCAAAATCGCACCAAAAATGCATCTGTTTGAAGAAACTTATCACCTTCAGTCTTAATACGCACACCATCTATCACCCTCCTGTACCAAACCCAAACTCTTTAGATTGTAATTTTGCAATTTTTTAAAGACAGGGCAGTCTATTCTTTTGCAATGGGTTAAAATAGTTTTTGCCTTGTACTTAACCTGTGTATAGTGCTATGGGATATGTTTTCACATTAAAAATTACCCATATATAAATTTTACTATCTATTTCATTTTCTGTTTTTTCAGTAGAAGTTCAACTTTATATTACTATATTTGTAATTTGTGGGTGTATGTAACATAAGAGGGAAAAATGAGCATCGCGAGCGGGAGAGGCTTGCCATGAGCGCCGAAGGTGATCAGTGCAAAGCATGAAAGTTGAAGTACACGGGGAAGAGGCTCGCAATTAGCGCCAAAGGCTCGCGATTAGCGCTGAAGGTGCTCAGAGGAGCAAAAGCCTCACATTGTGTGGCAAACAGCATTGCTAGCCTTACAATTTTATTTCGGTAATTTTTGAAGGGCAAGTTCCTAGTCACATATATAGAGATGGTAATTCTGAATGCTGGTCACGCAATGTTAAGTTACGGGCTTGCACTTGCGCATCGCGTCGCTCGCACGACTTTGCTGCAATGAGCGACGTAGGCGCTTATTGCAGGCCTCGCAATTGTGTTTTTTTAGGGTCCCTCTAAGGGCCCCTTGTCCCGTTAGCTCATTTAATTTTGTGTTTTTTCAGTAGAAGTTCAACTTTATATTGTTATATTTGTAATTTGTGGGTGTATGTAACATAAGAGGGAAAAAAAATAATAAAGCTTGTAAATAAGTGGGAAACAAAATAACTAATATCCAAAGCCACAGACCTCCTGAGTATACAGATGATACATTTGAGTAACATTACATTTATCTTTGGCTAAACCTGTTATTACTTGACAACTGTGCTGTGTGTGATTGAATTTGAGGCATATTGGTTGTTTTTTTAGGTCTTTCCAGTTTCGTGGTTCGGCCGTTAAAGTCAGATTTTTGCGAGGCGCACAGTGTATGTACGGGTTTTGGTCCTAAGTCCTATGGGTTGTAGGTCCCGCGTACTTGAACTGCTCGACTCACTTTGCGAGGCTCGCAGTGCAATGAGCACCCTTGGCGCTCATTGCAGCCTAAGTCCTGCATCATCGGCTCGTCTCGCTTCGTGAGGCTCGCAGTCGACGGCTCGCCTCGCTTGGCGAGGCTCACAAGTGTGTTACCAACATCGGAAGCGGTCAGACAGTCCTGCAGATCCACAACTATATATGTGATGTACAAGTAGACCATGGTGAGTTAAAAAATACTCAATGTGCTTCTTTGCCTGAAAACAGTCCGTTACTAGTCTTTCCAATTCACACACTCCCCTTTCTCCCCAAATCTTTCTCTTCTTCGCCTGATCTCTCCATATCACCTCATCTGCCTGTCCAATGTCCCCTTTCCTCATATCTCCCTTTAATCTTCCTTCACTGGGAGGAAGGAGATGACTTGGGTATGAGGGAAAGTGGTGCCCTTAAAAAAAATATATATATATACTAGCTACTTGCCTGTCAAAAATGGCGGGAATAACATTTTAAGGCTGGGAATGCTGTACCTTCGGCGCTCATCATATATTATGTGTGTGCATGGTCATCCATTATTAACAACATGCAGAAGCTGGGATGTCTATAATTCATAAATTCCAGACTTTGTTCAATTAACTGGCATTTATCTAGAATTATCATATCAGTCTATCTTTTTAATAAAGACCATATCCATACTGTCCTGTATAACTGAAGATCCAAGTAAAATAATTTTCAGTTGTGTATGGAAGTCCTGTATATAGCACACTGTGAAAGGACAACTGTAATCAAAATCTAGAATACACAGAAAGTGTATATCTGTACAACTGGAATGAAGCAGCTACAATAGCCAATACACTCATTAGATCTAATACACAGTTTACATTAGTTTACAAGGACAACCTTGTTGAGACAGAAGCTGCAAAAAGCAGGCTGAGTGCAGAAAATTGAAGCCTTAATTTGTTCTTACTTTCTAAATCGATTTTCCCTTGTTATTCTACGATGCTATAGAGAAAATTAACCACTGTGCATCTTGAATATACACTCTATTTTAAATCAACATGGTTTTCCTTGAAATAAAATCTGTCCCATACATGGCCATAGGAGCCCCAAAAAATGCTGGATGAGGATAAAGTCAAAAAAACTGTGCCCCTGAAAGGTGCAATTCAACTCTACTCCCAGGACAGGCAGCAGGGGCGGATCTACTGCCAGTGCAGTGCCACTCAAAAACATTTTTTTTTACATTTCTTTGTTCACCCACTTTCCTATACAATGAAAATTATATATATATATATATATATATATATATATATATATATATATATATATATATATATATATATATATATAGCGACTTGCCTGTCAAAAATGAAGCCAATAAAATTTGAAGCCTGGCAATGCTGTTTGCCACGCAAAGCAAGGCTATGACCCCTCTAAGCACCTTTGGCGCACATCGCAAGCTCTGCACTGATCACCATTGGCGCTCATTGCTAGCCTCTCCCCTGTGTACTTTTTAGGCCGCGCGCTTGAGCACCTTTGGCGCTCATCCAGTGGCCCGCAATGAGCGCCTTCAGCGCAAGCCTGTCCACCGCATGTAGTTTAGGGGCCTCACGATGAGTATTTCTGCCTTGCGTTAAATGTTACTGGCTTGGATTAAGTGTTACTGGCTTGCTTTAAGTCTTACTGCTTAGGGCTCGTTTTTACGTTTCTCTGCCTCATTTTATGTCCTTCGGCCTCATTTTTGTTGTCTTACGTTTTTTCAGCAGCCCTTTTTTTTCTCGCTTAGGCGATTATCGATCTTAAAAAAAAAATGCCAAATATGTCTCAAATTAACTTGCAAGCTCAGGCATTGAAACACGCCGGACTTAGCCTGCAAGCAGTTAAGAAATGCGGGACTTACCTAGGCTGCCAGCAGTTGAGTAACGCAGGACTTTTTCCACCTTTAAAAAAATCTGACCTCGGAATCTTGCAGGCAAATAAAAACGACCTCGCAAAAATACGATTTTAACGGCCGAACCACGTAAATCGAAAATCACGAAAAACAAGGAATTTAAAATAAAAAAAACATTCACACACAGCACAGGAGAAACGCCAGGACGCCTGGGAGTGAGGTTGCACGTGAATTTAAGCCGAATTTGCTGAGTTTCAGCACTTGAAAATCGGCTAAGCGAGAAAAAAATGGCGGCAGAAAAAAAATGAAAACGAGACTAAAGGAGATCGAAGTGCGCAAATCACCACCAGGCATGTACGTGTTAGCTGGAACATAGGAGATACAAAATATACCTTTACACATAGAAAAAAGCCGCCATTTAACAACACTAACTTGCAAATAATAACATTACGATTTTAAAATGTCGCTTTACCCGCCTACACAAACTATTTAGCCTCGCGCACGCAGCCTATTTACACTGCACACTTGGCACATGAATGACACTTTCTCCTCAGGTGATCAACAGTACAACTGTACATTTTATGATGCAGGAAAATCCAAAGAGATTGTTAGCTCTTCAGGATATTGATTGCTGCATATTAAATATAAATAGGTAATGTACATTAATTTATTCATTCATATAAATTTATTCATTCATTGTACTAAAAAAATGGTATATTTTACAGTACACAAGGGGAGAGGCTTGCAATGAGCACCGAAGGCACTCAGCGCAGGGCTCGCAATGAGCGCTGAAAGTCCTCAGAGGAACAAAAGCCTTACATTGTGTGGCAAACAGCATTGCCATGCCTTCAAATGTTATTGCCGTTATTTTTGAGGGGCAAGTCACTATATATATATATATATATATATATATATATATATATATATATATATATATAATTATGGATTAAAGCTTTCATGGGAAAGACATACTGATCCACAGTGCTCTAGTGGCCAAATCTGGTAATACTATTTTGTGTCCCCTGTTCATATAATCTTGGGTTAATTTATCCCCTTTATCCTCCCCAGTTCCTACGCCTCTGGTCCCACATATTTATTTTTACTAAACCTTCCCTTGTTGATGGTGACTTCCTATATTTTGATAATAATTCCACTTATTTTGTATGTTTAAGTATGAATCCATATATCAATTCAATTTCATGTTTTTTTAGTTACACAGATGTATTTGTTTTGATTTTATACTATAAATGTTGCACCCTTTTTTGATCTGTGCATGATATATCATTGTCTGTTCATAAACTGAGCATCCAAAAATGAGTTTGTTTGATAACTTAAATTTGGTTGCTATAGCCGAACTATCAGCTAGTAAGTATAGATTTGACATGGCACAGTGGAACAGCATGTATTTAAAGGGAAGTTGCCATATTCATTCATTGTGTTTATCTCCGGTTGTAAAACATGAGAAAAACAGCAAATAGTTGAACAATTATCAGGATAATGATGAAATGTGACTGCAATATCACATATATAGTTGTGAGCGTACGAGTTGTTGCTAACGCTGCGGGCTCGCGTAGCGAGTCGCGGGCCTGCTACGCGGGCCTCGCGTAGCGAGGGCCGCGGCTCGCGTAGCGAGCCCGCGGCCCTCGCGAAGCGAGGGCACTGTGCCAGGTTCTCAGTTGCTGGCATGGAGCGCCAAAGGCGCTCCTTGCCAGCAACTGAGGACCCTCGCAAAGCGAGGGCCGCGAGGGCCGCGGGCTCGATACGCGAGCCGCGGGCCTCGCTATGCGAGGCCCGCGTAGCAGGCCCGCGACTCGCTACGCGAGCCCGCAGCGTTAGCAACAACTCGTACGCTCACAACTATATATGAAGCGAGGGCCTATATATGAAGCGAGGGCCTCAGTTGCTGGCATGGAGCGCCGCAGGCGCTCCTTGCCAGCAACTGAGGACCCTCGCGAAGCGAGGGCCACAGTTGCTGGCTTGGAGCGCCACAGGCGCTCCATGCCAGCACCTGAGGACCTCGCAAAGCGAGGTCTTCAGTTGCAGCAACTGCGACCCTTGCAAAATTTCAAAAAAAGTTCACGTCGCAACACATTACGACACTCGCAAACAACATACGACACACGTTCACACACATTACGACACTCGCAAACAACATACGACACACGTTCACACACATTACGGCCTCGCAACACTCGGACGCAACTCGCGAACATTACAAAATTAAAAACACAATACATACACACAGCACATACATAAAAACCTTACCTACACAAACAGGAAGCACCCAGGACCTCAAAAATGCAACTTACAACTTAATTGCACTCAAAATAAAAGAGTTTAGACACTAAATAGTTTGTTAAGCGACACAAAAAATGGCCGACGAATAAAACGAAAACGAGGCTACACACGCAAAACACCATACGAGACACGTTACCACACATTACGACCTCGCAAACATCGGACGCAACACGCCGACATACAGACATTTAAAACTTAAGAAAGACACACAACAAACACATAAAAAGCTTACCTACAGCAAGAGGAACCAGCCAGCACCTCAAAAAAACAAGTTACACCTACATTTAAATCAAAATAAAACACTTTAGACACTAATACCATCGCTAAGCGACAGAAAAAATGGCCGACGAACAAAACGAAAACGAGGCTTCAGACGTAACTACACTACACTTACTCGCAATAATGAAACACATACTATGCGGAACGTATCACAATCATATTAAACACCATTTTGAACAGTAATACGCAGAAAATGGCGGATGGAACGCAAATTGTAAGCTGGAACGCAAATAGCGCATGCGTATTGCGTTCTAACGGTCTCACTTTCCAGAACTTTCTACAAGTTTATAAATACTGCCTATTTCAAACAAAAAAATGCATTTCTCCTCAGGTGATCAACGGAGTGACTTCTGAGATAACTGCTGCTTTTACTTGAGAAGACAATTCTTTATTAATTTACTACTTTGCATTGTGCAAATTACAACTGAGAGGTAAGCTATACTATATTACATTTTATTATCAGGACAGGTGAAAGAAATAAAAATAAAAAATAGGATTTATGTAGTGACATATATGGCACATTTATGGGTATAGGCTCAAAAAACAAATACGGTTCATTTAACAAAACAACAAAAAAACATAATTCAATATTAAACAGAGGTTTATGTATAGTGACATGTGACACGCACATATATGTCTATAATGTATAGTGACATCTGACACGCACATTTATGTGTATTGCCACTGCAACAAAATTAGCTTAAAACAAAATCAGTAAACAACTACATTTAAATGACATTATATGTCATGTATACTGATATGTCACACGCACATATATGTGTATCATCTATAGTTACATCTCACACACAGACATTTATGTGTGTTAGAAAAAAACAATATAAGGTTAATTTAACCATTTCAATATGAGTCATGTATACTGATATGTCACACGTACACAAAATAATTACATTAAACTATGGAATGTGCTTCATGTATGTGACATATGTGTGTAGCCCCCAACAAAAAATAAGGTCAATAGAAAAAAATTACAGAAGTATATTTAAATGACATTCATTTACTGCAATTCAATAGATCATATAAAGCTGAATCTTTTTTTTTCTTTGAATATTCAAACAGACTCTGCATCAATAGCGTCTCTCAACAATTTGCACCCTGCACTGTGAAGCACAATCCCTTTTAAAGAACACCAACAAAGAAGAAGAGGTAAGATAAAACAAGACATTACATGCTCAAAAGGCCATGCTTTGCTAGATGAAAAATTATAAATATACAAATAACTATTTCACTTTCTTTTTCAAACAGACACTACAAGAAGACCGGCGCATTAACATTGCCAGGAGGGGACCGTCTGTCATTCCAAACTTCAATCAAGGTAAAGTATTAAGTATAAACAAGAAAGAACCATGAGCCTTATTCAATTGCGACTTCCTCAATTGAATAGGGCTCTATATAAGCACATAACATATTTTTTATACAGAACTTTTTAGTTACTGAACTTCGAACCACAATCAAGGTTTTCAATAACTACAAACTTTGATCAATAAATATGTTATGTGATTATATAGAGCCCTCTTCAATTGGCAAAATTGCAATTCAATGAGGACCTACATATCTTTAATGGCCAAGGGCCTCACTCAAATGTGATTTGCCCATTTCAATAGGGCTCTATATAAGCACAGAGGATATTTTTTAAAGGAACTTTTTATTTTGTGAACACGTTGCTTTTGGATACAAGTTCACTAAATACAAAATTCTGTAAAAAAATATGCTCTGTGCTGATATTGAGCTCTATTCCATTGGCCAAAACACAATTCAATGAGGAGTTCACAATAAAACAAATGCAGTAACCAAAGGCCCTCATTCAATTGCTATTTTGGACAATTAAATATGGCTATAAATAAGCACTTTTAGGCCCTTTGTCTATTTTAACAAATATATGTGATGTGCTTATTTACAACCCTATTCAATTTTCAACATTGCAATTCAATGACGGCCTTAGAGTACTATTACATTGTAAAAAATGCAATTGAATGAGGGGCAAACTATGCAACATATGGTACACACAAAGGCCCTCATTCAATTGCAATTTGCCCAATTGAATAGGGCTGTAAATAACAACATAACAATTTGTTTAAAATAAGTTTTTAGTTACTAAAAATATATCCAAAATAAATTATTTACATGACTAAAAACTTATTTAAAAAAATATGCTATGTGCTTATTTAGGGCACGATTCAATTTGCAAAATCGCAATTGAATGAGACAGAAACTGCTACACATAAAACTGAATTTCTTATTCAATGTTTAACAACCTATAAGCCTTACAAAGAAGCAAAAATAAGAATAACAAAAGTGTTGCGCACCTAATAGCATTGTACAAAAAATCACACAAACTCATAGCAAACTACATTAACATTCTTCTTTAATGTTTAACAAACTATAACCAGTACAATCAAGAATAAATAACTTTTGCACAAGTGGTGCGCACCAAACAGGATTGTCAAAAACTAACACAAACACATAGCAAACTACATTAATTATATTATTTCATGTTTCACTAACTATAAGCATCCCAATAAAGGTTAACTAAGTATACCACAAGTGGTGTGCACAAAACAGGATTGTACAAAAAATAACATAAACACATAGCAAAATAAATTTATATTCTTATTTAATATATCACAACCCACAAGCCTTACTAAGAACCTGAAATAAAAATAACAAAAGTCGTGGGATTCTACAGAAAGTAAAAAAAAAAAAATAGAAAAAAATAACCATAACTAATACAATACAGCCAAATTCATACATTTTTTAATTATTTAAAAGACATTTCACTCAAACAACATTTTCTATTTTATATTACAACAGATACTGCGTGAAGACAATCGGACGAGGACTTTCTCCACAGGACCGGACCATCGGACGAGGACTCGGACCAGACCAGCAGACGAGGAATTTCAACACAGGACCAGACCAGCAGACGAGGAATTTCAACACAGGACCAGACCATCGGACGAGGACTTTCACCAAAGGACCACAACATCGGACGAGGGCTATCGCCACAGGACCACAACATCGGACGAGGGCTATCGCCACAGGACCACACCATCGGACGAGGACTTCCAACAGAGGACCACACAATTGGACAACGATTTTGAACCGAGGACCAACAAACATTCGGATTTAAATCACACTTCAACCAAGGTAAAGTATAATAAGTACTAAAGTATAAAACTAAAGAAACTGCTTTCAGTTGCATCCGTGTCAACAGAAAAATAAAATAATTCATTTACTATCTCCCTTATTTTATTTAAATTGCTACTATGCAATACATAGCTCAATAACCACATCAATTTTTTTTTTAGCAAAGAAGTTTTGCAGTGGTAAATATGTATCCACAAACAACGTTTTTAATAAATAAAACCATTATTTTAAAAAAATATGTTACATGCTTATTTACAGCAGCATTCCATTGTCCAAATTCTTAGCCAGTGAGGACAGGAATTATAAATGTAACTAAATATAAATGATACATTAATGATTTGCCTTTTATTTCACCAATTGTGCACAAGAATCTTTAACAGGAATTACAAATTAAAATATACACAATTACATATATTTTTTTTTCCTTTACAGATTAATATGGCTGATAACGAGACCAAAGAAGAGAAGAAAAGACGTCAAACTAGAGAAAGACAAGAGAGATGGGCCGCCCAGCAGACACCGGAGGAGAAAGAAATTCGACGAGAAAAAGAACGCAAAAGACTTGCAAATAAAAGAATATCAGCTGCAAAAATGAAAGATGCAACCAAAAAAAATAAAAAGATAATAAAGCATTTACAAACTGTTCCTAAAACATCAGATGACATTTTACAAGATACCAGTCAAGACAGACCAAAAAAAGCAACTACAAAAACAAAGCATTTACAAACTCTTACTAAAAACTTACAGGACATTTCAACCAAACAAGTACAACATATACCAAGAAAATCCACGAAAAAAACTAAACATTTAGAACCTGTTGTTGAAACATTTCATGACTTTTCATCTGATGAATATGAAAGTCAACATCCGATATGCTTTGCAAATTGTTCTTTACTGAAGTCTTTAGCAGTAGAGGTTCATAGTTGTGGGGACATGACTACTCAATGTCAATTTTGTGAGGCTTATTATTTTAAACAGGAGAGACCCAGAGATGGACAATTTATTAGTTGTTGTCAAAAAGTAAAGTTCAAACTTCCAGAAAGGAAACAATTTCCAACCTATTTACAAAATATTATGACTGAACCTACTTTTCCAAATTACAAAAATTTTAAAACAAACATAAGATCCTACAATAGTGCCATATCATTTGCATCTATGGGGGCAACATTGGCTGCTAATGTACCAGGACATGGTCCTTACTGTTTTAAAGTCCAAGGACAAATTTATCATCGGACTTCACATTTACATCCAGAGGAAGGAGAGCAAAGAAAATTCGCTCAACTATATGTCCTAGATACAATGGAAGCTGTTGACCAACGTATGCAGATGGAAGAAAATAAAAAATGCTTACCCAGTGTTTTTATAGAGCTAAATAACATTATGGACAACAATCCCTACAGTAAAGCTTACAAAAAATTGGCAGAAGTAGAAAATGAACAACTACTTCATGCACAAAGACATCAATTACCCATGCCAAAGGTTAATATGGTGCTTAAAAGAGACAGACATACTGATAAACGTCGTTATAACTTGCCAACATCAAATGAAGTTGCAATGGTATTTCAGAATGATGAAGGAGAACCACCATTTCAAAGAGACATTAGAGTATATCCCAGAAATGAGGAGCAACCATTTATTAATATTAATATCTTAAGTCCAAATTTAGATCCAATGACATATCCCATCTTTTTCCCACACGGAGAAGCAGGTTGGCAACCAAAATTAACCCTTCCCAGTTACCCAAATGCTAAAGCCAGAATCCGAAATAATGTTTCTATGCTTGAATTTAAAGTTGCTCAAATTGCCATTAGAGATGAATTTAATCCAATTTTATGTGGTGGGAAACTAACACAACAATGGATTATTGATTCATATTTGCAAGTTGAGGCAAATAATTTAAACTTTATAAAATATCAACAAGATAAACTACGTGTAGAACAATATTGTGGACTCATGGACTATGTTGCTGACGTGGCTACAAGCAGAGACATGACAGCTGGCAAAGCCATCATTTTACCATCTTCCTTTCAAGGATCTCCTCGAAATATGAGAGAAAGATACAATGATGCTATGGCTATTGTGACAAAATTTGGAAAACCAGATTTATTTGTGACATTTACATGTAATCCACAATGGCCAGAAATTAATCAAAATCTACTTCTTGGACAAAGTGCTTCAGATCGACCAGATTTAGTAGCCAGAGTTTTTAAGATCAAATTAAATGAATTAATACGGGACTTCACTATAAATCAGTTATTTGGCAAATGTCTTGCTTATGTATATACCATTGAATTTCAAAAAAGAGGCCTTCCACATGCACATCTTCTCATAACACTTCAAGAGAAAGATAAATTAGATACTTCGGACAAAGTGGATGCAGTCATAGTTGCTGAACTACCAGATCCAGAACTATATGGTAGACTATATGAGATTGTTACTCATCGCATGATTCATGGACCCTGTGGAGACCTTAATCCACAATCACCATGTATGGAAAATAATCAATGTTCAAAAGATTTTCCAAAAGATTATAGAGACAAAACATATGCAAATTGTGATGGATATCCACTTTATAAAAGAAGAGAAGGAGATAGTGCCATTATTCGTGGAAAAAAAGTGGACAATAGATATGTAGTACCCTACAATCCACATTTACTCATGAAGTACAACGCCCACATCAACGTAGAAGCCTGCACTTCCATCAAATCCATTAAATATGTCTACAAATATATTTACAAAGGTTACGATGCAGCTACTGTAGTCGTCAAAAGTGCAGACAACCCTGAAAGTAGTGAGTTAGTACATGATGAACTTGCATCTCATGTAGATGCTCGCTATGTCAGTGCACCAGAAGCTATGTGGCGGCTTTTAAAATTTGAAATGCATGATAGATCACATGCAGTATATAGGTTAGCAGTACATTTGCCACAACGACATTTAGTCTATTTCCATGCTGGAAATTAAATGAATGCATTGGCCCAAAGTGAAGATCGTCACACTACACTAACTGCATGGTTTGCATTAAATTCCACTGATGCTCAAGCAACACAATACTTATATATTGAAATTCCATATCACTATGTTTTTGTGAATGGATTATGGAGAGCAAGAAAAACCAGAGGCAATAAAATAATTCCACGAATTTACACAGTCAGTCCAAGAGATGTTGAACGTTTTTGCTTACGGATATTACTTTTAAATGTTCCAGGAGCACAAAGTTTTGAACAATTAAGAACTGTTAATGACATTGTATATGAATCCTTCCATTTAGCTGCAAGACATAGAAACTTACTCGCTGATGATACAGAGTGGGAAAGATGTTTAGAAGAAGCAGCACAATGTCAAATGCCACGACAGATGAGAGAACAATTTGCTTTTATTTGTATCTTCTCAAATGCTCCAAATGCATTAGCTTTGTGGGAGACTTTTAAAAGTAATATGGCTGAAGACTTTATGCGACAATACAATGAACCCATTGCACACTTAAAAGCCTTAATGGAAATTCAAGAAGTCTTTTTAACTCATGGATTAAGTTGTGCAAGTTTTAATTTGCCTGATCCAGGTCTAATAGATGACATTAACTTTGAAGACTATGACATTCAACTACAAGCAGAAAGAACAGAAGAAAGACTTGCAACTTTAAATACACTACAATTGCAAGCATTTCATGCCATTAAAAATGCTATAGATGATGACATGGTGACAGAGCGTTATTTCTATCTTGATGGACCTGGCGGATCAGGGAAAACATATTTGTACAATTTATTAATGAGTTCAGTACGAGCACAAGGAAAAATAGCAATGGCGTTTGCCACTACTGGAATTGCTGCACTTTTATTAGAAGGTGGAAGAACTGTTCATAGTGGATTTAAACTGCCAGTGCCTATTTTTGAAAATTCTGTGTCAGATATTCGCATGACATCCTTACAAGCAAAGAAATTGAAGAAATGTAAATTAATTATAATAGATGAGGCCACAATGATGTCATGCTATGCCCTCCAATGTATTGACCGTTTGCTTTGTGAAGTCATGGATAATATTTTTCCATTTGGTGGAAAGGTAATGTTGTTGGGTGGCGATTTTAGACAAACATTACCTGTCGTTGTACATGGAAATCGAACAGACATTTTTGAAACATGTATAAAGTCAAGTACAGTATGGAAACATTTTACCCATCTTCAACTGCAACAAAATATGAGATCAGAAGGCCAAACTGATTTCAATGATTGGCTTATTAAAATTGGAGAAGGCAGAACAGAAAAAATACTACATTTACCTGACGACACTGTAGAGATCCCACCTCAGATGATTTGTCAACAAGATATTATATCGGCTATATTTGAAGGGAGCATAAATAACGAAGAATATTCCGAGCTTGCCAACCAAGTTATACTGACGTGTAAAAATAAAGATGCATTAATACTCAATAATGAAATCTTTAAAAAAATTAATGCACCACAAAGAAATTATCACAGTGCTGATTCTGTACTTGCTGATGACAATGAAAGTCAGGCAAACTTTTCAACTGAATTCATTAACTCTTTAACTCCTTCTGGAATGCCACCACATATTTTGCAGCTAAAGAAAGGTGCAATTATCATGTTACTGCGAAATATGAACCCCAAAAAAGGCCTATGCAATGGCACAAGATTAATTGTTCAACAATTAAAGGACCATTTTATAGATGCTGAAATTTTAACTGGGACCCATAAAGGAGAGAGAGTTTTCATACCAAGAATAGATTTAGCACCAAGTGAAAGTAGTCTCCCTTTTATACTTCAAAGAAGACAATTTCCCATTATTATGGCATTTGCCATGACCATTAATAAATCACAAGGTCAAACTTTCAAATCTGTGGGTATTTACTTGGAAGAACCAGTTTTTGCACATGGTCAATTGTACGTTGCGTTGTCACGCTGCAAAAATCCACAGGCTATTAAAGTTTACATTCAAAACAATGAAAGTCAAGGTGATTTATTAGAAGATGGACGTATTTTTACTAAAAACATTGTCTACTATGAAGTACTATAACTTTGCAGGATACAAACTAAAGCCATGCAAACATTTTAGAAAAACATTCAAAAATACAAAACAATTGGTTGTTTAATTCAGTCATAATTAATGGAAGTCATGTTTATGGATAATTCGCCTCACAAAATACTTGCCTTGCATTTCTATGAAAAATTATGTTAAAATGTTAAGTCACTATGTTAATGTTTCTAATGTTACAAGTTTAAAAACAATATTTTCAAGTTATTTCATTCAACATATTACAAAGTTCATGTAAAGAGCTCAAGCACCTTTTAAGTCACAATGTAAATATTCTATGTTATCTTAAGATTACTACCTACATTAATGTTTATCGCCAGTTTATGTGCTCAGTAATGAATTACTTTAATTACGTACGGTTTAAGGAGAGTTTTTACTGTATGCCTTCCTCTACATTCAGTGTATATTAAACTTAACAATTATTCTGATATAAATTGCATGTTAATACTGATTAATTTAAAGTTAAACTGTTTTTACATTCAAATGTTAATACTTTTAATTGAAAATTATGTTACAAAATGTATTTACTATGTTACTGTTTATAATGGTGAAAATTAGACAAATGTTTTGCAAAAATTCCAAAGTTACATAAAAAATAAAGTTCAATTTTAAAAATATATACTTTCAAGGTTATTGCTTACATATATTTTAAACTTCATGTTAAAATTCGGCACGTTTCAAAAAGTCTTTTTACTTTTTACTTTTCGCTGGATTCTATGTATATTAAAGTGAACAATTCTTCAGATACAAATTTCATATTAAAAAACCATTACATCAACGTTTTACAAAAAGACATGTTCATATCACAATACTTACAAGAGTCAAAAATATATTTAAATAACTAAACAACTTCACAAACATATACATCACATTGCCGTCATTTTTTGACGGGCAAGTCGCTAGTCCCTTTATAAGTGTAAGAATTTCCAAGCCATATCATATGATGAGCTACAGTAAACTGTCCTGGCTGGATGTCATGTAGGTGATGTACAGAGGATCCTAGAGAATAAAACATGATATTAGTGAGTGTTTACCTTGACAATTTTACATTAATTTTTAGCTTTTATCCATTACTTTAAAATGCATGGATTTGTGTGTTTACTAGCCATAATACTGCTTAGCTTAGAAGGTTCCTGCTTGATGTATTTTATTGTTCCTATTACTGTAAATCCTAATTTCTAGCTCGTTTGCCACTTGTATTTACCAGACACTGACCCTTTAATGAAATCTGTACAGGCCTTTGTCTATTGCATACATTGCTACACACTCTGCTCATTCACACATTTCATTCCTTCTCTTCTTCACTTTTCATGCACACTGATAAATTTGCTTAGATCCTTGACCTTATAATTTTTCTTCCACTTACTATCTAGCTGTTACAGCAGCAGTTCAAAACTAGTGGTTAGGAAATGCATCCTAAAAGTGGGGCGGTGGGTGATTGGTGATCTGCAATTTGGAATTTATGGGTCATAAGACTTAGAAATGGGCATGCTGCTCAGTGATACATACCATAGATTTGACAGCACTTAAGAACCAAAAGGCGCATCTGGTATGCCCATTATATCTATTACTGGAAAATGTGGCTTATTTTCCAAAAGATTATAGAGACAAAACATATGCAAATTGTGATGGATATCCACTTTATAAAAGAAGAGAAGGAGATAGTGCCATTATTCGTGGAAAAAAAGTGGACAATAGATATGTAGTACCCTACAATCCACATTTACTCATGAAGTACAACGCCCACATCAACGTAGAAGCCTGCACTTCCATCAAATCCATTAAATATGTCTACAAATATATTTACAAAGGTTACGATGCAGCTACTGTAGTCGTCAAAAGTGCAGACAACCCTGAAAGTAGTGAGTTAGTACATGATGAACTTGCATCTCATGTAGATGCTCGCTATGTCAGTGCACCAGAAGCTATGTGGCGGCTTTTAAAATTTGAAATGCATGATAGATCACATGCAGTATATAGGTTAGCAGTACATTTGCCACAACGACATTTAGTCTATTTCCATGCTGGAAATTAAATGAATGCATTGGCCCAAAGTGAAGATCGTCACACTACACTAACTGCATGGTTTGCATTAAATTCCACTGATGCTCAAGCAACACAATACTTATATATTGAAATTCCATATCACTATGTTTTTGTGAATGGATTATGGAGAGCAAGAAAAACCAGAGGCAATAAAATAATTCCACGAATTTACACAGTCAGTCCAAGAGATGTTGAACGTTTTTGCTTACGGATATTACTTTTAAATGTTCCAGGAGCACAAAGTTTTGAACAATTAAGAACTGTTAATGACATTGTATATGAATCCTTCCATTTAGCTGCAAGACATAGAAACTTACTCGCTGATGATACAGAGTGGGAAAGATGTTTAGAAGAAGCAGCACAATGTCAAATGCCACGACAGATGAGAGAACAATTTGCTTTTATTTGTATCTTCTCAAATGCTCCAAATGCATTAGCTTTGTGGGAGACTTTTAAAAGTAATATGGCTGAAGACTTTATGCGACAATACAATGAACCCATTGCACACTTAAAAGCCTTAATGGAAATTCAAGAAGTCTTTTTAACTCATGGATTAAGTTGTGCAAGTTTTAATTTGCCTGATCCAGGTCTAATAGATGACATTAACTTTGAAGACTATGACATTCAACTACAAGCAGAAAGAACAGAAGAAAGACTTGCAACTTTAAATACACTACAATTGCAAGCATTTCATGCCATTAAAAATGCTATAGATGATGACATGGTGACAGAGCGTTATTTCTATGTTGATGGACCTGGCGGATCAGGGAAAACATATTTGTACAATTTATTAATGAGTTCAGTACGAGCACAAGGAAAAATAGCAATGGCGTTTGCCACTACTGGAATTGCTGCACTTTTATTAGAAGGTGGAAGAACTGTTCATAGTGGATTTAAACTGCCAGTGCCTATTTTGGAAAATTCTGTGTCAGATATTCGCATGACATCCTTACAAGCAAAGAAATTGAAGAAATGTAAATTAATTATAATAGATGAGGCCACAATGATGTCATGCTATGCCCTCCAATGTATTGACCGTTTGCTTTGTGAAGTCATGGATAATATTTTTCCATTTGGTGGAAAGGTAATGTTGTTGGGTGGCGATTTTAGACAAACATTACCTGTCGTTGTACATGGAAATCGAACAGACATTTTTGAAACATGTATAAAGTCAAGTACAGTATGGAAACATTTTACCCATCTTCAACTGCAACAAAATATGAGATCAGAAGGCCAAACTGATTTCAATGATTGGCTTATTAAAATTGGAGAAGGCAGAACAGAAAAAATACTACATTTACCTGACGACACTGTAGAGATCCCACCTCAGATGATTTGTCAACAAGATATTATATCGGCTATATTTGAAGGGAGCATAAATAACGAAGAATATTCCGAGCTTGCCAACCAAGTTATACTGACGTGTAAAAATAAAGATGCATTAATACTCAATAATGAAATCTTTAAAAAAATTAATGCACCACAAAGAAATTATCACAGTGCTGATTCTGTACTTGCTGATGACAATGAAAGTCAGGCAAACTTTTCAACTGAATTCATTAACTCTTTAACTCCTTCTGGAATGCCACCACATATTTTGCAGCTAAAGAAAGGTGCAATTATCATGTTACTGCGAAATATGAACCCCAAAAAAGGCCTATGCAATGGCACAAGATTAATTGTTCAACAATTAAAGGACCATTTTATAGATGCTGAAATTTTAACTGGGACCCATAAAGGAGAGAGAGTTTTCATACCAAGAATAGATTTAGCACCAAGTGAAAGTAGTCTCCCTTTTATACTTCAAAGAAGACAATTTCCCATTATTATGGCATTTGCCATGACCATTAATAAATCACAAGGTCAAACTTTCAAATCTGTGGGTATTTACTTGGAAGAACCAGTTTTTGCACATGGTCAATTGTACGTTGCGTTGTCACGCTGCAAAAATCCACAGGCTATTAAAGTTTACATTCAAAACAATGAAAGTCAAGGTGATTTATTAGAAGATGGACGTATTTTTACTAAAAACATTGTCTACTATGAAGTACTATAACTTTGCAGGATACAAACTAAAGCCATGCAAACATTTTAGAAAAACATTCAAAAATACAAAACAATTGGTTGTTTAATTCAGTCATAATTAATGGAAGTCATGTTTATGGATAATTCGCCTCACAAAATACTTGCCTTGCATTTCTATGAAAAATTATGTTAAAATGTTAAGTCACTATGTTAATGTTTCTAATGTTACAAGTTTAAAAACAATATTTTCAAGTTATTTCATTCAACATATTACAAAGTTCATGTAAAGAGCTCAAGCACCTTTTAAGTCACAATGTAAATATTCTATGTTATCTTAAGATTACTACCTACATTAATGTTTATCGCCAGTTTATGTGCTCAGTAATGAATTACTTTAATTACGTACGGTTTAAGGAGAGTTTTTACTGTATGCCTTCCTCTACATTCAGTGTATATTAAACTTAACAATTATTCTGATATAAATTGCATGTTAATACTGATTAATTTAAAGTTAAACTGTTTTTACATTCAAATGTTAATACTTTTAATTGAAAATTATGTTACAAAATGTATTTACTATGTTACTGTTTATAATGTTCAAAATTAGACAAATGTTTTGCAAAAATTCCAAAGTTACATAAAAAATAAAGTTCAATTTTAAAAATATATACTTTCAAGGTTATTGCTTACATATATTTTAAACTTCATGTTAAAATTCGGCACGTTTCAAAAAGTCTTTTTACTTTTTACTTTTCGCTGGATTCTATGTATATTAAAGTGAACAATTCTTCAGATACAAATTTCATATTAAAAAACCATTACATCAACGTTTTACAAAAAGACATGTTCATATCACAATACTTACAAGAGTCAAAAATATATTTAAATAACTAAACAACTTCACAAACATATACATCACATTGCCGTCATTTTTTGACGGGCAAGTCGCTAGTCCCTTTATAAGTGTAAGAATTTCCAAGCCATATCATATGATGAGCTACAGTAAACTGTCCTGGCTGGATGTCATGTAGGTGATGTACAGAGGATCCTAGAGAATAAAACATGATATTAGTGAGTGTTTGCCTTGACAATTTTACATTAATTTTTAGCTTTTATCCATTACTTTAAAATGCATGGATTTGTGTGTTTACTAGCCATAATACTGCTTAGCTTAGAAGGTTCCTGCTTGATGTATTTTATTGTTCCTATTACTGTAAATCCTAATTTCTAGCTCGTTTGCCACTTGTATTTACCAGACACTGACCCTTTAATGAAATCTGTACAGGCCTTTGTCTATTGCATACATTGCTACACACTCTGCTCATTCACACATTTCATTCCTTCTCTTCTTCACTTTTCATGCACACTGATAAATTTGCTTAGATCCTTGACCTTATAATTTTTCTTCCACTTACTATCTAGCTGTTACAGCAGCAGTTCAAAACTAGTGGTTAGGAAATGCATCCTAAAAGTGGGGCGGTGGGTGATTGGTGATCTGCAATTTGTAATTTATGGGTCATAAGACTTAGAAATGGGCATGCTGCTCAGTGATACATACCATAGATTTGACAGCACTTAAGAACCAAAAGGCGCATCTGGTATGCCCATTATATCTATTACTGGAAAATGTGGCTTATTTATGCCTCAGGATAGCCTTATTGTATCCCAGACATGCTTACATTTCTTAACTGTGTTTGGTCCTACCACTTCCACTGAAAGAAAGTTCCAGTTATCTATTACTCTATTTGTAAAGTACATTCTCTTGTTACCACTAAATCTTACACATTCTAACTTTATTCAATGTTCGTGCACTCCTCCTTTTCTCAAAGACACTACCCTCTTGAAATGTATTAATCATTTGATATATTTGAAGGTTTAACCCCTCTCCCTTCTGTCCTCCAAGCTCTATATATTCAGGTCAAGAAATCTTAAAGCTGCTCTTCTTTGAATTGTTCCCAGTTTGTTGATATCATGTTGAAGTCTCTAGAACTGGACTCAGTATTCTAAATGAGGTCTAACTACTAGGGATCTATAAAGTGGCATTATCACCTCCTTTTTTCTGCACAAAGTATGAAAGACATAATACCACCAAGCATCCTACTTGCTTTACCCGTGGCTCTGTTGCATTGATTGCCTACTTTTAGATCATACATTATGATAAATCCCAAGTCCCTTTCCTCATCGTGATTTTTGTGGCATAACTTCATAATTTTTCAGTGTTGAATTTTAAATCCCACATATTTGACCACAGCTTTAGTTTTATTATTTCAATACACCTTTGACTTATGCCTTCTGGAATGTCTACCTGGTTACATAATGTTGTGTCATCTGCAATAAGGCAAACTTTCCCTTTAAACCCCACTAGTAATATCGCTAATACATTTATAAAAAAAAAAAAAACAGACCCCATCACTGAGCACTGTGACACTCTACTAGTAACCATCCATTCCTCCAGACAGTATCATATCCACCCAATAATGTTTGAATCAAGTCCCAGACTATGAAGTTTACAAATTAGTTTACTATGTGGGCATGGGTGTAGGAACTGGGGGGGATGGGGGGACAACCCCTCCCCCATCCAGAATCTTCTATGTTTGTATGTACCGTATTGGTCCGAATATAAGCCGCACCCGCATATAAGCCGCACCCGTAAAGTTCAAGGGGAAAAGGTAGTACTCAAATATTAGCTGCACCCATAAAATTGGAGAGAAAAAGACTCTCAAAGTGATCAGCCATTGCAAGAAACAGGCTTTCTAATTAGCACTGTAGCTTTTTTTGCAGGTTACAGGCTTTACAGGACATTAGAATCACTAAAACCGTAAATCGCTATTCAATACCGCAGTCTAAAGCACTAAAATCGGCACCCTTAACTCGCAATCGTGCAAATTGGCAGTAATTTTGCGTTTGCGAATAGAAGCCGCACACGTAACAAGCAAAGTTCTCAAATCGGAAATTATTTTTTTACGGTTGCGAATATAAGCCGCACCTGTAACTTGCAAGCTCAAAATTCGGAAAAAGGTGCGTCTTATATTCGGACCAATACGGTATGTAAAAATAAGCTATTTTACGGTCTGTTTATACAATAAACTGTATCCCCGCCCCCACAATTAATCTGGCTCCTACACCTAAGTATGTGGGGCAGTGTGACTTGTTTTTTTTAAAGATAAGCTATGTCTACTGCTATTTCTAATCAAAAAATTTAATTAGATTATTCTGACATGAAAGATGTGTCTAATGTCATAAAACAAGAGCTAGTTGTTTTAATTAGCCACTAATCATTAATAAGATTCCTACTGGATGATATGGAAGAGCATTATTGGTATTGGTACAGATTAAACTAATGATAAGGCTTTAACAATTGAATTGTGCCATGGGAACAAAACAATGAATTGGAGAAACAAGAACGGAATAGGAGAATGATGAGAGCAAAAGAAGCAGAAGGGTTAAACATTCTGAGTCTAAGAGAAGCAGGGACACAAGCGGTGCAGGAAATAAGTATATAAGTGGGATTAGAAAGTTAAAGAAAAAGACGACTATGCTGGCAATATAGCTAGGGATATGAATTACAAGAGAGGACAAGGAGGAGATAGAATCAAGATGACTAGAGAACCAGGGGGTAAGTGAACCAAAACAATATTGAACCTGTGGATAAATATGTAGATTTAAAATTGAAGCCAATAAACAAATGATTCAATGGAATAAGAGAGACAATCAAATACAGATCCTAAAATAAAAAAAATAAAAAATACAACAGAGTACAAATGAACCCAGATTATGATAGAATTGATAGATCATGGGGTAAAAGAGACATGAGAACAAGGGAGAATACAAACAACAGAATAAGGGAGTTTAGATAATGAGGTCACATTGGCTCTCAGATCCTTCTACTTTTTTTTTTTATTGCAGTTATCAGCTGTTGAATTTCTGTTCTTTCGGGAAGTCATGGGTAGCCTATATAAAACCATACAATTAGAAACAAATCATCAAGCAGGATCTAATGATTCGGTGCGCAAGATAATCAGCCATATGGTCAACTTATCACCAGTCCTGATTGATCTAGAGAGTGGTGGGTGATATGGTATAAAATCCAGACCTATGTCAGTTTTGGGGTGTGCAGTCTCAGTCCAAGAGTAAAATGCAAGAGAAAGAAGTACAAGCGAGCAGAGGTGTGGATGGGCCTGACCAGAACCTGATGAAGAAAAGTCTTACTATAGGAGTATTAAATAGCAATATGATAACATTTCTCACAGTTTTTTGATTAATGTGTAATATATGTTTTTAATTGTATCTTATGTGTCTTATGTTTGTTTATCCACCTGCTCAAAAGCATACATAACTTCTAGCAATTCACATTCTTTCACATAGTTTTTATTTCAGTCGTTGGGACACTGCAACATAATGGGCTACACTACCTTTGCTGAATAATTGGTTAACGCAGGAAGTAATCTAAAAGAGGTTGGAAAAAATAAATGTTAATAAAGCCCTGGGTCCTGATGGAATACATCCAAGGGTACAGAGGGAACTGGGTTCTGTAATAGCCAAACCATTATATTTAATTTTTCAAGATTCACTCAACACAGGTTCTCTAACAGATGACTGGAGAAAAGCTGATGTGATACTTATATTTAAAAAGGGAGCAAGAGCAAATCCAGGGAATTATAGACCAGTGAGCCTCACTTCTGTAGTGGGGAAGCTTTTAGAAGGGTTAATAATGGATAATATACAAGAATATGTTTAATTGAACAAGATTATAAGTAAGAGTCAACATGGATTTATGAGGGATAGGTCATGTCAAACACATATAATTAGTTTCTATGAGGAGGTTAGTAGGAACCTGGATCAAGTCAACTCAGCGGATGTAGTCTTTTTGGATTTTGCAAAGGCTTTTGAAACCGTGCCACACGGGAGACTACTGTGCAAACTAAGGGATACAGGAATTGCAGTAAATATCTGCTCATGGATTGAGAGACGGCTAAAAGACAGGAATCAAAGGGTTGTTGTAAATTTGAACATACTTAGATTGGACTAATGTGGTAAGTGGGGTTCCTCAGGGTTCAGTATTAGGTCCTCTCCTTTTTAACATATTTATTAATGACTTAGAGGTGGGACTGGAAAGTAGTGTCTCCATTTTTGCTGATGACACAAAGTTGTGCAAGGTAATTAAATCAGATAATGATGTGCTTTCCCTCCAAAGGGATTTACATAAAATTAAGGAATGGGCATCTAAATGGCAGATGAGATTTAATCCGAAAATATGTAAAGTTATGCAACTGGGAAGGAAAAATAGCCATGCAATTTATAATCTTAATGGAGCAAATATAGGAGTATCAGATATTGAAAGGGATTTGGGAGTGCTTGTTGACAACCACCTAGGTAACAGTGCCCAAAGCCAAGCAGCAGCTGCAAATGCCAATAAAATATTAGCAAGTATTAAGAAGGGTATAGGAGCAAGGGAAGCCAATATAATTCTCCCACTATACAAATCCCTAGTACACCCTCATTTGGAATATGGAGTACAATTTTGGGCACCACTTCATAAAAAAGGGCATTTTCGAGCTGGAAAAGGTACAGAGGAGGGCAACAAAACTAATAAGGGGAATGGAGGGGCTAAGTTATGAAGAAAGACTAACCAAATTAAGCTTTTTTTCTCTAGAAAAAAGGCGTCTAAGAGGAGTTATGATTACCTTATATAAAGACATCCATTATAAAGATTTGTCAAGTGAGCTTTTTGTGCCAAGAGGATTTCAACGGACAAGAGGACATCCCTTGAGATTAGAAGAAAAAAGATTCCACATTAAATGAAGAAAAGGGTCCTTCACAGTAAGGATGGTTAATATGTGGAATTCTCTACCAAAGGAGGTGGTGACAGCGGATTCAATAGATAACTTTAAATTGGGACTGGATTTATTTCTAATTAAAAAGGGAATTCAGGGTTATCATGGATAATTAGAGAGACAGTATTAATCCTGGAAGAAATGCAATTGCCAGTATCTGGGGTCAGGAAGGAGTTATTATTTTTTTCCCTTTGAGACGATTGGCTAAGTTTCACTTGTTTTTTTTTTCTTTTTGCCTTCTTCTGGATCAACTAATAATTAATTATTCATAAAAAAATAAATGTTGATTAACAATTAATTAACAACTAATTAATTAATACCTAATCCGCATATTGCAGATCAGAGGAGATCTTTATGGACTGAAATTCTTTTTTCAACCTTAGTTACTATGGGGCCTCATTCTATTATCGGCCGTAAAACGTCCGCAAAGCTGCGATTCCTTGCGGCCGTCTTACGGCCCTGTGTAGAGCTACCTTTAACTTGCAATTTAAATAGACGGCGCCGCAAGGATATCCCCCTTACGGCCGGCCGCATATCATGCAACAGGCCGCAAGGTCTGAAAACTTTAAATGCAAAAATAAATTCAAGATGGCACTGTAAAGCTCTGTAAATGCTAGGGACCATAATGGGGGACATGAGGATTAATAGCAACCCCCTCTCAAGCTTGTACATGAGCCCAAATCCGATTTTTCATTAACGGTTTATTTTCCGTCCCGCAGCCTGGGCGGGTCTGAGGTGCTCCAAGCCCTCAGGACTTTGTCCACGGATATTTGACATGAATTAAAATAAAAATTATTTGCGGATTTGAGTGTAGGGGAATGTTGTGCTATGAATGCTAACACCCCCAATCACTTTATCGTCTCATAAGAGTGCAGGATGGCTTTATTATGTGCCTAATTGTGTGCTTGCGGGACCTTTTTGGTGCAAGTAAGCTGCGGCTCGGTTTTAGCCTTGCCGAGAGGGTTCCCGGAGCAATAGAATAGCAACCAGGGTTTTCTTGCGGCCGAAACTCTTGCGGCCGTTTAAGATCAAAGGCTTTCCTGCGGCGCGTGCGGCCGCAAGGGATAACAAGGCGCCGGCCGCAAGCCTGCCGGAGCCTATAATAGGCAAATAGCCTGCGGCCAGTCCTTGTGGCCCCGCATCTCCTACGGCCGATAATAGAATGAGGCCCTATGTAACCCAGTTAACAGCAATATTGAGCATCCTTCACTTGGCAGGTCCTGGATGGACAAAACATCACACACACCATACACATGGAAATAAAGTCTCCTTGCTGCATCCAAACAATGGCAGTTTATATCTTTGGGGTATTCTAATCTCAAAATGAAACATGTCAAAATTATTATTGCAGTGAAGAAATGTATGGTACTTTTCATGTGGTGCAGCTAGATGTCTGCCTACTCAATGTAAACTAACAGTGTGAGTGCTATTCAAGCTAATATGACAGCATTTTATAGCATTTATTATACAAAGAAATGAGCCTCAAATATAGAAAAATATCCTAATTGATTTTGATTGCTGTGTGTTATTGACTTCTGTGGCTGTGTAACTAATATCAGAAATGCATACGGCGTGAAACTGTGCTACAAGAATAAAAGCAGGTTGAGTAAGTATAATAGTTGCTTACTGGGATTAGATACTATTCAGGTTCCTTGTCCGATATGTCAGATGACGCCACTTGAGTGGTTTTGAAATCTTGCAAATGAATTCTATTCAAGTTAGTAGTTCTAAAATAAGAAATTTATTCAGACTTCAATGTCAAGAAAGAATTAACATGACAAAATACAACAGGAATATATGAGGAAATATTACTTTACAGGAAGTGTGGTGGATACATCCCAGCATGGATTTGCATACAGATTACACAGTATCTGTACTTTGAATTACTTAGTGACTTTTGCATTTGTTGTTGCATACATTGAGCAGAATTACTATTTTTCACAGTATAAATATATCCATTAATACATTATTAAAGTGATGTGGACGTTTTCTAGATTTTATTTGGTATGTAATATACCTATTTATTTATTTACTTAAATAAATAAATAGTGCTTTAAAGATCGGTCTTTTCTTCCTCAAAAAAATAGTCCATGTGTGGGTCTGCCCAATGCAGCATATGCAGACTCTGTAAGGCTGGATGTCCTTGTGTAGTGTCCTAGCCTATCAGGGACCAACTTGCAGCATGTTTTCTGAGATGCGTTCCTTGCACATTCAGCCCTATAGAGTCTTTGTCTGCATACTCTGCAGTGTACAGACCTGTACAGGGACTATTTGTTTGATTGTAGTCAGCAATAAGAAGCTATTTAAGAGCTTCTTAATAAAACAAAGTACACAAAAGTAAATAAATACATAGGCGTATTACATACGATGCCGGATCCACCTTTTTTGGAGCCCCTAGGCAGTGGAGTGGAGGAGCACCTTTAAGTTTTTTTCCCTTTTGGGTAAGTGTATATCGCTCTCTTGCTTTGTGAGCAAATCATAGACAATTCCCCATAACAGCAATTTTAACAACATTACTCGTTTATTAAATGCATTTGAGGTGGTCCATATTATTTTTTTCCCCCTAAGCTAAAAAAGGGACGCCCGTCACAGGGAAGGGACCCCAGGACGGCTGCCTAGTTGACCTGATGGGTAATCCGGCTGTCACGATCTGCTTCTTCAGGGGGCCTGATATATAGTTCAAACCTTCCCCAGCAGAATCGTGTAGTTCCTGTTCTCTGTGGCACAAAAGATGGCTTCTGAAGAGAACAAGGCCCAAAAGGTACAGGCAGAGAATACTGGAGCCAGGTTATTTAGTGGACCATGGCAAGACCACTCCCCAAGTCAGGATACAAAACATAGAAATAGTCTCACACCTTGTTTTTGCGAAAACTATCTCTCAACCTTTATTGAATGATCAAAATAACATATTTATACTCTCCAATACCACGCGCTGGTGTACATTTGTGTATGTGTGATGTCAGCCCATCTGGCTTGCAACCTTGGGCTATCAAAGCTCTTGAGCTCAAATTCACCAGATATCTATAGCTGGCTAGTGAGCAAACCTTTATGTTAAACTCAAGTGTTTGCTTAAGACTACTTGAAGTACATACATCTGTCTTGACCCAAGGTCTGTATGTGTGAGTGTGCAATGATCTGCAACTAACTTCTATGCAGAGCATTTTTACCAATTCCACATATGTTCTATATAACATGTTCGATCTTATAATATATTATAACTAGGATACATAATAACCATGTACAGGCCACATATAACCACACAATAACACATAATCCCAATGTAACAATTTCATGCTCTCTTGGACATATTCCGAAATTGCTGACAATATGAGTCCTTTAACAATTAAATCATGACACCGGCCATGATTACATACCTAATAAGATCCAGAAACCTTCCATATCCCTTTAATAAAATAATTATACACTGTAGCACCAGGGTTAATGTTGGAATAAAATAACAAAGACGGACATTTTTGTTTACTTGGTTTTAATCCATATGAAGGAGGGTGAGACTATTTACACAATGACAAAAGCCAGAACATAAACATGTATTCAGTAAAGTTTTACTTAACCTCAAGTGCATTAGAAGAAACAAATCCTGAAATCCGCTCATTTCACAATTCTGCATTATTGGATCTTGCCACTAGAGGGCTCCAGTGCCATGGTGCTTCTAACCCCCCCCCCCCCCCCCCCCCACATCACACACCATTTCCAGTTATCTAATTCTCTTTCTGTAAACCCATCCCATATGTTATCTCTGCTATCTAAAGATTCTAATGCATTATCTTTGTCTTCCTGTTATACTAGTTTGAAAATAAGAATTTGGAGAAAAGCGCAAAAAAAATTAAAAACATGTATGGTGATGCAAGTTTGGGTTATTTTAATACACAATTGAAAGGCAGTACACACAAAAGTCCTGTTAAGATAAACAGTTAGATGCATAGAGGTGTGTGTTGGTAGATTAATACACCAGAAGATGTAAATTGCATTTTTTGTGATAGGTCAAATTCTGTTTATGTAGCCACACACCTCTGTATATACAACCATGGCAAGTATCTTGTGGATCCTATTTCTGTGTAATGGATGGCGTCTGTATGGGGTTAATGTGCTGTGACAACATAAACAAACTTTTGATAACATATACTGTATACTTCAATAATACATCCACAATGAGTGCTTAAGACAATCATATATAATAGTTGTCAAAATGCGAGACATCTTCACACTTTGCGTGGTGCGTACGAGTTAGGCGATGAGCAATGAAACACGCAGGACTTTGCCTACAAAGTACTTACTACAAAACACTTACTAAACGAGGGATTGCCTTGGCGTGCAAGCGGTTGACAAACACGGGACTTAGAAAAACATTTTTTCAAAAATCGCCTAAGCGAGAAAAAAAATGGCTGCCGAAAAAAAGGAAAACGAGGAAAAACGACCCCGGACCGCGCAAACCACTGTCAAAAGGGTAGTACTTTACACATCAAACTACGAATTATGCTCATGAGCCGTGTAACACATTAATAACATTACGAATATACAATGCTTCTTTACACAATAAACCAGCGGATTTCCCTCGCGCACGCAGCCTATTTCTAATGCACACTTGGAACATTCATTACACTTTATCATCAGGCACCAACACTCAAAATGTATATTCTATGCTGTCGGAAAATACAAACACATTGTTATCTATACAGGCTATTGCTTCCTGCATATATTAATTAGAAATACTTAAAGTATATTAATTGATTCAATAAATAATTCATTATTACTTAACTATATATACATAAATATATATATAGATAAAATAATAATACATATACCGTATATACTCGAGTATAAGCCGAGTTTTTCAGCCCTTTTTTTAAGGGTAAAAAGGGCCCCCTCGGCTTATACTCGAGTCACTCTCCCCCCGTGTCTCTCTACTCCACCCCGTTTTTCTACCCCCCCTGTGTCCCTCTAACCCCCCCTGTCTCTTTCCCTCCCCCCCTCCTCATCCCCCCTCATTCTAACCCCCCTACCCCCGTCACGGCCAGGAGAGGAGGCCGGAGCAGGTAAGTGGGGGGAGGGGTTGTATGAGGGGGGGTGTGATAGAATGAGGGGGGGGTTGAGGATGAGGAGGGGGAGGGAAAGAGACACAGGGGGTTAGAGATGATGTGGCACGCATGTGACATTACATGCGCGCCACGTTATTAGCATGTACCAGGTCCCGGCACCCGGTATATGCTAATGACGTGGCACGCATGTGACGTCACATGCGCGCCACATCAAGACCCGGAAGGAGCGGAGGCCGGAGCAGGTAAGTGAGGGGAGGGGGGGTATTTAGAAAGGTAGTATGGCGGGGTTAGAATGAGGGGGGGTTGAGGATGAGGAGGGAGGCTTATGAGGGGGTTGAGGATGGGGGGGTTGAGGATGAGGAGGGGGGTTGAGGATGAAGAGGGGGGTTGAGGATGAAGAGGGGGGTTGAGGATGAAGAGGGGGGTTGAGGATGAAGAGGGGGGTTGAGGATGAAGAGGGGGGTTGAGGATGAAGAGGGGGGTTGAGGATGAAGAGGGGGGTTGAGGATGAAGAGGGGGGTTGAGGATGAAGAGGGGGGTTGAGGATGAAGAGGGGGGTTGAGGATGAAGAGGGGGGTTGAGGATCAAGAGGGGGGTTGAGGTTGAGGAGGGGGTTGAGGTTGAGGAGGGGGTTGAGGTTGAGGAGGGGGTTGAGGTTGAGGAAGGGGTTGAGGATGAGGAAGGGGTTGAGGATGAGGAGGGGGGTTGAGGAGGGAGGTTGAGGAGGGGGTTGAGGTTGAGGAGGGGGTTGAGGTTGAGGAGGGAAGTTGAGGAGGGGGTTGAGGATGGGGGGTTGAGGTTGAGGAGGGAGGTTGAGGAGGGGGTTGAGGAGGGGGGTTGAGGTTGAGGAGGGGGGTTGAGGTTGAGGAGGGGGGTTGAGGTTGAGGAGGGGGTTGAGGAGGAGGATGAGGAAAGAGATTGAGGAGGGGGTTGAGGTTGAGGAGGGAGGTTGAGGAGGGAGGTTGAGGAGGGAGGTTGAGGAGGGAGGATGAGGATGAGGGTTGAGGATGAGGATGGGGGGTTGAGGATGAGGATGGGGGGTTGAGGATGAGGATGGGGGGTTGAGGATGAGGATGGGGGGTTGAGGATGAGGATGGGGGGTTGAGGTTGAGGTGTGAGGATGAGAATGAGGAGGGGGGAAGAGACACAGGGAAGGGAGAGTGGAGAAAAGACACTGGAGAGAGAGGGGGACACAAGGCACAAAGGGGACACAGGGGGCAGCACATTTCCCACCCTCGGCTTATACTCGAGTCACTCATTTTACCCAGTATTTTGTGGTAAAATAGGTGCCTCAGCTTATACTCAGGTCGGCTTATACTCGAGTATATACGGTACATAAAAATATATATCTCTCTTTATCATGACTGATAAAGGTGCTCAGAGGACCAAAAGTACACGACAGGAGAGGCTCGCAATGAGCGCCGAAGGCGGTCAGCGCAAGGCTCGCAATAAACGCTGAAGGTCCTCAGAGTACAAAACAGTTTACATTGTGTGTCAAACAGCATTCCCATCGCTTAAAATTTTATTGTCCCGTCATTTTTGACGGGCAAGCAGCTAGTAAGCAAAATAATCCCCAACTTGCCATTATTCATCCCTTTTTTTAATTTTATTTTTACCATCCCACATATACATAACTTTAACACAACAATAATTTAGGGATGGGTGGGGGGGCCTCTGCTCACATGGCTAGCTGGGGGCATAATGGTTCAAAATGGTGCCAAAATACCTATAAATGTCTCCACCTCCCTCAGCGAACCACCTCCCACACATACCTGGCCCTGGCCAGGTTAAGTGGTCCCTCCTTCCAACACCAAGCAAGCCTGGGGTGGCCTATGGGGGCTTCAGTAGGAAAATGTCAGCAATAGTTCTGTAATATTCCTTGTATTTTCACTATAATTAAAAAACAGATCTTTAGTGATAAACTTTACATAGAAAATGCATTTTCACACTCATCTTCAATGAGCTGCACTTATTATTTCAAAAATATTATTACTAGTATAAGTGTGTGATAAATGAACTATAATAATTCAACGCTGTATTTATCATTTAGCTTCAGTCATATAATATAGATAAGGAATTTTAATAGAGCTGTTGATAACATATCCCATTCAGCTTAGGATCATATATAGTTATTTTATTTTATATGCCAATAATGACACAAGCTGGTAAACACATTTATGGGAGAAGTTATCTATTAATAAACAACATAAAAAACAGTATTTATTGTTGACTGATTATTTAACATGTATAGGACCCACAGAGACACTGTAATAACAGTATGAAGATGCCATAGCATTACAGAACCATTCTCACGTTAAGCTTTGTTAATCTTTTAATTGTATTCATACTTTTTAAATGGAAAATACATTTTGGAATATTGCACATTCACTCACTGTTCATTACTTCTTATTATCCTTTGTTCCTTTGCCAGTTATGAATTATAGTGAGTTAGATGCATAGAGGTGTGAGTTGGTAGATGAATACACCAGGAGATGTGAATTGCATTTTTTGTGATATAGACAACTCAGGTCAAATTCTGTTTATGTATCCACACACCTCTGTATATACAACCATGGCTTGTGGATCATAATTATGTGTGATGGCTGGGGTCTGTTTGGGGTTAATGTGTTGGACTTACAAGATTGATGGGTTAGACCTGAATAGGTTGATGAGTGGGATCTATGTGGTAGGAGTCAATACAAAAGGGAGGAGACTTTTGCCCCACCAGCATAAATTTTCACCAGTCGCCACTGTATATAATCCATGTTATTTTGCATTTCTCTCCAGATAACAAGGTCAGGACTGTGGGTTGTGTTCCTCGTTGAGGACAGAATGCAGGGTCTCTCTATATGTATTTTACTGACAAACATAAGTCATATAAAATGCTTCTTATAAGAATATATATAACAACATAAACCGTCTGATACAGGGTAGATGAAGTACCTGCTCTGGGGATAATAATCTATAGAGATTGGTTGACAATATATAGAGCTGATAAAAGCTAATTTTGTATAATTGTGGCAAAACAAAATAGAGACTGAGACTGATAGCTATATACAAAGGTTAAATATTACAGTAGCAGGCAATAACACTGAGAGCGGTGGCTGGGTGTCCAACAGTAACTTCCAATATTCAATATTGTTTTGTATTTGTCACATGTTACGGGTCAGTTTGACTCAGGAAAGAATGACACAGATCTGATCTAACCAAGAAGGAGGCATCTTTATTTACTTGTACAAGAGAGTGCAAGGGGATAACCACAATGGCAGCTAGAGCGAGTATGCAGAGTGTCTCACGAGAGGGCTGTGAGGAGTCTTTTTTCATGGTGCTGGTCTTGAAACCTTGCGACATGAGCTTTGATGAAACCATTATGACCTTTCCTTCAACCTTGGCAGCAGTTTGATTGGTGAGGAGCACAAGGTGAGAGGTCCAGTCCACCTAGGAGATAAAGAAACCTCATTAAGAGACTTCACAAGAACATAACTCACAGGACAATATCATGCATTGGTTTATTAGACATTTGAGGCAGTCTCTGTGCTACCTGCTTATGATGCTTAAATTAGGAGAGTTCAAAAGGAATATATATTAAAATATATTTTACCATGAGTCTCTGTACTAAAGGAGTTCAGCAGTAGATTGGGAGGCCAGTTAAGTTGGTGTTGGCTACATGAGTGAGTTGCTACTGTTCTCACACTTTTAAACTGATGACCAAGGGTATGACCATAATGGCAGAGAGGGCGAGTATGCAGAGAGGGTCACGAGAGGGCTCATTGTCACAATGTATTCATTATCTAAAAAAAAAACACAGTGAATGTACACTATTGCACAACTTTCTAATTATAACAAAAACAGTCACTTGCACAGATACAGAACACTCTACCAGATTTACAGACTTACTATATGTCAATTTCCTCTGCAGTTTCCAGATAGGGATGTATAATATCAGTACATATGTTAAAATATATTTTACCAGCGGTATCTATACTGAAGGAGTTCGTCAGTAGATTGGGAGGCCAGTTAAGTTTGTGTCGGCTACACAGGGGAATTGCCACTGTTCCCACTCTTCTCAACTGATGACCAAGGGGATAGTTGACCGCAATGGCAGATAGGGAGAATATGCAGAGTGTCTAACCTGCGGGCTGTAGAGAGTCCTTTCTCAAGGCGAGGGGCTTGAACGCTTGCAGCAAGAGCTTCCATGAAACCATTCTGACCTTTTCTTCAACCTTGACAACAGTTCGATTGATGAGGAACACAAGGTGAGAGGTCAAGTCCACCTAGGAGATAAAGAAACCTTATTAAGAGAGACAATATCATACATTGGTTTATCAGACATTTGAGGCAGTCTCTCTGCTACCTGCTTATGATGCTTAAATTAGAAGACTTCAAAAGATATATATTAATTAAAATATATTTTACCATGAGTCTCTGCACTGAAGGAGTTCAGCAGTAGATTGGGAGGCCAGTTAAGTTGGTTTCGGCTACACGGGTGAGTTGCCACTGTTCACACTCTTTTAAACTGATGACCAAGTAGATAACCACAATGGCAGGCAGGGAGAGTATGCAGAAAGTGTCACGAGAGGGCTCCTTGTCACAATGTATTACCATTCTGACCTTTCGTTCAACCTTGACAACAGTTCTAGTGGTGAGGAACACAAGGTGAGAGGTCTAATCAACCTAGGAGATCAAGAAACCATATCAAGAGACTTCACAAGCACATAAACTCCCAGGTCAATATCATGCATTGGTTTATCAGACATCTCACCAGAGGGCTGCCAAGAGTCATTTTCCATGCTGAGGGGCTTGAAACCTTGCGACGTGAGCTTCCATGAAACCATTCTGACCTTTCCTTCAACCTTGACAACAGTTCGATTGGTGAGGAACACAAGGTGAGAGGTTGAGTCCACCTAGGAGATAAAAAAACCTTAAGAGACTTTACAAGGACATCATCTCACAGGACAATATCATACATTGGTTTATCAGACATTTGAGGCAGTCTCTCTGCTACCTGCTTATGATGCTTAAATTAGGAGACTTCAAAAGGAATATATATTACATTTTTTTTTACCATGAGTCGTTGTACTGAAGAAGTTCAGGAGCTGATTGGGAGGCCACTTAAGTTGGTGTCGGATACATGGGTGAGTTGCCACTGTTCTCACTCTTTTAAATTGATGACCAAGGGGATAACCACAATGACAGACAGGGGGAGTATGCAGAGAGGATCACAAGAGGGCTGATTGTCACAATGTATTACCATTCTGACCTTTCCTTCAACCTTGACAACAGATCTATTGGTAAGCAACAAAAGGTGAGACGTCGAATCCACCTAGGAGATCAAGAAACGTTATTAAGATACTTCGCAAGCACAAAAACTCCCAGGTCAATATCATGCATTGGTTTATCAGACATCTCACCAGAGGGCTGTCAAGAGTCATTTTCCATGCTGAGGGGCTTGAAACCTTGCAGCAAGGGCTTCCATGAAAACATTCTGACCTTTCCTTCAACCTTGACAACAGTTTGATTGGGGAGGAACACAAGGTGAGAGGTTGAGTCCACCTAGAAGATAAATAAACCATATTAAGAGACTTCACATGGACATAAGCTCTCAGGCTAATATCATGCATTGGTTTATCAGACGTCTTCCCAGAGGACTGTCAAGAATCATTTTTCATGCTGAGGGGCTTGAACCCTTGTGACATGAACTTAAAAGGGATTGTGCTTCACAGTGCACGGTGCAAATTGTTGAGTGACGCTGTTGATGCAGAGTCTGTTTGAATATTAAAAGAAATAGAAAGATTCAGCTTTATATGATCTATTGAATTCAAAATTGCAATTCAATGACGGCCTTAGAGTACTATTACATTGTAAAAAATGCAATTCAATGAGGGGCAAACTATGCAACATATGGTACACACAAAGGCTCTCATTCAATTGCAATTTGCCCAATTGAATAGGGCTCTAAATAAGAACATAACATTTTTTTTTAAAGAACTTTTTAGTTTCTAAAAATCTATCCAAAAGAAAGTTTTTCACTGACTAAAAACTTCTTTAAAAAAATATGCTATGTGCTTATTTAGGGCACGATTCAATTGGCCAAATCGCAATTGAATGAGACCCAAACTGCTACACACAAAACAGAATTGGAACAAACTCACACAAACACATAGCAAAATAAATTAACTTTCTTATTCAATGTTTAACAACCTATAAGCCTTACAAAGAAGCCTAAATAAGAATAACAAAAGTGTTGCGCACCTAATAGCATTGTACAAAAAATCACACAAACACATAGGAAACTACATTAACATTCTTCTTTAATGTTTAACAACCTATAACCAGTACAATCAAGAATAAATAACTTTTGCACAAGTGGTGCGCACAAAACAGGATTGTAAAAAACTAACACAAACACATAGCAAACTACATTAATTATATTATTTCATGTTTCACAAACTATAACCATCCCAATAAAGGTTAAATAAGTATACCACAAGTGGTGCGCACAAAACCGGATTGTACAAAAACTAACATAAACACATAGCAAAATAAATTCATATTCTTATTTAATATATCACAACCCACAAGCCTTACTAAGAACCTTAAATAAGAATAACAAAAGTCGTGGGATTGTACAGAAAGTAAAAAAAAAAAAAATAGAAAAAAATAACCATAACTGATACAATACAGCCAAATTCATACATTTTTTACTTATTTAAAAGACATTTCACTCAAACAACATTTTCTATTTTATATTACAACAGATACTGCGTGAAGACAATCGGACGAGGACTTTCTCCACAGGACCAGACCATCGGACGAGGACTTTCAACACAGGACCAGACCAGCGGACGAGGAATTTCAACACAGGACCAGACCATCGCACGAGGACTTTCAACACAGGACCAGACCAGCGGACGAGGAATTTCAACACAGGACCAGACCATCGCACGAGGACTTTCACCAAAGGACCACAACATCGGACGAGGGCTATCGCCACAGGACCACAACATCGGACGAGGGCTATCGCCACAGGACCACAACATCGGACGAGGGCTATCGCCACAGGACCACACCATCGGACCAGAACTTTCAACAGAGGACCAGACCATAGGATCAGGATTTTACACACAGGACCACACCATCGGACGAGGACTTCCAACAGAGAACCACACCATTGGACAACAATTTTCAACCGAGGACCAACAAACATTGGGATTTAAATCACACTTCAACCAAGGTACAGTATAATAAGTACTAAAGTAGAAAACTAAAGAAACTGCTTTCAGTTGCATCCATGTCAACTGAAAAATAAAAAAATAAATTTACTATCTCCCTTATTCTATTTAAATTGCCACTATGCAATACATAGCTCAATAACCACATCAATTTTTTTTTTAGCAAAGAAGTTTTGCAGTGGTAAATATCTATCCACAAACAACGTTTTTAATAAATAAAACCATTATTTTAAAAAAATATGTTACATGCTTATTTACAGCAGTATTCCATTGGCCAAATTCTTAGCCAGTGAGGACAGGAATTAGAATTTTAACTAAATATAACTGATACATTAATGATTTGCCTTTTTTTCACCAATTGTGCACAATAATCTTTAACAGGAATTACAAATTAAAATATACACAATTACATTTATTTTTTTTCCTTTACAGATTAATATGGCTGATAACGAGACCAAAGAAGAGAAGAAAAGACGTCAAACTAGAGAAAGACAAGAGAGATGGGCCGCCCAGCAGACACCTGAGGAGAAAGAAATTAGACGAGAAAAAGAACGCAAAAGACTTGCAAGTAAAAGAATATCAGCTGCAAAAATGAAAGATACAACAACAAAAAAAAAAAAAGATAATAAAGCATTTACAAACTGTTCCTCAAACATCAGATGACATTTTACAAGATACCAGTCAAGACAGACCAAAAAAAGCAACTACAAAAACAAAGCATTTACAAACTCTTACTAAAAACTTACAGGACATTTCAACAAAACAAGGACAACATATACCAAGAAAAGCCACGAAAAAAACTAAACATTTAGAACCTGTTGTTGAAACATTTCATGACTTTTCACCTGATGAATATGAAAGTCAACATCCGATATGCTTTGCAAATTGTCCTTTACTCAAGTCTTTAGCAGTAGAGGTTCATAGTTGTGGGGACATGAGTACTCAATATCAATTTTGTGAGGCTTATTATTTTAAACAGGAGAGACCCAGAGATGGACAATTTATTAGTTGTTGTCAAAAAGGCAAGTTCAAACTTCCAGAAAGGAAACAATTTCCAAGCTATTTACAAAATATTATGACTGAACCTACTTTTCCAAATTACAAAAATTTTAAAACAAACATAAGATCCTACAATAGTGCCATATCATTTGCATCTATGGGGGCAATATTGGCTGCTAATGTACCAGGACATGGTCCTTACTGTTTTAAAGTCCAAGGACAAATTTATCATTGGACTTCACATTTACATCCAGAGCAAGGAGAGCAAAGAAAATTTGCTCAACTATATGTCCTAGATACAATGGAAGCTGTTGACCAACTTATGCAGATGGAAGAAAATAAAAAATGCTCACCCAGTGTTTTCATAGAGCTAAATAACATTATGGACAGCAATCCCTACAGTAAAGCATACAAAAAATTGGCAGAAGTAGAAAATGAACAACTTCTTCATGCACAAAGACATCAATTACCCATGCCAAAGGTTAATATGGTGCTTAAAAGAGACAGACATACTGATAAACATCGTTATAACTTGCCAACATCAAATGAAGTTGCAATGGTATTTCAGAATGATGAAGGAGAACCACCATTTCAAAGAGACATTAGAGTATATCCCAGAAATCAGGAGCAACCATTTATTATTATTAATATCTTAAGTCCAAATTTAGATCCAATGACATATCCCATCTTTTTCCCACATGGAGAAGCAGGTTGGCAACCAAAATTAACCCTTCCCAGTTACCCAAATGCTAAAGCCAGAATCCGAAATAATGTTTCTATGCTTGAATTTAAAGTAGCCCAAATTGCCATTCGAGATGAAGTTAATCCAATTTTATGTGGTGGAAAACTAACACAACAATGGATTATTGATTCATATTTGCAAGTTGAGGCAAATAATTTAAACTTTAAATAAATAAACTACGTGTAGAACAATATTGTGGACTCATGGACTATGTTGCTGACGTGGCTACAAGCAGAGACATGACAGCTGGCAAAGCCATCATTTTACCATCTTCCTTTCAAGGATCTCCTCGAAATATGAGAGAAAGATACAATGATGCTATGGCTTTTGTGACAAAATTTGGAAAACCAGATTTATTTGTGACATTTACATGTAATCCACAATGGCCAGAAATTAATCAAAATCTACTTCTTGGACAAAGTGCTTCAGATCGACCAGATTTAGTAGCCAGAGTTTTTAAGATCAAATTAAATGAATTAATACGTGACTTCACTATAAATCAGTTATTTGGCAAATGTCTTGCTTATGTATATACCATTGAATTTCAAAAAAGAGGCCTTCCACATGCACATCTTCTCATAATACTTCAAGAGAAAGATAAATTAGATACTTTGGACAAAGTGGATGCAGTCATAGTTGCTGAACTACCAGATCCAGAACTATATGGTAGACTATATGAGATTGTTACTCATCGCATGATTCATGGACCCTGTGGAGACCATAATCCACAATCACCATGTATGGAAAATTATAATCTTTTGGAAAATCTTTTGAACATTTATTGAGACAAAACATATGCAAATTGTGATGAATATCCACTTTATAAAAGAAGAGAAGGAGATAGTGCCATTATTCGTGGAAAAAAAGTGGACAATAGATATGTAGTACCCTACAATCCACATTTACTCATGAAGTACAACGCCCACATCAACGTAAAAGCCTGCACTTCCATCAAATCCATTAAATATGTCTACAAATATATTTACAAAGGCTATGATGCAGCTACTGTAGTCGTCAAAAGTGCAGACAACCATGAATGTAGTGAGTTAGTACATGATGAACTTGCATCTCATGTAGATGCTCGCTATGCCAGTGCACCAGAAGCTATGTGGCGGCTTTTAAAATTTGAAATGCATGATAGATCACATGCAGTATATAGATTAGCAGTACATTTGCCACAACGACATTTAGTCTATTTCCATGCTGGAAATGAAATGAATGCATTGGCCCAAAGTGAAGATCGTCACACTACACTAACTGCATGGTTTGCATTAAATTCAAATGATGCTCAAGCAACACAATACTTATATATTGAAATTCCATATCACTATGTTTTTGTGAATGGATTATGGAGACCAAGAAAAACCAGAGGTAATAAAATAATTCCACGAATTTACACAGTCAGTCCAAGAGATGTTGAACGTTTTTGCTTACGGATATTACTTTTAAATGTTCCAGGAGCACAAAGTTTTGAACAATTAAGAACTGTTAATGACATTGTATATGAATCCTTCCATTTAGCTGCAAGACATAGAAACTTACTCGCTGATGATACAGAGTGGGAAAGATGTTTAGAAGAAGCAGCACAATGTCAAATGCCACGACAGATGAGAGAACAATTTGCTTTTTTTTGTATCTTCTCAAATGCTCCAAATGCATTAGCTTTGTGGGAGACTTTTAAAAGTAATATGGCTGAAGACTTTATGCGACGATACAATGAACCCATTGCACACTTAAAAGCGTTAATGGAAATCCAAGAAGTATTTTTAACTCATGGATTAAGTTGTGCAAGTTTTAATTTGCCTGATCCAGGTCTTATAGATGACATAAACTTTGAAGACTATGACATTCAACTACAAGCAGAAAGAACACAAGAAAGACTTGCAACTTTAAATACACTACAATTGCAAGCATTTCCTGCCATTAAAAATGCAATAGATGATGACATGGTGACAGAGCGTTATTTCTATCTGGATGGACCTGGCGGATCAGGAAAAACCTATTTGTACAATTTATTAATGAGTTCAGTACGAGCACAAGGACAAATAGCAATGGCGTTTGCCACTACTGGAATTGCTGCACTTTTATTAGAAGGTGGAAGAACTGTTCATAGTGGATTTAAACTGCCAGTGCCTATTTTAGAAAATTCTGTGTCAGATATTCGCATAAAATCCTTACAAGCAAAGAAATTGAAGAAATGTAAATTAATTATAATAGATGAGGCCACAATGATGTCATGCTATGCCCTCCAATGTATTGACCGTTTGCTTCGTGAAGTCATGGATAATATTTTTCCATTTGGTGGAAAGGTAATGTTGTTGGGTGGCGATTTTAGACAAACATTACCTGTTGTTGTACATGGAAATCGAACTGACATTATCGAAACCTGTATCAAGTCAAGCACAGTATGGAAACATTTTACCCATCTTCAACTGCAACAAAATATGAGATCAGAAGGACAAAATGATTTCAATGATTGGCTTATTAAAATTGGAGAAGGCAGAACAGAAAAAATACTACATTTACCTGACGACACTGTAGAGATCCCACCACAGATGATTTGTCAACAAGATATTATATCGGCTATATTTGAAGGGAGCATCAATAACGAAGAATATTCCGAGCTTGCCAACCAAGTCATACTGACATGTAAAAATAAAGATGCATTAATCCTCAATAATGAAATCTTAAAAAAAATTAATGCACCACAAAGAAATTATCACAGTGCTGATTCTGTACTTGCTGATGACAATGAAAGTCAGACTAACTTTTCGACTGAATTCATAAACTCTCTAACTCCTTCTGGAATGCCACCACATATTTTGCAGCTAAAGAAAGGTGCAATTATCATGTTACTGCGAAATATGAACCCCAAAAAAGGCCTATGCAATGGCACAAGATTAATTGTTCAACAATTAGGGGACCATTTTATAGATGCTGAAATTTTAACTGGGACCCATAAAGGAGAGAGAGTTTTCATACCAAGAATAGATTTAGCACCAAGTGAAAGTAGTCTCCCTTTTATACTTCAAAGAAGACAATTTCCCATTATTATGGCATTTGCCATGACCATTAATAAATCACAAGGTCAAACTTTCAAATCTGTGGATATTTTTTGGGAAGAACCAGTATTTGCACATGGTCAATTGTACGTTGCATTGTCACGGTGCAAAAATCCACAGGCTATTAAAGTTTACATTGAAAAAAATGAAAGTCAAGGTGATTTATTAGACGATGGACGTATTGTTACTAAAAACATTGTCTACTATGAAGTACTATAACTTTGCAGGATACAAACTAAAGCCATGCAAACATTTTGGAAAAACATTCAAAAATACATAACAATTTGTTGTTTAATTCAGTCATAATTAATGGAAGTCATGTTTATGGATAATTCGCCTCACAAAATACTTGCCTTGCATTTCTATGAAAAATTATGTTAAAATGTTAAGTCACTATGTTAATGTTTCTAATGTTACAAGTTTAAAAACAATATTTTCAAGTTATTTCATTCAACATATTACAAAGTTCATGTTAAGAGCTCAAGCACCTTTTAAGTCACAATGTAAATATTCTATGTTATCTTAAGATTACTACCTACATTAATGTTTATCGCCAGTTTATGTGGTCAGTAAGGAATTACTTTCATTAGTTACGGTTTAAGGAGAGTTTTTACTGTATGCCTTCCTCTACATTCAATGTATATTACACTTAACAATTATTCTGATACAAATTGCATGTTAATACTGATTAATTTAAAGTTAAACTGTTTTTACATTCAAATGTTAATACTTTTAATTCAAAATTATGTTACAAAATGTATTTACTATGTTCCTGTTTATAATGTTCAAAATTAGACAAATGTTTTGAAAACTTCCAAAGTTACATAAAAAATAAAGTTCAATTTTAAAAATATATACTTTCAAGGTTATTGCTTACATATATTTTAAACTTCATGTTAAAATTCGGGACGTTTCAAAAAGTCTTTTTACTTTTTACTTTCCTCTGGATTCTATGGGCCTCATTCTATTAGCGGCCGCAGCCGTTGCGGGGCCGCAAGGACCGGCCGCAAGCTATTCTGCTATTCTATTCCCTTACGGCCGGGGATTCCGGCAGGCTTGCGGCCGGTGCCTTGCTATCTCTTGCGGCCGCTCGCGCCGGAGGAAAGCCTTTGATCTAAAACGGCCGCAAGAGTTTTGCAATTCAATTCCTCCGGGAAACCTCTCTGCAAGGCTAAAAGCGAGCCGCAGCTTACTTGCAGGAAAGAGGTCTCGCTAGCACCAATTAAGCACATAAAATAGCTTAAATAAAGCCATCCTGCACTTTGCGAAGACTATAAAGGGATTTTAGGTGTTAGAAAAAATAGCACATAATTATCCTGTACTCAAATCCGTAAAATATTTTATTTTTAATATCCGTAAAATATCCATGTAAAAAGTCCAGAGTGCTTGGAGCACTTCAGACACACCCACGCCGCAGCCGGAAAATAAACAGTTAATTTGAACTCGGGTTTGGGCAGATGTGCAAGCTTGAGAGTGGGTTCCTTTTAATCCTCATGTCCCCCAATATGATCCCTAGCATTTACAGAGCTGTACAGTGCAGGCTTGAATTTATTTTTGAGTTTTTATATTTCACAGCTTACGGCCGGTTCCAAGATATGCGGCCGGCCGTAAAAGGAGATCCTTGCGGGGCCGTATAATAGAATCGCGAGTTAACTGAACCCACGCAAGGAATCGCAGCCTTACGGCCGATTTTCGGCCGATTTACGTCCGATAATAGAATGAGGCCCTATGTATATTAAAGTGAACAATTCTTCAGATACAAATTTCATGTTAAAAAACCATTACATCAACATTTTACAAAAATACATGTTCATATCACAATACTTACAAGGGTCAAAAATATATTTAAATAACTAAACAACTTCACAAACATATACATCACATTGCCGTCATTTTTTGACGGGCAAGTCGCTAGTATATATATATTTCCCATATTATAATTGTCAAACTACAAGACGTCGTCACGCTTTGCGTGGTGAGTACGACTTAGCTCATTGCCTGTGAGCCTCGCAAAGCGAGGTGAGCTGTTAAACCACTAAAACGCGCAGCACACGCGATGAGCGCCAAAAGCGCTCACTGCCTACGACCCTCGCACAAACCAAAAAACAAGAAAAACACAAAAAATACAAAAGCAAATACAACAAAAACATCACACACAGCATGGGAGAACAGCCAGGATATCTAAAAGTGAGGTGGAACACAAATTTAAGTCGAATTTAAGCAGTTTCGGCACTTGAAAATTGGCTAAGTGAGAAAAAATGGCTACACGATCTTGGAACCGCACAAAACACAGCCAGTGACGTACAAGGTAGAAAAATACTAATACTATAGACGTAAAATGCTTGCAAAACGTGTAAAACATAGACTAACCCTGCCATTTAAAAAAAATAACTTACACATTTACAGATTAAGATTCTGAAATGGTGGATTTGACTGCTAAACCAACGGTTTTGTCTCGCGCACACAGCCGATATATAGGGCACATTTGCCACAGAAATGACGCTTTCTCCTCAGGTGATGACAGTCTGAGTGGACATTTTCTGCTGTCGGAAAAGAGATTGTTAGCCCTTCAGGCTACTGATTGCTGAATATTAAATACAAATAGGCAAAGTATATTAATTTATATTACTATTCATCACATATATAGTTGTGAGCATGTGGGCTGTTGCTAACGCTTGCGGGCTCGCGCAGCGAGGGTCACAGTTGATGGCATGGAGCGCCAAAGGCGCTCCTTGCCAGCAACTGCGGACCTCGCAAAATTTATGGAGTTAAGAAAGCAAAATACAAGACACGTTACGACCCATTACGACCTCGCAAAAAACGTACGAAACTCGCGCACATGAAAACATGAAGAACACAATAAATACATACAACAAATACATAAAAAGCTTACCTACAGCAAGGGGGTGGGCACTCAGGAAACTGAAGTTACACCTCAATTTAACTCCAAATAAAAGAGTTTAGACACTCAAAAATCCCCTAAGCAAGAGAAAAAATGGCAGCCCAAAAAAAACGAAAACGAGGCTACAGCACTCTAAAGACTCAAAACACCACCAAACACCTACGGATTTCCTGAAAAGACACACGAGATTCGAAAACAAGGACGCAACCCGGGCGACCCCAAAAACATTACAAACACAATAAATAGACACAACATACACATAAAAAACGTACCCATTATTCATTGCTATAACAAAAAAAAACATTAACGCTGCTCATAGCACGCAAACAACCAAGAGCCTCGCAATGAGCGCCCAAGGATCTTAAAACACCAACCAAATTAATTTTGCACCCAAACAACATTACCTGCCATACAATCTTATTGCCGTCATTTTTTGACGGGCAAGACGCTAATTAATACATAATTAATAAATTGATTAATCTTAAAAAAGGTATATATTATTAGTTAAAAAAATTTAGCAACAGACATAATTTGCACTGTCTTTAGTTTATCAATACTTTAATGCTTAGCTGTTTGTAATATATTTATTCATTGAATAATTAATTAGTAATGTACATTAATTTATTAATTAGTAATCATTATAAAAAAAATTAAACTGTGGTTACTTTATTATTACATAAATGCTTAATTATTTCTAATATAATTAGACATTGATTAATTCATTATTAATGTACATTATTTTATTAATTAATTATTAGTAGTCATTATGAACAACAAATATTCTACATTTTACAATGCCTTTAGTTTATTAATACATTAATGCTTAGCTCTTTAGATTACATTTATTCATTGATTATTAAAGTAAATTCATTTAGTAATTAGTAATCATTACCCCCCCAAAAAAGGACCGAAAACAATATGTATATTTTACTATGCACTGACATATCCGTTTTGCTGCTGATTCCCTGATAGGGATAAATCCAAATATTACAAATGCTTTCTTTCCATCTTATTTGACAGTTTCATCATCTCTGCAGCTGACTGAACATAGAGAGTGACATTAGCAGCCTTTGAGCAGCATAAAGATCACCTTTACAGGTATATCATTTGATTATGATCTTATGGAACAAAAAAGGATTAAGTATTTTTATTTTGTATTGATGACAGTTATTTATTAGTTAACGTATATTAATATATTAATTCATTAATAATTAGTAACCATTACAAAAAAAAGTTACATTTTATACTGCAATAAAAATAATAAAACATTTTAACCTGCATTTATATATCTGCCTTATATATCTGCCTTACTGCTCATTCATGTACATTGCTTTTGGAATTATTAATTAATAATAATTCCCCCCAAAAAAACATTTATAATAGGTCAAAAAATATGTACATTTTTCAAAGCACTTGCATATCTGGAGTGCTTATAATTGCCTGACGGGGATAGGACCTTCAAAGCACTTCAATATTTAAAGCAGTTTCTTAGATTCTGACACGTGCTATATTTAATATTTTATACTGCTCTTATTTAAGAATATATTGATGATTATGCGTTTATGTTTTGCATCTATACCAATTAAACATCATAGTTTTAATGAGTCATGTAATAATTGAATACAAACATAAAAAAATATTTTCAAGTTATTTCACAGATTCCTCATCTATGCACCTGACTGAAGACAGAGAGCTAATTCTGCAGGATTGTATCAGCAAAAAGAATATCAATTTCAAAGGTATATGATTTCATGATGCCCTTTTTGTTTTGCATTGATTACAGTTAATGATTGATTAATTAACCTATATTCATTTAGGGCCTTGTTTATTTGCAATTTGCCCAATTGAATAGCGCTCTTTATAAGGACATAGCATATTCTCTTTACATAACTTTTTAGTTAATGAACATTGATCCAAAACCAAGGTCTTCACCAAATAAAAACTTCAGTAAAAAATATGCTATGTGCTTATATAGAGCCCTATTCCATTGCACAAATAGCAAATGAATGAGGCCCTTAGTATTTAATTATTCATGAATAATAACAAAACAATAAAAAAATGATGCATACATATATGCTTACCTAATTAACGCAAATTACACTGCATAAGTCGATTGATTTCAACATTAAGAAAATTACAAAATTGCACATTATTTTAGGCACGATCTTTACTTTGCTCATAGCTCTTTCTGTTTGTCCTTCTTTAGGAAAACATAATTATCTCTTTAGGTTTACCATTGATGTCGGTTATTGATTAGTTCATTAACGTATATTCATTTATTAATGACTTAATAATTAATTATTCCCCAAAAAATGTTTATCAATATGGATATATACTAGCGAATTGCCAATCAAAAAATGACGGCAATAAAATTGTAAGTCAGGTAATGCTGTTTGCCACAGAGAGTAAGTGTTTTGGTCGTCTGAGATTGTTCGGCCTCATTGCGAGCCTCGCGCTGAGCAGCTTTGGTGCTCATGGCGTGTCTCGAAATGAGCGCCTTTGACGCTCATTGTGAGCCTCTGGGTTGGTGTATTTTTTGTTATCAGAGGCGCTTTTGCGCTTTTTGTATGATCCACGCTGACCTCCTTTGGCGCTTATTGCAAGCCTCTCCCCTGGTGTACTTTGTGTCCTATGACCACCGTTGGCGCTCCTTGTGAGGCACCCAGGTCTTTGTCGTTTATTGCGATACTGTGGTGTTTTTTTTTTTTTTTATGATACTTAATTAATTAAATCATAAATTAATATACTTTACCTATTTGTAATTCATATATGCAGCAAGCAATGTGCTGAAGAGCTAACAATCGGTTTTGATGTTCCTGCAGCATAGATTTGCAGTGTTGTTGAGCTGAGGTGTGTCAGCAATGTGTGTAGTGAGTAGTGTAAATAGGCAGCGTGCGTGAGGGGAAACCATTTGTGTAGCTGGGTACTTCCTCATTCTGTAAGTTAGTGTTGTAAAATGGCGGCGATTGTGTATCTGGTACGCGGGTGTGGATGATTTAGCGTCCTTGCTAATAGTGTATGTTGTAGCTCGTACAGGTTTTTGTAAAAGAAAAGTCGTATGTGCTTAGCTATGTTTAGCGTTTTCGGTTTTTTTGTTGGACATTTTTTTCTCGCTTAGAGGGTTTTTGAGTATCTAAACTCTGTAAATTGGCCTGAAATTGAGGAGTAACCTGACTTCCAGACATCCTGGGTGTCCCCCCTTGCTGTGGGTAAGGTTGTTATTGAAATTTTTTGTGTATTTTGTGTTTTTTTAATGTCTTACTCTGTGCACGGTGTCGGCCGTTAAGTCCGTATTTAGTCATTGCGTGTTTTTTTGTTTTTTTTCAAAGTCCCGCTTCTGTGGCGGTTTGTAACCGCTTGCGAGGCGCCGTATTTCCGGCCTGCAATGAGCCTTCGGCTCATTGCAGCCGACGTGGGAGCCTCCACCTCCGCAAATGGGGCCCCTCGCTTTGCGAGGGTCTGCATTTGTGGTCCAAGAGTAGTACGGGGTTGTAACCTACGGCACTCATCTCCACCAGTGCAAGGAGAGCCTTCGGCGCTCCTTGCCAGCAACTGTGGCACGTTGCAGCGGGCTCGCTATGCGAGCCCACAAGCGTTAGCAACAACCCCTATTGCTGAGAACTATATATGTGATATGTGCAGGACTTTCCTTTTAAAAATGCCAATAAAAAAAAACCTTAATGGAAACATTCCAAATGCTTTTCACATCATTGCATTCTTTCATTAATGCTATTTAGGTTTTGCATTGAGAGCAGCTAAAAACAATATGTACAATACAAAAAAAAACATTACATCTTACACCTGTATTTACAATTAAAGATTACAATGATGGACAATGGAGAAGACAGGATTGAACCAAAAGAAGAACAGCAAGGGAAAGGAAGCAAAGGTGGAGAGATGCATAGTCCCCCGAGACTTCCCAACGCTTAAGAGAAGAAGACCGACAGAGACTTTTAAATAAATGAAAAATGAGTAAGAATGCAAAAAGTGAGTGTGCTGGAGCTTCAAAGAAAAGAAAAAGTAAACAAAAATATGTCTGTGAAACATTGCCTAATGATCCAATATTGCCTCATGACACCAATGTTCAGACACATGACACCAATGTATATATATAGAAAGTTGTAGTGATATCTATGTTGAGGAAGCTCAGGATACTGCTTTCATTACAGCACTAACAGTAGACCCTCATTATTGTGGATTACTCAATTTTAATACTATTTTATGTGGGGGCAAACTCACACAACAATGGATTATTGGATTATTGTTTCCTATCTACAAGTTGAAGCAAATAATCTATATTTTATCAAATCTCAACAAAACAAGCTTTGCATAGAACAATATTGTGAATTGATGGATTATGTCGCTGAATTGGCTACAAACAGATACATTCCAGCTGGAAGAGCAGTCATTTGACCATCCACTTTCCAAGAATCTCCTCGCAATATGCGAGAAAGATATAATGATACCATGGCTATTGTCACTAAATTTGGAAAACCACATTTATTCATTACATTCACATGTTATCCACAATGGCCAGAGATCAAAGAAAATTTGAATCTGGGACAAAATACTTCTGACTGACCAGATTTAGTGGCTAGAGTATTCAAAATAAAACTCAGTTCATTAATACACTGCACTTCACATTTACACTCATCGTGTGGCTTTTGTTTATACCCTTGAATTTAAAAAAAGAGGCCTGCCACATGCACACATACTTTTAATCCTACAGGAAAAATATAACTTGAATACTGCAGAGGGAGTGGATTCAGCAATTACTGAAGTGTTGCCACATCCCGAAAAAATATTCAAAACTTTATGAGATTGTAACACACAGAATATTTCATGGCCCATGTGGAGATATCAATCCAAATTCAGCACGTATGGAAAATAAAAAATGTAAAAAAGAGTTCCCAAAACAATTTCAAATGCAAACTTATGCTAATTGTGATGGATACCCTTTGTATAAAAGAAGAGAAATACAAAAGGCTTTTATCCGTGGCCAAAAGGTCGATAATAGATATGTAGTTCCATACAATCCACATTTGATGATGAAGTACAATGCACACATAAATGTGGAAGCTTGCACTTCTATTAAATCCTCAAATATTTGTATAAATATATATATATATATACAAAGGATATGATGCAGCAACTCAATGCTCGCTATATCAGTGCTCCAGAAGCAATGTGGCATCTTCTGAAATTTGAGATGCATGATCGGTCACATGCTGTGTATTGATTAGCTGGCCATTTGCCACAAAGTCAGTTTTTTTTTTACTGCAGGCAATAAAAGAACTGTGTTAGCCTAAAGTGAACATTGAGAAACAACACTTACTGCTTGGTTTCAATTAAACTGCCAGGACACTGAGGCCAGACATTTTTTATACATTGAGATTCCATATCACTATGTATTTGTAAATGGCCAATGGCGACAACGAAAAAGAGATACTCATAAAATTATACCAGAAATATATACCATCAGTCCAAGAGACATTGAACATTTCAGTTTAAGATTACTTATTTTACATGTTCCCGGTGCACAAAGTTATGAACATTTACGCACAGTGAATGACTTTCCTATTAGCTGCAAGACATCAAAACTTCATAGCAGATGATACAGAATGGGCAGCACTATGTCAAATGCCAAAGCAAATGAGAGAACAATTTGCATTCATTTGCATCTTTTGCAATGTACCTAATGCATTTGCTTTGTGGGAAACATTTTAATTAAATATGTGTGAAGACTTCTTGAAACTTTACAATGAGCCCATTGCACTCTTAAAAGTATTAATGGAAATTCAAGAAACATTTCTTGCTCATGGATTAAATTGTGAAAGTTTTAATTTGCCTGATCCAGGACTTATAAATGACATCAACATGATGAAATCATAATGATGATTATAACACTGAGCTTCAAAAACAAAAAAAACACAAGAAAAACTGGCAACTTTAAATACTTTACAATTGCAAGCATTTAATGCCATCACAAATGCTACAGATGGTAAAATGGTCAAAGACTGTTATTTCTATCTCAATGGCCCTGGTGGATCAGGAAAAACTTATCTGTACAATTGTTTGATAAGTTACATTCGAGCACAGGGTAAAATAGCAATGCCATTTGCAACAACTGGAATTTCTGCACTTTTGTTAGAAGGTGGCAGAACTGTGCATAGTTGATTAAAACTACCAGTTCCCATTTTAGAAACATCAGTGTCAAATATTCGACTGAGTTCTTTACAAGCAAAAAAAAAAAAAAGTAAATTAATTATCATAGACGAGGCAACAATGATGTCATGTCATGCCTTGCAATGTATTGATAGATTATTAAAAGAAGTAATGGATAATAATTTGCCATTTGGTGGAAAGGTGATGTTGTTAGGAGGAGATTTTAGGCAAACATTACCTGTTGTGCCACATGGAAATAGGCACATGGAAATCAACGCACCACAAAAGAATTATTACAGTGCAGATTCAGTTCTGGCTGACAATAAAGACAGTGAATCTAACTTTAGTATATAATTTATTAATTCTTTAACACCATCTCGAATGCCACCACATGTTTTGCAATTCAAAAAAAGGGCAATCGTCCTGCTATTGAGAAATATAAATCCCAACAAAAGGACTTTGTAATGGGACTAGATTAATTGTGCACGATATAAAAGATAATTTCATACATGCAAAAATTATGACTGGTACCCATAAAGGTGAACGAGTTTTTATACCAAGAATTGATTTGGCTCCAAGTGAGAGTGGTTTGCCATGGCATTTGCCATGACCATAAATAAATCCCGATGACAAACTTTTAAATCAGTGGGTATTTTTTTACGGGAACCGGATTTTGCACATAGACAACTCTATGTTGCTTTTTAAAGGTGCACAAATCCAGATGATAGTAAAGTTTCAATTGAAGTAAAGTTTGAAAAAAAAAGTCAGGGTGATCTATTTTACCAAAAACATTGTGTACTATGAGATTTTGTAAACATAGAGAATAGAGGTTTCATATAGATGACAACATTTAATGTCACTCTGGCTCTTTTTAGAGGACAACTATTTTACATCGGAAACTCTAGGTACAATTTTACAAAACTACAACAATAACAATAAAAACTGGAAAAAAAAACAACAACAAGAAACAGTGGTTATATCTCATAGACAAAATTAAAAGTCTGCTGGGCTCTTTTTACGGGAGCCACTTGGACATGCACAAACAAAAAGTATTGGAATGTCTTGGAAGTGGCCTTTTGACAGGATTGGCACAACAAAATAGTTATGTTGCGTTTTATTACTATTATACGGTTTAAAGTTTAATACATTAACTTTATGTTTGTAATGTTAAAATAGTTTTTGCAAAGGTCACAAAAGTTGTTTCATTTTATATAATTAAGGATTCATGTTAGTAGGAGGAGGATCATTTGTTATAAAAATTAAATGTATAATTAAATACATATTATTGATCCAGGGAGTAATCTGATTGCCAGTTAATGGGGTCAGGAAGGAATTATTGTTTTCACTTCTTTGATACAATTGGCTAAGGTTTTTTTTTTACTGTTTGCCTTCCTCTGGATTCAATACCTATGTGGTTTAACAGTACTTTAAATAAAAGTTGCATGTTACAAACCATTATGTAATGGTTTCATATACTCATTCACATAAAGTTGACCTAATGTTATGTTACTCATCCACCATAATGGTTCACTAATGTATTAAATCTAAGTTGCGTGTTACAAAGTATTTATGTAATGGTTTACAACTATTTATTCATACAAACTTCATCCATTGTTACATTATTCCTGCATACATGTTGAGTAAAAAGTTTAATATGGTTAAAACATTATCATTTATCAGTTGTGGAAAGACAAGTTGACTGTTAACAAAATAAAAAAGTTATTATAAAAGTTGTACTTCTTTCTACATAACAAACAGGTTAAGAGTGTCACAGACTCACATTGTGTGGCAAACAGCATTCCCAGTATTAAAATTGTATTGACTGTCATTTTTTGACGGGCAAGTCGCTAGTATATATATATATATATATATATATATATATATATGTGTTTATATATATATATATATATATATATATATGTTTATATATATATATATATATATATATATATATATAGGCACATATTGTAAATGATAAGTCTCAATGCTGCATTATATAGTGACACAGATTACACACAAACTATATATCTATACTGAGTATGACATAGGGAGGTTTCCAAATCTGTAACAGGTGCCTATGGAGTTGGACACAACAATGACTAAACAACAATTGGTTTGTTGAAGACAGAGAGCTCACACACGCATTTACGTATTTGTTTATTTTGTCATCTGAATGATGTAAAAAGCTTTCCTAAATTGTATTATTAGTGGTGATTGTCTGTCTAGCTCAGGGAGAAGTATCCTGTGGGTGCCCACCATTGACCTGTTACCACTTTGAACATAGTCCTTGTCATGACCGGCAGCTTTGGGGGACCACGCTCACCCCAAATTTCTCTCTCTCTACGGTCGTAACTTTTTGTTCAGATCTCGACACCAGCAGACACTTCAGATGACAGCATCATTACTGCAGAGACAGGCACCACCAGACCCCTTTTCTTAGGATCTAAGAATCACACACCATGTACCTTTGATTAGTACAAGCAGACTCGGACACAACCTTTATTAAGTGTGTCCAAAGTCAGACTGCCACTTCTTTATTGTTACAGAGATATATATCAACACAGAAAAATTACACAAAACACCAGACCTTCCCCCAGTTCTAGCCCATCCTCCTAGGCAAATAGCTTGCTATCCCCCCTCACCCACATGATTTCCAGATGTATAGAGGTGTCTGGCTTTCTTCTAATTACACCTTTTTTTCTCCTCTTACACAGCCATAAAACTAGTTCCCCCTTCCATGAATAAAGCCAGAGCCTTCACACGTGGCAGATTGCAGTAGCATAAAAATTCTTTAGAAGATTAATCCTTTGTCACATAAGTGACCGCAGTATTTTTTAGATAATTCTAGCATCCTAGGGCCTACTTCTATCACAGATGCATTATTACAGTGCATATAACATGATCTAGTAACCACCAAATGAATTATTGTGGTCCATACTACACACAAAAACAATCAAGTCAGTCCTCACAACAAGTTTCAGGTCCGTTGTAATAGTTCTTGACATTAACACCCAGTGTGCCAGCATTCCAAATAGCAGAGTTACTTGTGGGTTGCAAAGGGTCCCATCATGGCCCCAAATCGTTCATGACAGTCCTGCTTGTCAGGACAGAACCAACTTTCATCAGACTTTTTTAAATATATTACTTTAGTAACTGATAAACAGCTGTATTCTGTTTGTCGAATGGCAGCTGTCTGGTACCAAGTTGCTCATGTGTAAGGATACATAGGTCCTTTTGTATTGCTAGCTTCCTGTATCAGTATGCTGTGAAGACAAAAGAGCCATAAGGTATAATCCATAGGTGGTAACTCCTGGTATTTGTTCTTGTGTTGTCAATCAGTTGTTGTAACATTGTCTGCATTTGTGGTCTTGTCCCACTTATTATTTGTGGAATGGCAGCTCACACAATCGCACAATCACATATAATAGGTAATTAACTTTACTGTATTATACTTTTAGAAAATCATTTAGGCGCATTTCCTGTAAAACTCTTCCAAAGAGAATGTTATCTCCAATGCCTAAATGAAGTATTGGGGAAGGAGTGGATCTTTAAAGCTATATTTCATGAGCTTGCTTAAATATCACTGAAAGTAAAGAAAGAGGGTCAAAAATGGCAGTGCATTTATAAGTAAAGCCCATATGTTGGTTTGTTGGGCATAGACTATTAAAGTTGTATTCAGTATAAAATAAATAAAACTGGGAAGTCGGCACAAATCAATGTTACTAAGAGCTGTAACTACAAGACAATGTATGATTACTACATACTGTGGTCATACAACTGGACAAAATAAGTCTTTAATAGGACAGAATGAGACATATGATGATTCAGTTCTAAATGATGGGATCTTCATAAGACCCAAAGTGTCTTCTCCAAGGTGACTTTATTGTTTAAGTTGTAAATCATTGAATTTAATATTGGGATGGCAGCTGTGTTAAAGAGTTAACTGTTTTATTTAGATTGATTTTAGATATTGGCAAACAACATATCCATGATGGAAAAGTTAGAAATGAAGAAGTACATGGGGCTTTGTAGGTGAGAGCCAAGACAAATGTGGAGAACAATGGTCAGGTTATCACCTAAACTGGTGAGATAGATAAGCAGAACAAGAAAAAAGATTGGTGTCTCCAGGTAGGTCAGAAATACCTGTAAGATAAAATTTGTTGTCGAGGTCTGAATTTATGTTTCATATCTTTAGGTGTATCTTTTATAAGTAATAAATTATAGACCAGTTGCGACTGGTGAAAATGTATGCTGGTTAACCCCATACAGACCCCAGCCATCAAACAGAATTATGATCCACAAGATACTTGCCATGGTTGTATATACAGAGGTGTGTGGACACCTAGACAGAATTTGACCTGACGGGTCTATATCACAAAAAATGTAATTCACATCTCCTGGTGTATTCATCTACCAACTCGCACCTCTATGCATCTAAATCACTATAATTTATAACTGGCAAAGAACAAAGGATAATAAGAAGCCATCAACAGTGAGTGAATGTGCAATATTCCAAAATGTATTTTCCACTTAAAAATTATGAATAAATTTAAAAGATGAACAAACTTAACATGGGAAAGGTTCTGTAATGCTATGGCATCTTCAGACTGTAATTACAGTGTCTCTGTGGGTCCTGTACATGTTAAATAATCAGTCAATACTAAATACTGTTGTCATGTTGTTTTGTAATAGATAACTTCTGCCATAAATGTGTTTACCAGTAACAGGTTGTGTCATTATTGGCACATAAAATAAAAGAACTATATATGATCCTAAGCTGAATGGGACATGTTATCAACAGCTCTTTAAAATTCCTTATCTCTATTATATGACTAATGATAAATGCAGCGTTGAATTAATATAGTACATTTATCACACACTTGTACTAGTAATTGTATTTTTTCAATAATGAGAAGTGCAGCTCATTGAAGATGAGCGTGAAAATGTATTTTCTATGTAAAGTTTCTCACTAAAGATCCATTTTTTAATTATAGTGAAAAATAAAAAGAATATTACAGAACTATTTCTGACATTTTCATACTGCTAGATGAATACTTTGGTCCTTTCACAGTGAATACACTGCATCTTCACAACCTTCACTGCACAATCACTACACGCAGTACAGCTAGCTCTGGCGGTGCTAGTGAAGAGAGACCACGGATAAAAACACATGTTCTCCTATACCAACTCCCCAGTTGTATGTCCCTCTCACTGTATAGTTCTCTTTTGTATCACTACTAATAAGCTTTGGACTACTATGTACATTAGGGATAACATGAATATTGTTAACACTTTCCAGTCTAAAACATTATCCATGACTTACACTTTTAATCTTAAAGTAGATAATGTCATTTTGAAATTAACCACTGTTGGTGCATGTTCTTACCTAAACTCTCATCTTTCTTTACTTACTGTCTCTTTTTTGTTTTCTCCATGTTATTGTTGTCTCAATTCACTGTCTCTCAATCTCACATGATCGTGTTAGGGTGAAAGGTGATACGCTTCTTTTAAGATATGAAATTTTAGTGAGATTTTGAATGTTTTTGAGGCAGGAAGACAATCTGGTGGAGAGAGGCAAGGAGTTCCAGAGAATAGGGGCAGCACAAGAAAAATCCTGAAGGCGAGAGTGAGAGGCGGTGACAAGAGTTGTGGAAAGATAAAGTTCATTAGCAGAAAGGAAGAGGGCGGTTGGGGGAATATTTGGAGATGAGAGCAGAGATATAAGGGAGTGCGCTATTGTTGAGGCCTTTGTAAGTTAGGGTCATGATTTAAAATTTTATTCTGGAGGCTAATGGAAGTCAGTGGAGTGATTGACAGAGAACTGATGCCGACACTGAATGTTGTGTATGGAAGATGAGTATAGCAGAGGCGTTCATTGTGGATTGAAGTGGGGAAAGGCTGGTGGTGGGTAGACCAACAAGAAGCGAGTTGCAGAAGTCTAGTCGAGAGATGATGAGAGAGTGTATTAGGATTTTAGTTGTGTCTTGTGCCGAATTCTGGAGATGTTTTTTAGATGAAGAAGGCAAGATTTTGTTAGTAACTGTATGTGAGGGATGAAAGACAGGGCGGGGTCCAGTAAAACCCCAAGGCAACGGGCTTGGGAGGTGGTAATGATGTCATTGTTATACAAACTTTAGAAGAGCCAGTATAACACGTTGTAAGTAATAATGAAATATGACTAGCATATGTAATTTAAGTAGAACATTTTTAACAACATTAGTTGTCTTAGGCAGTGTAAATAATAAATTAGTTTAAGAAGAAATAGAACAGTACACCTTTAATTCCATAGAAAACTATTACCTAAAGAACATCAAAAAATTGTTATGTATGCAGGAAAACATTTAGAATCACAAACCATTGATATACAGATAAAATATAACTTGGAATAAGAAAGGGTAATTACTCAAAGTAGAAAGCAAGTGGATAGCTTTGCTAAACACTGTCAAAGCCCCCTTCTGTCAGATGATTAAGAAGTGCTTAAATTAGGATTGGCGTTCTAATTTTGTTTAATAGTATTGGTATATCCATCTATATCCACTTTAAGTTCGATCTGTATTTAAATTAAGATCAGTGCTCTAATTTTATTTAATAGTGGTGACATATCCACCTATATCCACCTTAAGTTCTAACGTCTTCCCTCTTTCCGTAGTTCTGGTCTTCAGTCAATTAGTCACTATCATGAATCAGCTGTGAGAACCAATTGAAAGTCAATTACTTACCTGATATAAACCGTGCTGCCGTTCTATGATCCCTGGCGCGAAACGTGCGAGTAGGATCCATTCCTGTGTCTCCAAGTGATGACGTCACTCTCTCATGAGTGACTAGCCTGTATACGAGTACCAGCTCCCTTTCAGACAGTGTTTTGTGTATATATGTATTCGTTGGAGAGTAGGTAAGTGGGCCAGTGGTGGGACTAGTCCCAGATAGGGATATGTATTGATAGGTAGATTAAAGGGTAAATAGTGGGCCCTCATGTGTCTTAAATCCACTATATCTAATTAAATTGGGCCACAGCGGTATATTTTTTCATCTCCTACTGGCTTGCATACTTCCTACTCCTCAACGAAATTGATATTATCACCGTTCTAATTATTTAACATAGAGCGTTTTATATTATTATGCATAATGGATGTGAACTTTTATATATAATTAACTTATAAAATTATGATTACAAATGTATTTACATCATAGATGATTTAGACCCATTATGAGGCACATCTAGATTCATATATATTATATATATTTGCTCCAATCACGGGAATAATTTGGTAGTACCTTGTACAGTACAGGAGACTTACTGTGAATAATTTTATTATCAATGTTATATATATTTTTTTATGTTTTAATAAAAGTTATATTTTATCTTTATATCAATGGTTTGTGATTCTGAAAGTTTTCCTGCATACATAACAATTTTTTTCGATGTTCTTTGGGTAATAGTTGTCTATGGAATTAAAGGTGTACTGTTCTATTTCTTCTTAAACTAATGATGTAATTGTTGACAGTGAGAGAGATGTGATGAATTGACGCTGTGGTAGACGGAGGGAAGATTATGAGTTTAGTCTTAGACATGTTGAGTTTGAGATGGTGGGTGGACATCCAAGAGGATATACTAGAAAGGCAGTTGGAGATGTGTGTTAGAAGAGAGGGGGATAGATCTGGTGATGAGAGGTAGATTTGAGTGTCATCTGCATAGAGATGATACTGAAGCCGAAAAGAGTGTATAAGGGTACAAAGTGAGTATGTGTAGATGGAGAAGAGGAAGGGCCTAGGACAAAAACTTGGGGTACGCCAACAAACAGGGGGGTAGATAGAAGAAGAGGTATCAGAGAAGGAGACAATAATAATAAAAAAAATGTTTTATCACGTTCAATATTCAGTTTTTTTATTAGCTGCTGCTGTTTAGCTTTCAAAAACCCCTGTGTTGCAGTTAAACACACTGACTTATCACATCTAGCCCCCTGCCGGTGACTTGTCTAGTACTACAGATCAGGGTACATTTGAGAATTTAAAAAAAAATAGTCACAATGCTGTCTTTGTCTGAACTGTGCTCTAACCTTTAGAACTGAGTCTGTCTGTCAAATGCAGCATCATCCAATCAGAATAGCCGGGAGGGAAAAGTCCCGGATCCTGTAGTGACAGCACCTCTCACAGTCCCCACATAAGTGAATACATTGGTGAAATCTCAATAAAGTTTATTGAAAAAAAAACACAACTCCCAGCTCACAGTGCATGCAGATAGAGGGAACTGCGTGTAAAGCTTCAGTTGTCTCAATACTCTGGCGGTCTTATTGATTCTGACTACCCTGCTCCACACACCAAGCTTGTGACCTGTCTGTCACCACTCCGGCCTACACCAGACAGAGGCAGCTGCAGAGCTCAGATGAGTCCATATTCCTCTCTGTGTCTTGCTGTTGTTGTTCTGTCCTTCAGTCGTGTCTGACACTCAGTGACCACATGGATGCAGCACACCAGGTACATCTGTCTGTGTTTCTGTTTGTCTTATCCATATGGTTTTCATGGCAAAGATACTGGAGTGGGCTACCAGTTCCTACTCCAGTGAACTGCATTTTGTATGACCTCTCTAAAATAACCTCTGTAAAATGAATAAGCCCCTTCACCATGCAAGGTAGCGATCCAAAAGGTGGCCTGAGTCTGTCTTAGTCTCTCTCTATGTGCATATGTATTTATAAGGAGAGGTTATACTTACTTTTGGGGGCGATCTCTTATTGTATGTGTAAAATATATATGTGTGTGTATACGTGTGTATATATGTGTATATATATATATATATATATATATATATATATATATATATATATATATATATATATATGTGCGTGTGTATATATATATATATATATATATATATGTATGTATATATATATATATATATATATAATGTGTGTGTGTGTATATATAAATATATATGTGCGTGTGTGTGTATATGTGTACACATATATATATATATATATATATATATATATATATAATGTGTGTGTGTATATATATATATATATGTGTATATATATGTATATACTAGCTTTGCCTCTCCTTGCCGTTTTTGCCAAGCCGCACCTTTCCTGCTTTGCAATGATCCCCTTCGGCGATCGTTGCAAGCCTCTCCCCCTGTGTACTTTATAGGCCTACTGCCTTGGGTTAAGTGTTACCGACTTGGTGTACGTGTTACTGGCTTGAGTTCAATCAACAGTACAAGTGTTACTGTTTTGCATTAATTCTTAGTGCTTAGGGTCGTTTTTACGTCCTTCGGCCTTGTTTTTGTCTTGTTTCAGTTTTCTCGGCAGCCATTTTTTTTCTCGCTTCTGAGATTTATTTATTTTTTGTCAGGAAAAAAGGCAAAATATGCCTCAAATTAACTTGCAACCTTACTCACAGGCTCCCGGCTCTACCTCTGTGCTGTGTGTGAGTCTGGAAGTTAATTTGAGGCAAATTTGTGTGTTTTTGCAGGTCTTTTCAGTTCGGTGGTTCGGCCGCTAAAGTCGTATTTCCGCGAGCCCCACAGTCCATCTACGTCCGTCGCAAAGTCCAGGGGCCTCGCTATGAGGCCCTATTGCAGCTAAGTCCCAAGTGTCTCGGGATGAGCGCCAGCTAAGTCCCGCTTGTCCACCCATGCAATAAGTGCCTTCAGTGCTCATTGCAGCCTAAGTGCTGCGTGCCTCAACCGCTCAGCTCGCGGTTGATGGCTCGCCTTGCTTCGAAAGGCTTGCAAACCGTGACAACAACTCGCAGTACGACAACTATATATGTGATATGTGTGTATATATATATATCTGTATTTGTTGAAAACATCCTTAAACCATTAGTTAGTAACACCATTAGCTATATACAAGACACCACTGACTTTCTCAACAAACTCAGTCAGATTAAAAACCTACCTGCTAACACACTACTTGTTACCATGGATGTAGAGTCTCTTTACAGTAATATCCCACACAAAGATGGCACTGAGGCATGCTTTAGGTTTTTTTCAACAAACAAGCAAAACAATAAATATGGCCCTGATATTATTGTTAAACTAATAGAATATATCCTTACCCATAACTATTTTACTTTTAATTAAGATACCTACCTAGAGATGATGGGGACTGCCATGGGTACCAAAATGGCTCCACAATACGCAAATCTATGTATGGCCAATCTAGAAGAAACATTTTTATCTGTATCCATTTACAAACCATACAAATACTACTGTTACATAGCTGATCTGTTCATCATCTGGACAGAAGGAGAAAGCAAACTCAGAGACTTTCATAATTCATTCAACACCTTCCATTCATCTATAAAACTTAAAATTGATTTCTCCACAGAACAGGTAAACTTTCTAGACACTACTATATCCATCACCAATGGCAGTCTCCACTCATCTATATATAAGAAACCTACAGACAGATGTAATTACCTACACAGCTCCAGTTTCCATCCCTCCCACACCAAACAACCTATCATCCATAATCAAGCTATTAGATACCATCGGATTTGCTCTAACACTGGAGACCGAAAATTTAAAAACGCTGTCTGAATCTTTCAAACAAAAGGGTTACAAACCCTGTATTATTACCCAAAAAATAACCACTGCCATCAAAATACCCCGAGAACACTTATTAAACTAAAAAACAAAAGAAACCACTTCGCGTATACCTCTAGTGACCATATACCATCACATTTTAGAGAAAATTCGGAAAATAATGAAAGATTTACAACCATTTATAATTGAAGATACTGAATTAAAATACATATTCCCAAAACCTCCCATCCTTGCATTTAAACAACCACCAAACCTGACACAAAAACTTGTCAGCAGAAAATTGGCCAATGAACAACTGAATACAAAAAATGGAACTAAATCTTGTAACAAACGTGCCTGCAAATTATGCCAACACATTTGTAATGATGATACAGCCACACATAACAACAAAACCTATAACATCAAAGGATCGTATTCATGTACATCGTCAAATGTGGTTTATATAATACATTGTACTTTATGTGACACAGGCTGTTACATTGGAGAAACCGGACGAAAAATGCATTTAAGGATGAATTTACACAGGCATTCAATAAGAAAACATAATGAAGACAGTTTTTGTAGCCCAGTAGGACACCATTTTAGCCAGAATAATCACTCCATCCAAAACTTAAAAGTAAAAATACTAAGAGGAAGATTTAAAAGCATCCAAGAGAGAAAAACATTTGAAATAAAGATGATCACATTCTTCAACGCTAAAAACCAAGGACTTAATATAGACTTGGGTTTTCTAACACATTATCAGAATTTCATGTGATTTTTTTTTTTCTTCTTATACTATAACAGACTTAGCACTCTTAGGGCCTCATTCAATTGCGATTTTCCCAATTGAATAGGGCTCTATATAAACACATAGCATTTTTTTTTTTACAGAAGTTTTTAGTTAGTGAACTTCTATCCAAAAGCAAGGTCTTCACTAACTAAAAACCTTTGTAAAAAAATATGCTATGTGCTTATATAGAGCCCTATTTAATTGGACAAATCTCAATTGAATGAGGCCCTTAGTGAGGTGTTTGTCCAACAGGAAATATATCAATGTGGACTATAGTGCTCTGCTTTTTCATGTATATATATATTGATGTATATATGTATATAATATGTGTATATATGTTTCCTTTGCTATGTTGAGTTTATTTCCACATATATGTATTTACCTGATGATGTCAGATGCTGTTTCCACTCTATCTGCATCTGCTGTTTTTATTCAAACTGAGGGTTCCATCTCATGTAGTATTGCTTGAGACTTGATAAAGGGAGGTTAAGCCTCTTGAACGCTCGTCATTATAAATAAGACGTTTGTCCAATACGAAAGGTATCAAATTATATTGCAATACTCATTATTAATCTATATATATATATATATATATATATATATATATATATATATATATATATATATGGATTAATAATTACTAAATTACTAGATTACTGGACATTCACGGCTGCTTCACTCTTCAATTATGTAAATATATATATATATACCAGCGACTTGCCCGTCAAAAAATTACGGCAATACAATTGTAAAGCTGGGAATGCTGTTTGTGACACAATGTGAGTGTACTGGGTGGCTCAACTGGACCGCTATAGCACACTAATAAACCCATGTAATAACACTATAAAAGGAATGAGGGTCATCCAGGACCCTCATGACACAAAGTGTTTACAGTACACTATGTTAACCCTGTCTCTTATGGGTGTCCATACAGACCCTTATAAGCCTCTATTTACCGTCATTAGTCCCATTGTTGTGGACGAAATTCATGAAAATGTATATTATGTCCATGCTGCATTCCTTTCCTTACACTATATCATAAGATAAGGCACAAATACTTTTATTCTTTATCCTGAGAGTCCTAAGTTGGCTACTGAGCTGTATCCTGAGAGTCCTAAGATGGCTACTGAGCTGTATCCTGAGAGTCCTAAGATGGCTACCGAGTCATATCATGGGAGTCCTAAGATGACATTTATATCCGTGACCAAATAAGGATATGAGCCCCGCCACCTTCCAGAGCCAATCAGAAGCTTCACATAAACTGACCATAATGACATCAACATCCAAGACCAAATATGGAAGGACCCTTCCTACCTTGTCAACCAATCAATAACACACTCACTGTCTAACAATGAGTTGTATGATTGTTATATCTGATCAACTTATACCATATAAGTTCCTATGTTGTATTTGGGGGGGTGGGGTTGTTCGTTGGGAAGAATACAAGAAGTTTTATACCAGAACTTTTGGGTCTGTGTAAATTCTTGTCTCTGTGTGCACACATGGCCAACAGACGGATGATTTGGACAGGAACAGATATTATACAATGGGATTATTTTTATCCATCCAAAACAATTGGCGCTCCAATGTGGGGTCCTGGATTGTGACCAACAGGCAGCAGACAAGGAAGACTTTGGGACGGTCTATGCTGGCATATGGGAGCCTGATCAACTCAACTCTAATATATGGTAAGGTTTAATGTTTTAAACCTTGCATATATATGAATAATGCTGCTATAGTTCTGCCGCTTTGTCTTGGACTGCTACTGAAGGCACCAAAAGTACAGATAAATTGCTTGCCCAGGGTCTACCTTGAAGAAATATCTGTACTGAATAATATCTGTTGCCTGTGAATGACTGTTGAGAGTGTGGGTCGAGTGATCGTGATTTCTTAGATATTGTGGTCCAGGACATACATGTGTGCGTGGGGTAGGCTCCAGGGATGGATTGGGTAGTGTCCGGATAGTACTATAGCCCTGAAGGAGCAGTATGTACAGACGTGCATATACATACCATTCCTAAAGAGGGTCTATGCATGTTGGATAGCCGAGTATCTCTTGGGGGTCATGATGTTCATGCCTTGGTAGCGTGATAACCCCGGGAGATATCTATCACACACTAAGGTGTAAAGGCATGCATGTGGGATGCAGGCTTCAGGGATGGATTAATTGTGCCCGGATAGCACAATAACCCTGAAGGCGTCAATTTTAGCACACGACGGTGTGAGACCCTGGACTAAAATATCTTAAGAGTCAGAAATTGTTTAAATGTTACTATAGTCTGTTATTGCTGGTTGTGATACATATTTTAATGAGAAATGTAGCTTAGAATTTCTCTCCATGTACTTGTGAATTTCTCTGCAGCTGTGTGTGACTCAAGGTCAGAACACACAGCGAAAGAATTAATGTATGTATATTGGGTTTAATGTAATGTGCAGTGCCTTGACTTTTTACATATTTTGTTACATTACAGCCTTAAGTTCAATGTTTTGTTAATCTGAATTTTATATGATGGATCAGAACACAATAGTCTAAGTTGGTGAAGTGAAATGAGAACAATATATACATCAAACTATTTTTTAGAAATAGAAAACCGAAAATTGGCATGTGAGTATGTATTCACACCCTTTGATATGAAGCCCATAAAAAGCTCTGGTGCAACCAATTACCTTCAGAAGTCACATAATTAGTAAAATGTGTGTAATCTAAGTGTCACATGATCTGTCATTACATATAGACACCTGTTTTGGTGGGCGCCAAAGGCTGCAACACCTATGCAAGAGGCACCACTAAGTCAGGGTTAGGTTATAAAAAAAATATCCAAATCTTTGATGATCCTCAGGAGCACCATCAAATCTATCATAACCAAATGGAAAGAACATGGCACAACAGCAAACCTGCCAAGAGACGGACGCCCACCAAAACTCACGGACTGGGCAAGGAGGGCATTAATCAGAGAGGCAACATAGAGACCTAAGGTAACCCTGGAGGAGCTGCAGAGTTCCACAGCAGAGACTGGAGTATATGTACATAGGACGACAATAAGCTGTATGCTCCATAGTTGGGCTTTATGGCAAAGTGGCAAGAAGAAAGCCATTACTTTCAGCAAAAAACAAAATGGCACATTTTGAGTTTGTGAAAAGGCATTTGGGAGACTCCCAAAATGTATGGAGGAAGATGCTCTGGTCTGATGAGACTAAAATTGAACTTTTTGGCCATCAAAGAAATCTCTATGTCTGACGCAAACCCAACACATCACATCACCCAAAGAACACCATGTTTTTCAGCAACCAGGACTGGGAAACTGGTCAGAGTTGAAGGAAAGATAAATGGTGCTAAACACAGGGATATTCTTGAGCAAAACCTGTACCACTCTGTGCGTGATTTGAGGCTAGGACGGAGGTTAATTCCAGGTTGTGATGCAACAAAACATGAAAACATGAGAATACTTTTGCAAGGCATTGTACATAGGGTTAAATGTATTGTACATAGGATTAATGTATTGTAGATAAGGTTACAAGTGTTTTAGTTAGGGGGTAATGTTTTATAGATAGGGGATATTGTATTGTAGTTAGGGGGTTAATAGTATGTAGTTAGGGGTATATTGGTACTGTATTTATTGATGTACTGTAATGTTATGTATATTTGTGTATGTATTTTTTTGCAAGTGAGTAATTCTTTTTTTAAAAAATTTTTAGTGGGGGGGAGTTTGTGTAGTGTTCTTTTTTTATTTCTTGTCACATAGGTTTTTTAGTTTTTTGTAACTTATCTTTTTTAATTTGTGTAATTTAGTGGGGTGGGGGGTTATGTAGGTAGTTTAGGTGTTACTAGGTTAGGGTAGGTAGGGGTTAATAGGTTAGGCTACAGGTGGGTTGGTTTAGATTTAGTGGTTTATTGGGGGGGGGGAATAGTGTAGTGTCGTGGAGGACCCTCATGGCACTTATAGGGTTAATATCACTGTTCTAATTGTCCCATTTGGGTCTTCATAGACTCTCATGGGACTGATTGGGTTAAAGATAGGCTTGCAGGGGTCTGTATGGACCCCCATACGTGAATTGGTTAGATGGAGGCTTATGGGGTCTGTTTAGACTATAGTATAAAACTATATGGTGAGTGTGATTGTTTGAAGTGAGTGGGACTGTGTGTAGTGAGCCATGATTGTGTTCAATCATTGTTTTGAATTTGACTATGCTGTCAGTGTTATATGCTTGTGCTGTGATTACTATGCATGTGTGACTAGTGAGAGAAAGCGTGTGTAGTGAGTTTAGTATGTAGTGAGCTACTGTACATAAAATGTATGTGTACTGTTAGTGTGCAGTGAAGATTGCGAAGATGCAGTGTATTCACTGTGAAAGGACCAATGAATACATACTTCATCTAGAAGTATGAAAATATCAGCAATAGTTTTGTAATATTCCTTTTATTTTTCACTATAATTAAAAAAACGTTAGTGAGAAACTTTACATAGAAAATACATTTTCACGCTCATCTTCAATGAGCTGCACTTCTCATTATTTCACAAATATTATTACTAATACAAGTGTGTGATAAATGTACTATAATTAATTCAACGCTGCATTTATCATTTAGCTTCAGTCATATAATATAGATAAGGAATTTTAAAGAGCTGTTGATAACATGTCCCATTCAGTTTAGGGGCATATATAGTTATTTTATTCTATGTGCCAATAATGACACAAGCTGGTAAACACATTTATGGCAGAGGTTATCTATTAAAAAACAGCATAAAAACAGTATTTAGTATGGACTGATTAATTATTATGTGCAGGACCCACAGAGACACACACCGTAATTACAGTCTGAAGATGCCATAGCATTACAGAACATTTCAACAATGTTAAACTTTGTTAATCTTTTAATTTTATTCATAATTTTTAAATGCAAAATACATTTTGAAATATTCCACATTCACTCACTGTTGATGGCTTCTTATTATCCTTTGTTCTTTGCTGGTTAAGAATTATAGTGAGTTAGATGCATAGAGGTGTGAGTTGGTAGACGAATACACCAGGATTATGTATCCACACACCTCTGCATATACAATCATGACTCATTATGTTGATCACAATTCTGTGTGATGGCTGGGATCTGTATGGGGTTAATGTGGTGGTCTTGCAAGATTGATGGGTGAGACCTGAATAAGTTGATGAGTGGGATCTATGCTGTAGGAGTCAATACAAAAGGAAAGGAGACTGTCGCTCCACCAACATAAATTTTCACCAGTCGTTACTGTATATAATCTATGTTATTTTGCATTTCTCTCCACATAACAAGGTCAGGATTGTGGGTCGTGTCCCTCCTCCAGGACAGAATTATCACGTGGGCAGTTGCATTACAATGACATAATGCAGGGTCTCTCTCTCTATATATATAACAACACAAGCCCTCTGATACAGAGTAGATGATACAGAGTAGATGAAGTACCTGCTCTGGGGATAATAACCTATAGAGATTGGGTGACAATGTATAAAGCTGATAAAAGGTAATTTTGTATAATCGTTGCAAAACAAAATAGGGACTGAGGCTGATAGCTCTATACAAAGGTTAAAGATTACAGTAGGTACTGAAAAATACATACTATAAAACATAAGAAACACTCTGACACATGAGGAAGTGACAACCCTGCTGCTGAGAGCTTATAGTGGTAAAGGAGATGGGGAAGTGACACAAGAAGGTGAGAGTGTGGTGGACAATGGCCCAGTCAGCAGGCAATAACACTGAGAGCGGTGGCTGGGTGTCCAACAGAAACTTCCAATATTCAATATTGTTTTGTATTTGTCACATGTTACGGGTCAGTTTGACTCAGGAAAGAATGATACAGATATGATCTAATCAAGAAGGAGGCATCTTTATTTACTTATAAAAGAGAGTCCAAGGGGATAACCACTATGACAGACAGAGTGAGTATGCAGAGTGTCTCACGAGAGGGCTGTAAAGAGTCCTTTTTCATGGTGAGGGTCTTAAAACCGTGCAACGTGAGCTTCGATGAAACTATTATGACCTTCCCTTCAACCTTGGCAGCAGTTTGATTGGTGAGGAGCACAAGGTGAGAGGTCCAGTCCACCTAGGAAATAAAGAAACTTTATTAAGAGACTTCACAAGAACATAACTCACAGGACAATATCATGCATTGGTTTATCAGACATTTGAGGCAGTCTCTGTGCTACCTGCTTATGATGCTTAAATTAGGCGACTTTAAAAGGAATATATATATTAAAATATATTTTACCATGAGCCTCTGTACTAAAGGAGTTCAGCAGTAGATTGGAAGGCCAGTTAAGTTGGTGTCGGCTACACGGGTGAGTTGCCACTGTTCTCACGCTTTTAAACTGCTGACCAAGGGGATAACCACGATGGCAGACAGGGCGAGTATGCAGAAAGTGTCACAAGAGGGCTCATTGTTACAATGTATTACAATTCTGACCTTTCCTTAAACCTTGACAAGAGTTCGATTGGTAAGGAACACAAGGTGAGAGGTCGAGTACACCTAGGAGATATGCAAACCTTATTAAGCGACTTCACAAGGACATAATCTCACAGGGCAATATCATGTATTGGTTTATTAGACATTTGAGGCAGTCTATCTGTTACCTGTTTATGATGCTTAAATTAGGAGACTTCAAAAGGAATATATATATTAAAATATAGTTTACCATGAGTCTCTGTACTGAAGGAGTTCAGCAGTAGATTGGGAGGCCAGTTAAGTTGGTGTCGGCTACACGGGTAAGTTGCCACTGTTCTCACTCTTTTAAACTGATGACCAAGGGGATAACCACAATGGCATACAGGGCGAGTATGCACAAAGTGTCACGAGAGAGCTCATTGTCACAATGTATTACCATTCTGGCCTTTCCTTCAACCTTGACAACAGTTCGATTGGTCCACCTAGGAGATAAAGAAACCTTATTAAGAGACTTCACAAGGACATAAGCTCTCAGGTCAATAGGTCAACATCATGCATTGAATAAGCTCACAGGCCAATATCATGCATTGGTTTATCAGACATCTCACCAGAGGGATGCAGACCATTCTGACCTTCCCTTCAACCTTGACAACAGTTCGATTGGTGAGGAACACAAGGCGAGAGGTTGAGTACACCTAGGATATAAAGACACCTTATTAAGAGACTTCACAAGGACATAATCTCACAGTAGAATATCATGCATTGGTTTATCAGACATTTGAGGCAGTCTATCTGTTACCTGCTTATGATGCTTAAATTAAGAGACTTCAAAAGGAATATATATATATTAAAATATATTTTACCATGAGTCTCTGTAAAGAAGTTCAGCAGTAGATTGGGAGGCCAGTTAAGTTGGTGTCGGCTACACGGGTGAGTTGCCACTGTTCTCACGCTTTTAAACTGCTGACCAAGGGGATAACCAAGATGGCAGACAGGGCGAGTATGCAGAAAGTGTCACAGGAGGGCTCATTGTTACAATGTATTACAATTCTGACCTTTCCTTAAACCTTGACAAGAGTTCGATTGGTAAGGAACACAAGGTGAGAGGTCGAGTACACCTAGGAGATATGCAAACCTTATTAAGCGACTTCACAAGGACATAATCTCACAGGGCAATATCATGTATTGGTTTATTAGACATTTGCGGCAGTCTATCTGTTACCTGTTTATGATGCTTAAATTAGGAGACTTCAAAAGGAATATATATATTAAAATATAGTTTACCATGAGTCTATGTACTGAAGGAGTTCAGCAGTAGATTGGGAGGCCAGTTAAGTTGGTGTCGGCTACACGCGTAAGTTGCCACTGTTCTCACTCTTTTAAACTGATGACCAAGGGGATAACCACAATGGCATACAGGGCGAGTATGCACAATGTGTCACGAGAGAGCTCATTGTCACAATGTATTACCATTCTGACCTTTCCTTCAACCTTGACAACAGTTCGATTGGTCCACCTAGGAGATAAAGAAACCTTATTAAGAGACTTCACAAGGACATAAGCTCTCAGGTCAATAGGTCAACATCATGCATTGAATAAGCTCACAGGCCAATATCATGCATTGGTTTATCAGACATCTCACCAGAGGGATGCAGACCATTCTGACCTTCCCTTCAACCTTGACAACAGTTCGATTGGTGAGGAACACAAGGCGAGAGGTTGAGTACACCTAGGATATAAAGACACCTTATTAAGAGACTTCACAAGGATATAATCTCACAGTAGAATATCATGCATTGGTTTATCAGACATTTGAGGCAGTCTATCTGTTACCTGCTTATGATGCTTAAATTAAGAGACTTCAAAAGGAATATATATATATTAAAATATATTTTACCATGAGTCTCTGTAAAGAAGTTCAGCAGTAGATTGGGAGGCCAGTTAAGTTGGTGTCGGCTACACGGGTGAGTTGCCACTGTTCTCACTCTTTTAAACTGATGACCAAGGGGATCACCACAATAGCAGACAGGGCGAGTATGCAGAGAGGGTCACGAGAGGGCTCATTATCACAATGTATTACAATTCTGACCTTTCCTTCAACCTTGACAAGAGTTCGATTGGTGAGGAACACAAGGTGAGAGGTCGAGTCCACCTAGGAGATATGGAACCTTATTAAGAGACTTCACAAGTAGTTAATCTCACAGGCCAATATCATGCATTGGTTTATCAGACATTTGAGGCAGTCTATCTGCTACCTGCTTATGATGCTTAAATTAGGAGACTTCAAAAGGAATATATATATATTTAAAAATATATTTTACCATGAATCTCTGTACTGAAGGAGGTCTGCAGTAGATTGGGAGGCCAGTTAAGTTGGTGTCGGCTACATGGGTGAGTTGCCACTGTTCTCACTCTTTTATACTGATGACCAAGGGGATAACCACAATGGCAGACAGGCACATTGTCACAATATATTACCATTCTGACCTTTCCTTTAGCCTTGACAACAGTTCAATTGGTGAGGAACACAAGGTGAGATGTCAAGTCCACCTAGGAGACAAAGAAACCTTATTAAGAGACTTCACAAGGACATAAGCTCCCAGGTCAATATCATGCACTGGTTTATCAGAGATCTCACCAGAGGGATATCTCACCAGAGGGATGCAGACAATGCTGACCTTTCCTTTAACCTTGACAACAGTTTGAATAGTCAGGAACACAAGGTGAAAGGTTGAGTCCACCTAGGAGATAAAGAAACCTTATTACAGTAGGAGACTTCACAAGGACATAAGCTCAGGTCAATATCATGCATTGGTTTATCAGACACCTCACCAGAGGACTTTCAAGAGTCCTTTTCCATGGTGAGGGGCTAGAACTCTTGTAACATGAACTTCCATAAAACCATTCTTACCTTTACTTCAACCTTGACAGAAGTTTGATTGGTGAGAAACACAAGGTGAGATGTCACAGTCCACCTAGGAGATAAAGATACCTAATTAGGAGACTTCACATGCACATCATCTACCAGGTCAATATCATGCATTGGTTTATTAGACATCTCACCAGAGAGATATCTCACAATAGGGATGCCGACCATTCTGACCATTCCTTCAACATCGACAACAGTTCAATTGGTGAGGAACACAAGTTGAGACGTCGAGTCCACCTAGGAGATAAAGAAACCTTATTAAGAGACTTCACAAGCACATAAGCTCTTAGGTGAATGTCATGCATTGGTTTATCAGACTCACCAGAGGGCTGTAAAGAGTCCTTTTTCATGCTGAGCGGCTTGAAAGCTTGTGACATGGGCTTCCATCAACCATTCTGACCTTTAATTCAACCTTTGCAGCAGTTTAATTGGTGAAGAACACAAGGTGAGATGTCCCAGTCCACCTAGGAGATAAAGAAACCTTATTAAGAGACCTTCACAAGGACATAAGCTCTCAGATCAATATCATGCATTATTGCATAAGCTCACAGGTCAATATCATGCATTGGTTTATCAGACATCTCACCAGAGGGATGCAGACCATTCTGACCTTTCCTTCAACCTTGACATCAGTTTGATTGGTGAGGAACACAAGGTGAGATGTCGAATACACCTAGGAGATAAAGAAACCTTATTAAGAGAATTCACAAGGACGAAATCTCCCACATCAATATCATGCATTGGTTTATCAGACATCTCACCAGACGGCTGAAAAAAGTAATTTTTTATGCTAATCAGCTTGAAACCTTGTGACATGAGTGTCCATGAAGCCATTCTGATCTTTTTATGAAGAACCAGACATGATAATGGGCGGGCAATATATTTTGGAAAGTATAAGAACATTTAAGAAAAATATAGCCTTTAAAACCTAAATGTAATTATACTGTAACGGGACTCTCCACTTTTGCATTCCTTCCTACTACAACAGGTGGGGAATTCAGAGATGCACAAAGAAGACAATGGCTGACCCAATAAAGCATAATTGCATATGATTAGTAATGAATTGGGCTTTGTGATGTTATTGTGACATATGAAGTTTTCATATCCATATACCAAGGTACTTATTAACAGACTATGGAAACTGTTTGGGGTTGGTGTATTTTTCTTGGAGAGATTAGTTACATAAAACCCTGTGGTACTCACTAAGGCAGCTCTCCCTCACATAATTACTCACAAGGGTTTACATACACAGAGACATATAGCAAAACTCATATACATTAAGGTGACAAAACTTCCCCTTTAATGGGAAAAGTACACATTGCAGAGCTGCAGTAAAACCAAGTGCATCTCTGCCATGCCAATTAAAGGTGAGGTATGGCCAGCGTAGAGTCTATATAGTCAAGAACAAATAAAATGAAAGAAACGTATTTACTCACCTCACATATATGTATCTCCTCACATATGTAATTATATCTTAGATTTATAATGTGCTACCAATTTTCTGTAGAAAGATACAAGGGATACAGTAAATACATGAGACTTGTGACAAGGGTGTATACAGTAAATACATGAGACTTGTGACTATACAATCCTATGCATAGTATTAGAAACTTACAATTCACCTAATTACCCAGTTATTAAGCCTTACCTTTATCTGTACAATGTCTCTCAGTCTTCATTGTCATGGTGTAATGGTAGAGTTGGCTCCTTTAAGGCTTCCTATATGCATCTATAAAAGGCCATGGGCAGACAATTATCCAGCTGCTCATCTGTTGGTCTCTCTGATATAAGTGTCTGTGCCTCCTATCCTAGCACCTTATATTAGTGCTCTGGGCTCTGTGACATCATCTATTATGACATGTCTCTGATGTAAGAGGTGTTTGTTACCTGGAGGGCCCAGCTCAGCCTTGTGATGGCAGCCAATAGACAACTCATCATTCAGTGCTTATATATATAATGTACAGTAGAGGTTCCTCTGTACACTGTGACACATACACATAAGGGAACTTACAATCCAGAAGCATTTTGGAACTCTTTAATTTACGATCACTGTCTCAATATATATATATAGTACATCTATCTGTCTACGTGTTTAAATGTCTATCGATATGTAGTATAGGTACACACACACATATATATTTATATACATAGTGACTTGCCCGTCAAAAAATGACGGCAATAAAATTGTAAGTCAGATAATGCTGTTTGCCACACAATGTAAGGCTTTTAGTCCTCTGAGTACCTTCGGCACTCATTGCGAACCTCACGCTCATTGCGAGTCTCTCCCCTGATTTACTTTTGGTCGTCTGAGCACCTTCGGGGCTCATTGCAAGCCCCGCGCTAAGCGCCTACGGCGCTCATTGCGAGCCTCTCCCCTTGTGTACTTTTGCTCCTCTGAGCACCCTGGGCGTTCATTGTGAGCTCCGCGCTGAGCGCCTTTGGCAAAGAGAGTCTCTCCTCTGCTCTGTTTTTTTTTTATATAAATATATTTTTTTGTAATAATTAATTAATTAATTAATTAAATACTAACGTAATATACTTTACCTATTTGTAATGAATATAGCCAGCAATCAATATGCTGAAGAGCTAACAATCGCTGTTGTTTTTCTGCAGCATACAATGTACATTTGGACTGTTGGTGACCTGAGGAGAAAGTGTTAGCAATTTGGCAAGTGTGCTGTGTAAATAGGCTGCGTGCACGAGGCTAAAGCGTTTGTTTTGTTGTGTAATGCGTCATTTTAGAATGGTAATGTTATTAGTTTCCAGTTAGTGTTGTAAAATGGAGGCGAGTGTCTATGTGTTATGTGGGTCTGGAGCATTTTGCGTCCTTTCTAATAGTGTATTTTGTACCTTGAATGTTACTGGGTAAAAGTCGTATGTGCCTGGCTGTGTTTTGCGTGTTAAGGGTTCGTGTAGCCTCGTTTTCTTTTTTTTTTGGCAGTAATTTTTTCTCTTGTTGTGGCGATTTGCCAGTGTTGAAACTCTGGAAATTCAACTTAAATTCGCATGCAACCTCACTCCTAGACGTCCTGGCTGTCCCCCCGTGCTGTGTGTGATGTTTTTGGTATTTTTTATTTTTTGTGTTTTTGGATGTGCGCATTAATTTTTTTAAAGCATTATTTGCGTGTCGTATTTTATTTTCTCTAAGTGGCGGTTTGCTTTAAAAAAGTGTTACGGGCCGTAATTTTTTCTGGCATTTTTTTCAAAGTGCTACGGGTCTCGCACTATGAATTGTGTATTTTAGTTTTCTGTTGTTCTGTAGTCCCGCGGGTCGGGCGTAATTTTTTTTAGCGATCTGTTCAAAGTTTTGGCAAGCCCGCACTGCTGAGAACTATATATGTGATATATATATATATATATATAGGCACATATCGCAAATGATAAGTCTCAATGCTGCATTATATAGTGACACAGAGTATTACACACAGACTGTTCACATGGTTCTTCAAGCTGCATTATATATCTATACTGAGTATGAAATAGGGAGGTTTCCAAGTCTGTAAAAGGTGCCTGCCATGCTGCAAGCCATAGGGTCATGGAGAGTCGGACATAACAATGACTAAACAACAATTGGTTTGTTGAAGACAGAGCGCTAACACGCACATTTACGTATGTGTTTATTTGGTCATATGAATTATGTAAAAAGCTTTCCTAAATTGTATTATTTGTATTGCTAGCTTCCTGTATCAGCATGCTGTGAAGACAAAAGGGCCATAAGGTATGATCCATATGTGGTAACTACTGGTATTTGTTGTTGTGTTGTCAATCAGTTTGTGGAATGTCACCTCACACTATCGCACGATCACATATAATAGGTTGTAACTGGTAACTGTATTACACTTTTATAAAAACATTTAGGCGCATTTCTTCTAAAAAATTTCCAAAGAGAATGTTATCTCCAATACCTAAATAAAGTATTGGGGAAAGAGTGGATCTTTAAAGCTATATTTCATGAGCTTGCTTAAATATCACTGAAAGTAAAGAAAGAGGGTCAAAATTGGTAGTGCGTTTATAAGTAAAGCTCATATATTGGTTTGTTGGGCATAGACTATTAAAGTTGTATTCAGTATAAAATAAATAAAACTGGGAAGGCTGCACAAATCAATGTTTCTAAGTGCTGTAACTACAAGACAATGTATGATTACTACATACTGTGGTCATACAACTGGCCCAAATAAGTCTTTATTAGGACACAATGAGACACATGATGATTCAGCTCTAAATAACGGGATCTTCATAACACCCAAAGTGTCTTCTCCAAGATGACTTTTTTGTTTAAGCTGTAAATCATTGGATTTAATGTCGGGACGGCAGCTGTGCTAAAAAGAGTTAACTGTTTTTTTTAGATTGATTTAAGATATTGGCCAAAACAAACATCCATGATGGAAAAGTTAGAAAGGAAGAAGTACATGGGGCTTTGTAGGTGAGAGCCGAGACAGACGTGGAGAACAGTGGTCAGGTTTCCACCTAAACTGGTGAGATAGATAAGCAGAACAAGAAAAAGATCTCTAGTGTCTCTAGGTAGGTCAGAAATACCCTAGATGTCTGATTTTATATTTCATATCTTTAGGTGTATCTTTTATAGGTAATAAATTAAAGACCAGTGGCGACTGTTGACAATTTATGCTGGTGGGGCGAAGGTCTCCTCCCTGTCCTTCAACCTATTCAGGTCTCACCCATCAATCTTGCAAGCCCAACACATTAACCCCATAAAGACCCCAGCCATCACAATTATGATCCACAAGACACTTGCCCTGGTTGTATATACAGAGGTGTGTGGATACATAAACAGAATTTGACCTGAGTGGTCTATATCACAAAAAAATTTAATTCACATCTCCTGGTGTATTCATCTACCAACTTTCACCTCTATGCATCTAACTCACTATAATTCACAACTGGCAAAGAACAAAGGATAATAAGAAGCCATCAACAGTTAGTGAATAATAAATAAATTATAAATAAAATTAAAAGATTAACAAAGCTTAACATGGGAATGGTTCTGTAATGCTATGGCATCTTCAGACTGTAATTACAGTGTCTTTGTGGGTCCTGTACATGTTAAATAATCAGTCAATACTAAATACTGTTTTTGTGTTGTTTTGTAATAGATAACTTCTGCCAAAAATGTGTTTATCAGTAACAGCTTGTGTCATTATTGGCACATAAAATAAAATAACTATATATGCTCCTAAGCTGAATGGGACATGTTATCAACAGCTCTTTTAACATTCCTTATCTATATTATATGACTGAAGCTAAATGATAAATGCAGCGTTGAATTAATTATAGTACATTTATCACACACTTGTACTAGTAATAATATTTTTTAAATAATGAGAAGTGCAGCTCATTGAAGATGAGTGTGAAAATGTATTTTCTATGTAAAGTTTCTCACTAAAGATCCGTTTTTTGATTATAGTGAAAAATAATATTACAGAAGAGAGAGAAAAAACAGAGGGAGAGAATGGAGACATGAAGAGGAGAGAGAGAGAAGATGAGGGAGAGCGAGAGAGGAAGGAGAGGGAGATGGAGAAATAATGAAAGGAGAGAGGAGGGAGAGAAAGGAGAGAGATGAAGAAAGAGAGGAGATAGAGAAGGGGAAGGGAGGGAGAGGAAGAAGGGAAAAACAGAAGTTAAAAAAGAAAGGGGGAGAAGGAGAGGGGGAGGGAGAAAGTGAGAAGGGGACAGAGCAAGAAGGGAGACGGAGAATAGAGAGAGGGAGCAGGGAGAGGGAAATAGAAAGGGAGAGGGAGAAGTAGAGAGAGGGAGAAAGGAGAGAGAGGAAAAAGGGAGAAGGGAAAAGGGAGCAAGAGAGGAAGAAGTAGCAAGAGGGAGAGGAAGGGAGAAGGAGAGATAGAAGAGAGGGAGATGGGGAGAGGAAGAGGGAGAAGGGAGGGGATATAAGGAGAGAGAGGGAGAAGGGAGGGGATAAGGAGAGAGGGAAGAGGGAGACGAGACGGAAAGAAGAGAGGGATACACACACATATACTGTATATATATATATATATATATATATATATATATATATATACACTTTATAGGAATTTGTTCATATTTTTTTCAAGCAATAGTCTGGCCCCCAACAGTGTCTGAGGGACAGTGAACTGGCACCCTATTTAAAAAGTTTGAGGGCCCCTGTGCTAGATGAATACATTGGTTCTTTCACAGTGAATACACTGCACACTCACAACCTTCACTGCACACTCAGTCACAATCACTACACGCGGTACAGCTAGCTCTGGAGGTGATAGTGAAGAGAGACCACGGATAAAAACACATGTTCTCCTATACCAACTCCCCAGTTGTATGTCCCTCTCACTGTAATGTTCTCCTTTGTATCACTACTAATAAGCTTTGGCCTACTATATACATTATGGATGACATCACTTATTTGAATATTGTTAACACTTTCCATGACTTACACTTTTAATCTTAGAAAGATGATACTGTCATTTTCCAAATTTCTGAAATTAACCACTGTTGGTGCATGTTCTTATCTAAACTCTAATCTTTATTTACTTACTGTCACTTTTTTGTTTTCTCCATGTTCTTCTTGTCTCAATTCACTGTCTCTCAATCACGGTCTACCTTACCTCTTCCTTGGTTAATGTCTCAGTTCTTGCTTTTGCTTGCTAGAGATATAGAAAGAGGAAGAAGAAGGGATAAGAAAAAGAAGGATACATAGAGAGGAATGAATGGATAAGGAGAGAATACGGATTGAGGAAGGGAAGAGAGAGAGAGATATTTGGAATGATGATAAGAAAAAATTAGATGTAAGAAAGCAATGAGGTAGGGATGGTAAGGGAGTAGAAGGAGATGCATAGTGAGGAGAGAGACATGGAGAGGGAAAAATGGAAAAAGAGGAGAGAACAAATGTAGAGACAAGAGGATGAGGAGCAGAAAAGAGAGATGAGGTAGAGAAATGAAGGGAAAGAATAATGGAAGAGCAAAAGGAGAGAGAGAGATAGGGAGGGAAAAAATGGGTGAGCTACACGGTTACCTACACTGCATACACCACCCTTTAATTCACATAGTCCCACAACACACTCAGAGAACTGTCATACTCCCAGCACATAGCCCCATTCACTAAACAATCACACTACAAACAGTCGCACACATTACACAATCAGAGCACTCTTATTTCATAGTCCCACTCACAGCTATCTTATTATAGTCTCACAGCAAAATTGCTATAAATTCTCACAACAAGCCCATTATAAATACTCACAGCACAGACAGACTCACTATATACGCTCACAGCATATAGCATCACTCATTAGCACAATCACGACACATTGATCAACTCACAACACTCACTGCACATGCTCAAAGAATAATCAAAAGACAGAAACACACTATGCACACATTGATACTTACTTCGCACAGACCAACTCTTGCTCACAGTCACAATCACAAGACACTAATTACACTTAATATGATCAAACTTGCGGCACAGTTACACTCACTGAACCTACCCACAGCTAAATCACACCAGTTATCAGGGGCAACTGGTGCTGTCACTTTAAATTTCAAAACCCTCTGTGCTGCAGTTAAACACACTGACTTATCACATCTACCCCCCTGCTGGTGACTTGTCTAGTACTACAGATCAGGGTACATGTGAGAATTAAACAAAAAATAGTCACAATGCTGTCTTTGTCCAAACTGTGCTCTAACCTTTAGAACTGAGTCTGTCTGTCAAAAGCCGCATCATCAGAATGGCTGGGAGGGAAAAGTCCCGGATCCTGTAGTGACAGCACAGTCCCCCCAGAAATGAATACATTGGTGAAATCTCAATAAAGTTTATTGAAAAAAAACAATTCCCAACTCACAGTGTATGCAGAGCTGTGTGTAGAGCTTCAGTTTTCTCAGTACTCTGGTAGACTACCCTGCTCCACACACCAAGCTTGTGACCCCTCTGTCACCACCCGGGCCTATACCAGACAGAAGCAGCTGCAAAGCTCAGGGGAGTCCATGTGTCTTGTTGTTGTTGTTGTTCTGTAGTTTAGTTGTGTCTGACTCTCAGTGACAACATTGGAACAGCACACCAAGTACATCTGTCTGTGTTTCTGGTTGTGCTTATCCATGTGGTTTTCATGGCATAGATACTGGAGTGGGTTGCCAGTTCCTACTCCAGTGAACTGTATTTTGTCTGACCTCTCTAAATGACCTCTCTAAAATCAACAAGCCCCTTCACCATGCAAATCCAGAAGGGATCCTGTGTGTTAGTCTCTCTCTCTGTCCGTATGTATTTATAAGGAGAGGGTATACTTACTTTTGGGGGAGATCTCTTATTGTATGTGTGAGATATATATAATGTGTGTGTGTATATATGTAGATATATGTGTGTGTGTGTATATATATATAAATATATATATATATATATAATATGTGTATATATATATATATATATATATATATATATATATATATATACACACATATATACATACATATATGTATATACATACATATACTAGTGAGCCTCTTTGGCTCTCATTGCGAGCCTCTTCCCCCGTCTACTTTACAAGCCCTGCAATGAGCACCTTAGGAGCTCATGGCGAGCCCTGCAATGAGTGACTTTGACGCTCATTGACGTTTTTGCCAAGCCGCACCTTTCCTGCTTTGCAATGATCCCCTTCGGCGCTCATTGCAAGCCTCTCCCCCTGTGTACTTTATAGATGTACTGTGTAGTTTAGGGGCCTACTGCCTTGGGTTAAGTGTTAATACATTGGTTTAAGTGTTACTGGCTTGAGTTAAATGTTACTGTTTTGCGTTAAGTCTTAGTGCTTAGGTCGTATTTACGTGTCATTTGGCCTTGTTTTACTTCCTTTGGCAGCCTTTTTTTTTCTTTCTTTGCCTCAAATTAACCTCACTCACAGGCTCCCTGGCACTACCCCAGTGCTGTGTGTGAGTCGGGAAGTTAATTTGAGGCATATTTGTGTGTTTTTGCAGGTCTTTCCAGTTTGGTGGTTCTGCCATTAAAGTCTGTTTTTTGCGAGCCCCGCAGTCCATCTACGCGCTTCGGGTCCTAAGTCATATAGACCGTAATTTTGCGTCCGTCGTAAAGTCCAGGGGCCTCGCGATGAGGCCTCATTGCAGCTAAGTCAGCGCCAGCTAAGTCCCACGTGTCCACTCCTTCAATGAGCTCCTTTGGCGCTCAATGCAATCTAAGTCCCGTTCGCCTCAACTGCTTGCCTCGCTTCGAAAGGTTTGAAAAGCGTGATGACAACTTGCAGTACAACAACTATATATGTGATATGTGTGTGTATATTTATATATATATATATATATATATATATATATATATATGTATAAATTATAAATATATATATACACTAGCGACTTGTCTGTCAAATGACGGCAATAAAATTTAAAGGCTGGCAATGCTGTTTGCCACACAATGCAAGGCTCTCCTTCCTCTACTTTACAGTCTTTGCGATGAGCGCCTTCTTCACTCATCGCGAGCACCTCAATGAGCGGTTTTGCGGCTCATTGCAGGTGTCGTCCAAACCTCAACTTTCTGGCCTTGCAATGAGCTCCAAAGGCGCTCATTGTGAGCCTCTCCCCACTCTCGGACCCCTTTGTCAGTTCCCCCCTCTTCCTTCCATGTGTTTCCTCATCTCTCACTGCCGCTGTCTCTTTGCCCCCTCTCTCTGCCCTTTGGGTTTCATCCCCTTAATTCCCTCCCCTCTTTCTCCCCAGTGTCTCTTTCTCCCCCTCTGTCACCCCTGTGTCTCTTCTCTTTCCACCCTCTCCCTCCACTCTCTCTCCCGTGTCTTTCTCCTCCCTCTCCCTCCTCTGTGCTCTTTGGGTCTAAAATAATTTTCGGGCTTGGGATATAGATCAATTTCCCCAGGCCCAGAATATGTTTCGGATTTACTGGCTTGAAAAAATATTTTTTTGCACGCATAGACGTTTTCTGACTGTCAAAAAAAATGCCAATTAAATAGTAAATTAGCTTTCAACTTAACATACAGGCTCCCTGCCTCTCCCCCTGTGGTGTGTGAAGTTGTAAGGTAATTTGGTAGTCAATTGTGGTCTTTTGGCGACCCCCAAAGGGCTTCGGAGTTACAGAATTACAAAAAATGGGGTCCGTTAAAGCCGTAATTTTTTCAAAGGGGCTTATTGCCAGTCTTTTTCAAAGTATTGCGGGCCTTGCGATCAGCACCTTTGGCGCTCATCGCGAGGCCTGCAATGAGTGCCTTTGGCACTCATTGCAGCCCTCATCATTTCAAAGTCTTGCGGGCCTTGCGATGATCGCCTTCGACGCTCATTGTGCATGTGCAAGCCCGTAATTTTTAACATAGCGTAACCGACAAATTGTAACTACCGCAACTTTATATATGATATATATGTGTGTGTGAAGGAGCAGAATTAGAAATGTATGCTTAATTAACCACTAAAATGTGTTTTTGCAACTTAATATTAATTACTATATGTATAGGCAGCCTATAAACTGAATAAATATATTTTTAAAAATACATAGATTTATTCAAATGTATTTTTTAAAGATAATGTTTAAAATGGAAGGAGACACAAAACAGTACTGAGTCATGCAGAACCATCTTGGGGTGCAACTTTCTTGTTCTGTTGTTATCACCCTGTCCTTCTGTAGGTGCAAGATGTTCCTCCCACGTGCTGTTTAGTCTCTGTTGGTTTAATTAATCTATTTGCTAATTTAACAAATTATTTATTTATGCAGTTTTACTCTTTTTCAGTGCTTCAATTACAGTTTGTGATCGGACTAGAAGTCCAGATCTAATGCAATATTAATAAAGCAGTAAATATGATATTCTATTACATGCGATTTACAGTATATGTCTTAACACATTGATTGCCGTGATCAGTACTCCCTGATCTGCGGGAATGTTGTGCTATTAATTCTAAGACCTAACATCACTTTCCCTTATAATAAATGTACAGTATTGTGTTTTTAATTGAATATGAAGTGCTACGTATTGGACTTTACCCCCCTTGCGGGTGTTCTCGAGCACACGTAGGCCTTTGGGCTCCGTTTGCGTTTTACGTGTTTGCTCGCAACTGAACATGTTGCAATTTAACCCTCCTGGTGGTATGATTATGTCAGTATTTAGAATGTTAAAGCGGTACATTCAAAAATACTGATATAATCAGACCGCCTTTAGACAGCATTACCCCTTCCCCCTCTCCTCCTACCTTTCACCCTTCCACCTTATCCTCCTCCTCCATTTCCCTCCTTCCTCTTATGCTCCTCCCTTCCCCGCTTATCCTCCTCCCTTTCCCCCTTCCTACTTATCCTCCTCCTTTTCCCCCTTATCCTCCTCCCTCCCCCCTTCCCCCTTATCCTCCTCACTTCCCCCTTCATCCTCCTCCTCCCTTTCCCTCCTCCCCCTTATGCTCCTCATGTCCCCTTATCCTCAACCTCCCTTTCCCCCCTTCCCCCTTATCCTCCTCCTCCCTTTCCCCCTTCTCCCCCTCCTCCCTTTCCCCCTCTCCTCCCTTTCCTCCTCCCCCTTATCCTCCTCCCTTTCCCCCTTCCCCCTATCCTCCTCCTCTTTCCCCTTATTTTCATCATCTTCCTCCCTTCCCCTTATCCTCCTCCTCTCTTCCTTATCCTCCTCTCTTTCTCTCCTTATCCTCCACCTCCCTTTGCCCCCTTATCCTCCTCCTCCCTTGCATTGATAGAGCCTTGAATTGGCCAGTGTCTGCTATGACATACCCAAACACTTGGCCACACCCTACAAGTTAGTGCACATAACCAAATTAAAAATGTCATGAGACCCCTTATTTGAAACAGGGTCTTCTATAAAAGTAACGGGCCACAAGCCGCTATAGCAGTCAGGTGTGTTCCGTAATATTGGTGATCATTTATAAGTTACATTTAGACAACGAAAATAATGAATGTTTAATTTCCGACAGCTGTTTTCTGGGAGGGGGATTGGTGAATAGTCCCAACTTTAACTTTTAATTTTAATTAAAGGTGAATTAAATCTAAATTTAAATATAAAGATTTTATTGAAAATTCAATAACAAAAATGACTTTCCCAAAACAACTGATATCTACAAAGGACAGTATTTGAAAGATCAATGAAAGTTGCAAATCACTGACATTGATATGTGTACATGTAAAAACAGAATATGTCAAAAATGAATTCAGCACAGAAAATGGACTGAGCAGTGAAAGCATTATTACAGAACCATTTTGGATCTACAGTTGTGCTCAAAAGTTTGCATACCCTGGCAGAAATTGTGACATTTTTGCATTCATTTTTAAAATATGACTAAAATGTTTATTTTATTGAAGGATAGTGATCATATGAAGCCATTTATTATCACATACAGCTATACCTCGTTTACCGCTGTATCAAAATGTTTTGCATGATCAGTCACATTTTCAAAATAAATGCCAAAATGTCCCAATTTCTGACAGGGTATGCAAACTTTTGAGCACAACTGTATGTTGGAGTTATCTATGCGTATAGATAAGACTGAAGTGCCTAATCTAAACCTGGATCTAAACCTGCAGTCTCAATTCCCAGTTACATGGCCTTATAAGCGGGTAATTACTATTTGTTTATGACACAAGAAGATATCACATATAATAGTTGTCAAACTGCGAGTTGTCGTCACGCTTGCGAGCCTTGCGAAGCGAGTCGAGCCGCTGAATCATAGAAGCCTTCCGAGCTCGGAGCACTTAGGCAATGAGCACCAAAGGCGCTTAACGGCCTGCGAGCCTCGCAAAGCGAGCAGTTGAGGCGTTGAAACACGCGGGACTTAGACTGACATGAGCACCGGAGGCGCTCCTGCGAGCCTCGCAAAGCGTGGTGAGCCGTTGAGGCATTGAAACACGTGGGACTTAGCCTACAAGCAGTTAAGAAGCGTGGGACTTACTTAGGCTGCAAGCAGTTGAGGAACGCAGGATTTAGAAAAAAAAATCCGACCTCAGGAATCTCGGGGGCAAAACAACCGACCTCGCAAAAATACGACTTTAATAACAGGACCACGGTAATCGAAAAAAAAAAAAAAATACACTCACACACAGCACGGGAGAAACGCCAGGACCCCTGGGAGTGAGGTTGCCCGCGAATTTAAGCCGAATTTTCCGAGTTTTAGCACTCGAAAATTGGCTAAGCGAGAGAAAAAATGGAGGACAAACAAAATGAGAACGGGGCTAAAGGACACAGATGTGCACAAATCACCGCCGGGCACGTACAAGTTAGCCAGGAACGAGCTCGGAATCTCGGGGGCAAAAAAAACATTGCAAAAATACAAATTTAATGCCTGAACTGCGGAAATCAAAAAACGCGCACACACAGTACAGGGGAACGCCAGGACGCCTGGGAGTGAGGTTGCATGCACATTTAAAACGAAAATACAGAGTTTCGGCACTCGAAAATCGGCTAAGTGTGAAAAAAAAATGGCGGATGAATAAAAAGAAAACAAAACTAAAGGAGACCGAGGCGCGCAAATCACCGCCAGGCACGTACAAGTTAGCCAAGAACGTAGAAGATACAAAATATACCATTACAACAGACAGAAAATGCTCGCCATTTTACAACACTAACTTGCAAATAATAACATTACGAAAACATTTACATTCTAAAATGGCGCCTAACCAAACGGTTTGGCATCGCGCACGCAGCCTATTTACACTGCACACTTGGAACATTGCTGACACTTTCTCCTCAGGTGATCAACTCTCCAACTGTACATTTTCAGATGCAGGAAAATCCAAAGAGATTGTTAGCTCTTCAGGATATTGATTGTTGCATATTACATATAAATAGGTAAAGTTTATGAATTCATATTACATTATTTATTCACTGTTCTAAAATGTTTTTACATTTTACACTGTAATCATATATCTGGCTTTGCGATGAGCGCCAAAGGTCCTCAGAAGAGCAAAAGCCTTACATTGTATGGCAAACAGCATTGCCATGGCTTCAAATTTTATTGCCCTGTCATTTAGGCTTCACAATTTATTCCACTAATTAACATTTTTGAATAACCATGAAAGGTGCCATCATGTCTTCTGTCACGTGATAGCTGGCCATTAGATGTTATTCACCAGATCAGTAATGTATTAAATCCAGTTATTAGATTGACCCTAGGAACAAAGGTCTAAAATAACTTTTCATGTCGGTCAACACTCTATTTACCTCCAACCCAACATTCAAACCAGGCACCGCACCCTCAGACTTTTCTTTTCACAGGGGCTTCTCCTTTTTCAACATATTTTCCTCGGGGAAAACCACTCACCATGGGACGTTTAAGATACCCCAGCCAAAGAACTCTTCTGTTGTACTCACAGATGAATGCTTTTTATTTTCCTAAACATCAAATCTACCTGTGTTACCCTAAAAGAAGACAGCCTTTTGATATTTTTAAACAGATTTTTGTCAAAGTCTAAAATAGTGTGAGTGGGAGAAAATCTTGTAAGATCTCAAGTATGTCATAGTTACCTTGAAACAAACATCTGGTTAAGATATTGGTGTCATCAATTGGACCTTAAAGGGACATGAAAGGTTTCCTAGGTGTTTATTTGCATATTTAAACATATTTTTATCAATAAGTTCTTAAAAGATCTGTTTTTACTTACTGAAACCTTTCAAACAGTCTCTGCAAAGGTCTACCCCCTCTGTAGTTTTTATAGTACAAGATGTACGAGCCAATCACAGACTGTCTCAGAAATACAAGTTTTGCCAGCATTTCTAGTTATCCCTAGAGTCATTTATAGTATTTACTCAGAGTAAACTGCAGGTTTTATGTTCTCACTTATGCTGGTGAAGTGGCATCACCTGTTACCAGCAGCAGCTTGATCTGTATTGTCACATAAATATATTAGACAGATTCACATATCCCAGCGGTATTTAATACAACAAATATAAGGCATTAAAATGTTTGCTTCACAAACCTGCCCTATAGAAAATGATGCATCTTAGTAGTGTCTCCGCAAAGTTTCTTGAAGCAGATGCAATCATATTATCTTTCAATATATAACATGGTATTAAATAAGTCCCCTGGATCTCTGCCTTTTTGTGGTGAATTGGCTTGTGTATTTTAATGAAGCTGTGAGCTATACCATGTAAGTTCACACAAGATGGGAAGGTTATAGCAGAGAGAACAGACAAATTGCAGTCCACTGGTGAAGGAACTGGCAACTCACTCCAGTATCTTTGCCAAGAAAACCTTATGGATAAGTACAACCAGGACATAATGATAGATGTGCTTGGCATGCTGTGGTCCATAAGATCACGGAGAGTCGGATACGACTGAACGACTTCACAACAACATTAAATAAGTGCTCCTATTTGCTGTCCAGAAAAACGATAATCAGTAGACTGCTATACAGTTTCTAGAGTTTATTTATAACATTTTGAAGTAAAATTCCACATGACAGACAATTTATACTTACTCTTGCCCGACTACTGATTATGCTAGCAGCCCTATTAAATTCCCCCAATGTCTAAAACCGTAGCCCGTAACTGAGCCTGCAAGACTTACAGCTAATTAATTGACCTCGTAAAGCAACCCGCTAACGATCTGCGGGTTACAGGCGGAAAAATCCTACTGGATGTCGAAATCTGAACTCCGCAGCCGCAAATCCTTTGATCTGTCAAGCCCGTAAATGTTACATTTGAAAATCGCTAATAAATTGCTACAGATCCACTGGCGTTCAAACCCGTAACCTGCAAATAGAGCCAAAAAACCTACGGGTACTAGAGAGGACCTGCAAGGGGGTTAAAGTCCTATCCGTAGCACTGTAAATGCAAATATACACACACTACTGTACTTATAATTAAAGGGAAAGTGATGTTAGATATTAAAATAAAAAAAATAGCGCAACATTCTCAAGCATGCAAATCTGCAATATAAAATACTTTATTTTCTGTTTAATTTCCGTGTTATATCGATCGCCGCAATCAATATAATGGAACTCGCATGGACTATAATATAATATTTACTGATTTATTACTTTTGCATCATATCTGGAATGAGGGTCTAGTAATTGAAACCCGTAAGGCTTTGAAATCTTACCTCCATTTTTCAGTGATGTAATGATGATCATATAATTCTTCCATTGGCTCCGTCTAAATCCGTGACTACGGGTTTGACTAATTGATCATGTTCACGGCCGCACATGCAACGTGCGCAAGAAAGGTTTACGGGTTTATGTCTCCGGCCCATTGGTCGAGGCATGATTGAATGTAATAGCTCTGTAACTCCGGCAAATTTAAGTTAATATGGCCCTAGGTGTGTTGCATTTCATTAAGAGGGTCACTGTCTGTAATTTCTCTGAGCCTTTGCATATTTAAGGTTTTAAAAGAGATTACCACTCGCTGGCAAATATGAATATTGACTACTTTGCAGTTTTCCTACAGTTGTATAAGTATAGTTTTAATTAATGTATTTTATTTTAGTCAGGATTATCATGGGCTTGGCATACTCCTGTGTTTACCTTATTTCAGGATTCCTATTTCCAGCTCTGAGTTTGCTAAATGACCCCCTCTCCATTGCCAATTTAACTGGCAGTTCTGAATTGGGCTTAACTGAATTGCCTTAATTGATATTCAAAGCCTGTGTTTAAAATAAATCATATTTTGCTTCAAAAGCTGTTTGGTATTATTTGAATGTGACAAAATAGCTTAAGCAAAATTACCTTGCTATGCTTTCTTTAATTTATCACATTGAATCTGTTTTGATATGTTTATCCAGTATTAGTCTTATTTCGGCAGTTTTGTGGATTGATAACACAATAAGTAATCAGTATGTTGCTGCTACTTTGCATTCCATTAGAGAAGCTTCCTGGCTAATCAGCATTCTATCAAATTGTGTTATCTGTCACCATAAAATATGCATGCAAATGTTTATGCATGTGTACATTATATTCTGTGGATTTTATAATTAATTATACTGCACACAAATGCCGTTGTATTTCTTGGAATAATATTTGATTTTCAGTACAATAAATGAATTTTATGTAAGTAATTACTGTATATGAGATAATACTCTACTATACTATATATCAAGTTGATTCGGGAACTGATTCCACATATGTCTTAGCCAAGCCTTATCTGGGGTATCTATTACTAGACTATTTTATATGTATTTGCTTGAGACATGCCATCCACACACTTCACATTAGTATTATGGGTGTCCAGATAAATCTACTTTTATTCATAGTTACATAGTAATTGAGGTAAAAAAAAGACTTTTACTCCATCAAATTCAACCGAATTTCATCTGATCTTTGTAATATGCTGATTAGTTGTTAATTGATCCAGAGGAAGGCAAACAGAAAAAAAACTTCATTGAAACTTTGCCAGTTGTCTCAAAAGTAAATAATTTTCTTTCCTGATCCCAGATACTGGAAATCGGATTCCTCCCTGGATCAATACTCCTTCTATAGTTATCCAGGATAACCCTGTATGCCCTTTATTATTCAAAAACATGTCCATTGCCTTTTTATCATAACTATCATCTACTACCCTAACATCATGGTGTCAAATGTTCTTGATGGTATTCCCATTTCAAAACAAACATATAACTGTAAGAAATTGGGTACTAGAAACAGAAATCTGGACTCTTCAGGGGTTAGGTTTTTTTAAGAATTTAATAAATAATAATAATAATAATAATAAACAGGATAGGCAAAGCTTGGTATGTAAAGTTTTAAAAACAAAGTCCAATGCTTGAAACAGTCCATGTGTTGGAACCAGCAGCAGAAGCACAGTCAGGAACTGAAACAGACAGCTAAGGGGTAGACAGAATCAGAATCAGAACACTGGGTACATAGGTTCTCAGAAGCAGCGCTGCTGGTGCAGGTAGAACCTACCAAATCAGAACAGAAGCCAGCAGCAGTGTGGGTTTAACAACTGCATGGATCAGAGTTCATACAGAATTTAGAGCACAGTAGAATCAGCCTCTGTAATAGTCCGCTAAATGACAGACATGCAAAGAAGCTGACTGGCAATGCAGCAGATGACTATGCAGCAGTAGACATAAGGATCAACAGCCTTATTAAATTGCAATTGAAAAGGGCTCTATATAAGCACAGAGCCTATTTTTTTACAGAAGTTTTTAGTAAGTGAAGACCTTGCTTTTGGATAGAAGTTCACTAATGAAACACTTCTGTAAAAAAATAGCCTCTTATTAAAGCAGAAGCAGACTCAAACCTATATTTAACACTGGTTTTGCTTGCAATAGTGCCAATATCTAACTTGATTAGACAGATTTGCTGCCTTTATGTAAGCTGAAGTCTTCATAAGTTGGTGGTATCGGTATAAGAGCAGAATCTCAAGATGTTCTCTAATTTTGCAAAATATGTCTCTAGTTGCAGATGTGTACAAAACAGTTTGGTATGGGGCCAAATAGAAAGTACTGGTGGGTTGCCATTTGCCCCTTGGGTTGCATGTTGCACAATACTGTACTGAGCAGTCTTTGTTATTGAATAACAGATCCCTCTTCTAAGCACATTGCCTGTACGTGTCATAAGTATACACAGTGCACATTTGTGAAGTAAATATAATTCTTCCACAAGCACTCGCATTGGTTCTCCCGGAAGAGCTGCTATAGACTTCTGCCTATGGTGGTTGTTCACAAGGGATATGATATATCTATGTATCTATTTACTTTATTTTATTTTATTAAGAAATGCTTATAAGCTCTGTATGTTTCTGCTAAAAAATTTCAATATGAATGTGTCTGTAGCTAATACACCTCATGAATATGAATATTGTTTCAAATTAGCCTGTCAGTGACCTCTCTCAAGCAGCATGTTGTGGAATGTTGCCACTAATTAGTTACTATGAGACAGTTCAACCCCTGTACTTAAACATACACTGTCTTCATGAGCTGCAAAGGAGGGAACACAATTATGAAATATTGGTAAGATTTTTGGCGGAAAAAAACCAGAATCAGAATCTGGTGTCCAAAGTGCTTTCCCCAAAGTGCCATGCAAGACTGAAAACTCACAAACTTACAATCTAAAAGTTTTGTGTATATCTTTCTCACAATTCCCTACTTACATAGTATTTCTATTTGTTTTGACTGCTTTATCAACCATTTAGTGCAGACATTTTATCAGACAAAATGTAATAATTGTACACTAAGAGGATAAGTAATTAAGAAACAGTTTGTTATTTTATGAGTAACATTATGCATTCTACTATATTGACAGCAGGTGGCAGAGTGGAACTATTTTCATATATGAAGCTGCTTAGGATGCGTCGCTCAAAAGTAGGTATTTATTTTATAAAAAGATCTACAGCCTTATTAAATTGCGATTCGGACAATTGAATAGGGCTCTATTTAAGCACATAGCATATTTTTTAACAGAAGTTTTTAGTTAGTGAGGACCTTGGTTTTGGATAGAAGTTCACTAACTAAAAACCTATGTAAAAAAAATATGCTGTGTGATTAAATAGAGCCTGATTCAATTGGCAGAATTGCAATTGAATAAGGCTGTTAGCAATTAGTTTATTCTTTATGTGCTTGAGAAGAGTCTTGAACTTGATCCTAAACTAGCACCGTGGTTAAATGTTTTCTCACATTTATCAGAACCTAGTTAAAAGGGGACACCTCATTTGAAAAAGAAGAGATCTCTCTTCCATGTTGGTCATTGTACAGACAATCTCTGCATTCAAACTCTCCTCCTATATCAGGAAGCACATCAGTAGAAACTAAAATTGCAGCTTCTGCTACAGCAAAATGCCATATAAGAGATACAGTAATAAATGATATGTTGCATTATATTGCTTTAAAAAGCTTTAAAAAACAAAATTGATTGCTTGTTTTCAAGTGTAGTTTGTCTGGATGTTTCCTGTTGGCTGGCCACATGCAGCGGCGGCCATCGACCACTAAGTGGTGTGGGCAAGATTTCAGTGTAAAGCTTATTATCAGTGTAAAGCTTATTATCAGCCAGTACTTTAACTCCAACCCTAACTCTAAACCCTAACTCTAAACCCTAACTCTATACCCTAACTCTAAACCCTAACTCTAAACCCTAACTCTATACCCTAACTCTAAACCCTAATCCTAAACCCTAACTCTATACCCTAACCCTAACTCTAAACCATATCTCTAAACCCTAACCCTAGAAAATTAACTGAAATCTCGGCCGTGCCACCAAGTGCCTGATGGGCACCACAGTGTGCAGCCAGTCAACAGGAAAGGTTTTTTTGTCTAAGCAGTATATTTAAATGTAGGACTAAACTTAGTATAATGCTTTAAATCACATATATAGTTGTCAGGAGCCGGGCTTGCCAAAATCTGTTGGTAACGCAACAGAGAAACTGCGGCCCGCGCAAAGCGAGGGCCGCAATTGTGGCCCCAACCACGGACCACAGGAAGTGCGGGCTGCGGTAGTGGCCAGGCAAAGAGTGCCAAAGGCAGGGAGCGCTGAAGGCGCTGCCTTCGCTGATGGAGATAATCGCCATAGGCGCTCATCCCTATGACCCCGCAACACTTTACCATCATACCTACGACCCGTGGGACTACATATGAACACAACACTCAAATACACAATTTACACTGCGAGACCCGTAGCACTTTGAAAAAATTTACAAAAGGAAACCGCCTCTTGCATAAAAACAAATACGAGCCCCAAATAATACGAACTTAACGTCCGAACCGCACACTACGAAAAACTTGAAAACCACACTAAATACAAACAAAAATAAAATAAAAACATCACACACAGCAAGGGGGACACCCAGGATGTCTGCAAGTCATCTTACACGTCAATTTAACTCCAATTTCAAGAGTTTAGACACTAAATCCCCTAAGAAAGAAAAAATTGCCCCCAAAAAAACGAAAACGAGGCTACAACACCCCTAAAGGCGCAAAACACCAACAAGCGCATACGACTTTTGCAAAAAGTCGTACCAGGTACAACATACACCAAGGACGCTAAATCATCCACACCCACGTACAACATACACATTCGCAGCCATTTTACAACACTAACTTACACAATGCGGAAGCACGCAGCCTATTTACACTACACACTGCACACATTGCTGACACTTACACAGCAGCTCGACAACAGTGAAAACCGACATTGGATGCTGCAGCAACATCAAAACAGATTGTCAGCTCTTCAGCACAATGCTTCCTGCATATATTACAAATAGGTAAAGTATATTAATTTATGATTTCATTTATTTATTAATTAATTATCATTAAAATACATATACATACATATATACAAAACTTTAAAAAAAACAACACAACACACAATCTCAATAAACGGCAAAGGCGCTCATTGCCAGCCACGAGGCTCGCAATCAGCGCAAAAAGTACTCACACAACCAAAACACTTACTTTGTGTGCCAAACACCATTCCTTGACTTACAATTCTATTTTTTATAATATTAATATTAATATTAACATTATAATAGTACAGTTCAGTAACTAATGCTACATAGGTTTATACTATTTATACTCCAGCAGGGGGAGCTGTTGCTCTCCTTTTAGTGAAGACCTTGCACAACACTATTGTGAATGCTTCCCCAGATTGTGCGCCTTGTATGGCTTCACACAGACAGCCTCAGGGTGAGCTAACAAACACCACGCACTCGCTAACAAAAGCCTGTTGTTTGTACACTTAACAGTGGGTAAGTAAGTTGGAGAGATGTTCGCTTATCTGATCACTCTACTCCAGGCTCCAGTATTTACAGGGACATAACAAGACTTGTCAGCCCATAACAAAAGATTTTCTTATTTGTTTTAAAGTCCTGCTTCCATTCTTTCTGTCTCCTTGAGACCCTTCACTTTTTTAAACCACCACTTCGGGTTAGATCGTCTCAGCCTACGCACAATTCAAGGCTCCCTGAAGACCCGCTCTCTCCTAACCCTAATACAACTTCTCTCACCTTCTTATTCTGAAAACTCAACTTTACTTATCTGCAACTTTCAGCATCAAATCCAAACCTCACTAAATGCTCCTTCTATATGTTTGTTCAGCAAAATGTAATTATCTATCTATCTATCTATCTATCATTTTATAACTATGCAATGCTAATTACTAATATATGTATTTACATACTAATGTAAATAAATAACTTACATTTCCAGTCGTATTTGGTCCTTGGCCTTTCCCAAGCATTCAGGCTCTCCCTTATTGGATTAATAGCTGTCACTACCGCTGGGAATCTCATGGATACACCAACTTTTAATTAAAATGGCATAGCCTAAATGCAGTTATACCACTTGTTGGAACCTACTTGTTGAGCCCTCAGTGCAGGTAGTGCAGTGCACTAGGGCCCCCCTCTGGGGAGGCCTAGTGCTGTGCATTTTTTTTTTCCCATTTATTTTATTTCTATAGTGTAGGGCCCATGCCACTACAGCCCCCGGGCCCCCTGGTCTGAAATGCCCACGCCTCAGTCTGAAATTGGTGCCTCAGTCTGAAATAGCATTTCTACTGAAGCTCCAAGAGATGGCAGTGTGGAGCAGTTCAGTAGCTGGGGATGTGTATCAGGGAAGAAGGAATGAGAGCAAGGGCTGTAAAGTGTCAGCAAAGTATAGGGAGAATGGGTTCTGTGAAGGAGGACGAAAGGGGATAGGGATGGGTGCTGTGAGGGGTATGGGTGCTGTGCAGGGTTGGATGCTGGTAGGGGATGGCTGCTGACAAGGGCCCTCATTCAATTGCAATTTGGCCAATTGTATAGGGCTCTAAATAAGCACATAACATATATTTTTTAAAGAAGTTTTTAGTTAATAAGCATCTATCCAAAAGCAAGGTTTTCACTAACAGAAAACTTCTTTAAAAAAATATGCTATGTGCTTATTTAGAGCCCTATTCAATTGGCCAAATTGCAATTGAATGAGGGCCAAGGACTGGCTGGGTTGGATGCTAGGAGGGGTGGGTGCTGTGTATTATATATATATATGTATCTATTGGAAAGGGGGTCTTGGGTGGGAGGAAGGGTTGCTTTTATGGAAGCGGCCTTCAGGAGAGGAGCATTTCTGGGAACGGGTCTGGGGGAGGAGCACTGAGCGATTTGGTTCCAGGGGGGCTCAGAACAACTTTTTTTTTGCACGAGGGTCTTCCATTCTCTTGCTCCACCACTGCATTAAAGGATATGAATATATTTATATCATACAAGCATACGCCGTTTAGCGCGGTATATGCATTCCTGAATGCAGGAGCACTATGCAAAAACCACGCTTAATGTGGCATTTTATCAGCATAGTGCTCAAGAGCGCTAAGGCGAAGAAAAGCGCGCTAAACAGGGATTTAAATGACCGTAATGCAATATTGCGATATTTATCGCTATTCGGGGTCTGGCCCTGGAAACAGCAATATAGCGAATCAGCACTGCGCGGGGTAATGTTGTGCGGGGTATTACTGTGTCTCTGTCTTTTACTCGACCCATGAGGTGACATAATCACCAATCACTCTATACATCACAACATTTACTTTGAGATTGACAATCACTAAGAATCATGGGGCTGTGAAGTACTACACTCAAGGAAGCAAAAATAATCTGGGGGGGCAGAGTTTTAAAATATGTGTGTATATATAGATAAAAAAAGAAGGTGTGGTGGCTCAAAGTGTTGACCTTATTAAAAGATTACAGGAGTGCTCCCTGAGATAATAATGAATGTAATAAAAAAGGGGAGGATAGAACAGATCTCATTTGTACTGTGGCAAACCCTGTTCTGATCTCAATTAAATGGGCAAAAACATTTTAAGATATATAAATAATGTTGTTGTTATTCAGTCCTTCAGTCGTGTCCAACTCTCAATGACCATATGGACAAAGCACGCCAGTCACATCTTGTGTCTGGTTATACTCATCCATATAGTTTTCTTTACTGGAGTGGGTTACCAGTTCCTTCTCCAGTGGTCTGTGATTTTTCTGGCCTCTCTGTTATGACCTGCCCATCTTGAGTGACCCTACATGGTATATATATGTGTGTATCCATGTACAGTTGCAAGCAAAAGTATGTGAACCCTTTGGAATGATTTGGATTTCTGCACAAATTGGTCATAAAATGTGATCTGATCTTCATCTAAGTCACAACAATAGACAATCACACTCTGCTTAAACTAATAACTCACAAAGAATTAAATGTTACCATGTTGTTATTGAACACACCATGTAAACATTCACAGTGCAGGTGGAAAAAGTATGTGAACCCCTAGACTAATGACATCTCCAAAAGCTAATTGGAGTGAGGTCTCAGCTAACTGGAGTCCAATCAATGAAATGAGATTGGAGGTGTTAGTTACAGCTGCCCTGTCCTATAAAAAACACACACCAGTTCTGGGTTTTCTTTTCACAAGAAGCATTGCCTGATGTAAATGATGCCTCACACAAAAGAGCTCTCAGAAGACCTACGATTAAGAATTGTTGACTTGCATAAAGCTGGAAAGGGTTATAAAAGTATCTCCAAAAGCCTTGCTGTTCATCAGTCCACGGTAAGACAAATTGTCTATAAATGGAGAAAGTTCAGCACTGCTGCTACTCTCCCTAGGAGTGGCCGTCCTGTAAAGATGACTGCAAGAGACCAGCGCAGACTGCTCAATGAGATGAAGAAGAATCCTAGAGTGTCAGCTAAAGACTTACAAAAGTCTCTGGCATATGTTAACATCCCTGTTAGCGAATCTACGATATGTAAAACACTAAACAAGAATGGATTTCATGGGAGGATACCACAGAGGAAGCCACTGCTATCCAAGCAAAACATTGCTGCACGTTTACAGTTTGCACAAGAGCACCTGGATGTTCCACAGCAGTACTGTCAAAATATTCTGTGGACAGATGAAACTAAAGTTAAGTTGTTTGGAAGAAACACACAACACTATGTGTGGAGAAAAAGAGGCACAGCACACCAACATCAAAACCTCCTCCCAACTGTGAAGTACAGTGGTCGGGGCATCATGGTTTGGGGCTGCTTTGATGCGTCAGGGCCTGGACGGATTGCTATCATCGAAGGAAAAATGAATTCCCAAGTTTATGAAGACATTTTGCAGGAGAACTTAAGGCCATCTGTCCACCAGCTGAAGCTCAACAGAAGATGGGTGTTACAACAGGACAACGACCCAAAGCATAGAAGTAAATCAACAACAGAATGGGTTAAACAGAAGAAAATACGCCTTCTGAAGTGGCCCAGTCAGAGTCCTGACCTCAACCCGATTGAAATGTTGTGGCATGACCTCAAGAAAGCGATTCACACCAGACATCCCAAGAATATTGCTGAACTGAAACAGTTCTGTAAAGAGAAATGGTCAAGAATTACTCCTGACCATTGTGCACATCTGATCTGCAACTACAGGAAACATTTGGTTGTAGTTATTGCTACCAAAGGAGGTTCAACCAGTTATTATATCCAAGGGTTCACATACTTTATCCACCTGCACTGTGAATGTTTACATGGTGTGTTGAATAAAAACATGGCAACATTTAATACTTTGTGTGTTATTTGTTTAAGCAGAGTGTGATTGTCTATTGTTGTGACTTAGATGAAGATCAGATCACATTTTTTGACCAATTTGTGCAGAAATCCATATCATTCCAAAGGGTTCACATACTTTTGCTTGCAACTGTATATACATAACATTTATATATATATATATTAGCAACTTGCCCGTCAAAAATGACGGCAATAAAATTTGAAGCCTGGCAATGTTGTTTGCCACACAAAGCGAGGCTCTCCCTCCTGTAACTTGCGGGCCTCTCCCCCCGACCCCCCCCCCCCCCCCCCCCCGATTTACCGGTTTGAAATGTACCCCCCTCGGCTCCCTTTGCTTCATCTGCCCTTGACTACACTGGTGAATCTGATGGATTATTATAGTACTTCAGACTTCTGAACATTTCAAGTGGCCAAAGAAGGACCTTTGGAGGCCAGGTGAACTATTTTTATTGATATTTAGTAAGAATAGCAGCAAATTGAGAAAAGTGTCAAAGGAATTCTTCAATGCTGCTCTGCATCATCAAATGATGTATAACTTTTTTATTTTTTTAAATCAAATTGATGCATATTTTAGTGTTTTATAAGAATTTTCTAAACTCAAAGGGAAAAATATATTATTGCAGTAAAGGTAAATATGAGGTTTTAGAGAGCTTGTAATTTATGGTCCAATGGAGAAGCTGAAATAATGTGGCTATAAGCTCAATTAACCATGTGGTGCATTCAGCTAATGTTTAGACTTGGTTTAAATATACAGTTTGTGCAGAAAAGACTAGCAGCAACATTTTAAAACAATTCTAAGAAGGTGAAAAAGAACTTAAACCTTTACACAATTTGTACCTAATTTTAACTGGTTTGGTGCAGGTTTAATGACTTCAGTGGCTATTTAATATGTGCGCATTACTGTAAAAATACACATACTCCGGAAAGAGACGCTCATGGACTGTTCTCTGGAATCTGTTGGAAAATATCTGGAGATTACCAGGAGAAAGAGACTGACGAGTTCTGCATGAATATGGGGATGTGATATTTGGACACTGGAAGGGAGAGAGGGGTTTTCTTGTGACAGAGAGGTTTCCTCAGAAAAGTGGAACATTTGTGAGGTATGGCATACGTGTCTAGTTAACAAAAGTGAGCAGCAGGGGCGGAGATTAGTGGTGCAGGTAGTACAATGCACCAGGGCCTTCCTCTGGAGGGGGCAGCGCTGTGTATTTTTTTGCATTTCATTTTTTTTCCTGTAGTATAGGGCTTCCCAGGGCCCCTGCACCCCAGTGCAACCCATCACGCCCCCTGGCAGTCCTGCCCCAGCTGGAAATTGGTCTGTGCCTGTTAAAAAATACCATTTCTACTCCAAGAGGTGGCAGTGTGGAACAGTTTAGCATCCTGGGGAGGGGGTGTACCAGGGAAGAGGTAAGAGAGCAAGGGCTGGATGACAGCAAAGTACAGGGGATGAGCTCTGTAAGGGGGAGCAAAGGAAATAGGGATGGGTGCTGACAAGGACTGGGTACTATGTAGGGATGGATGCTAAGATGAGTGGGTGCTGTGTGGGTGGATGTTGAGATGGACTGGGTGCTATATACAGATTGCTTCTGAATCAACTATATTTCTATGTGTGTATATGCATATGTGTAGTCATCACCCTGACCCTCCTGGGCCCCTTCAGCCGCACCAGATCCCCCACCCTGTACTGGAGCTGAGCTGCAGGCAGAGGAGCTTTGTGCAGGCAGGAAGTAAGGGAAGGGGAGCAGCTATGAGAAGAAAAGCAGCTATGGAAAAGGGACTTGGGGAGGGTTACTGTTATGGGAAGGGGACTTAGAGAGGAGAACTGTTATGTGAAGGGGTCTTGGGTAGGGCATTAAGTGAGTTGGTACTGGGGGCGCAGTACAAATCTTGTTTTACAACCCTAGTATAGTGTTTTTCTTTATGCACAGGGCTCTCCATTCTCCACTGGTGAGCAGTACAGTGTTATATCTGTACATACAAACAGAGAAACCAGTTTGTCTTTGCAATGGATATTACAATCTGCATCAGTTGTACTTGTTCTTATGTATCACTTTATATGATATCAGAGGGGGAGTTCCTAAAATGATTCTAAAAATGTAAAGAAGCTTCCTACCTTAAGGTGTAAAAGTACATTTCCTAGACTTCTCAATATTTATTGTTCATGCATTTTGATGTAATGTAATGTTGCTAAATGTGACTTTTAAATGCATAATGTAATCTTGTGCTTCTCCATAGATCTCCAAGATGGCAAACAATCTATGATGATGTCTATGTTCTCTGTACAATTTAGCTTTCCTGTAGCGACTCCTCTATATTAAGTACCACTGTATTCCTTCACTCCATCAGCAAATGAAGTGAATCTGTCCCTTAATTCTAATTTGTGCTTCATTGTGCTTCTTGTTAAACTGCAGTTGCGACATTCTTATACTTTAATTATTCATCATTTCGTTTATTTTACCTTGAAAATGTTGTACTATCAGCAAAAGTCATTCCTTCCCTTCCAGTTCATCTTGCATAATAATGCAATTATTAAAGATAATTGCCCTCCGCACATGTCTCTGGGGCGCTGCACTGGTTACTTGACCTTCCTCAGCATATACTCTGTCGCTCATCACAATTCTAAAACATTAGTGGCCAGTCCCATACACAGAAATGTATTAAGCAATTGTCAGTGTAGGGCAATATTAAAGTCCTTATTAATGTCTACAAAAGCCATTATGGCTCCATCTTGATCTATTTTATTATTGCCTAAAAAAAAATTATTTACTCCAGGAAATAACACAATCATTAGAGAATAAATGTTAAACAACTACTTCATTCAGTAGAGTCGCTTTAAAGAGACATAATAACATGTTTATCATAGTCTCTATTTATCATTAAACTGTAGTTTTCCAACAGGTAAATATCCAAAAGAGTCCAGAGAGGAGTCATCTTTGTGGCCTTGGTTAATTAAGATTTCACTTTATGATAGCCCCAAATTTCATTGTTTCTTAATGTTTTCTTCAATTAACATTTTTTTCTTACTTTTTTCCCTCACCTCTGTTCACATAGTCTTAATCCTAAATCATGGCTTGTCTGTTGGATTCGAGGAGAAGATGGGGCATACTAAGCATTGTGTTGCAGTGTACAGATACTGTATTTTCTGAGGTCTGTCCCATTATCACCTTTGCTGACTTGACTGCCAATCTCCAGATACTGGCCCTCATTCAATTGCGATTTGGCCAATTGAATAGGGCTCTAAATAAGCACATAACATATTTTTTTTAAAGAAGTTTTTAGTTAGTAAACATCTATCCAAAAGCAAGGTTTTCACTAACTAAAAGCTTCTTTAAAAAAATATGCTTATTTAGAGCCCTATTCAATTTGCCAAATCACAATTGAATGAGGCCCACTGTATATTCTTGGATAGCCACCTCCACAATCACATAAAGCCCTCTCTTATAAATCAAAAGGGATTTAGGCAGACAGTCCTATGTTTCCACTGTCACCTTTTTTATTTTCCTTGGATGTCATTCCAGCAGGTACCCACAGGGAGCTCAGTAGGAGATTAGTGAGACAGGTATATATTAAACCTATCTATCTGAATGAAACCTCGGAAACCATTGTTGTAGTCTATAACATATGCCGAAGTCTGGACAAGCTGTTATTACAGTTCTTCCTATTCTGAAATAAATCTGATAGCACTTTATTATGAAATGTTCCTGACCGCATTACCAATTAGGCCAACTAGGCAACCGCCCAGGGGTGCTTCCCTGCACGACTTCTTTAAAAAAATAGTTCCTGGCTTAAAAAAAATGAAATGTTGCAGTTCATAGACTGGCTACTAGGCGGTAACCACCTAGAAAAAGACAGTTACAACAGGAACTTACACGTACAGAAAAGGCAAAAATGAGTCTGTGCATACTTGGCGTACTCACTCGCAGGGGCTCCTCCACTTCACTGCCTAGGGGCTCCAAAAAGGTAGATACCGCCCTGCAAATGTTATTTGCATATTTTCAAAACAGTGTAGATAGTCTTGAAGTTAAAAATGGCCATACAGATTATTCCATTAAAGTTTTTGTTTTACAACAAAATAATTACAGTTCTTGAATAAAAAACTAATATTTAGTAGAAAATGCCCAAATTGTAACAAGGAAGCACATGCTTGTCATACAAGTGCATCAGTACAAATCATAGCAGTACAAACAGCGCCCCTTGTATTCCTTTAGTAACAGTTGAAAATTGTTAATTCTTCTTATTTTTGAATATACAACTACCTACCAAATGTTTGTAAGATTGTACTCAAATCTCTTCCCTATAGAAATGAATCTGCTCTTGAATATTACAAAATTATTATACAATCTAACATTATCCCATGAGTCAATAAGATGGGTGTATCCATTTTTCAAACTAATCATACACTTTATTTTTGTATAAAATAGTAGAATGTAGAACATTCAAGATTTATATGGTGATACATTCTGACATTCAAATGCCTTCTATAACATAACAGAGTTTATTTCAAATAATAGCATGTTCATTTATTACCTATCCGAGCATGAATCTTACATATTGTTGTGCTTATTATAATGTTCTGCAGATGTCAGTCCTATGACTTTCTTGTTTCAGATACATATTATCAGTAAAGACACAGGATTCGGGGAATCAGAGCTGGACAGCCCCATCACTCTCCATTAGTCCTTCAAAGCTCTCTTGTTTCTGTCGTTCAGTCGTGTCCAACTCTCTGTGACCTCATGGACCGCAACACACCATGCTGATCCACTTGGCAAAGAGTGGGTTGCCAGAGTGTGGGTTACCACAGCATACCGCTCCTGGTATTCTTAGGTGGTCTCTCATCCAAGTACTGACCAGGCCCAACCCTGCTTGGCTTCAGGGTGGTGTGACCTCTTGGTTCCCTGACTGGAATCAAATCCAGGTGGCAGTGGTGAAAGCACAGAATCCTAACCACTGGACCACCAGGCCTTACAAAACATGTGGGTTTAGTAAAGGACACAGCCTAAAGCCTATGCTTTGACCATCACATATTATAATTGTCTAACTACGAGACGTCGTCACGCTGCGTTGCGCAGTGCGTACGACTTTGCGATGAGCGCCGCCGGCGCTCATCGCCCGGCGAGCCTCGCACAGCGAGGCGAGCCGTTAAACCGCTCTATTGCGTAGTGCGTACGACTTAGCGATGAGCGCCGGCGGCGCTCATCGCCCCGGTGAGCCTCGCGTAGCGAGGTGAGCCGTTACTTCGTAGCACTTTGGCAATGAGCGCCGCAGGCGCTCATTGCAGGCGAGCCTCGCGTAGCGAGGCGAGCCATTACTTCGTAGCACTTACAAAAAAAATACGAGCTGAAAAAATTACGACGTAAGCGGCAGAACCAAAACAATCCAAAAAACACTAAATACACACAAAAAAATAAAATAAAGGTTACTTACAGCTTGGGGAAGCAGGCAGGACCTCTGGAAGTGAGGTGGAACTCCAATTTACAGCGATTTTGCAGAGTTACAAAGATCGAAAATCGGCTAAGTGAGAAAAAAATGGCCGCCGAAAAAAATGAAAACGAGGCTATACTACTACGAACTGCGTAAAACACAGCCATAGACGTATGTGTTAGAAAAACTACGAGATAAAGGATGCGGATTAACCGCTCAATGAGTAAAAAGACAGTAGCGACTTCATTTTACGAAACGCAATTACAGATTTACGCATTAACACAGATTTAACGACTTTGTCTCGCGCAACATCGGATTTACAGCCTAAACCAACGCATTTGATGAAATATGTTGCAAATTACAAAAATAATAATTTTATTTAAAAAAAATGTATTTCTTTTAAGAAAAAAAAAAGGGACAAATGTAGCGTCATGTTGTGTGGCAAACAAATGTAATGTTAAACCGTAGTACCTAAACGGGCTTAGCGATGAGCGCCGCAGGCGATCATCGCGGCTGTTAAACCGTAGTACTTTGGCAATGAGCGAAAGGGACAAATGTAGTGTCATGTTGTGTGGCAAACAAATTTAATGTTAAACCGTAGTACTTTAGCGGGCTTAGTGATGAGCGCCGCAGGCGATCATCGCCCGGCGAGCCTCGCGCAGCGAGGCGAGCCGTTAAACCGTAGTACTTTGGCAATGAGCGACGCAGAAAAAATGACGGACGAACAAAACGAAAACCAGGCTACAGCACTATAACCACGGAAAACACGTACCGATAATCCGCTAAGACGCATACAACACATTATCCGCCATTTTAGGATAATGCGGAAGTACACAGCTACGTTAACGGTTTCAGATCGCGCAAGCACACTATTACACTGCACACGTTCATCACGCTTACACAGCACCTCCACACCACTAATGCTGCAGCAACATCAACACAGATTGCCAGCTCTTCAACACAATGCATAAAAATATGTAAATTAATTTATTAATTTGAATTCTATATTTCAGTAGTACACAGAAAACAACATTAGCTACCTTACAATTCCATATGTATATTAATAACTAAACAACTTTTAAAACATACACATCTGATTGCCGTCATTTTTTGACGGGCAATACGCTAGTAATATTATATACTTCAAGACTGCAAATTTTTCGGAGTGGGGATCTCAGCCCTGTTGCACCAAATTATTAGTTGCCTTATTGTATTGTATTTGTATTTCTGTCAATATTATAATTTATTTTACCTTTTGTTATTTGCATATTGGGCCCACTCTGTAGTACCTTGTAAATAATACTATGTAACTAGTGCTAGTGTAATAATAATAATAATACTTTATGCTTGGCAGCACGCAAAGTCTATCAGTGTCAAATCGAATACGGCTCATGCCGAGCTGTAAATCATAGTTACTAAATACTATGCTGTGCTGAGTGGTCTGTATTAGATGTATTGCTTGTTACTGATATTATTTGCTTCTATGTTTAGTCTGGATTGTCTGTAGCTTACGACACAAAAAAAAAAAAAAAAACAGATCCCACCGTTCACAACACCATGGATCAGTCATCTTTTCATTGCGTGCTCGGTGGTATACTTTTCTATTTCTTCAGCATGGCTTTGGGGGGTTTCTCCGTTATCTATAATCTTGGGAGAGGCTATGGGATGTTTGAGTTCTGATTGGTCATGATGCTTTTTAAGTGCCATATTGTATTTGTTTTGTGTCATTAGAGAAACATTTTGCTTAATTTGACTATATTGATTGAGGAGAGATGCATCTTACTAGTGAGGAGCCTATTAATCGTATCTATGTGATCATGCAAATGTCCATATTCGGCTGTATAAAATAAGATTTGTAGATGTCTGGCGCTCACCTTAGGGGATACGCCCCACAGACTTTTAGATCTTTGTACACTGCAACACTAGAATTAATATCACCTAACTAGGTGGGAGTGCTGTCAGCAATAATGAAACACAAAAGGAGTTCAGAGAGTTATTCCACAGTACATATCAAGCCACGGAAAGCAAGCTCACTTCTGCCAGAGTCAGGCAAAAATAATAATTACTGTGCAGGGTTGATAATCTGCAATGTGTTTTGCTTCATCAGGAAGGGCATTACTCTCCTTGCATACAAGATTGTACATACTGCGTTCCATTTGAATACTTCTGTCTGATAATTTCATTCCATTTTTAGTTTTGTATTGATAAAACTATAAATAAATATACATTTATATATCATCTTTTACAATTTGATGTTTTTTTTTATTTCATTTTTTTACTCTTTTCCTTTTTCTTCCTATTGACTCACATTCTTTCTAACTTCCTCCTTTTTAAACGTCCTCTATACGTCTTCAGCCCTTTTGTCTTCATGTTCTGGTGATTTTCTTGCTCTCTTTAAAATGGATTTGTAGCTCTCATTTTTCTTTTCTATGTAACATTATACGGATGTTGTCCCTTTGCAGTGGCAGCATAAGGAAATGTGCTTTGGGCTCCATTCAATTTGAGAATCGCAACTCGATCACAGACAGGCACATTTCTGCGGGTGTGTTGCGGGCTCTCGTTTGTCTCTGATTGCGATGCTATTCAATTGTTCAAGGCCGCAAGTTACGGGCCCCAAGCCAAAACCGCAAACCATGCACTGGTTTGTTGCAGTTCAGGGCGGGAACATGATCAATTAAGCAAGCCTGTAACCGCCCATTTTGAATCAGCCAATAGAAAATGAGGCAGTAAAACATGGAGGTTAGGTTTGGGGGTTCGATATGTGATCGACTCGCAAAACATGCAAAATAATGAAAATGAACGCCAATACTGTACTAGTCCATATGGGTGGCCTGATATGTATTAACTCATTGATACCCGAGATCGATTTAACCCCAAAATGACACATACAAATATTTTTTATTTCTTCCGATCTGCGAGCTTGAGACTGTTGTGCAATTAATTCTAATGCCTTTCATCACTTTCTCCGTTATTTACAATGCAGTAGTGATTTTTTATTAGCATTTACAGTACTACGAATTGCGTGTCCTCTCTAGCACTCGTTGGATTTTCTTCTTCATTTGCCATTTATGGATGTAAAAACATTTGCGGGCTTAGGAAAACAGAGCAATCAAATTGCAATTTGCGATTTTAGCCTTGGGGAAGTGACAGATCAAAGGTTTCTGGAGGCTGTAAGATGCGAGTTTAACCATCACCATTTTTTCAAACTCGTAACTCGGAGGCAGTTCTGAGCCTGCAAAAAGACGCCAATTGAATAGCAAAATAGCTTGAGACCTCACTTACGGGCTACCCGATCTCAAAATTGCTCAATTGAATGGGGCTCAATGTCTTTATTCCTTCTGCTTTCCCTTTCATTTGAAGATAATCAAAGAACCACTGTAGTTCTAAAAAAGACACTTGTTTGTCAGAAATGTACCAAACCTACAATATTAGCAGCTATGTGAACCATGGACAAAAACACATTTTTGGGGAATATCTTAAGTTTTGAAGTTTTTTCTTACATCAATTCCTAAGAACTGGATCTTGAGGGTGCATGTTGTGCGGAAGAAGTGGGGATGAAGCAACATAGAGCCTTTGTTAAGATAAATAGATAGCATTGAAACACTTCCCGGACCTAGCGCGTTTCATCAGCGCCACTCATGTGTGCGCAATGTGATCACACGCCGATCCGCGTTATGCATGCGCGTGTTTCTTCAGCGCCATCAAGTGGCTGAAAAGTAAGTACTTGCAAAAAGAGTTTTTTATATCTGGGTTGTCAGCTAATCTATCTATCTATCTATGGGGAAGGAGATCTGAATGGGGGACCTGGGCGGTGGGAGGGGAAAGGAGAGCTGAATGGGGGACCTGGGGGGTGAAGGAGAGCTGAGTGGGGGGCCTGGGGGGTGGGGGGAGGAAAGGAGATCTGAATGGGCTAGATACGCTAGGTCAAAAAAACTCTTTTAAAATCCTTATGCAAGTACTTACTTTTCAGCCACTAGATGGCGGTGAAGAGATGAGCGCGTGCATAACGCGGTCGGGTGCACAATCGCAGTGCGCGCACACGAGTGGCGCTGATAAAATGCGCTAGGTCCCCCTTCCCCCTTACTGGCCAAGAAGCAGGAAGATGCAACCACCATTCTCCAGAAATGGATATGATCACCCCTCACACAGAACTTCCTATTTTGTATGATTGATTCATGTAGGGTCCAGCAGAGGCATCAACATATCATTTGTTTTTTTAATTAAAAACTAACTTTATGACTATTTTCCTCCCTACTTATGTTCTTAGTAAGACTTAATGGGTTTCAAACATATATATAGATATTTTCATTGTACAGTGGTTCTTTAAGGGACCCTATTAACCTGACCACATATCCTTCTTCGCTCCAGAACACCTGTAACGTTGGTAAAACAGAAACATAGTTACTGGTAATATAAACCAGAGCCTGTCCTTGGGAAATGTTAATGTCCCTTTAAAAGACAATTTAAAGCACAGTGCCCTTAAAGTTGTGTAAGAGGCATATGTATTGCAGTTTATTGCATTGCGGCTCCCTCTGTCATTGAATGAGGTTAATAAAAACAGTCTTTTCAATTCCAGACTTTTGGTTCACACTTTTCCTGTAGCATAAACCTATTTAGTGTCAAAAATGGATATGCTAAATGATCATACCTCTCTCCAAAGTGTTTTTATGTTCACTTTCACACCTCATTGACTGCATTAGCTCGGACGCATTCATACATTGTCTAATCATGTGTTAGCTCTCATCCAGGGCTGCGAGACTTTAAGTCTGTTAGAATAGGCCGCCCCCGGATCACTGCAGTTGTTTTAAGGACAAGGAGCATCACAAAAGCATGTGCCAGGAGCATAGAGTCACCGAGGGTTGTGTTATGTACAGCCACCCATGTCATGTATTGGAAGGGGAGTTAAACCACTTAAAGTATTAGATTCCATATAGCAATGAATTATTTTGGAGGTGTTAAAATCAGTGTGTAATTGCCTATTATCCACAGATTCAGGAATATTATCTTAAAAAGACATTTAGGAAAGAATACACTCATTTTATCTTCCTCAATGTAATTGTCATATAAAATTTACACTTTACTTCTAAAAAGTCCACTGAGCGACAGTTTTTGCCTCCTGAGACTGCTGCTTCTGTTTTCGTTCTTTCATGTAAGATACCATGTTTCACAGCTGTGACCTAAGGCCACACCCAGAGGGGAAGGGCTTCACACTACCCGTGTCATGCACCTGCATGCAGACAAACATCATGTCACTATATGTTTGTTAGCAGCATGACGCTTGTATTGTAAAGCCCCTTGTCTGTGAGTGTGGCCTTAGGGCTGTGAAACATGGAATCCTACATGAGAGAGAACAGGAAGAAAGGAGAAGTTCTAGTATCTGAGAATCTGTAACTCGAGAGGCTTCTTAGAAGTCAGAGAAGTGTGAATTTTCTATGACAATTGCATTATATGTGGCTAAAAATTCCCATAAAAAAATAGAGGAACTGAGACATAAAAGAAAACACTTTTAAAATATTATTAACTTGACTTTATAGTGATAAGGCTAAGGGAATAGTTATTGCAGAAATTAAAAGGACACATATAAATACATTTAATTACAGCTTAGGTGAAGTGTCATATACAGTAAATAAGCTTATAAACAGAGGGACATTTTCTTCTTCAGATCTGGAGCAATACTTAACTTTTTAGTGGAATATACAAATTAGCTCCTTAGCAATAAGACTTTTTTAAACAAAGTTGAAGAATTGCAGAATGATGTGTGATATGATGTGATGTTATTCTGTGTCTTTTCAGCTTTGTTAAAAGAAAGTCTAATTGATAAGGATCAAATTTGTATATGCCACCAAATAATTCAGTATTGCTCTAGACCTGAAGAAGAATATGTTACTCTTTTTAAAAGCATGTCTCTTTATATGGATTCTTATTACAATAAAAAATGTATTACATCATACTACAATACATTGGGCTTTTTTTACATATGGATTACTGGACTAACATGGCTACTTCAAACTGCATAACTGAGCTTAACAGTTGGGTAATAGTGTTATTGTCATAGTGTTATAGTGAAAATGTTTGCAGAAATTGCGTTTTCACTTGGTATACAAGGTGAACTATAGCAAGAACAAATCAGTGGTTGAAACACCACTGATATACAGGGGGGGGGGGGGGGATATTTGATCCCCTGCTGATTTTTAACGTTATTACACTGACAAAGCAATGATCAGTCTATCATTTTAATGGTAGGTGTATTTTAACATTGAGAGACAGAATAACAAATAAAAAAACAAGAAAAACGCATATCAAAAAAGTTATAAATTGATTTGCAGGTCAATGAGGGAAATAAGTATTTGACCCCTTCGTCTTAGTACTTGGTGGCAAAACCCTTGTTGTCAATCACAGAGGTCAGACGTTTCTTGTAGTTGGCCACCAGGTTTGCACACATCTCAGGAGGGATATTGTCCCACTCCTCTTTGTAGATCCTCTCCAAGTCATTAAGGTTTCAAGGCTGATGTCTGGCAACTTGAACCTTCAGCTCCCTCCACAGATTTTCTATGGGATTAAGGTCTGGAGACTGGCTAGGCCACTCCAGGACCTTAATGTGTTTCTTCTTGAGCAACTCCCTTTTTGCCTTGGTCATTGTCATGTTGAAATACCCATCCACAACCCATTTTCAATGCTTTGGCTGAGGGAAGGAGACTCTTACCCAAGATTTGGACGGTACATGGCCCCGTCCATCGTCCCTTTGATGCAGTGGGGAGGGTGTTCTTGGGCTTATAGGCAGCATTCCTCCTCTTCCTCCAAACACGGCAAGTTGAGTTGATGCCAAAGAGCTCCATTTTGGTCTTATCTGACCACAACACTTTCACCCAGTTCTGAATCATTCAGATGGGCTGAATGTATGCAAATATCAGCCTCCAAAATGGTTGGATTTAAACATAGTGATTGAGCCTAAATCCATGTGAGTGGTTCTCGCTATTGAATGTGAAACTATTTGTTGAAAGGTAAAACTGAATGTTTTTCATTCAATGTTATTTTATTAATAGAAATTGTTCAAACCAATAAATAAGGTTACCAAAGTCACACTGCGTTTCCAAGGATGATGAATTTAATGTCCATGCTCTTTATTTTTTCAGCCCTAAAAGGACACTATTTAACTAATAGCTTATTTAAAAAAAAGACACTTATGACCCATATTTCAATTGAGTTCATTTAAACAACTGATAATGAACTAAATGTCTTCTAAAGTTAAAAAATACAGCCTTTATTTTTCTTTTATATGCTGTTCTATGCAGTCCTAAGCTCTTTCATGAGATCTATCGCTACTGTAGTCATTTATTTAAAATGTACTCCTTTGAAAGAACTACGCTCAATAATCCCTTCTTTTTTTTTACCAATTATATCTAATTATGCTGTACCGAAGCTACCATTTTGGTTTCTTCTGCTCTTCTCCTACAAGTGGGAAGAGACTATGAATGTCGATGAAGCATCCATCTGCTACCATGGAAAAGGCAACTAAACATTACAATGCATTCCATAAGACTAATGGGAATTTCATAGTTTACAGGGATACACTTAGCTGATAAAGAATGAAGTAGCTCATAAAAGGAAAGGGAAACCCACCGTAAATAATAACTTAATATTACATTTAAATATTTAAAGGTTCTATTTATTATTTGTACTTTCTAGAAACATTTTACCTATTGTAAAGTATAGCTCAAAAGACCATGTAGTAAAAAAGGGAGTACATATAAACCCCACATAGCTCATTCTTAATTAGCTTTAACTTTTTCTGTTGATCACGGCTTGGTCAAGAGCTGAGCTGATAACCAGAGATGACCTGCAAAGCAGCCAAAGGCAGGTATTGTCCTTCTAAGATAAAGCATGGTTCCTCCAAGGCTCATCTGGCCACATACATCACCCAAAAACAGAGCTTAGTAAAACGGTTCTGGGCCTCACATACCTGATTCCAGAGAGGGAGTTGGTGCCATTGCAACTGAACTGTGAATAATAAAGATATATATATAGCGAAGCTCTGACTTTAAGATGTTAAAAGCATTTCCTTTATTTCTTCAAAAATAGAGGTTATTGCTTTCTCTTGCTTTTCTTTCACTATACAAAGCCCTGGTGGGTGCATCTGAAATTTGGATTGTTTATCTCTACTCATAAGAACCCATCAGGTGAACGTCCATTATACCCAACTTTACAGCAATGACTTTGAAGCAACCTTCCACTATCCTTCTCTTCCAAGAGTGACAGGTTGTGGGAGATACAAACTTATATTATCCCCAACTTTACAGCAATGCCTTTGAAGCAACTGTTCATGTAGATATGTATGAAATAGTGACTGGTTCAGGAAATGTGGATGAATTACCTGTTGTTCAATCCCATTCCAACTAATCTTAACATCTATACATTGTAGCCACCATGGTATACTAAGCTATTCTCATGAACCTCCATAGTTCCTAAACCTAACTGCATTAAAAAACAAAAAAGCATACATTACTTATCATTTTGACTACCTCTAGTGATGATCCACAATGGCCTGGTCCTCATTTTTCAGCCCTGGATATATACACCTGCGATCCATAATGACCCCCATTGTTATGGCATACTATACTATAACCATGGGTGTCCTTAGGAACACCCATGGTACCTAATATTAACTCCTATAGCATGGGTATCTATGAAGACCCCATGGTATACTAAAGCTATTCCTTTGGACCCACATAGTCCTTAAAACTAAATACATTACGAACACCATGGCATACTAAACTATAACAATTGAGGGCCCCACAGATCTTCATGGCACAAAAAGCTATCTTCCTACCATGGGGTCCTTATGGACAGCAATGGCAAGTGATATTAACCCCCTATACCATGGGGGTCTATAGGACCCCATGGTATACTAAGCTAATCATATAGACCCCCATTGTCCCCAAAATTAAATACATAAAAAAAGTTATGTGAAATAAAACAAAATTAGTAAAATAAAAAAAAGTTACATTTTAAATAAAAAAGGCATATTTGAATATACAACCACACCATTTTTTGTTTAAAAGGTTAACCAATAGGAATTCAAGGACTTTTTATTTTAAATGTATTTATTTTTGTTAAATTATTTTTATTTTTTTATTTTAGTGTAATACTGTGTTTTTTGTTGTTGTTTTTTTTATGTATTTAGCATTAGGGACTATGGGGGTCCTTATGGACCCCTGTTGTGGTAGGAAAGGTGCCAAGGTATAGGAATTTACTTTAGGTGCCATGAGGACCCCCATGCCAATAGTTTAGTATACCATGGGGTCCATATGGAATGCGGCCACTGCTTCTTTATCTGATTTTGCTAAGTTCCTACCATTTTTGTCTTCTATTACCCCCACTTTGGCATTAAAGGTTCTATTGAGATCCAAAGTTTCTTGAAGAGACCTCTTAACTTTCCCTGTTCTGTTTTCTTCTATCTCTTTACATTGATGCTCATTATACAATGTCTCCTTGTCTCTTTTTGCTATCCTACAGTGCCACAAACTTCTGTTCCAGGTTCTTCAGGCATTCTATCTATCATGTCTAGTCCCTTACATTTCCTTTTTACCTTTAGTGCATATTCACTGGGGATATTATTTATTTTGTATCTGCTTGGTTTTTCCCTATTATTCTTCTATTTAATTCTGACTTTTGCAATAAGAAGCTCATGATGTAGCTGTAGTCGGTCCCAGGTCTTATTTTTGCCGAGTGTATAGAGCTCTTCCACTGTTGACTACAAATGATCAGCCTCATTACGAATGTACATGTTATGGGTATTAAATTAGCCCTGTAAATATTCTCGTAGAACTGGACCACATCAGCCTCCTCAGCATCCATAGACAGAGCACAGACTGCAATGTTAAATGGCTTGCCTTGAATTCAAATTAAAATCATTCTGTACTATCAAGCTCTGCTTTGGCCACCCTTAGGTTGAGTATGAGGCTACTTCACTTATTCTGCAGGATTCCTGACCACAGTAGAAGATCTGATGGTTGTCTAATATGAAATGTCCCATTAAAGATCACGTGAGGTCACTAATTCCCAGGATATCAATGTTTAATTTTGTCAGCTCATCTTTGACCACATTCAGTTTGCCTTGGTTCATGGTTCTAATGTTCCAGGTTCCTATGCTAAATTGGTCTTTGCAGTAGCCATCTTCCCTTTCTCCTCCAGTCACATCTGCTGTAGGGTGTCCTCTCGACCACTTCGTTAGATCTGGTGCTACTCATACTCGCCCTCTGCTCTTCCCGAGTAATGTGGTAGGCACCTTCTGACCTAAAGGGCTCATCTTCTGGTGCCATATCATTATGTCTCTCCTTGGGCTTGTCCATAAGGTTATTTTGGCAAACATACTGGAGTGGGTTGCCAGTTACTTCTCCAGTGGACCTCAATTTGTCTGACCTCTCTGCTTCGACCTGTCATCTTAGGTGATATACATGACATAGTTCAGGTACACAATCATCTTCACCACAACAAGGCATTGATTCAGAAGTTATATAAATTAAATAAATAAACCAAAAAATGCTGCTTTGACCTGCCATCTTGGGTGACCCTACTTGGTATAGCTCAGATACAAAAGCCCCTTCATTACTACAAGGCAGTCATCCAGAAGGTATATAAAATAATTAAATAAATAAATCCAAAATTTAGCTCAAGGCTTCATTAGCTGCTAATGTTGGTAGTTTGTTATATATGTCACAAACATGTGAAGTGACCATTTAAGTAACCTAGTAGTTCATTGTTTTGTGTTACAATAATAATAATACAGTAATAATAACTTTGTATATGCTTCCATCCTTCCTTACCAGTTTGGATGATGCTGCATTTTTAATCAATCACCAGTAGATGGCAATACAGCTCAAATTAGTGATAGCCACAGTGTTTCTTTCTACAGGTCAATGTAAGTAATTTTCTTTCAACAATAGCAGGGGAAGGAGGGGCGCCTATTGATTGGATGAGGGGGTGCGTGTTCCTTGTGCTCTTTGATTGGCTGGGAGGTGTGAGGGGTGTGTAGAACTCCGACAGGATGGGAATGGGAGGGGGGGAAGAGCTGGTGGATTTGGAAGAGGGGAGTTTTGCGAAAGGGGGGTGATAATTCACCCCCCCTCCCATCACAGTCTCAGTGGCTGTGCTCCTCCAGTGAACACTTTACTACTGCTTGCAATGTGAAACTGGGATAGCCTTCTAACAATCCCCCACTCCCCACACACCATGCACACATACATGCACACACACATACACACACACTGGGAGCACACACTGCCCTGTGCACCCTAGCACACATGCTGTCATGTATGTACACACATACATTCATACAGTGCTGGGACATGCATCTCCATCCTGGGACCTGAATGATGCTCCAAAGCAAGAGGACTGGAGAAATCCATGCCAAATAAGGATCTAATATTTCATTTTGGGGGGCTGAGGAATTTGGGCTTCAGATTTTGTTCTTATATTGTTTTTTGGGCTTATTGGTGAAAAAAGTAACATTTTTTACATCTTACAATGGAATTACATTTGCTGCTGCTCTTCTCTCTGGTCTGGCAAGTTGGAGCTGTGGAAGGTAAGCTGGATAAGTCTTTTGAACCCCAATTGCAGGGTTTTGGGGGGTCTGTTATGTTTTATGGGCTGGAAATTGGATCTATTTTCTTACCCCAGGCCTTTCTCACCTAATTTATGTGTGTACTGCTCCCTTAAAGAAATAACCCCTTAGTAGTCTGCATCTCTCCAGTAAGCAAAACCATCTTACTAGTCACTATATCTGCCAAAATAGATTGTAAGCTCTTTGTGGCAAGACCTATGTTGCATATAAGTCATGGCACCGTGCCATGTAATCAATAAATAATTATTTTTTTAATGTTTGGCAGTAGTGAACCGGTTAATGAGGTGCCACCTTACCAGGCACCTGTTATACACAATCAACAAGGTAAATAAGTTGAGAGGGTTTTGACCAGCTAGATGATGATGCCAGGCACCCAGGTGTGCTTCTTGCTATGCATCTAAAGCATGACATTTATTGCAAATACCACGGATTAAAGAATATTATTTTTGCTGCATTTTTTTTTTATCCAGACTGAATTATGTCAGAGAGGAATGTTACAAAAAACAGGATTTCAGTGGAACATAAATGTTCATACCAGCTCTGTATATCGTGGGGAATAGCAGGGTAGGAAGAGTAGAGCTGTGTCTCCCATCTTACCAGGATGAAGTTCTAGGGACATTTCTTTCCCGAGCAAGAATCAAACCCCCTATAAACGAGTCAGGACATTGCGTTCCCAAGGGAGAATCATACCCCCCACATAACCAAGCCAGGACACTGCTTTCCCCTGCGAGAATAATACCCCCAGATAACCAAGCAAGGACACTGCTTTCCCAAGGGAGAATCATACCCCCCCAGATAACCAAGCCAGGACACTACTTTCCCGAGGGAGAATCATACCCCCCAGATAACCGAGCCAGGACACTGCTTTCCCGTGCTAGAATCACACCCCTAGATAACCGAGCCAGGACACTGCTTTCCCAACCGAGAATCATACCCCCAGATAACCGAGCCAGGACACTGCTTTCCCAACCGAGAATCATACCCCCCAGACAACCAAGCCAGGACACTGCTTTCCCGTGCGAGAATCACACCCCTAGATAACCGAGCCAGGACACTGCTTTCCCGTGCGAGAATCATACCCCCCAGACAACCAAGCCAGGACACTGCTTTCCCAACCGAGAATCATACCCCCAGATAACCAAGCCAGGACACTGCTTTCCCGTGCGAGAATCATACCCCCCAGACAACCAAGCCAGGACACTGCTTTCCCAACCGAGAATCATACCCCCAGATAACCAAGCCAGGACACTGCTTTCCCGTGCGAGAATCATACCCCCCAGACAACCAAGCCAGGACACTGCTTTCCCAACCGAGAATCATACCCCCAGATAACCAAGCCAGGACACTGCTTTCCCGTGCGAGAATCACACCCCTAGATAACCGAGCCAGGACACTGCTTTCCCAACCGAGAATCACACCCCTAGATAACCGAGCCAGGACATTGCTTTCCCAACCGAGAATCATACCCCCCAGATAACAGAGTCAGGACACTGCTTTCCCAACCTAGAATCATACCCCCCAGATAACCGAGCCAGGACATTGCTTTCCCAACCGAGAATCATACCCCCCAGATAACCAAGCCAGGACACTGATTTCCCGTACGTGAATCATACCCCTAGATAACCGAGCCAGGACACTGCTTTCCCAACCGAGAATCACACCCCTAGATAACCGAGCCAGGACATTGCTTTCCCAACCGAGAATCATACCCCCCAGATAACCGAGTCAGGACATTGCTTTCCCAACCGAGAATCATACCCCCAGATAACCGAGCCAGGACATTGCTTTCCCAACCGAGAATCATACCCCCCAGATAACCGAGTCAGGACACTTCTTTGCCGTGCTAGAATTATACCCCTAGATAACAGAGTCAGGACATTGCTTTCCCAACCGAGAATCATACCCCCCAGATAACCGAGCCAGGACATTGCTTTCCCGTGCGAGAATCATATCCCTAGATAACCGAGCCAGGACATTGCTTTCCCAACCGAGAATCATACCCCCCAGATAACCGAGTCAGGGCACTGCTTTCCCGTGCTAGAATTATACCCCTAGATAACAGAGTCAGGACATTGCTTTCCCTAGCGAGAATCATACCCCCAGATAACTGAGCCAGGACATTGCTTTCCCCAAATAGGATAATAGAATGAATGCAAAAGAAAAGACACATTATGTGTGTCTGTATCTCTGTGGCTGCTTGTGTCAGTGTTATGGTCTATGGGACATGTATTGGGTATATTCAGTTCTTATCCAGTGTCCTAATGCCAGCTGTGCCACTTGGCATGGCATTGGCACCTCTCTGGGTATCAGCCTGTGCTGCTCCCCAGTCCTTGCCCTCTCCCTGTTGTTAGTAGGACAGAGCTGCATTGCAGTGGTGGTCTTGTTTAAAAGCACAGGGTGATGGGAGAGGGGACATGACTGGAAGGTGGAGAGAGCAGGGAGGGAGCTGTGAGGAGGATGAGGTGACAGATAGTTTCTTGGTGCCTGTGTCTCGCCTGCTGAGCGTGACCAGAGACTCCTAGAGACTTGTACCTGCTCTGCCAGCCTGAGACCTCCTGCTCGATCTGCAGCTGTCTCATGGGGCCACCTGGGGCCCCAGTGCACTTCTGGTTATCTGGGGCTCATTACATCGCTTGCTTTTCTTTCTTCCTACAAGACAAATTTCTCATTTTTTTTTATTATTTTTTTATTCTCTTGCTCTGTCTCTCTTTCTCTATATTCTTATATAGCATAAATATATTTCTTCTCACCTAGTTATATCTTCTATATATACACAAATCCCCATCCTGCCTCTCCTTGTTCTCTCTCCTCTCTCTTATGCTCTCCATCTTCCTCTCTCCTTATATAAACATATAATTATTTTATCTCTACATGTTGTCTGTATTTACATATGTCCCTATCCTGCCCTCCTTTGTTTCCCATCTCTTTCTCTTATGTGCTCGGTCTTCCTCTCTATATGTATTCATAGTCTATCCTTCCTTATTATCCTCTCTCTCATTCTCTCTCCATCCTTAGTCTCTGCAGCCTTTCCTTATCCTTTCTATTTATTTGTGTATTCTCTCCCCTTCTTTACTTCTTTTTCTCTCAGTCTCTCTTTCTTTTTCCCTGTTTCTCCTCTTTCTTTGTTACTATTACTCTTTCCTATAACAATCTATTTTCTGTTTTCTCTCCTCATTCTTCCTTTGACTCTTCCATACCTCTCCCCACTCCATGTTTCACTCTTTTTACCCCTCTCTCACTCCTCTTACATTATTTCCCTATTTACATCCCAAATACTATATATTTCTCCATTTTTGCATCCCCCCTCTCTTATTTCTATCACTCCCTCCTCGGCTTTCTTCCCTCCCTCCTTACATCTGCCTTTTTTCCTCAAGGTTTCATACCACTTTTATCCTTCGCTCTTTCCATATTTATACGACCTCTGCCCTGTTTCTCTGATTTTCAGGCAGCATTTCCCTGTTTTCTCATCCTCTCCTTATCTGACCTCCCTCTATCCCCCTTCTTCCCTTCTGTCTTACTTTTGATGTCTGTGGCTGAGGCACAATTCTAGTCTGAACAACTACTGTTTCAGATCTGTGTCCTTTGTGTATGTGGAGGCTGTTTACTCACACAGCAGTTGTAAGGACCACAGCTTTTGCTTAGAACTCATATATAGAGAAGGTATAACATTATAAGACAATGCAAAGCACAGCAGTATAAGCAGGCATATGGCCTCAAGCAATGAATTCCTGGACACTATTAAAATTCAACAGACACACAGAGCATAGACTGAGGTTAGGTGTAAGTTTTTACGAATTGTATGTTCCTGTTCATAATTTTCTGATTAAGTTCATTAATTTGTTGTAAAATTATAATTTTCCTTCTATTAGTGGTAATTGTCATTGGAATTTTTTTTTTTTTAGTAAAATGTTTCTCACTAGTGAAATACAAACGCTATAAGTCCTATGTTATTTTATGGACACTATTGGGAAATAGCCATTTAGTGAACATGCTCCATAGAAACACATAAGTATTGGTGGGATTCAATCTAATCAGAAAGCTATAACGCATATGGTCTACTTTCTTGGAATATGTTGATATGTGTATATATGTGAGCGTGACCTATAAACGCTAGATTCTTGTAGGCATCTACAACAGGTAGCTAGAGAGCTATTGGTCGCTGGCCAGTGACTGCCCAGTAGATCTCCCCTCAGTGGTAGAATGATAGACCCCACCACCCACAATATAGAAAGACACCTTCTAATAATGTGATAACAGAATTTGTACTTGAGCTTCTGTAACGCAGGATAGACTAAGAGTCTACAATGAGTTTTAGGTTTTGGCATCTGTTATTTCTTGAAATATATAGATTGCGACATGTTTCATCCATCAGAAGAGGCTCTTGAATTGGAAATTGTTGGAAACTCATGTTGTAGTTTCTAGGGACGAATAAAGGGAATCCTGTTAAAACCTTAGGACATAACGTTTCCCATATAAAAGTGTTTTTCTTGTAGTGGAGGGTTTTTTCAATTAAATTCTATAATTAACGCAGCACAACCTTACATCAATGTATCTAGCCTTGTTGCTTCAATATACCATGATTTTTCTCTGTTTGATAAGGTTTATGCTAAGAAAACAAGGTGGCTTTACATCTTATCTGCATATTAATACAGTTCATATATTAACAAAATTGAACTTTTGAGATTTACAACCAAAGCCAGTTGGAAACGCAAAGATTAAGACATCTGCATTGATTACAGAGCTACAAGTGCCCTACTTAAGTTATCCCCTTCTTCCATTAGAATTCCATAACATGGCTTGATATTGGAAGGCTGAAGATTTAGGAGTAATATGAGAACATATTACTTTACAGAAAGGGTAGTAGGTAAGTACAACCACCGTTAGTAGTAGGCAAGGGGAACCACCTTCCAATAGAAGTGGTACGCCAAAACTCAGCTAAGGCCATCTTAAGACTTAATTAAGCCAAACTTTTAGGTAGAGAGAGCAGATGGGCATTTTTAGTTCTTATTTGCAGTTAAATCGATATTTCTATAACAGCAAATTATTTATTTTAGACAGAGAATCCATCAAAATCCATGTATTGTAGATGATGAGCCGTCAATGTATCTACAGAATAATTAATTAAATGTCTAAAAATCTTGAAGGAGTGGCCGATCAGAACTGCATTCTGTAAAACAGTGCCTCTCAAGCTTTTTGACATTGGAACAGGCTGGATACCTTTCAGTACTCATTTGGGTTCATTTTGCCTTTGAGATCCATAACATTCCCATAGGGTGATACTGCACGTGACACACTATATTTTCACCATGTTTTGCACTGATCTGTATTGGATACTGCATAAACATTCATTAATAACCTGGCTATTACTAACTTATGCAATGGGTATGTTTAAAGTGGCTCTCCTCATCACTCTTTATTCCTGGGGACCAGCACATAAGGTCTCAGTGACTAGCACTGGTCCAAGGACTGGCTATGGGCACATATATCTCCCCCCAGTATATCAGAGCCCTTCAATACAGTGACTATCTGTATCATGTCTGCTGCCTGTACCCTCATCCAAGGCGGAACAGCTGCACATGCACAGAGCTATCTGTGTGAATCTGGAAGAGAAGCTCACAGAGCGGACGGGCTGTATCTCTCACCAGAATGTGCGGACAGATTGCAGAGCGCGCTCATAGGGAGAGATGGGTTTACACAGTCTCTACATGACAAATCATTGAGAGAGCTTGTTTTTTAACTGTTATGGGAATTGTGAGACCACTGCATTGTGTTGAATTACTATTATTAACCATGTGATTGCTTAAATCCCTGCAAAACACTGGTGTGTCATGTCTTGTAGCTTCACCTGCTTGCAAAAAGGTTTGAAATAGGCCATTGGATGCAATTAGTACAAATACAACTGCTCCGCATCCCATCATTATTAAAGAGCCACTGTAGTGTTCATACAACAGAGTTTAATTTCCTTATGTAATAACTGATTTGCTATAAAATCTGTATTTGTAGTTTAAGGTTTAAGCAAATATGCTGCTCTCTGTCCCTCATCCGGTGTCCATGGGTTGGAGAGGACCTGTCCAGGGGGTTTTCATAATGACAGTCTTTATCTTCTTACATATAAAGTATTCTATGAGGACCGCTTCCTGGCAAGACAACGTTTCCACTGCAGTAAAAAATAGACAGATCGCAAAAAAATGTCATTGACCTGATGCGCTACCACCAATAAGGGGTGGAGGCAAACAGCTCTGCTTGTCCTTGTTCATATATGTTTTAAAATGGTACTCTGAATTTAATTTTTTCAAATTCCGATTCCATCCATAATCAGTGAATATTTAAACATATTGTATGACCACTACTTTAGCCCTTTAAAAAGGAGGTGAGACCTCAAAATCACTGTGCTTACTCTTGGTCTGCATTTCTTCCTCTTTTTTTATTCTGGCAAGCCAGAGATCCTTTTGAGTGGTGGGATGATGGTTTGTGTTATAAATGATGCAGCTTCAGAATGATATAAAGAAGATTAAAAGTTCTCAGTGACAGATCATTAGACAGATTCTAGGAGATATCCCATTGACATATAATAAAAAAGATACCATCTCACTCTGCTAAGACATATCAGCTATCTTAAAGAATCATAAAGTAATGTGTCAGAATATATTATATGTTGATGAAGGTGATGTATTGTAAGGTAAAAATAATATTTCAAAGGGGGGTCCCATGAAGGTCTACAGGGAAACATTACACTATATGCTATGAAATATAAACTGTTTACCGCAAATTATAATTATTATCCTTAAATTATAAAGCACCAACATACAGGTGTAGAGGGCCCTGCTCTTGTAAAAACTTAGGGCCTCATTCAATTGCGATTTGGCCAATTGAATAGGGCTCTATATAAGAGCAGAGCATATTTTGTAACAGATGTTTTTAGTTAGTGAACTTCTATCCAAAAGCAAGGTCTTCAGTAACCAAAAACTTCTGTAAAAAATATATGCTCTGTGCTTATATAGAGCCCTTTTCAACTGGCCAAATTGCAATTGAATGAGGCCCTTATTGTTTAGGAGGATGGGACAATGGCCATATATATAGTAGACATTCCTTCTTTCTGTGAAGCTGTATTGTATCCTATTAGCATTTTACAGATTGATGGGGATGTACACATTGGTACTTACAAAAACATTCTGATTGGACCCCTTATTTAGCCTTTCCCATAGATTTGCGACCCCAGAGCTAATCATTTGCTGTTTAACAAACACACAGCCCCCAAGAATCTTCTAACTTTCTTGCCATTCACATTGTGGCTTCTTTGTATAAAACCTGAGTGCGCTCAGATTCCTTATAAGAAGAAACAGATTATTTGTTACTGATTAATGGATATTGCTGAGCTGTTCAATAAAATCTTGTCATTTTTGGTCCATGCACCAACGATTTGCTTTTTTCATGATTAAATTACTGGTATATTCACTATAAATACAGATTTAATGTTAAAGGTAGATGAAAAGATTTTTTGTTTGTTTGTTGCATCTGTAAGTGTCACAGTTTGTTTTCTTTTTCAAGTGATGCTCTCATAGCACATTGAGTTGATTTAAATATTTAAATGCCCTGTCAGCTAGTGAGCTGTAATATACGTAGACATATGTTATACTTGTCTGCCAACGAGACCTACATGCTACAATATGCTCTGCGTACTTCCTGACAGTTTTAAGGCGGTATATTTGTATAATTAATATTATTTAAATCAAAATCAACTTTTTAATATTTAAAACCTGCTCTTTCACATCCATGAAAATAACTGTGTTCCATAAGCTTCAGATGGACTTTAAAGTGCTTCACTGATGGCAGATTTGCTCCTGTCGTCCGTGATCTGCTTCTCAGCCCCTGCAAAGCTTAGTGAATCTGTGGGTCTATAACAGGCAATAGAACATATATTAGATCTACTCACATATAATGTAATTGTGGTATCAATGCATATACATAGGATAATTTGACACTGCCTTATAGTGAACTTAAATATCTTATTCCGGGAAAGCATGAAGGGAGTCCTGATGCTCTACTGTTCAGTGAACGATGGTGGAAGGAATTTACTAATCATCACAAGTGGCTATGATAAGATGGAAAGGGCTGTGATGGCAATAGTGCATAGTAAATAGCAGGACGTGCAGTTGTGATGCTTAGTAAATGCCCGTCTTTGTTATACATGTACCGTATTGGCCCGAATATAAGCTGCACCCACATATAAGCTGCACCTTTAAAATTCAAGGGGAAAAAAGAAAAAAAGTCAATACCCAAATGGTACCCGTTTCATTTACAATTGTGGTTACATGAGCCCATAATGTAGCCCGCAAATTACTTTACTATTCAAGTTATGCCTTTTAGCACAGGACTTGCGGGTTATAGGCTGAAAATAGCTGCTTTAGGTAAAATCGTAGCTCCGATCCTATGTAAGCCTTTGATCTAACAAGCCCGCAGAATTTACAATCGCTATTCAATTGCTGCAATTCCGCAGGCGTGCACACCCGTAAACGGCAAATGTAGCCAAAATACCTACGGGTTCCAAGTGGGTTAAACACCTGCACTGTAAAATAGGGGAAAGCGATGAATGACACTAGAATTAATTAAGCCCGCTAGTCGGCAACACATTTTTCTACGGTGGCGAATATAAGCCGCACCCTAACTTTTCACGCCAGGAATTCGGAGAAATAAAAGTGCGGCTTATATTCGGGCCAATATGGTATTTATACTCCTTTACTTTCACTTCCATCATTCTCCTTTCTGTTCTACATCTTCTCAATTCTCTCTCTTTTCATCCCTTTCTCTCACTTATTTCCCTTTTTTCTACCTACCTTTTAAATTATCTCCCTTTTCTTGCCTTTCTTTCTATTCTGCTCTCTTCTACCCCTCAAATACCTTTCTTTCTTTTTCTTTCTTTCTTTCTATATGCCTTAACTCTCATTCACATCTTTCTCTTTCTCCTCCTTTCTTCTCTCATTTTTATTACCATACTCACTTACTATCCCTTTTTTTCTCATATCTCCTTAGTTCTTTCTCTATATCCTGCTCACTTTCTCCTCCATCCCATATTAATTTATTGTATCTATCCCTTCCTCATCACCCTTTTCTCTGTAGCCTATTTATTTTCTGTCCCTCCTCTCTCGCTTCCTTATTGTCTCTACCTTAGTTTCTCTCTCTCTCTGTACTATATATATATATATATATATATATATATATATATATATATATATATATATATATAAATATTCTTGTCTCTCACTTTACGTTACAGTCTCTCTTGTTCCATCCTGTCTCACTATCACCTCTTTCTCAGTATTTGTTCCCACTTCTTAATTCCATTTTATGTCTCCTTGCCTAATCACTTTCCTTTCCTCATTTCTCTTATTATGTCTCTCTCTCTCTCTCCATCTTTCCTTGCCTACTCGTTTTCTTTCCCTCCTTTCCCTTATTATGTCTCTCCCCCTTTCCTTGCCTACTCACTTTCTCTCCCTCCTCTGCCTTATTATGTCCCTTTCTCTGTCACTCCCACCTCTTTCTCTCTCCTATTCTTATTCTCTCTCCCCTTTCCCTTCTTTCTTCCTTGCTCCTCAGGGTTTCTTTCATTAAATGTGCTGGCTGCTCTTGAAACATATGTTGCGTTTGTTAAGTCTCCGACAGCAAGCTTGCGTAGAGCAGTGGGGATCTAAGAAGCACACACCTTCTAGGGCTGTGGTAAAGATGCCTATTTATAAAAATGAAACACCCTTTGAAATTGTATAACCTCTCACATGGCAGGCCCAAAAAAATCTATTTACTTGCTTTTTTTTTCAAATACATTAATGTTCCCTGCTTACATCTTCAAGAACTGAACTGAAATTGTTTCATATTATTTTTTATTAATAATTAATATCAAAAAGAAAATCTTGGTCCCATTAAAGATGGCTCTAATGTGGGTTTGCTCTGAATTATTCTCTTTGTATGTGTGATTGTCTAACACAAAGAGCTTAAATAACAACAGCTATTTATGTATTCTTTACTTTCTGTAATTTCATTATTCACATGTTTTTACAATAAAAGATGTTTTTAATCAAACAAAATGTAGAATAAAAAAATTCCAGGACAAATTACAAACAAATTAAATTACTAAACTGTAATATATCAGGCTGTTATTTGTTTGCAAGCTATAAATATATATAGCCTATTGTCAAGTATACAGTGCCTTGCAAAAGTATTCACCCCCCTTGGCATTTTTCGTGTTTTGTTGCCTCAAAACCTGGAATTAACATGGATTGTTTGAGGATTTGCATCATTTAATTTACAGAACATGCCAACAACTTTAAAGATGTTTTTTTTTATTGTGAAGCAAACAACAAATAGGACAAAATAACAGAAAAAGTCAATGTGCATAACTGTTCACCTCCTTAAAGTCAATACTTTGTAGAGCCACCTTTTGCAGCAAAGACAGCTCCAAGTCACATTGGATAAGTCTCTATGAGCTTGCCACATCTTACCACTGGGATTTTTGCCCATTACTCCTTGCAAAACTGCTCCAGCTCCTTCAAGTTTGATGGTTTGCGCTTGTGAACAGCAATATTTAAGTCTGACCACAGATTTTCTATTGGATTGAGGTCTGGTCTTTGACTAGGCCATTCCAACACATTTACAAGTTTCCAATTAAACCCCTCAGTGTTGCTTTAGCAGCGTGTTTGGGGTCATTGTCCTGCTGAAAGGTGAACCTCCATCCTAGCCTCAAATCACGCACAGAGTGGTACAGGTTTTGCTCAAGAATATCCCTGTATTTAGCACCATCCATCTTTCCCTCAACTCTGACCAGTTTCCCAGTCCCGGCTGCTGAAAAACATCCCCACAGCATGATGCTGCCGCCACCATGTTTCACTGTGGGGATGGTGTTCTTTGGGTGATGTCATGTGTTGAGTTTGCGCCAGACATAGCGTTTTCTTTGATGGTCGAAAAGTTACATTTTAGTCTCATCAGACCAGAGCACCTTCCTCCATACATTTTGGGAGTCTCCCACGTGCCTTTTCGCAAACTCAAAACGTGGCATTTTGTTTTATTGCTGAAAGTAATGGCTTTTTTCTGGACACTCTATAAAGCCCAACTCTATGGAGCGTACGGCTTATTGTCGTCCTATGTACAGATACTCCAGTCTCTGCTGTGGAACTCTGCAGCTCCTCCAGGGTTACCTTAGGTAACCCTGGAGGAGCTGCCTCTCTGATTTAATGCCCTCCTTGCCCGGTACATGAGTTTTGGTGGGCCATGTTCTTTCCCTTTGGCTATGATAGATTTGATGGTGCTCCTGGGGATCATCAAAGATTTGGATATTTTTCTATAACCTAACCTTGACTTGTACTTCTCAACAACATTGTCCCTTACTTATTTGGAGAGTTCCTTGGTCTTCATGGCAGTGTTTGGTTAGTGGTGCCTCTTGCTTAGGTGTTGCAGCCTCTGGGGCCTTTCAAAAAAGGTGTGTATATGTAATGAGACATCATGTGACACTTAGATTGCACACAGGTGGCCATCATTTCACTAATTATGTGACTTCTGAAGGTAATTGGTTGCATCAGAGCTTTTTATGGGCTTCATCCCAAAGGGGGTGAATACATACGCACCGGCCAATTTTCTGTTTTTTATTTCTAAAAAAGGTTTTATGTATATGTTTTTCTCATTTCCCTTCACCAACTTAGACTATTTTGTTCTGATCCATCACATAAAATTCAGATTAAAAAAACATTGAATTTAAGGCTGTAATGTAACAAAATAGTTAAAGTCAAGGGGCAAATACTGTTGCAAGGCACTGTATGTACATGAACACGGGATGGGTAGGGGAGTGTTTATTCACAGATAATTCTAGATTAGAAATTACTCGTTAATAATACCATATTCAACTGACAGAAATTTAAATAAATTTTGCTAACTTCAGGGTAAGTTTAAATGCATATTTTGGTATTTTTTTATGCACAAAATTTTTTTCATGCACTAATAATTCTCCTCTATCATAATACAGCACACCTACATATTACTTTAATAATAAAAGAACCTAGGTAGGTTTGCACTTAACACATATCCACCGTTTTCAATGTTCTTCCATAACGAGTAGAGTAGAAAACAATACGGTAAATGGCCAATGCAAGAAGCAGAGGATTCTGGGAGTATCACTGCAAGGCACTAAGTCTTGCAGAAAGAAGGCATTAATCCTTGAAAATGCAACTATTTTAAGATAAATTTGACATTTTAAGAAAAGTTTGGTAACAGGGCTTATTTAAATAGTGCAGTAATTCTTCTGTGGATTTAGGGATTATTTAGCTAAAAGTGCTGAGTTATTGCATTAAGGGGAAGCAGAAGTATGAAGTAAGCCTTGCAGACCGGCATAAATCAGACACCCTGAGCAGACTTCTGTCTAATTAGATATATTAAAAAAAGAGTAATAGAAACAAAACAAGATATATCTTGGCTAGAATATTGTAGTTATTTTAGGTGATGAAGGTAAGGTATGACAGGTTATAGTTAGGCTTTATGCTGCACTAGGCCCAATTAAAATGTATTGCTCCCCTTCACAGACCTGGTTAAGTGGTAGTGGCTTAAATAAAATATATTTTAATTATTTGGATGGAAAGCTTTCAATAAGACCTACACACTTTCAATAATATTTGATTTCAAAGCTGCACCACTCTATAATGCAGGCAAACATAACACAGAATCCTCTATATAATAGATTAAAGATGGCACATAGGTTAGTTCTAGTTCTAGTCCTGATTTTGAAACTTGCAGGCTTGGCATTATATGTCCTGTGATTATTTTTTTATTTTTTTAATATCTCTATTGGCTAAGCACTGTTTTATAAAGTAGTTGCACTAAATTATGTTTGGTACTCTGGTATGTTCTGGTATGGTTTATAATATTCCTATAGGTTTCTCACTGCAATCTGATATGTGGTTGATTTGGGTTTTCTTATTTGTTGTGTAGTTGTGGCGGTCATATAGGTGGTTGCAATTTTCTGTGGTTGTAGTATTCCTGTATGTTTGGCACTGTAGTTATAGTATTTTTGTAGGATTGACACTCTGTGGTGTGGCTATAGTTTGGCACTCTGTTCTGTAGTTGAAGTACTCCTGTAGGTTGTGCGGTTGCCATATTGTTTGATATTCTGTTCTTTATTGGTTGCAGTATGCCAGAAAGTTTGGCAGTCTGCACTCTGGTTTGGTTTTGGTTCTCCTATTGGTTGGCATTCTGTTATGTAGTGTGGTTGCAGTACTTTGTAGGATTGGCACTCTTTGCTGTGCTTGTATTCCTGTAGGTTTTACCATCTGTTCTGTAGTTTCAATACTCTTGCAGGTTCCTATTGGTTTGGTACTCTGTTCCATGGTGCGGTTGTAGTAATGTTGTATGTTTGGCACTCATTGCTGTGGTTGTAGTATTTGGGTAGGTTTGACACGGTTTTGAGGTGTGGTTGCAGTCTTCCTGTAGGTTTGATGCTCTATTCTGTATTGAGGATGTAGTTTTCCTGTAGGTTTGGCTTTCTATTCTATTGTGAGATTGTAGTCTTGCTGTAGGTTTGGCTGTCTATTCTGCAGTGTGGTTGTAGTCTCCCTGTAGGTTGGCATTCTATTCTGCGGTGTGGTTGCAGTCTTCCTGTAGGTCTGGCACTCTATTCTGCGGTGTGGCTGCAGTCTTTCTGTAGGTTTGGCTTTCTATTCTGCGGTGTGGTTGCAGTCTTCCTGTAGGTTTGGCATTCTATTCTGCGGTGTGGTTGCAGTCTTCCTGTAGGTCTGGCATTCTATTCTGCGGTGTGGCTGCAGTCTTTCTGTAGGTTTGGCTTTCTATTCTGCGGTGTGGTTGCAGTCTTTCTGTAGGTTTGGCATTCTATTCTGCGGTGTGGTTGCAGTCTTCCTGTAGGTCTGGCATTCTATTCTGCGGTGTGGCTGCAGTCTTTCTGTAGGTTTGGCTTTCTATTCTGCGGTGTGGTTGCAGTCTTCCTGTAGGTTTGGCATTCTATTCTGCGGTGTGGCTGCAGTCTTTTTGTAGGTCTGGCATTCTATTCTGCGGTGTGGTTGCAGTCTTCCTGTAGGTTTGGCATTCTATTCTGTGGTGTGGTTGCAGTCTTTCTGTAGGTTTGGCAGTTTATTCTCTGGGATTGCAGTCTTCTTGTAGGTTTGGTGCTGCATTCTGTGGTAATATTGTAGTCTCCCTGTAGGTTGGCACTCTGTTCTGCGGTGTGGTTGCAGTCTTCTTGTAGGTCTGGCATTCTATTCTGCAGTGTGATTGCAGTCTTTCTGTAGGTTTGGCATTCTATTCTGCGGTGGGGTTGCAGTCTTCCTGTAGGTTTGGCATTCTATTCTGCGGTGTGGTTGCAGTATTTCTGTAGGTTTGGCATTCTATTCTGCTGTGTGGTTGTAGTCTTCCTGTAGGTTTGGCATTCTATTCTGCGGTGGGGTTGCAGTCTTCCTGTAGGTTTGGCATTCTATTCTGCGGTGGGGTTGCAGTCTTCCTGTAGGTTTGGCATTCTATTCTGCGGTGTGGTTGCAGTCTTCCTGTAGGTTTGGCAGTCTATTGTGTGGTTAGGTAGCAGTCTCCGTGTAGATTTTGAAGCTATTCTGTGGTGAGGTTGCAGGTTTGGCACTTCCTTTTGAGCTGTGGTTGTGCTCTCCCTTCTGGTTTTGTACTGTATTCTGCGGTTTAGCCCAATAATGCGGCTCCATCACTGCTGCTAACTTTCTGTTCTGGCATGTCAGTGCAATTGCTATGGTAATGCTTAGAATTTACTGCATTCGTCTTTCAGCTACAAAAAGGGCCAGCTGGCCTCAGCCTCAGATGTATCCCGTCTATCCCCTCCAGGTCAGAATAGATGATGAATCCAAGGAAAAGCCTGGATATGTTCTGTTCTCTCGCACAGGAAGCCATGCTTGTTTTTCTTTTCCTCCCCTCCTTCCTGAGGTTATCTAGATGCAGCTGGGGTGTCCCCTGCCCCTCCCCAAATTATCCACCAGACACGGGCCCTTTGAACTCTTCTGTTGTGTGCCAGCAAAATATATAATGTTCTGGGTGTGTGGAAACTTGCTTTGTTTTCTTAGCATCAGTCACTTTCCAGTATTGGTACAGTCAGCAAATACTCTTATCCCCTCTGGAAACTGGGGGCCTTGGTGATCCAGTTGGCAATGAAGGGATGAACTCTAGCACAGTGGCTATTGTCCAGTACAGTGGTTTTAGTACAGTGGCTATTGTGTCTAGTTATCACATGCATATGTTAAACGACCCTGAAGTGTCATATTTATAGTATGCTATTTTAAAGAATATGACTTTATAATGTGCTAAATATTTATGCAAAGTTTGAAATAAGAAAGTTTAAAATGAATAGGTCCAGCCTTTAAAAGGACATAGAAGGTTTCTGGATTACACTATGAATATAATATACCTATGTGTCTCTTTACTTTTTGTGTACTCGTTAAGTGCTTAAAAGCTCTGTTTTATTCTTCGGTGTCTATGTATATCCGTGCTTCAGTGTCTGTGTATATCCGTGCTTCAGTGTCTGTGTATATCCGTGCTTCGGTGTCTCAGTATATCCGTGCTTCGGTGTCTCAGTATATCCGTGCGTCAGTGTCTGTGTATATCCGTGCGTCAGTGTCTGTGTATATCCGTGCGTCGGTGTCTCAGTATATCCGTGCTTCGGTGTCTCAGTATATCCGTGCTTCAGTGTCTCAGTATATCCGTGCTTCGGTGTCTCAGTATATCCGTGCTTCGGTGTCTCAGTATATCCGTGCTTCAGTGTCTCAGTATATCCGTGCGTTAGTGTCTGTGTATACCCGTGCTTCGGTGTCTCAGTATATCATTGCTTCGGTGTCTCAGTATATCATTGCTTCGGTGTCTCAGTATATCATTGCTTCAGTGTCTCAGTATATCCGTGCTTCAGTGTCTCAGTATATCCGTGCTTCAGTGTCTGTCTGTGTATATCCGTGCTTCAATGTCTCAGTATATCCGTGCTTCAGTGTCTGTCTGTGTATATCCGTGCTTCAGTGTCTCAGTATATCCGTGCTTCAGTGTCTGTCTGTGTATATCCATGCTTCGGTGTCTCAGTACATCCATGCTTCGGTGTCTGTGTACAACCGTGCTTCGGTATGTCTCTGTACATCCGTGCTTCGGTATGTCTCTGTACATCCGTGCTTCGGTATGTCTCTGTACATCCGTGCTTCGGTATGTCTCTGTACATCCGTGCTTCGGTATGTCTCTGTACATCCGTGCTTCGGTATGTCTCTGTACATCCGTGCTTCGGTATGTCTCTGTACATCCGTGCTTCGGTATGTCTCTGTACATCCGTGCTTCGGTATGTCTCTGTACATCCGTGCTTCGGTATGTCTCTGTACATCCGTGCTTCGGTATGTCTCTGTACATCCGTGCTTCGGTATGTCTCTGTACATCCGTGCTTCGGTATGTCTCTGTACATCCGTGCTTCGGTATGTCTCTGTACATCCGTGCTTCGGTATGTCTCTGTACATCCGTGCTTCGGTATGTCTCTGTACATCCGTGCTTCGGTATGTCTCTGTACATCCGTGCTTCGGTGTGTCTCTGTACATCCGTGCTTCGGTGTGTCTCTGTACATCCGTGCTTCGGTGTGTCTCTGTACATCCGTGCTTCGGTGTGTCTCTGTACATCCGTGCTTCGGTGTGTCTCTGTACATCCGTGCTTCGGTGTGTCTCTGTACATCCGTGCTTCGGTGTGTCTCTGTACATCCGTGCTTCGGTGTGTCTCTGTACATCCGTGCTTCGGTGTGTCTCTGTACATCCGTGCTTCGGTGTGTCTCTGTACATCCGTGCTTCGGTGTGTCTCTGTACATCCGTGCTTCGGTGTGTCTCTGTACATCCGTGCTTCGGTGTGTCTCTGTACATCCGTGCTTCGGTGTGTCTCTGTACATCCGTGCTTCGGTGTGTCTCTGTACATCCGTGCTTCGGTGTGTCTCTGTACATCCGTGCTTCGGTGTGTCTCTGTACATCCGTGCTTCGGTGTGTCTCTGTACATCCGTGCTTCGGTGTGTCTCTGTACATCCGTGCTTCGGTGTGTCTCTGTACATCCGTGCTTCGGTGTGTCTCTGTACATCCGTGCTTCGGTGTGTCTCTGTACATCCGTGCTTCGGTGTGTCTCTGTACATCCGTGCTTCGGTGTGTCTCTGTACATCCGTGCTTCGGTGTGTCTCTGTACATCCGTGCTTCGGTGTGTCTCTGTACATCCGTGCTTCGGTGTGTCTCTGTACATCCGTGCTTCGGTGTGTCTCAGTATATCCGAGCTTCGGTGTGTCTCAGTATATCCGAGCTTCGGTGTGTCTCAGTATATCTGTGCGTTGTGTCTGTGTACATCCGTGCTTCGGTGTGTCTCAGTACATCCGAGCTTCGGTGTGTCTCAGTACATCCGTGCTTCGGTGTGTCTCAGTACATCCGTGCTTCGGTGTGTCTCAGTACATCCGTGCTTCGGTGTGTCTCAGTACATCCGTGCTTCGGTGTGTCTCAGTACATCCGTGCTTCGGTGTGTCTCAGTACATCCGTGCTTCGGTGTGTCTCAGTACATCCGTGCTTCGGTGTGTCTCAGTACATCCGTGCTTCGGTGTGTCTCAGTACATCCGTGCTTCGGTGTCTGTGTATATCCGTGCTTCGGTATGTCTCTGTACATCCGTGCTTCGGTATGTCTCTGTACATCCGTGCTTCGGTATGTCTCTGTACATCCGTGCTTCGGTATGTCTCAGTACATCCATACTCTCCTGCTCTCCTTTGGCCCATGTGCCGTTTCTGAAGCTTTGCCAGATCACTTACAAGAACCCTAGTATGAATAAAGATCAGAAATTGATGGCTGATAATAACGGCCTGGCTCACCCACTCTTGTCATTTTGTGCCACGTGCAAGTCCCTATTTATCCCTGAGCTTTGATGGTTGCTCTTTATTAATTGTTGTGTTTATCATCGTAAAGCTATTTGTATATTTCTTGTACTATTTCAAGGAAACATGAAGTGGTATTTTTATTAATTATCACCATTTCCTATGTTCTCTATGGGATCACTGCAGTTCATGAAAAAGAAACGTGTTTGCTGAGTATGTACCAAACTAACAATATTAGCAGCTGTGTAAGCCGTGGGCATTGCACTTTTTTGGGGAATAAGAATTTTTGAAGACTCTGTTTATGAGTACAGGTATCCATTTTATGTTTGTTACATCAACTGAGAGCTGTGTGATGGGTGGGTGTGCTTGTAGTTATCAGGGGAGCAACTGTAAAGGGGTGGGGGGAGAGTGAGCAGAAGTCCAGAGCTTTTGTTTTAGAATAGGATAAGATTGAAATTGACACCACACTCCTTTCCCCTCACAGGCCCAGAAGCAGTCCCCTTGCATCATTCAATGCAATTATAGAGCTCTAGAAATTTAAATGCCCTCTCACATACAGAACGTCCACCAATGTATCACGTTATTTTTTCTAATTAAAAATTAGCTGTCTGATTTATTTTTTTACCTGATTAATTATGCTCTTAGTTAGACAAAGTATTCTATTTGTGAAAAGTTGGCCTATTGTTTCTTTGCTTGTATTGAAAGTAGTGGAAAATAACAAATCTATTGAACAGCTAATTATTGGAGAACTCATTCCTTTATCTGCACACCTGATTCTCATTAGTTCCAGCTCATTATGTATTCATAGCATACAGGAGCACAGAAAACCACTACCTTCAAGCAGTCATAGCTCAATATTTTTTGCATCAATGTTAACAAGGAAAACACCTTTTCCATATGCTTTTCCACCTTCTACCTGATGATATAGATCACATATGGTAACTTCAAGATACCTTTATGCTCCCTGGCGGTCTGGCCTTGTCAGTGACCCCAAGTGTTAAAGCGGTACATTCGGGGGTGCTGACGCGGCCAGACCGCCTTGTTCCGCCCACTGCGTTGCTTACGCATGCAGGGAAGGGAACCCGGAAAACAGATGCATGTGATCCCGAGCGTGGCTTGGGGTTGCCACTTTTAGGTACTGAACATTAACCCCGAGCCACGCTTTTTAATATTCAAAAACATTTAGCTAATTTTTAAGTATTGTTCTTAAAAGCAATATGTTTAAATGTAGGGGAAAAAATTATTGTTTAAATCTCATAGATTCCAGGGTCTGTGATTCATTTCGGCCAGTCGTATCACACCTTAGATAAGCTGAATGGATATTCTGGCTGTGAAACTATGAATGGGCTCTAGGTGGGTGTGTCACTATTTGCTTCCTGTCCCTGGGTCATAAGCTATCTTATTAGATAAGAAAGGTGCCTAGTGATAAATAGAACCGGCTATAATTCATATTGGAGGAAGAAATATATTGTGATAAGAAAATAACAAAAGCAAATTACAGTGACACAAAACGTTTGCCATTTTAAGTTTGCCAGTTTAATGCTTTTACTGCCTTAAATAATATTAAAATATTGTGTATTCTCTCCATGTTCATAACATTATTGCACTGTGTTCTTAGCCCATCACAGCAGGACTGAGATTCAAGACACTAGTCTCAGCATATGATAAAGAGCCCACTGGGTGGTAACAACCAAATCCCAATTGCTGCATTCCCCGGGCAATTAAACTGAGTGTAAACTCTCCAATTCTCACACAATCTGAGCTGTGAGAAATGAGACATCTGTCTGCCCTCGCAAATGGTAAATCCGGAAGATGAAGCCATTGTCTATGGGAATATGATCAACTCTGCTACAAAAACACCATTTTTTGTGGTTCAGATAAAGGCTAGGAAATGAGCACTGGAAACCAGTGGAAGGGGAATCAATCATATAAAAAAATACTGTCCCAGAGGGGATTGGCATTCACAACACCTGGCCAATTTATTCCATATGTGTCTACTCTGTAAGAGTCTGGGCATCCTTTCATAGATATAGGCTGTAAATTACACAGATATTTTCAAACAACATTAGACTCTCAGTTATCCGGCACTCACAGGGATAGATGCCAGATAAATGTGGTTTCTAGTTGCTCAAAAGGCCTAGATTAGCTGCACATAGGATGCTCTGCTAAGTATATTTGTCAGTGAGAGCTGTTCTAGCAGCAGCAGCTTTCACTCCTCACTTACACACAGGTACGTTTGACTGGAGGGGGCAGTGCTGAACCCGGGTAATGTAATGCCAACACTGCATTGGCTCAGTCACTCGGGCCTGTCTGCTTCTAGGTAACACTGAATTACAGTGACATACAGTGGATGAAATCTAGGTGCCTGTAAGCATTGTCTGGCATGACAACCTGGCTCTTGGCATTTCTTAAGCCCTGTAAATTTTATTTTTATTTACAGTACAGTATTATTATTTTTTCTGGTTGCTTGAGCTCTGGTTAACTGAGAGTTTACTATATTTCTAAGAATCATACTAGGAATAGAAGTATCGTGCAGGAGATTTTAGCTCCAACAAATGCACTCACTTTGCATGGCTGGCCTCTCATCTGCTGAGATCACTGATAACTGCCCTAGGCCACTCAAATACAGATATTTGCAGGGCTGGACCATCATCTGCTGAGGTCACTAAACACTGCCATTAGCCACTGTGCACATACACAACATTTAAAAGTATTAGGGTCACCTATGATGGGCAGGTCATAGCAGAGAGGTTAGCCAAATTGCTCCCAACTTGAGAAGGATCTGGGAACCCACTATATATAGGTGTATATATATATATATATATATATATATATATATATATATATATATATATATATATATATATATACCCACTAAATATAGGTACTTTTTATAGGCCTACCGGTCACTTAAATTACCTGACTGCCAAGGGGCGTTAAGATGTATTGTTTACTTTTAAATGTTGTGTATGTGCACAGATAAGCCAAAACCACACCTGTTTGATTTCTGACTTCCCATGCAAATTTCTGCAATTCTTGAATAATCATTATTCATAGCAGTTTGATCAGTGTCTTTGGGTCCTGTCCATACAATCTTTGGAGTCCAATGGGTGAGGCCAAAACAGCTCCTACAGTGCCTGCTACATATTTCTTGCATTGCTTTAAATCTATTTAATTATCTTTTAGATATATATATATATACAGTTTGTTGTTGTTTGGTTGTTCCATCATGTCTGACTCCCTGTGGCCCTATGGACAGCAGCAGGCCAGTCACATCTTGTGTCTGGTTGTGCCTATCCATAAGGTTTTCAGATACTGGAGTGGGTTCCCAGATCCTTCTCAAGTTGGAAGCAATTTGGCTAAGCTCTCTGCTATGACCTGCCCATCATAGGTGACCCTACATGGTATAGCTCACAGCCTTATTGAAGTACCCAAGACAATGTAGTGATCCAGAAGGAGATATGCAGTTTCCCTGCAAGCTTTGACTGCTTTTTATATGGAAAAAAACAAACAAGAAATAAGCCAACATTTCTCAGTAGCCATCACTAAGCCCTGTTGCTGGATCATGTCATCCTCACTGCTATTATATGGCTGGTGTGATCTAATAGGCTCGGAAAGGTATAACCTTCTGGTGTTGTAAAACCATTTACGTTCTCTGCAGTTTTTCAGCTACTCATTCTGTTGCTTTGATAACCGCTGATTCTCTATACACCGCCATCATCTCATGGCGTCCGCTGACTGTGGGGTTTGTTGTGAATGATTACACTGTAAGGTGAGTTTGGATTCCAGCAACATAGTAACTAGGATGGAAACTGTTTTCTGAAACAAAACAAAAAAGGATTGCATCCATATAGCCGCTTACATGTGTTTTTCTGGGTAAAAAAATAGAAAATGAACTGTTTAAAAAAAACAAAAAAACATTAACTGGTCCAACTGTCTTCCGCAGAACTCAGTTGTATCATTTGAAGGTGTAAATATTTTATTACATTAAATATATGTTAAAAGAGAAATAATAACGTTTGTCTGTATAACATTTACTGTAAACTACTCTACTGATCTCCAAATAATATGAATTGGGAAATTAATTGAATAAGTTGGTCCAGTGGTTAGGATTTGGTGCTTTCACCTGAGAGAACAAAGAGGTCACACCACCCTGAAGCCAAGCAGGTTTGGGCCTGGTCAGTACTTGGATGGAGACCACCTAGGAATACCAGGAGCTGTATGCTGGGGCCTACTGGTGAAGGAACTGGCAACCCACTCCAGTATCTCTGTCATGAATACCAAGTGGATCAGCATGGTGTGTTGCGGTTCATGAGGTCACAGGTAGTCGGACACGACTGAGTGATGCAAACACACAATTAATTGACTGGCACATAGTTTACCCTGATTTGATGCAGTAGGATTGGATGTTCTACATCTCTTCAATAGACAGTCTATCATTCCCACCCACCCATCCTTACAAAACATAACGCTACCCTGCGGTTTAATTAAGCTTTTATGGAGATATAATCTGCAGATGTACTTCTTATTTGCCATTAAATCTTTGTTTATTAGTATTTAAGTCTACATCTCTCTCTTCTTACCATTTTCTCTCTTTCTTTCTACTGCTTATCATTTCAAGTGGTCTCTCTCCTCCCTTAACCTGACTGTCTCTCCTTATTCCACCGTGTGTGTCTCTGCTTTCCGCCATTAGTCTCTTGACACTTGTAATAATGTATGTCTTCTACAGTTTGGCAGAGAGCCCAGAGTCTTGTAATGTTATTATTACTATCCTTTATTTATAAAGTGCTAGCATTTTCTGGCCAGCAGTCATTAGACGGGGTGTATCAGCAAATTGTACCGGGGAAGTTACAATTTTGATTTTACATTTATAGACTACCAAATATTCTCTTTATTCAATAGGGATTTGGGAGGATTCCTTTATCCTCCTGATGGTCTCTCCCCCCTTACATTACATCTAGTTCCATTATACTTGCTTTGTTTCTACTATGCCCGTCTCTACACCCAATCTTTTTCCTGGCTTTCTATCTTCTTCCCCCTCCCCTTTCACATAAGTGTTCAGTATAATATGGTAGGACCCCCAACCCATCTTTAGTGCTTCTATTGTAATTTTCTTTGTCTCGGCTGTCTCCTTTACACTGGCTGTCTGTCTTCTTTACTATACATTTCTATCTTCTTGATCCTATATGATGCTATATCATCTTCCTGAGCTTTCAGTTCATTGAACTTGCATGGACTAGAATAGTAGATTTATTGATTTATTTTTTTCAGATTGTAACATTTCTGGATTGCGAGTCCGATTGCAAATTGGACTTCTAAACACTAACTGATTGACGTTTAACCCTCCATGTTTTCCTGACGTAATGATGACGGTCTCATTTACTATTGGCTGTTTTTAGTTGAAGATGATCATGCTCTGAAATGCTACTTTCGGTTTTAGCTTTCGGCCAGGCAGCTACGGGCTTGTTCAATATAATCGCTCTGTAACTGTTGCAAATTTCCAGCCTGCAAACTTACGTAGGTAACAGCGCTTCAAATTTAATAGGGGCTAATGTTTTTGTAAACAGACTTAAAATTGTAGATTTTTTTTTAGCTATTATTAGTAATTTAAAAAAATAGATTATTTCAACATACAATCTTGTGCTCTTTCACACCATGAAGAGCACGTACAGTGAGGTAAATGGCCCTATAAGCTTTGGTGAAACTCGCCTTAATCTCTCTATTTATTAAATAACTGTGATACAAAATGTAGAAAGCATAATTTTCGTAAGAAAAGAAACATGTGTATGAGGACATAATACCATATAAACTAAGAACAGCATTCATGAAAAATACATTATTCGGCAAGTATAATAGTTAAATTCTGACAAATACGCATGATCACTCTACCTTTTTCATTGACAATAAGATTAAGTTAGTTTATGCCTCTTATAATTACAATTAATACCATTTATCTCCTGATTCCTCATTTATTCTTGTTGCTCCCTGGTATATTGACTCGTGATTTATGGACTGGTCGGCCCATATCACGTCTGGTGTGTTTCCATAAAAAGCTCCATAGAAAACCATGTGTTGAAAGGTATCCTTAATTGTCTGACTAATTTTTTGGCAAAGATTGATGTAAGGACCCCAGGTGCCTTAAATGATTTCGGTCAGTATTTATTTATGCTGTCAAGCCTCTCTAATCCATTGTACACAGCTGGGAAATTCTGGCCATTGCTATGCATGGGATTTGCAACCAATGTGATAAAAATGGTCTTTTTAGTTGGTGCAGTCACTAAAACTAACAAGCTTGTATTAGTTAAGATTATGTTTCTTGTTCCTTTCCCTGCCTGCCTATTTCCCCTTTCCTTGACTGCCTATTTCTTCTTTTCCCTTAAACTGGCTGCCTTTCCCTTTTCCCTAGTTGCCTATTTTCTCTTACCTTGACTTCCTATTTCCTCTTTCCTTGAGTGCCTATCCCTTCATCTAGCTTCTATTTCTATTTCCTTTTGCCCTGACTGCCTTTTCTTCTGGTCCTGAATGCACATTTCCATTGGATCTGGCTACGTCGCCAAGAAGACCCGAATGTCACCTCCTGTGTAATTATTTCTAGAATATATCTATTTCATGCAAGTATCTCACATTATCTATAGCACAATATAGTGTGTTGGTTTCATATGTAGCATATGTATTCAGTGCAGTGATTTGATATTTGGTACTGTTATGTATATCCTGAGATATGAATCCATGTTTGAGTCCCCAGCATTAGACAAGATGTTACATGCCTGAGTGCTCCACTTTCCATTACGCTTTCCTGGGGCTCTGGTTTTGGAAATGTTGTGCTCCTTCCATGAAGCTCTCTCATCCTCACTGGCAGATGACAGAGGAGCTCATTGCTCTGTCACATCAGTCATAACGAGAGGAAGACGGTAATCCTCCTTAATGAACACAGATTCCCTCTAAAGACAGGTACAAAAGATCAGAAGAAGATTAAGTTGCATTTGGGTGGATTATGTAGCACTAAAGTCTCTTCTTGTTTTTCTCCCTGCCGGGCTAGTCCACATGTTACTTTCCCCTTAATAAACAGGTGGCTTTCATTGCATAGGCACGATCTCAAACCATCTGGGATCATATGGACCCCAACTCAATATCCCCCAACACATGTGAGATTAGCATCTAACAAGAATAGGGACTGACAGGGTGCATTACGACATCAGTATGGCATGTGTGTGTGTTTATAGTAGCTGTACACATTTGTCATCAGTGGATTAATTATGCATGTGAGGATAAAACTATGTGATACATGCGGGGTAGAAGAGCAGAGGGCAAAATAGTAAATTTGGAATCCGAAAGAACAGCAGACATGCATTCAGATGTTATACTGCTCACGATCCCCTGCCACATACAACATTTCTAGTGACGATAGAGGGCACGATTAAATTGGGGCTACATTTTGAAACATAGCCCATAACTCAGATTTACGGCTATTAAATTAGCCCCGTAATGCAGATCGCAGACGACTTGAGGGTTAAGACTCATCAAGGCCTCAAAAAAGCCTACGGGACGTGGAACTTTGTGGCCGTAAATCCTTTGTTCTTTCAAGCCCGTAACCAATACGTTCCAATTGAGCTGTTAAATTGCATCAAAATCCCTGGCGTTCTAACTCGCAACTCGCAAATGGAGCCAAGAAGCCAACGAGTGCTAGAGAGGACCCGCAAAGGGGTATAGTCCAATCCGTAGCACTTTAAATGCACATATACACACACTACTGTACTTATATTAAAAGTTAAAGTGTTGTTACGTCTTAGAATTATTAGGACAACATTCTCAAGTTCGCAAATCGGCCCAAAAATATACTTTATTTCATGTATAATTTCTGTGTTATATCGCTCCCGGCAATCAATGTGTTAATACATATACTGTAACTCGCATGGGATAGAATATCATATTTACGCGTTTATGACTATTGCATTATATTTGGAATGTGGGTCCGATCGTAACTCGTAATTGAACCCTGTATGACGTTGCTAATCCCACCTCCATTTTGTAGTGCCGTAATTCTGACGATCCCTTTTGCCATTGGTTCCATCCAAACTCGTAACTACGAGTTAGACTAATTGATCCCGTTCACATCCAATGAACGAAGTATCGTTTACGGGTTTGCCTCTCAAACCCGTAACTCGCAGCTTCTTATAATTTAATAGCCCCGTAAATCGGCAACTCTTGGAGCTTGCAGCCGTTGTGACCTTCATAATGCACTTACGAGGCTAGAATTTAATATGGCCCAGAGAAAGTTGTTGAGAAACAAACAGTCTGTTGAATAAATCCTTTAGATTGCAAGTTTGTGAGTTTTCAATTTTGCAAGGTGCTTTGAGCTTAGAATCCAGTGTCCATAGTACTTTCCCCAAAGACGGGGCCCTCCATTCTTTGCAATGTGTTAATAATGCTATTGTTTTTTGCCTTGATCTTAACCAATGTATAGTGCTACAGAATATGTTGGTGCGTTACAAATAAACGATGATGATGATGATGATGATAATAAGTGAAAACAGAGCTTGTAAGCACTTGGTCATAAAACTATGTTTAGATATGCAAACAAACAATTATGTGTTTTTTTTATATTAAAAGCAGGGCAACTTCCATATCCTTGTAAGGGTTTGTAATATTTTTAAGCTAAAAAGTGTTCTTGGAACCGTTATAACAAATTACAGTATTATTAAAGAAATCGCCACACTCGCTACCCAGAATCCTTAGCAGCAATGAGTGCGTTGTTCACAAATTTTTGAGACGTCTATTCAGAATATTTTTATTATTTGCTGTATATATTGTAATAATGGTCTGAATATATCTATACTTCTCTGGCTTCAAAATATTCTATCTGGCCCTGTGTATGTATTTATGTCTACCCTTGAATACATGTATATATTAATGTTGAATGCAGTGTTTTAGTGAAAATGAATGTGCAATGATCTATTTCTTTTATGCTTTTAGTTGCTTGGTCATATATTATTTTCACTCCAACTAATGCTTTAATGTAGCTGATGTAAATCTCAAGGAATGCTTTTCTTAGACTTCTACTTAGCATTAGTATATACATTTCTATTCTCCTACCAACCAGAATGATATGGTGTTGAGAATGTAAATAAGCCTTCACCAGGACCGTAGAATATATTACATTAGATGGATAGACTATAGCAGGATGGTGTCAGCAGTGTGATGAATGGAAGTGCTCTTGTAAAGAGATGTTCCACTGACAGACTCCAGCGAGAAGCAGCAGGAAGCAAAACAACTGCCTGTCATTTTAAGCCACAAATCCACTGTCCTTTTTTGTCAGTTTATTTTTATGCATTTATTAACCTTCTTGTGACCTTTTGTTATGTAGACGGGCTTGTAAGATTCAGTAAATACATTAAAATACATTAAAAGATTCATGTAGGGATGAGATTATCAGCCTTATTAAATTGTGATTCTGACAATTGGATAGGGCTCTATATAAGCACACAGCATATTTTTTTACAGAAGTTTTTACTTAGTAAAGACCTTGCTTTTGGATAGAATTCACTAACTAAAAACATCTGTAAAATATTATATGCTTATATAGAGCCCTATCCAATTGGCCGAATCGGCAGAAATGCCATATTGAAGGACCACTGAACTATATATATATATATATATATATATATATATATATACACACACACATATACATATATATAGTCGTTGTTCAGTGACCCTACAAACACCAGCACGCCAAGCACATCGTGTGTCTGGTTGTACTGTTTATACGTTTTTTGGCAAAACATATTGGAGTGGTTTGACAGTTCCTTACATTGTATAACTCATTGTATAATTCACAAGTTAGCGAACCAGAAGGGAGTGTGTGTATATATATATATATATATATGTGTGTGTGTGTGTGTATATATATATATATATATATATATATATATATATATATATATATATATATATATATATATATATATATATATATATATATATATATATATATATATATATATATATATATATATGTGTGTGTGTATATATATATGTATATATGTATGTATATATATATATATATATATATATATATATATATATATATATATATACACAGTATACTGGACCCTTGGTACTCGTTAATTGGGTCCAGATGGAACGATGAGTGGTGAAAACGATGAGTACCAAACTCATATAAGGTGTCATGAAAATTGGTTTTAGCAAACGTGACGAGTGTAAATTTTGGGCATAATTAAGCATCCATAATATTTTAGAAGGTAGTTGCAAGATTGAAGTACACCCCTCACCCTTAAGCTATTAGGAAGTATTTTAGCCAAACCAGATTGTATTTTCTCTAAAAATGTTTTTATGTTCTGTTTCATAAAGTACCATCTTTCTTGAACTACAATGTTTTTTTGTGCTATAAACATTGCTGGTCCAGATAACCAGTGGGAATATTGGGGCTTTGGACACTTCTTATACAGAATTATATTTACTGTATGTATTAATCTGGGGACATAGGGCAGGAGAAATGGATTTAAGGGGCAACTAAAGAGCCTTTGTCTAGATGTGACTTCAGTGCTGGCTGTAAGGCAGACATGTATGTGTGGTTGGGACAAGTGTAGTGGTATCTTGAACATATTGAAAGCTTAACTGAAAGAGGAGGTGTCTCTTGTTGTTCTATTCAAAACTATGTGTAATAATAAGTATTATATCAATTCAATGTTATTAACAGAATTTCATTGTGAAGTTTACAATTTCGAGCTGTTAATCAGCTTTTCTAATTTCCCTACAAACCAAGTTTCTAATCTTTTGCAAATAAGAGATTATTGTTATTAATTACTGATTAGCTCCTTGGTCACTGGGTCCATTGTCTTGAGTGCAGTTGCTTGCACACAAAGGACTAGACATGCTGAAACCGAGATGCCTGCATTCAATATGGTGCACCCAATGCCATGGGGGCTAATAAAAGCAATTATCTGTCATTAACAAATGATTAGAAACTTTGTTTGTGACTGACGGCTAAATATTGCTGACTTCAAAGTTTATTTACTGTAGGATTTTTTTTAAATTGCATTCAATTGTTATTACCTATCGTTTTAAATTATACCATACTGGAAAACTCTGTTGTGTCACTTAAGCACCAAATAAGGCTAAATGTCGAAGAACAGACAGGAAAATTAATGCACTAGTTCATCCATGTGGTTTTTCTCCCACATCAAATTCTATGTTTCGAAATGATTGAATACGATTGAATAATGTCACATGCTAAACAGTATTTTTAATATCTATGCACTTGCTTGATTATATACAATTACAGAAATATATATTTTGATGGCATATAAGGAACTCATTTAGTCTCTTGTGCGATTATCAGAATTCTCGGTATAGTATGTATGTATGTATGTGTGTGTGTGTATATATATATATTTTTTTTTTATTATTATATATATATATATATATATATATATATATATATATATATATATATACGTTTCTACCCTCTAACATTAAATTCTACCATCATTGGTTCTTCGCCCTGTTTAGGAAATGATGTCATGCCCCCATTCCTCTCATCCATTTCTTTGCAGTTGGGCAAGTAAAAGAGTAGCTATTTTTACGTATTATTTTTGACAAGTGTTGAACCAGTTAGGTTTGATATATACAGTAATCATATGATGGGTATTGCTATATTGTGAATAACAGCTGTCCAGGGGAATCAATGCTTACATACCGAAGGAGAGATGAAGAGCTTATTCCCACTATAATGGCGCAGCACCATTCTGGAGAGGTCACCGCAATCGCTTTGCTTACTGCAGGTTTCCACTCCATTGAATCACTCTCAAAGTTTTCAGCTGTGGGGCTCGAGCTTGTTCATTATCGTACCCAGTTGGGTCCTGTTGATACAAACATAATTGCTTTTGCTCAGAAAAACATGAAAACACGGCAGAAAGTCAAGATCTGTTGTGAATTTTACTCTTCCTTCTATTCTTCTTTACCTTAGAGAGATTCAATTATGTCCTATCAGACCGTAATTGAGTGATATGCAGCCCCTAAGTGAAAACAAACTGATGATTCCCACTTAAAGGTCTAACTATTTCACAATTAGTGCTTGTGTTTCACTGTGGCATGTTTTTCATCAAGACATGTAAATGGACTAACATAGGGATGACGTCTTGCCTTTTTTTCTCTAACTCAACCTTATCTTTAAATTTAATAAAAGATATTCCATCCATCATTTACAGTATGCGGTTTTGATATACTAGACTTCTTCACGGACAACATGTTATTAAAAAATAAAAATACATTTATAGAGCCTCTAAATTTGTAACTGATATGTGCAATTATTTTTCTACTATTTAATCAATAAGACATTTCCAAAGTAAAAAACAATTCCAGTTTACAAAATTATAATTATTCTGAAAAAAATTAACTAATCCACATCTTCTCAATCAATATAAATATAACGCATTTTACAGCTGTTAACTAATCATTTCTGATCCTTCTACATAAACATGGGCACAAGTTTCCAGTTAAATAATCCAAGTCAACCAAGGAAGGTTTAATTTACTACCATCACATAATCCATTTATTAAATGACCATTCCATGAGCAAGCAATAATGTATTAACAAGACATTTCCTTGTATGAATGGTTGGCATTGATACCTTTCAAATAAAGAAGTACATCCTGCTTGTTGTTGTTGTTCAGTCGTGTCTGACCCTCCATGATCCCCATGGGCCACAGCATGCCAAGCTGTGATCCCATGCCTCTGGTTGTGCTAATCTTGGCAAATATACTGGAGTGGGTTGCCAGTTTGTTCTCCAGTGAAGCTCTCTGCTATGACCTGCCCATCATGGTATAGCTCACAGCCTCATTGAGGTACACAAGCCCCTTCACCACAACAAGGTAGTGATCCAGAAGTGGGACCTATAAGATAAACTAAAACAAAATTGGCATTGTCCACTATATAAAAGTTGCATAGAAAAATTAATAAATCATACAGTGAATTTATTTTATTTACATTCTAAAACGATTTTACCCATAATGAAGTATTTCAATGGAGCTTATTGAAATTATGGGATTGCTCTAATCATTTAAATAATTTATCTGTTATATGATGTTCCTTTGGTAGGCCTCTTTGTTATGTAATCTTCCTTCTTCCACCATTTTGAATGCCATCAAAATAAAATATCTATGTGTATATTTGGTAAAAAAAATTGATCCTGTGCCTTGAGTTCATTATCAAAAATTACTTTGAAATTTTATATTTCTTAACAATTAATTGATATGTTTTACGGCATATTTAAGTAAGCGCTACAGACAGGCAGGTAAGATTGCATGTTTTATTTATATATATATATATATATATATATATATATATATATATATATATATATATATATATATATATATATATATATATATGTATATATATAGGAATTAATTATATGCAAATACAAGCTATCCTGTATCAGTGTATTTTTTAAATTTGTTTAACCATTTCATTGCATATTATAAAAAAATCTCCCCTTTATTATGGTAGAGACCTGTTTGACCATAATTCGCAAAAATCCTGTAATTTTTTATATTATATAGAAAGTTTAAAAACAAAGGAATCTACAATATAGTTATTAAATGTTGTTAAAATTGGGTTAATCATAAAAAAATGTGTAATATTAATTAATGCCTCAAATACAAAATACTGAGTATATATACTTGGGCATGGATGTTTGCCAGTATAGTCCTAGGGCCTCATTTGGCCAATTGAATAGGGATCTATATAAGCACAAAGCAAATGTTTTTTACTGAAGTTTTTAGCTAGTGAACTTCTATCCAAAAGCAAGTTCTTCACTAACTAAAAACTTCTGTAAAAAAAATTAGCTTTGTGCTTATATAGAGCCCTATTAAATTGGCCAAATCGTATTTAAATGAGGCCCCTAGTACTTTGAGTGTTGTATGGTTACTAGTATTACTACTACTACTAATACTACTAATAATAATAATTTTATATAGCTCTTTTCTCCCACAAAGCACTTGGAAGCAACTAATGAAAGATAATTATATATTATTCAAAAACCTTTTAAAAAATTGTCTATGAGAATCCCTGATTGATAGTTTCAGGATCCAGACGTAAGTGAGAAGATTCTGGAGAAGGTTAACATGTTTTCTCCTGCAGACCTCAGAACATTAGTTGAAATGAACTGTAAGGAATGAGGATCTCCTTTAGGTAGCTGGGACCATGATCATGCAGAACTATTTATCAGCAAACCAGGCTTGAAAGGTATTCAATTTAATGAAGAGTCAGTGTAGGGCAGGGGTGGTCAACCTTTTAATACCTACGCCCACTTTTGATAGTACACCATGCCATTTTTGTTTCACTTTATCTTATTCTACAAGTAGGATCCCCTTCTAGATTGGTACCTTGTCATGGTGAAGGGGATTGCTTACCCCTAACTGGTGGTGAAGTAACTCAGTTTACCCTATCTCATTTCTGGTTCCATAAATTATATAACCCTTGGTATGTATCCCCCTGTACTTAGTAGATATGGATCTGGTCCTCACTGATGCCCCTAGGTTCTCTCGACAGCTCCCCAACAGTGTGGTTCTGCAGGTCTCCAGCATGTGACGTCATTCATCAGCGACGCCACCTAGAGATTACCCCGCCACCCACCATGGAAGCTTGAATCACCCACTAGTGGGTGGTAGGGACCAGATTGACTAGAACTGGTGTAGGGCATGACATGGAGAAGAGGTGTTAAGTAGCAGGAGAAAGATTGGTTTGTTACTTGCAGCAGCATTATTTACCAAATGTAAATGAAGTAGAACTTTATAATAGTTCTGTATGGAGACAATCACACTAGTCCAGTCTGGTAGAAATGGTTGACTGGCTAGAAATAGTACCATTACTCAACCAATCTGACTGAGGTGTAGTGGCCAGAGGCACAATCTACATCTACACAGTGGTTGAATTCATTTGAAAACACAAGCTGACCCTGAGAGCACACTATGTGGCATATCAAAGGGATTTAATTGACATAAGTAGTGTAGGGTTGGTATATGCATGACCTGGAGCTATACAATAACTCAATACATTTGTAAACTCTCTTTATTGCTCCAGCTTGGACTTCCTGAGCTGTAAAGCACTGTGCTGTGAGCTGGCTATTCCCAGAGGTAGAGCTGTGTGAGCCTGCAGAGTGTCTGTCAGCAGGGCCTACAGAGAGATGCAGACCACAGCCAGCTCGTATAACATCACAGGGCCAGACAGGAGTGTATGAGCCAGGAATTATTAACTACATTCTATAGAGAAAACCACCATTACAGCCTCAAAAAACAGACCATTTTATAGTATATCATAATAAAATAGTGGAACCTTTAAACATTTATCTGCCAGCAGTGAGTTAGGCTTTGTAGTGCACTAAGATAAAGGTGCAATGCTTCACTCAAAATAATTGGGGGATTAAAGGGATAATTAGGGGTGATACCATTGCTTTTCCAGTGGTCCTTGGAAAAACACTTAAACTTTATTTAGAGATATATAGAAATAGAAAATGTGCCGCTTTTATTAAAAATAGTTTATCTAGTACCAGTAAATAACTCATAGAATGGAAATAAACCCTATGGCCCTCATTCAATTGCAATTTGGCCAATTGAATAGGGCTCTAAATAAGCACATAACATATATTTTTTAAAGAAGTTTTTAGTTCGAAAACATCTATCCAAAAGCAAGGTTTTCACTAACTAAAAACTTCTTTAAAAAAAAATATGCTATGTGCTTTTTAGAGCCCTATTCACTTGGCCGAATCACAATTGAATGAGGCCCGATATATCTATATCATGAGGGATGATTATAATTAACACCCCTCATTATATACCCATATTGGGTTTCTTTACATTCTATGAGTTATTTACTGGTACTAGATCAACTATTTTTAATAAAAGCGGCACATTTTCTATTTTTATATATCTCTAAATAAAGTTTATTTGTTAAATAAGGTGTTAGGCACCAGGATATATTTTTTAAAAGTCACATTTATTGGTCCTTGGAAAAAGCCTTATATGTTTCGTAATGTATTTAATAAACTAGAAAATAATTTTAAGAATATCTTAATTTCTGGACCTTGCTTATTATCCTTGCGCAACGTGTCGTGAGTGAGGAAAGCTGTCACAGTCTTTATTGTGTTAAGGTGGATTACTGCAGTTAGCAGCATATATATAAGCAATTATATAGAAAGAGTGTTATACAGACGGGGGGACCTTCGAATGGGGGGACACACCATGTATATAAGCAATGATATAGAAATAGTGTTATACAGATGGGGGGACCTTGGGGGTGGGGAACACCATATATATAAGCAATGATGTAGAAAGAGTGTTATACAGACAGGGATACCTGGGGGGGGGGGTGTAGGAGATTTGAATGGGGCACCTATGGGTGGTGGGGGGTAGGAGATCAGAATGGAGGACTTGTGGGTGGTAAGGAGTAGGAGATCAGAATGAGGGATCTTGGGGTGGGGGGATTTTTGGGGGCCTGTTGGCTTATATATATGGTGTTCCCCATGTCCTCCGTCTGTATAACACTCTTTCTATATCATTGCTTATAAATATGCTGCTAACTGCAGTAATCCACCTGAACACAACAGAGACTGTGACAGCTTTCCTCACTCCCAACAGTGCGCGCACACGTTGTGCAATTATAATAAGCAAGGTCCTAATTTCTTTCTGCTATTTTGGCCCAAGGGATATTTTTATTGTATGTATGTATGTATGTATATATATATATATATATATATATATATATATATATATATATATATATGTGTATGTATGTATGTATATGTAAATGGCGGGTTGGTGAGGTGGAAGAGGGTTAAGGGATTTGTTAAATTATTGTCCCTTTTGGTGTTTGGACTCTCACCCTCTTTCCCTGCACATGCTCGGAAGCAGACAGCTGACAAATAGAACTGCCCTGTTCCTTCAGAAATGTAATTGCACCTATCATAAATGCAACTTTCACCAAGTTATCATGGATGCCTCACACTCATACATATAGATAGACAGAGATATATGAGTATATATTACCTAAGTGCCTAGTGTTATCAATGGTGCTTGCGCTCGTGAATTTCTAAAAACAAGTTTATTGCTGAATGCTTAAAATCTGAGCGCGAGAGAATATATGCAAACATCTTACAGAAAAAGCGTGGATGGTTATACCTCTGAGTTATTTTCCCCTGTTATTTTTATAAATTCCTTACAGCACAGCCAAAATCAGGGAACTCAACACCCTCCCACCTACACACTGTGCAGACGGAGGGGAGGAACAAATGTGAATACAAAACAAACAATTCTAAACAAGAAATGAAAGGGGATATAAGAATTCATTAAGATTTCACAGGGATGTTTATGAGCCAGTGGGACCTGCAGAGCCTGTAAGATTTAGCGCTCAGTAGTATTTCTGACCCTGGTTAAATTATAGAGTTTTACCTGGATTATTGAGATTTTTCTCTTGGGGGTTTGTTGACAGAACTTCTATTTTATTCTCTCCCACTGAATGTCCCTATCTGTCAGTGGCTCCTATGATATTTTCTACAGTGTTTGTATTCTCTGTGTATTATAAGAAGCTGGGAATCGGTATCAGTGTATTTAAAATAAGATGCCATAGTGTTGTGCTTTTCGTGATTATTAAAAGCATATTTAAGTTTCCTGGATTATGAATGCATCTGATAGAGGAGAATCAGTAGTGTATGAAAATATATATTTTTTTGAATGAAAAAATACCAAAATAAATATTATTAACACTCCTGGAAATCCCTGCTAAAATTAGCATAAAATTCATAATTCATTTTGACCAATCACAGACAGCTAATACATTGTATCAATATGTGATGGCAGTTGTGTACAGGTCCCATACACATGCACAAGTCAGACATTACTCTGTAGATCACTGCATTGTACTGAGGCTGGCTTGAAGGTTAGTAAAGTAGTTAAAAAATGTACCAATATGCAGTGTTTCTATTAATAGTTACATTTTCCTATGTAAGCAGCTCTACGGGTGTAGAAAACAAATTTTATTTTTAAATACAATAAATCTATGTGTATAGATTGACTCCATATAATGTGTGATTCTGATAACAAGCAGCGTGTTAGATTAGAAAAAGGTAAAACGGAAACTTAGATATACCTTTAAATACTATAATAGTAAATAATGTGTCTATAATATTTCACAACCTGCTTCAACAGCTAGTTTAGCTCAGTCACAACAGTATATGTTACATTGTAACGCCTATACGCTATGGCAAAAATCCCATTTGAAACTTTAACCCTATATGACTGCAGATCTCTCAACATCATGTTTTTTTTTTTTCACTTAAGTTTGTTTAGCCTGATATTTTGGTAAACAACATTTCACATAAAATAAATGATAAATCGATTCCTGTTTCACCGCAGTGCAGCAAATCTAAACAGTCACTTTAAATTAACAATATTTGCATAAATTAAAAATAACATTGAGGTTTTTACTCATTTACATTTCAAAAGTAGCATCCAATCATTATGCTGGCAAAGAAAAAAACATTCTTACAGCTATATTTCCTTTAAAAATGTTATTAGGACAACAATGTAACTATGCATCAAACATCTTCATTAAGATTTCAGTGAATATTGGAACATATAGATATGATGATTCAGTAATGGAGTAGGCAATTTTTATTTTTAAATACAAAAAAACGCTCACTACTCTCTATTCTATCTATGCCCCTTCCCCCAAGACTTGGATTTTGTGAAAATTCACAGTGACATTTTAATCTGTTCAGGTGTATATGGAAAATCTCACAGCTCTATAGGCAGCATTACTGGTGAACCTCAAAACTCACGAATATAATGGAAAATTTAATGGAAAATTCCAAAATTCACATGTGGTGCATATCAGACTGGCACCATGTAATGTGCTCTATGTTCTCACACAACTCGTCCCCTTTAGTATAAACTCACAATTAAATTTAAGATAATGATGCAAGTAAACAAGTAATTACTGAGCTGCATTTAGTTGTTTGATTTTGTGTCTTGGACAATCGCATACAGCTGTGAATTAAAACTAGTATAAGTTTGCTTTAAAGGCATATCTAAGTTTTCTGAATTATGAGTATATCTGATAGAGGGTGATTAATAGTGTGTATAAACAATTTTTTTTTGCATGAAAAAATACCAAAATAAACATTAAAACACTTACCTTGAAGTTAGGAACATGTCTTGTAATTTCTGACAGTTGAAAATTAGGGTTAACACCCCCTCCAAACCCAGACTAAATTAGCATAAAATTCATAATTTGTTAAATTAGCATAAAATTCAGTATTTGTTTTGGCCAATCTGTAGGAAGCAGAGGCAGTTAAATCATTTGAACAAAACTCTGGGGTTCCTGTTTGTGCTGCAAAGCAGCCTGGGATATGTAGTGTAGTTCATGTTAGAACGTGCTATGGCAGCAGCACCCCACACAGACAGGAAGCCGCAGGGAGGCTGACATCACTGCTCTCCTATTAGCTGAGGAAGACACGGCAGGCGAATAGTGGGTTAAAATTGGTCCCTGAATGCTGCATGCTAATTTAGGGGATCAGGTGTAGACACCCCTGGGCGTCAACATAATCATTAGAGGGATTTTAGATATTAATAAAAATAAAATGTTTTATGAAAAGGTGCTGCATATATGAAGGATGCTTTTTGGATAAAGAATGCAAAAATGTAATAATCCAGGAAACTTGCATTTGCCTTTAAGTGTTTAAGGTTGTGTGCAACTTGATTGTATACTTTATTGAAGTTTATCTCTTAAATAATAGAGTATGGCAGATTACTAAACTAGACAATGAAGAAACATCTCCGCTGAGTATTCAAGTATGACTCTTTGGTATAAATATTTATATTTTGAGGGATGTTAAAGAACCACTGTAGTTTGGTAAAAACTTTACATGTATGTAACATTAGCAGGTATGCAAGACAAGAACATGAAAGCATTTTAGTGAAATTATTATATTTAAATCACTGTGGTCATTTCATGGGGATTCCATCTTATAGTGCTAGTCTTTCTGTTGCTTTGGGGGGGGTGGGATGGGGGAGTTATCCTACAGGGATTTTCTATCCTGCTGAGTTTTATTGTCAAATGTGCTATTTAGAGAGCACTTTTAAATAGCACTGTATAGAAATATCATCTGACTCTTCCCAGGTATTCCCTTTAGGGTCAAAAACAAAGTGTCTGTCATCACATATTATAATTGTCAAACTGCGATTCGTTGTGACGCTTTGCGACAAATCGCAGTTTGACAACTGATCCGATCGCCAAGCCGATCGGGGCTCGTGCATCCGCAATGAGCGGCGACATTCGCAAAGCAGGAGGAAGAGACACATGGGAGGGAGAGGAGAGGGGAGAGACAAATGGAAGGGAGAGGAGGGGGGAGAGACACAGGGGAGTGAGAGGAGGGGGGAGGGAAATGGGAGGAAGAGACACAGGGGAGGGGGGACGGGGGAAAGAGACACAGGGGAGAGGGGAACAGACACGGGAGGGAGGGGGGAAAGAGACACAGGGGAGGGGGAAAGAGACACAGGGGGAGGGAGGAGACACAAGGGAGGCAGAGGGGGAAAGGAGACACAATGAAGGCAGAGGGGGAAAGGAGACACAAGGGAGGGAGAGGCGGGGCAAATGAGACACAAGGGAATAAGTAGACAAGGGTAGAGACTCTCAATGAGCGCCAAAGACACTCATTGCGAGGCCTGTGATGAGCGCCAAAGGAGCTAATCGCCAGGCCAGTAATGTAGATGTGGGAGAGGTATGGGGGGAGGCTCGTAATGAGCGACAAAGGTGCTCATTGCGAGACCCGTGATGAGCGCCAAAGGCGCTTATAGCAAGGCCTGTGAAGTAAAGGGGGAGAGGCTCCCATAGTGTGGCTATCAGCATTGCCAGGCTTCACTTTTTATTGCCGTCATTTTTGACGGGCAAGTCACTAGTTTTATATAATAGTTAAAACTGAAAGGCTGTAATTATTTATTTTAAACTGTGTAAAAAGAGTTGGCACATTATCAAGTTCTTCAAACGAGCAAACTATAAATATGGTACTTCAATAGTCTATTAAATGTGCCAAGGAAATAAAGCAGCTACATAAATCTTTCAATTCTCTCGGTCATAACATAAATTAACATAATTTTATACCATCTAAATAATCTGAAATTTATGTCATCCTTAATGAGAACCAGGTATTTTTCATCAGGGCCATTTGGGTGATTTCTGTTATCATTATGATTTAAAAAGGAGCCACGCAACTATGTGATAATAAATGGCTTCACATGATCACCATTCTTCAATCAAATAAAAAAAATTGCATGATCAGTCATATTTTTAAAATAAATGCCAAAATGTCACAATTTCTGCCAGGGTATGCAAACTTATGAGCCCAACTGTACATAGTTTGGTCTATTTCAACACAAGCTTTTTAATGAAGACCATGCTAACGATGAATTAAGACAGAGCTTTTAGGTAGCAGATTGGATGGGTATCTTGGTTTCTATGCCACCACATCCATGCTTCCATGCATCAAGTAGAATTAGTAGAAATATTTTTTGTGCTTGGGCGTCTATAGTCTGACGCCTTACCAAGTATGTGCTATAATAATTGTTCGTTCTTTCTTCCTGTTTGTTTCTAACATGATGCCTTGTACAGGTTTGTGGACTATGGCAGTGCATGATAAATAAAAGATAATAACAGGAGATACAACAAGTTTGGCTGAGCCCGGCCCTGTTAATCTGGAACAGGTGGTCCCCTTAACTTAAACAGAGATCCCAGTCACTAAAAAACCTCCTCCGTGCCCTAATCCGCTCTTTAATTTTTAATGCAAGGGACATTCCCCAGATTCCTGAGAGTTTATCCCTTCTTTTCAGCCACTATGACATTTCAAGGAAGAGCTCTGTATTATATTAATCCAGACTTGTCTCAGCCTGCTTATGAAGTGTCTTTATTTATTTTTTTTTATTTCTTTCATAGAATTTTACCTAAAGCCACATTGAATTTATCTCAAGACTTTTATAGGACACACACTAGCAATAAGTCAAACTGAATGTAAACGTCCAGAAATGACTTGTAAAATAAATAGTATAAGATTCAGCTTTTATTATCCCTGCTTGACCTACGTGCAAGGATGTGCCGGAGGATGTTTGAGAAGGAATGAAGTTGTTACTAAATTTGCCTTCACAGTTAGGAAATAAAGTAAGAAGGGAGGAGAGGTGGGTCAGGAGTAAAGACGGAGGAGTCATCTGCCTGGGGATAAAAACAAATACGCATCTTGTGAAAAGGGGAACTGAACATCAAGTCAAAGTGACAGTGTTATGGAGCAATGGGGCCCGAGAGCACTTGCCTATATAACACCTCTCTCAACCACTATTAGTGGTTGGCTCTTCTCAGCTTGGGGCAAAAGCAATTCTGGGCTTGGCTAATGATGAAGTCTATAAATATTCCAACACTGGTCCAACACCGCAACACTCTCTGTAGTGAATGCCGAAAGTGCCCTATGGAGGCACAGCCATCAACTGCAGGTTGCTGCCAATGGCACATGGTGACACATAATGGGCCATTTTACTATTTAAAATATACTTGTTTGAAAAACGACACTTAGTAATGTTATATAAATAATGCAACCTTCCTATGCGACTATGCTGAATCCGATGACTTTGAATGCAGATGAAGTTTCTATCTGTACAGTGGGAATGGCGCACACCCTCCTGAGAAAGCAGCAGACACAATTCGCTGCAGTAAAGAATAATTGAATATAAAAGTTAGAAACGTAAAGGTTTTGTAATTCAAAAGACTATAGAAAATAAATTCTGTTTTATTAAATTATTAATATTTAGTTGTAATGTCACAATAATTCCACAATTGTGTGGTATTAGGGCCATTCTTATGCATGAATACAAAATTAGATAAGAACCGGATCCTGCTTATAGGTGCATGGGGAAGGTAAAGGAAAAGCTTATTGAAATGGTATGTCAATTCAGAGAGTCTGCTCAAAATAGTAATATTATTCAAATGAAAGCACTTAGAGCAGCTTAAACACACACACCTATATATATATATATATATATATATATATATATATATATATATATATATATATATATATATATATAAAAATATATATATATATATATATATATAAATTCCTATTTTAGTTATTTCATAAAATATATACCGTAAATATAATAATTTCTATGTTACAATATAATTTATAATTTATTAAAAAAGCAGTTTGCTCACTACTAATAGTTTGGCACCCTACATTAAATAAGCTGGACAGTATTGCTCTAGGATGTCTTATTTGTGCTTCTCTTCTCACTGACTGATATGTCTCACCCTGTTCCTTTGGCCATGTGGTGTTGAACCTCATTATATACAGTGATATAGTCATACATAGACCCATAAGGCCCATGCCTAGGGAAGCTGATTTTAGGAGGCACCGTCTTTTTCAAACGACAAATGTAGAGACTGAAGACAGCAATAACGGACAAGGAGGAGGAAAGTTTTAAAGAGAGACAATGTGAAGAAAAGTTCAAGAATATCCAAATGAGCCTATAACAACTTAAATATTAGTTCTGTCTCTTTTTATATCTCAATTTAATAATAACGTATTAACAAAGTAAATTACATAACTTAATTAAATAATAAAGATGACCCTATTTTTGCATTTGTGAGGTACTAGCTTAAAGTGGGGCGTTAGCATATTTAAAATTATTAAAGGTCATTATAAAACTGTACACATAATGGAAATGTATATATATTTTTCTCCAAGTATAGTAGCATAATGTGATTAGTCTGAGATGGGACATAATAGCAAGAGAAAACAGAAACCTAAAAACACACTATTCCACTAATTACCACACTGTGGCATTAGGACATATACAGTGCCATTGAGAGAAAAAGATCCCAGAATCCCACACAGGGCAATTCCAATGTATGGCTTATATTGCAGCCTCACCTGCCGGTTCTCCCACTGGTTGTTGCACCTGGATTTTACTTTGCTTTGCCTACATTTTATAATACACCATCTGTTGCAGCAAAAAAGTTTTTTTTATTATGTTCTAGAATAGGCACTGTAATGATAAGCCATGATATTGCAGGTAGTTTCCTTTATTGCGCTAAGTGATGTATTCCCAGAGCTAGAATGAAGCGCAAGTAAATGGAACATAAAGAGGCACAATCAGTACATACCATATATTTGTATTACACATCTACAAACTATGTTACTGTTACCTATTTTATTATTATTTAGGAAAAATATGATATTATAGAAATGTTACAGGAGTTCTTTAAAGCAACACAGATGAGATTCCAAATATAGTATAACTGAAAAGTATCGGTAATAAGTCCTTTCTCAATTGAATATTTTAAAAATGAGCTTTTTCATACTATAAACCTACATTAACGTTAGCAATATTTAGATGTCACTTAGCTCTTCTGATCCTCTCACTAGCCATTGATTATGCTGTCTGTTTAATGAGGACATTATTACCAGTAATTACTGATTGCCTCCTGAAGCTCTAAACCTATTTTCTTCAGTAAGTGATTAGATTGATTAGATCAGGGGTACTCGTGCCCGGTCCTGGAGGGCCACACACAAGCCTGGATTTGAAGATAGCCTTTTTTTGTACAGGTCAATCAGGATGACTGAAGAAGTGACTGGCTTACCTGTGCGCAGCAGGGATATCATCATATCCAAGCACCATACTTGACTACCCCTGGATTAGATAAATCACATCCTGAGATCTGAACATGAGCAGCCTTTTGTTTTACACATGATATACTAAAGATATTAGGTTCAGAGCTTCGGGAGGTAACCAGTAATTACTAGCAACAATGTCCTCAGTAAATAGATGGTGAGACCAGTTCTTGGTGCAATTATTGATTTTATCCATAAATTAAATAAACAAAGCTTCCTATAACACTTCAGTGGTTTCTTAGATTATGAATGTCACCCTGTGTCCTTGTAAGAGGATTCCACTGTGTAAGTACATGATGTGAATCCATTGTGTGAAACAGTTCAAAAGGCAACTAAAGTAGTGCATGGCCTAAAAGACAAAACTTATAAGGATAAACTTCATGACCTGAATATGAATAGCTAGAAACTTAATATATTAAAGGATTCAATAACGTTCAAGAAGGTAGCGTCTACAAGGAAAAGAGGAGTGCAAGAACAAGAGGTCATGATTTGAGGTTGGAAAATTTAGGGGTAATATGAGAAAGGACAACCATATAGAAACAGCCTTCCAGTGCAAGTGGTAGGATCAAACATAGGTAAAGGGGCATGGGAGGTGTCTGGATTTATATATATATATATATATATATATATATATATATATATATATATATATATATATATATATATATATATGTGTGTGTATATATACTTTTATGTATTTTAATTAAATAAGAAGTGCTTATAAGCTCTGGGTTTTTTTTCTATGTGAAATCATACATTGCTTGGATCTGCCCTCTCGCTCATGCAGCTCATGAATACACAGACTGTGAAGTACAGTGTTCCAAATTAGCCTGTCAGTGACCCTTCACAAAGAGCATGTTGTAGAATGTGTGTGTGTGTATGTGTATATATATATATGTATATGTATATATATATATATATATATATATATATATATATATATATATATATAATTTATTCCGAGTGAAGAAACATTTGTTATCACTAATTTAAGCATGCCTAGGTAAGCACAAGGCTCTTCTGGGGGTTAATAAAGTCAATTGTATAGGTAAATAGAATGGGCAGATAAGATGGGTTCTTATCTATGTTTTCTATGTAGGTTTCAGTGGCGGAGCTACTGCTGGTGCAGTAGATACAAAGCACCGTGACCCACGACAGGGGGCCCTCTGCTGCTGGCAGGAAATGAGGAATCTTAATTTATTAGATGAGAATGGCAGATAATTACTTTATAGAAAGGTGATATGATCAGCACAGGGATGATCTGATTATCTACATATATTGGTGGCTTTTTTATTGACCCCAAGGGGTGGATGGAGGGCCCCAATTACTTTGTAGCGCCCTCCTTTCACTGGTAGGTTTGATAGTGTATCTCCCAGTGCTGTATGTAATGTGCAGATCCCATTGTGGTGTGCAGTATATGTAAGAGGAATGACCCTCTCATAACGTCAGTGCCCTCTCAGGCTGGTCACTGGAGCGTATAAAGGTTGTGCTTCCTTAGACAATACTAGAAAGCTTTGGCCCTGTGCTTTCCTGCTTGTTGCTGTGGGGTTTCCTGTGTATTCGGGCCTTTGTCTGCTAGGCCCGTCCTCGCAGGACATTGTCTGATGTACAGGTGATGACAGAGCCAAGGTCAGCCGGAGGTTGCTGTTTATTTAACCTGCTCTCAGACTGGAGAATTCCAGGAAGACTTTATAAGACATGTCTGATGTATGTGCATTAATTGCCTTCATTAGCCCAACTCACTCATCCATCTCCTGGAAAAATATTTGTATTTTTTCTAGAAACAGTGATAAGATAAAAGCAACAATTTATTAAACATTTATTTTTATTAGAAGATTTTATCAGAAATAAAATAGTGTTGAAATATTTGTAGCAATTAATCATAACGTGTAGCTTTTTTTATTTAGTAAAAAAAAAAATATATGTTATCGTTCTCTGAACCAAAATGTCATATTCAAGGATGTTTTGTTTTTTAGGATTTTAGTTCTGGAGATCTAAATAAAAAAAATATTCTTGGGTTGTTGTTGTTCAGTCGTGTCTGATTCTCAGTGACTATATTGACTGCAGCATACCAAGGACATCTAAATGTTTCTGGTTGAGCTTATCCATAAGGTTATCTTGGCAAAGATACTGGAGTGGGTTGCTAGTTCCTTTTCCAGTGGTTTGTCTGACCTCTCAGCTATCACCTGCACATTTTGGGTGACCCCACATTGTTTAGCTTACAGCTTCATTGAAATACACAAGCCCCACGACAAGGTAGCGATCCAAATGGGGATTTTGGGGTATATACATCTAAATATTCATCAAAGGGTACTTATAATGGTCAAGTTTTAAAAAAGCTGAGCCTTTGTGAAAAATATTAATCTGAATACAGCTGATTTTATCAGTCTTTAGGGTGAGGCTCTTCATATCACACCATTTAGCATCTGTTGCAGTAAAGTCGTGTAGCAATGAGGTAGCACCACAGTTTGTAACATACGTTAAAGTGGAAACACACAACTATAGAGAGTAATGATGATTCAATGTAATGTTTTTTAATGCATTTTCCTACACTTTTGTCTGTCAGTCAGCTTTTTCAACCTTCCTGCAGCTTTAATCTTTGTGTTAAAAGCACAATCATTGCTAATTACTCCATGTGAGCTTGCACTTGCTCAGAGTATCTGGTAGTTGAAATGTTGGGTATTGTTCTTAGGCTCTATTAATGTGTTGGCATCCTGTAAAGTCCTTTGAGATTATACATATTTACATTTCATGGATTATGAATGCATTTAATAGCGGAGAATCAGTGGTGTGTGCAAACAATTTTGCATGAAAAAATCCCAAAATAAACATTAATAAAATCACCATAAAGTTTGCGTATTTCTTCAGTCTTTCTGGCAGTTGATTTTGACAAGGAAGGCACCTGAAAAATCTAAGCTAAATTAGCATAAAATTCATAATTTGTTTTGGCCAATCAGAGGCAGCTACAATATTGCTGCAATCTCTGGGACGTCAGTTTCTGCAGAGCATCATGGGATAGTACCCACTAAAAGGAAGCAAGGAGGAGCTCAGACATTGCTGTGTGGAATTCTGTGTTGTTGTGCTGTTGGCGTCAATGTTAGTATAGGAGTAAAAGCCATACCTAAATGCAGTGTTTCTATTGGTAGGTATCAGGTGCCTATGTAAGCAGCTCTGGGGTGTGGAAACAATTTTTTTTTTTAACAATAAATCTTTATGTGTATTGATTAATCAATGTAACAATGTGTGTTTCTGATATAAGCAGCATGTTTAACTTTTTTTCTAATCTAAAAGTAAAAACAGAGAAACTTAGAGTATCATCATTGTTTATTAAAGGTATATCTATCACAAACATAGGAAGTCAAGGATCATTAACAAACAAAAACTACAAATGTCAATGTAAGAAAATGTAATTTGTAAAGTTCTGTAGTTGTACAGTATCATATATTTAGAACCTTTGTTTAATTAATGTGTATTATGTATAATGTCTCCATAGGGTATTATAAAGCTATGCATTGAGTAATTGTTTTAGGTCTGACATGACATTATCTGCTAAACTGTTGGCAATAAATAATATAGCTTGACCTTATAATAAGAGTACAATATCCTCAAAGTATATCACCAGATTAATGATTCAAGACCTGTTTTTGCCAAGAATCTGACTTGTGGTGAATAAATATATTTAAGTTACTAGCCTACCTTTGCTGTACATGGCATAAGAAGACCTGACTTTGCTTGATGTGGGTGTAAAGATGTATGAAACATAGCACTGAGAGAAGTGGGGTAGTGTAAAACAACAGAAAGGAAAAAGTTCAAAGAAAATACCGGATACAAAATAAACAAATGGAAGATAGACATGTTTGTCCTGGATAAATAATAGGCCGTTGATTGCTTTGTTTCCTTATCATCTGTGCCTATGACAAACGCCTTTTGCGTACGGACAAAACAGAGGGGGGTTTGGAGGGTAGGAAGAGAATAGAGTGAAATGGAGATAAATGAAGGTAAGAGAGAGAACGAGAGCCATTAGACAACAAGATGGTGCAGAGAGTGGCTCTCAGCATGTGGTGAAATCACTTAGCATGCAGAGCGGAAATTAATATATCACACTCTGGTTACCTGAGCGCTGATTACATCTCTCCTTGGAATTATATACATCTTGACCAAAGCCATTAATAACAAAATAATTTTAACGTGACTCTGAGGCGGCGCTTTTTCTTGTTTATCTCTCTCATCATTGCATTCTCATTTCATTCCTTGCTATATGCTCATCTGCCTGCTCCTTAAAGGTATCAGGAACTTAGAAATCTGTCTAGCCGGTTTAAAACTTTTAAAGATGGAATTTGCGTTGGAAATGTACACTGAGACTATTAAAACATATATCAATATAAAGATATCCTAATTAAAGATTGTCTGGGCGTTGCACCAGCTGAGCTATTGATCTCAGTGGAGAAATAATTTACTGCAGGATAAAGTTTTACAGAGATTCTTACAGTGCTGCAAAACTGCATTGCCAGTACAATTTAGTTACTAGATTTGCATACCAAAAGTCCATATATTTAATAATTGCATTAATATTCATTTATTTGTGCATTTATGTCTGTGCATTTTTTTTATAGTAGTGGGATAAACTGAATGAAGGGTTCCCTTGGTTTGATTCAAAGTCAGGGAACCAAGAGGTCACACCTCCCTGAAGCTGAGCAGGGTTGTTCCTGGTCAGTACTTGGATGAAAGACCACCTAGGAATATCAGGAGCTGTATGCTGTGGCCCACTGGAAAAGGAAACTGGCAACCCACTCTAGTATCTTTGCCGTGAATATCAAAATATCAACATGACCATGGACATAAAGATGTCCTGGTGTGTTACGGTCCGTGAGGTCACAGAGAGTTGGAAACAATGCAAAAAAAAAAAGTGAATGAAAAAATTAAGACAGGAAGGAAAGGGTCAGGAAGGAATAGCTGCTCTTTACCCATTTTGAGACGATTTTTAATCTGCATATTACAAAGATCAGAGGAAATCTAAAAAGCCTGAACTTGATGGGCTAAAAGTCTTCTTTTTCTTTTCACCCTCATGTACCATGTGCTGATATGAAGTGATATCTGTTTATTTGTCAGTTATAACCACTACACATGTTTGGGTAGCTAAATCAGATTTCTCTATAATTACTATCATAAAAATATCAACTTCAACAGAAAAAAGTGTAAATAGCTATCATAGCGGTATATGTACATCAAATAAGATGAAAAGCAGGTTTACAAAAATAGTGTTATTTGCTCCAGTCATGTGTACATTTATGGTGCCTGTTTATAACATCTAGTGATATATTACCCCATTTGGTAAATATAAAACATAAAAAAGTGGAATCCTTGTTTGATAAATAGTGCCACTATCTGTTGTGACCTTTTGTTTTAACGACACACAACCAGACTCCAGGATTAGCGGTATATATTTGGTAATGTAGCCATAAAAAATTCTACAGGAGTTTCCGCCATTTTCTGAAGTTTACATACTCTGTGAAATGCCAAGTAAATGAAATAAGAGGCTTTCCTTGCTCATTAGTATTCAATGATACATAATCTAATGGAGGATACCATGACCTGTAAGAGGCCTCCATTTCCTTGAGGCCCAGGTACAAACCACGCTTCAAAGCTCTGCGCTCTGCTCAAGGGGTTGTGTGAAATCTTAGGTCTGTTCCCAGTCACCTTTATAAAGATTAATAAATAGGGACATGAGTCTGGTCTGGAAATCCTTTTGAGCTTACAGAAGTCCCCATCTCACTGTTTACTAATGAGGACACAGCTGCCAAGTGTCACTGCTAATGACTGACACAAAAAGTGTGGCGGGAGCTTGTTTATAGCCGGAAAAGTTTTAATGGTCTGACCTATAACTTGCAGAGACAAACAAAAAAGTGTTTGTGACAACTTCGCCAAATAAAGCTTTTCATTATAGGACAGCCATTAGAGAGGTGTACCGTATATTTCAAACAGAATAACATAAAAAAACATTGCAAGAATATTTCCTGGAGGATAATCACTTGGCCTTTTTTCTCAATAAGCCGCAAGCTCTGCAGATTTCTGTCCCCATCGCACGTGTGTGTGCTATACAGATATCAAACCTCCGTGTTAGCTTTATACATAAAGACAGAATCTTTCCTTTAGGCCATTTCTTAAACATGGAAGAGAAACGTCTTGCTTTGCTTGATAAATCACTCTGTGTAAAAAGCAATGATTTGACCGCTATAAAGAGCATGATGTTTAACCAGTGTGTTGGGACATATTACTGTAACGTCACTCCGGGATGGGCATATCACAGAGAGTTGGAGCTTAAACCAATGGATGAGGAGATCTGTGAGTGAACTGGAGGGTGATATGAACTGAGAAGTTATTCAACACTTGTTACTAAGGATCGATATTGCAGCAGATGTTCAGGATATATTAAAAAAAACTGGGTAAATCAGGAGCGCACTCATTTTACCATTGGTCACACAAGAATATACATAAAATCTGGTCTGGCTCCAGCTCTCTTGATGTTAAGTTGGACAAATTTAGTTTAGAGTGATGAAGGGCCCCGTAGACCACCCATGGGGGGTTGGAAGGAGGGGCCACTTGACTGGGCAGGCCCTGGTATGGGTAGGAGGTGGCTAGCTTGGGGAGGGGAGTCAGTTGTAGGAGTTTGGCGCCATTACCACCATTCTGCCCCCAGCTAGCCATGTGTAAAAATAAGGACGAGTAATGGAAAATTGGAGGTATTATCTTGTGTATATTGTCTTAAAGCACTAGTTGGTTATTATTAAATGTATATTATATGATGTCAAATTATGTTTATGTGGTTGTCGCAGCGGCGGGTGGTGAGGGGAGTCGCCGGGACAGTGGTAAAATGGGTGAGATCCTACCCTACGGTGGTACGGATGTTCCAACATGGTAGGCCCTGGACGAGGGTTCAGGGTGTAGGGCGTACTGTCTCTGGCCAGGCTCCTCCCCTCACGTGGTTATGTTAATTATTGTTATGGTTATTACATCAGTTTGTGTTTACCAATAAACACTGTGACCAGTTATCCTCCCAAGAAGTTGTCTGTGTCTAATCATTATATTTTAATAGGTGATTGTGTATAAACCCCATATGTGCACATACCAACTGGGCCTTACTAAGGTCATAATCTATAAGGATAGATGGTCTTTAAGAAGTCAGGGAAAGATGATATGCAGGCCTGTTTTATGGGTTAGGCATTAGTGCATTGAGAGAGCAGTCCCCTTCAGGTGTAGGCATTAAGTTCTCTATAAGTTGCCAGGACGGAGTGGGATAAAGTTTACATTAGCAAGACATTGAATTGCACCTTGCATACTATGTAGTCTCCCCTCAAGGTGCCAAATGAGAAGTGCAGAATCTTCTTGCCAGGAGCACTATTTGACATATTACTCTGATGATATATAAGAGGTGATAGTTTGAGTGGTTTATACAATGGTAAATATGTTAGATGCAATGATTGTATTCAGGTACTCATAATACCCTCATGAACCATATATAGTTATAGGTTGAAAAAATACTTTAGCCCATCAAGTTCAACCTTTTTAGCTCGCCTCCTGATCTGCAATAAGCGGATTTATTGTCAATTAAATATATACTATCTTCTTAAAACGCCCGACCAAACACTCTTTTTCTAATATTTTTAAATGCCGTGGCAACACTTCATGTGTCTGTCATGCCAATAAAGGTGAATGCATTGGATAATCTGTATGATCTATAAAGGTTAAAGATGGCCCATGAGTGGGTGCAGTATTTATCATTATACATGAAAATGCAGGTGCTGTAAATAGACTTTTTTTATGTTCACTGATAAATATTTCTGCCCCCACATTGTTGATGCCGGTATTTTTTTGTGAGCAAAAACCCTCATTATCTTGAAATGTTGAAACTCACTGTGCAGAATTTTGACACCGTGCTTCAGCTTTATTTTACTTTAAATATATTAATTCAGAATATATTTTTATTTTTTATGTTTCAAGTTGTCAGGTTATCAGGTTTATAATATGTTCACAAGACCAATATATGGCAGATAGAATTTTTTTAACAAAAACATTACATTTTATAATTTCTGTTACATTGACTTTGTGCTGACAATAAATTCTACTTATTACTGAGTATTGAACCAAAATCTGTCTTAAAACTGAAATCTAACTATCCTATTCAACTGCCACATCCTAATAACAAATCTATTCTTCAATTTAATCCTCTCCATAATTGTTTCTCTAATATAGCAGGATGGTTTCGAAGCAAACTGATTACGCCACTTATTACCACTATCTCCTGAGACACTCCTCAGATTTACATGATGTCCAACTTTTTTGTTCCACGATGACATTTTCAATCTACCAAATGGATTTTGTGTGATTCATTGAACATACTGCTATTTATTTCTTATTTTATAACCCCACTGAGGTGATATGAATAAGTTACAATATATACAGACTATAAAACACACAATGTGTTGTGTAGAAGGACTGGGGGTTTCTAGTTTTTGTCTAAAGCTCATCTGGTCTCCCACAAACTTGTGATTTTTTTTTGCTAGTGAATTTATAATATCTAGTGTATTTTGAGAATAATTTAAGGGTTCCAGGTTGAGAACCATTGCTTTAGGCAACAAAACTAATATTTTCCAATTAAAGTATAAAACTTGAATTTTCACACAACTCTCAAAATATGAACCATTTGCATTTTTAGTATATTCTATAAATTTATTACAAATACTAAAACCATGGTGACAGTCCATTCTTGTCTGGGATATGTAGATACCAATTTATAAGCATTACACATATAGTAAACATACCATGAGTGGCATATGGTACTATCCCAACAGTGCCCACAATCTAAAGCCTTGTACAAGTGCAAACTCATACTTACCCGTGTATAATGTAATGCTCATGTTTGAAAAGCTTGTACCTTTGTTGGCTGTTAGGGCAACAAGACGCTGCATCAAGAGTGGGCACAATATAATGTTTTTCATAATATAACTGTGCCATTTGATGCTTTGGTAGGTGCTTTTGGGAGCCTACTGTAGTGCACCCATTTACACATTGATTGGCATCCTTGTGAAGTAAGCTGGGCAATTCAGCCCATAGTATCAGAGATGTTGGACTCCATTTTTTGAGACTTTTTGGCTGCTTTTATTATCCCACAATGGCAGAGCTTCATGTACCTTTGTTTATATTTTTGCAGATTGCATTTATTTATCTAGTCCTAGTACATATTACCTTGTGTGCTGCAGTGGAGATATTGGGGACAGTAGCTTTATTCTCTTTGGGCATAGCGGTGGCCTTACTAGCAGCAGCTCTCTTATTTATTGAGAGCCTATTCCTTCTTCCCAGTAACTTTGTTTTTGTCGCTGAACACGCAATGCTTCTGTTTTTCACCCTGATCACAGCTGCATTTATGGAAGACACGGATGGGTCTGTCTGTATCTGGATGAGTCATAGTTTTCAGAAAGAGGTCAAGGAGCTATTTCTAAAGCATTGCCCACAAAATTATCATCGTCAACATCTGCCAAAATGTCTTGTGCTCTCCATATTTACTCTTGAAAGAAAGAAAATATATTTTGTGGAAAGCAGAATCTCCATTGATGTATTGCTTGGTGGGCTAATGATTTACTATATTAAATGGATATTCTTTGCTATATTGTGCATTTAGTTTAGTTTATCATTTATACTGGTGTTTGGCTGCTTCATATGTCTTCTAGGTGTTTGTATTATGCCTGGAGTTTTGTAGCCATCTGAGGTTCATCTGGAACTTCAATCCTACCTGTGTCTATAGAGTCTACTGTCTGCCACACTGGGGATTATGGGCTGGTAACACTAGTAATATTGCAGCAAACAGGCCTCAGATGGAGCTTTTGATTCTTCATTAAAGTCAGTATTTTCTGTATGTTGGCAGCCTGTTCTTGAGTCCCTTGCTGTATCTGTAGTTTGGCAGTAATCTGGAGTTTTACTGCACAGGACAGCAGATCTAGCTTAGTACAAATCTTTTTACTGTTATGTCCCTATGTGTCTCCAAAAGTTGAATTCTTACGTGTTAGCCCTATTGCAGCCACTTAATCTAGCAATATGGTATGAAATGCAGGGGGATTTGTGACATCTTATAATTAGTATAATCATTTAGAATCACAAACCTCATCACTCAACATCTCTGACATCATCACTCAGTATTTCTAACATCATCACTGAGATGGAATTTTTTTTTCTGGAATTAAAAACAAATTGCAATGTGAAATTAGCACAGAAGTGAATCAAAAGTCTCATTTTAGTATGGTTTGTGGAGCTTTGAGTGAAAAGAACCTTTATGTTAATGTAAAAAAGTAGGATTATTATGCTGGTTCAATTATTAATAAACCATTTGGAGATAACAGTTTCTTATGCGAGACAAAACTACAGGGACCAGTATTTAAGAGTGCCAAATTAAATGGAATTCATTATGTTTTCTCTATATAAAAAAACCTATGGTTTGTCTTTTATGCACTTACAGTGCCTTGCAAAAGTATTGAGGTCTGGGCTTTGACTAGGCCATTCCAACACATTTACATGTTTCCCCTTAAACCACTCAAGTGTTGCTTTAGCAGTGTGTTTGGGGTCATTGTCCTGCTGAAGGTGAACCTCCGTCCTAGCCTCAAATCACGCACAGAGTGGTACATGTTTTGCTCAAGAATATCCCTGTATTTAGCACCATCCATCTTTCCCTCAACTCTGACCAGTAACCCAGTCCCGGCTGCTGAAAAACATCCCCACAGCATGATGCTGCCACCACCATGTTTCACTGTGGGGATGGTGTTCTTTGGGTGATGTGATGTGTTGGGTTTGCGCCAAACATAGCGTTTTCTTTGATGGACGAAAAGTTCAATTTTAGTCCCATCAAACAAGAGCACCTTCCTCCATACATTTTGGGAGTCTCCCACATGCCTTTTTGCAAACTCAAAACGTGCCATTTTGTTTTTTTGCTGAAAGTAATGTCTTTCTTCTGGTCATTTGACCATAAATCCCAACTCTATGGAGCGTACGGCTTATTATCGTCCTATGTACAGATAGTCCAGTCTCTGCTGTGGAACTCTGCAGCTCCTCCAGGGTTACCTTAGGTCTCTGTGCTGCCTCTCTGATTAATGCCCGGTCCTTTAGTTTTGGTGGGCGGCCATCTCTTGGCAGGCTTGCTGTTGTGCCATGTTCTTTCCATTTGGTTATGATAGATTTGATGGTGCTCCTAGGGATCATCAAAGATTTGGATATTTTTTTTTATAACCTAACCCTGACTTGTACTTCTCAACAACCTGTTCCCTTCTTGTTTGGATTTTTCTTAGTCTTCATGACAGTGTTTGGTTAGTGGTGCCTCTTGCTTAGGTGTTACAGCCTCTGTAGCCTTTCAAAAAAGATGTGTATATGTCATGACAGATCATGTGACACTTAGATTGCACACAGGTGGACATCATTTCACTAATTATGTGACTTCTGGAGGTAATTGGTTGCACCAGAGCTTTTTATGGGTTTTTATAACAAAGTGAATACATACGCACATGCCAATTTTCTTCTATCTCTAAAAAATAGTTTTATGTATAGATTTTTCTCATTTCACTTCATCAATTTAGACTATTGTGTTCTGATCCATCACATAAAATTCAGACAAAACATTGAATTTAAGGCTATAATGTAACAGAATAGGTAAAAAGTCAAGGGGGGTGAATACTTTTGCAAGGCACTGTATTTATTCTCATATAATCTCATTTGGATTAATTTATCTTCATTTAGTGGAGATAGTATCCGAACTGAAGCAGATGTTTTATTTTTTAAGACATTAACACTGCAAAAAAACTAGAATTATTTTTTTTACATTAGAATTTTAGTCAAATATATGTAACCGTTCACGCTATACTTATATAAACCTTTAAATTGTAATTTTTCAAGCTTTAATCTTGCAATGTTTTTTAGGGAAAGCACTATACATGCTAGGGCACCCCGACTTCAGTGCGCCTGACATCTGCACGCCGACAAAAGCGCACCCGTCTATAGCACGCCCCAACATCTGCGCGCAGGTCCCCTCACCAGAGCTAACCCTTATTACCTGTTTGCGCTACTCTTATTACCTGTTCCACCCTGGGCACCCAAGTGTCTCAGTGTCCTCCCCCTGCACTGTGAATCCATATACCAAAGATATAGGGTATATGGATTCACAGAGCAGGGGGCGGACACTGAGATATTTGGGTGCCCAGGATGGAACAGGTAATAAGGGTAGCGCCACTTTAGCTGGCCAACTCACCCTGCTGGCTCTGGTGAGGGGACCTGCGCGCAGATGTTGGGGCGTGCTATAGACGGGTGCGCTTTTGTCGGCGTGCAGATGTCAGGCGCGCTGAAGTCGGGGTACCCTAGCATATATAGTGCTTTCCCGATAGATGGGCGCGCTTTTGTCGGTGAGCGTATGCGTCGGAGCGCATTTGTCTACCACATGCTAGATTTTAAGCTCAAAGACAGGGCCCTCAATTCTTCTGCAATGTGTTAATATTGTCTTTTTCATTGCTATATGGAATATGTTGGCGCAATACAAATAAAGGAATTAATAATAATGAATACTGAATATTGGGGATTTTGAAACCTATGTTTGGCTCTGACTTTTTCATTATAGATAAAGACTTGGTTATAAACATTTATATTCTTAGTCAGTATACAACATATGCTTTAATGAGCAGTGAGTTCTCCCAAGATGGAAGCCATGGAGAACTTGAACTGTGATCTTCCACAATGTGGCTATCCTCTCTTTGTTGCAAAGTCAGTAAAGCAACATTTAAGTGGCATTAATTAAAACAACAGATAAAGTGATTAGTGAAGCCACACCAGCTTTAATCAGTGAAAGCCGCTTAACATGAAAGAACAGAGAAAGTATGTTCTGGCTTTACAGGTATATAAAATCCTTATCTTCTCTGACACACCCTACCTTGGCTGCTTATCAGTTGTAGGCTGGCACATTCAGATAATTTGCATCAATTGGAAGCTGAAGAACTGATTTCCAGGGAACAGCCAGTTTTTATATACATATGTACCCACTGTGAATCTGAATTTTACTCCCCATTTTGTTGTTCTTTGCTGACTAACACACATTATGTTATGTATAATTATAAGTCCTCTATGCTTAAATCTTTTCTACAGACCTATTGAAATGCACAAAGGCTTTTGTTCTTTTTAATCTTTCTCCTCGCTACCCAGGGCTCTTCCCTACAGTTACACAGCACCAACTCTTACAGGGTATACACAATATACAGAACAGTCTATTTTCCTTGCTCACTATATATAGAGCAGCGTCAGTCTGTCATTCAGTATACACATAGTAACCTCTGTCCCTCGCTCAGTATACACTAAACAGCCACTGTCAATCACTCCGTATACACAGTACAGTCTTTCAGTATACAGACGAGCCCCAGGTTACAAACAACCCGACTTAGAAACAACCACTAAAGTATGGGCTCCCAAGGCATCTTGTATGAGTTTTTTTATGTTCTGCTAGTTTGATTTAAAATAAAAATCACAATAGTTTCTATACCTTATTACAATACAGAGGTAGTATTATTATTACACTGTATTATTATTATTATTATTACCACTTATGAGCCATTATAGTATTGTTAATATTATTATTATTCCTCAGGGATCCAACTTACATACAAATCCGATATAAGAACATTCTCAGGAACTGATCTTTTTCTTAACACAGGGACAACCTCTATACACAACTCTTAGCGTATACTTAGCAGCATAACGCACATTCGCACGCAATATACAGCCTTTCTATTATTCAGTATGAAAGTCATGACCCCCATAAGTAAGAACTTGGCCTAGGATCCCAGCAAATAAAATGCAAAATAACAGAATATTTTGAACAACAGGCCTCATAATTCTATTGATTAACTTAATGTACACTGGAAACCTAAAATCCCTGAACACATGCTCTGGCTACTATGGAGGAACAGAGGTGATGGAGATACCCCCATCCTTCACATGCCGGATATGCTCTCCTCTTGCACATGAGCTGTGAAATGGAAAGGCCAAAGAACGTTGAGAAGTCAACAGCAAAAAAAGGGGAAGGGGGGTAGCAAATAGTCACCAGACCCTCACTCTCCTAATATACATTCTCAAAACCCTATCAATTACTTCCCACTCACCAAAGGTTAAGTCATTAACGTGTCCACTGGGTCAGGCCAAAAGGCCCTCCCGCAAGCCACTTATGCGTGGTAGAATTAGACAAAGACAAAGTACATTTCCTCCTTGAGAGTACACTATCTTCACCTGTACAAATAAAGTATTTGTATTGTCTAAATATATGTGGTCTGCCAATACACACAGTCACTTACCAACCATTGTGCTCATCCCATCAGTCACTGTCTCAGTACAGTCTGTAGGCTATATGTATTCCTCAATCCCATATTTTGTATCAATGTCAGGGAGGGACTTCCTCTCCTATAGCCAGACATTGCGTGCAGCGCCTTGGGGCATCACCATCAGAGTATTATCTTACATCATGTCAGATAACATCACTCTATTCACTGTTATTCTATGGGGCAGAGTCTTTATTTTGTCAGTCATTGAAGACAAGTTGATGAATCATCCCATCACAATAACACTGCGTACCTTCTAGAAGGTCAAGGAAAAATACATTTTTCTAGGACCAATAAATGTTTACCACCAGGACCAATTTGACAATATGCACTTTAATACAGCGATAAAATAATATAGATTAAAGGCACATTGTCACGCCACTGTCAGTTGGCTTTAATCATAACGAGCATTAAAAACTGACTGTATATTGTATTATCCATTTTCTTTGCATTTTTCATTACAGCAAATTGTATAGTCATTATTGCTTTATGGCAACATTATGCTAATTTGTAGGTCAAAGTGCTTGATGAGTGTAGGAGAGGGAATATAACTACATGGCGACATTGGGGCACATTGTTTTTGCCGTCACACACACAAGCAGGTTTGGTTACTCATTAGAGCATCAATGCAGCTAAATATTTCAGGGATTTACTTTAGAAACATTTTGGGGTGGCAGAGTCCTATGTTGTTCATGCTTTATCAGACATGTTGTCCTGTAACAATATACACGCCTACAGTAAATTGCATCTTCCAGTGTTGTGTACTTGTCTAATTACCCTTCCATTAAGGGAGTACATTCAATTAAAATACCTGTGCCACAAATAGAACAAAATGGCAAGGTGTCAACTCTCTTCTGTATGTCAGAATCCGAGCCAATAAAGAGCACGATAGCTAGCAAAGGATTCTGGGAAAGGTATATCAACCACAACATCCAAAAATACATACCAACTTTATTACCAGAACTGTGTGAGTATGATCAGATTCACTATCTGTATTTGTAATTGTGTGCTCTCATTTGTTTTGCTGGCTTCTGATTAATGCTCCTCTCTATACATTGATCTAAATATCTATCTTCCCCTCCCTCCTTCCTCCTGGTTCTCTTGTGTTCCTCCCACTCTATCCGCATTTTCACCTTCTTAATTCATCCTATATCATTGTCAGGTAATTTAGTTCATATGTAAATGCATCTGATATTTTTACAGTTATTGGAGATTCAAGGCAAAGACTCATAAACAGATAGTGTAGAGCGACCTCCTTACTAACTGATCTTGCGTATTCACACCAAGCCATTATCCCCTCTATCTCTTTCAAAATCTGTCCAATCATCTCCTTTCCTGACCTCTGCTAAGTCTAGAAACACAAATATTGAGCAAAAAAAAAAGAAACAAAACGATCCATCTGGTCTACCCATTCTTGTGCCTATCTAAAATATTGTATGTGTTGTGGCTTCCTAATACTTTTTTTTTTTTATGAATGGAAATTCTTGGATTTCTTGAATTTAATGTGGTTCCGAACAGATCCACTGATAGGCTATTCTGAGTATCTATGACCCTAAATATAAAAATGGACGTTCTCAAGTTAATATTTTTAATCTCTTCTTCATTATTGATTTTCTTTTCCATCTTTATTTTTTTACTATTTGCTTCCCACATTTCCTTTTTATGTTTACTGTCTTATAAACGAGTGCCAGCATCTCCCCCACTCTCTTCTTTAGCACCTCATTCTAAAGATTGGACATGTGATACAGAAGGGGTGGGGGAGCTAAATATCTTTCTCTTGGCTCCTCATGTCACCAGTGACAACCCTGAAGCTGTCTCTTTCATGATCATTCCAGCATCTCTCTCACTCTCTCTTGTTTGCTCGTTCTTACACTCTCCCATTCACTCTTCTTCCATATTAAATTTTAATATGGCTATCATCAGTGGCAGACCTATTGCAAAATAGTGGAGTGCTATATATATATATATATATATATATATATATATATATATATGTGTGTGTATATATATATATATATATATATATATATATATATATATATATAGTAAATAAAAAGTACATCTGTGTTCACATTTGAATGTCTAAAGCAAGTTAAAAAACCTGCTTCCAGCTCAGAGTTCCAAGAAAAACAGTTATTACACTGCATTCTGGGAAGCTGAGCTGGGACACACAAACATGGCCACAAATATATATAATATATATATATATACATATATATATAATGCAGGTTCTTGTAGGTGGTCAATAAGAAAGCCAATAAATAAAGCAAAGTTTCTATCCTCCCTGTACTCTACCCTGTAGTGGGCACCAGTGTATTAGATCTTCTGAATTTTCAGTGGCTTGGCCCCTGGGCGGTGTGTCTCCATTGTTTTCTGCTTGGATTCTCACTCACTTTGGTTCCTTATTCCTACTCTTTTAGCATGTTTCCCTCTTGATACTCTCTCGCTCTTTCTCTTCTTATGTAAGATTTTTAGCATGTCTCTCTTTTCCTTGTTTTCCCTTTCTTGGCTCCTCACTCTCACTTTCTCTCTCATCCACTCTGTCTGTCTCTCACCCTCTCTCTACCTCCTGTTGGTAATCCCTTGGCTGGCATGTGTCTCTGTTATTTACAGTGTCCTTTCTGGTTGGGATTATGATAAATGGATTGCTTTTCTTCGCATGAGCTGGTCCTAACACCATTCGCTCACGTTAGGTCACGCCGTGGCAAACCTTATGAGAAAGGAAAGAATTATGAGGAAAGGGATTAGGGAGGGAGGCCAGTGGAAAGACGCAAGGATGGTTACAGTGAATGTAGGATGGACGGATAGAATAGCTATACTTAAATTGGTTTCCGGTTCTATGCCTTGTAAACCCAATCCACTTAATCTTGACACCTTGTTTGAAACCAGCTAAGCAAACCCTTGTGGAACAGAATTTTTTTGTTTGCCAACAGCTGTAAAACTGTGTAAAATAATAAGATGGCAGCTCTATTCTGTCTTATAAATAAGTCCAAAATAATACAATTTATAGTGCAAATTTATTGTATCCAGCAATTTCCTGAAGTGTCAGACATGGTCGAATCCACACATTGAGAGACAATGGTGGGGTGATTGGCCCTGCCGAGTAAGATGGATCTCTACTTACAAGAACCTGCCTGATTGCTTTCTGTACATGTCTTGATCATTCCAGAGCTCTACCAAGAAGGGAGACTCCAGTATCTGTTAAAGGGACACTGTCACCCTAACAGCAACAGCAATTAAAATATCATTGAAAACAATCTGTACATTGTACTAGTCATTTTCTCTGCCACAAATAATTTCTAAGATATGCAAACGTTGCTTGTGAGGGTGCTTTATGCTAATGTGAGGCACCATATGCTAATTTGCAGCTCTGAGTGCTTGATAAGTGTGTCTAACTGCATGATAACATTGATGCACATATTACTGAAGAATAACAAGAGCCAGTATACAGTTCAAAGGGTTTTATTAACAAGTATGAAAGATTAGTGTTCCTCAAAAAAGGGGAAAACTTATTTTTTTCACACAGGACCACATATAATTTTCTCATGTTCCTCTTTTTTTTATTTTCACTCATCCATGAGATATACAGGCACCGCAGGAGTGTATAAAGTGAATATATACAACATCCATGATACTTTGGTGAAGGTTATGCCAGTGACAGGATTGTTTATACTTCTGGAGAGCAGGGCTTGCATGTATTGATGCAAATTGTCTGCTTCTGAGCATGTGCTGTGGAAATGGGTAGGTGCCAAATTCTAAAATGTTCAATTATTTTAAAAAAATACACCTCCCATTTCCACTTTTCTCCTCTCCACATTTCCCTCCACTGATTGATACAAAATAAACACACTGCTCAGTTATTCTTTAAAGTGGTTCTTTAAAGCATTTCAAAGAGCACATTTTAAATATTTGAAAGAATATTATGTAAAACCTTTTTAAAACGTAATTTAAACTAACAGGAAATGCAGAGAGCATACTTTAGTCTTTAGTTCTAATTGGCTGGTAGAAGTTAAGCCCTAAAAAGCGCGCCTCTAGCCCTAACCCCTAACACTCACCCTAACAACAAATTGATCAAAGTCTCCATGAGACACCGCAATGCCACCTTTAAACCTTAACAAATATTTGTTTTGCATGGAAAATACTAAGTAGTACCTTTATTAGACTTCATTAATACTAACAGGAAATGAAAAAAGCATACGTTCGTCTATAAATATAATTGGCAGACAATTATGACCCATACAGCTATATTACTGCTCATTGGTTGACGGGACAAGCCATCAGATCAGTTAATCATTTAAATCAATTTTCTTTATGCTTTCTGAGCATTATTTGGTACAGTTAGAGCAAAATAAGCTCCGAGCATCATCTTGATTTGTCACTAAATGAGAATATTTTACATTTTTAGTATCTGCTGGCAGGGATGAAACAGGAAAGATCCAGTTTTTGTGCTGTGAGACCTTTATTTGAATAACAAAAACACACTGTGACACAATATCAAATAAGCAACAAAGAAAAGAAAAAATCCATGTCCTTTTAACCCAAACCACTGCTCTTAAGCTCTGTTACTGAGCTATTTATATTCAAATCTCACGGGTCGATGATGGATTATTATAAATCTGCAACCTTTGGTGTTTGAGCTTTTGATTGGTCGACAGGTGCTCTGAGATTAAGCAGTCAAATTAATTATTCCCAAAATAGGTAGCAGAAACTGGTAAATATCAGAGAACAAAGAGCTGTAAATCCATCTAAGCTTCTCCTGGGGGAAGCACTTCCCTTCCTGATGTCTTGAGGAATACAGTAATGTCTTATGGAACAATTCTGCTTGGTAGGTATGTCCATGTGTATTTTATGGACATCTGAGCGACACGGAGGTGACAATTTCCTGCATCAAATGGATTTTGTGCCTGCTCTAGCTGTGAAGTGAGAAGCAGCTGCAAGAGAAACGTTGCCAAAGAAATGGCCTTGAATGCAGCTTGTCTGGTGCCCCCCACACAGGGGGGACGTGTTCAGAGGAGAAAACACAGAAATCAATGCAAATGCATCAAAGAGACCAGCCTATGCACGGAGCCCCCATTGAGCAATCTGACACAGGCTTTATTTGCCTTTCAGTCCACATTGGCAGTTACGCTGCCACTCAGGAGTTTCTGGACTCTCTAGCATCAACGGGGTTAAAAGAAACCTCAGGAGATTTTAACCTTATCCATGAAAAATAGATTTCTTAGCACAAAACAGAGGCTCGGAAATTACATGGTGCGGGCCCCAATATTAAAAAGGGTTTATCACTGCTAGGAAGAACATGGTCTAAGGATAGTGGGATTATTATAGTTTATTTGTAACGCGCCAACATCTTCCGTAGCGCTAGATAGGAGTAACGAAGAGCAGTTTTAACACCATGCAAACAAATGGATGGCCCTTTCTTTAAGCTTAGAATCTAATGCGTATAGTAGTTTCCTTAAAGCATCTTTCAAGACTGAAAACTGGCAAACTTACAATCTAAAGGGGATGTCATAAAAAGAACAAATGCGCTTGTTTTTTATCTAAATCTTCAAAATTTAGTTAAAAACAGCAGATTTTATGTTTATTTTATATATAAAATGGTGGGAATCCGTACATATGTACAAGCTCTTATGACAGTTTTTTCCATATGGTGTTTTAAAACCTAATAATCACTATAATAGTTGTGAGCATACGAGCCGTTGCTGCGCTTGTGGGCTCGCGAAGCCGAAGGCGCTCCTTGCCAGCAACTGCGCCCCTTGCAAAATTTACAAGGGTCGCAGTTGCTGGCAAGGAGCGCCAAAGGCCCTCGCAAACTTTACGTGGTAACGCAAACAAAATACGAGACACGTTACGACCTCGCAAAAAACGCCCGCAACACGCGCACATCAAAACATGAAAAATACAACAAATACACACAACAAATACATAAAAAGCTTAGTTACAGGAAGAGGGAGCATCCAGGACCTCGAAAACTAAAGTTATACCTCAATTTAAAATTCTCTAAGCGAGAGAAAAAATGGCCGCCGAAAAAAACAAAACGAGGCTACAGCAGTCTAAAGACGCAAAACACCACCAAACACCTACGTATTTGCCAAAAAACACCTACGAGATTAGAAAACAAGGACGCAACCTGCGCAACCCCAAAAACATTACAAACACAACAAATACAAACAACAAACACATAAAAAGGTTACTCACAGCAAGGGGGGGCACCGAGGACGTCTGCAAGTGAACATACACCTCCATTTAACCACAAATTTCGGAGTTTAGAGACCCGAAAATCACCTAAGCGAGAGAAAAAATGGTCGCCGAACAAAACGAAAACGCGGTTAAAGGTCCCTAAACACGCAAAACACCACCAAACAGCTACGGATATCCAGAAAAACTCACAATTCGCTAGTATAAAATAAAAAGTAGCTTTTATTTATAATTTGCTTTTCTGATCTAATTTTGTTTGGTACTTTCACAAGAGGGTCCTTGTAAGCTAATGAGATCTTCATTAGTCCTGTTGCGTTTTATCCGCCATATTCTTTTTGAGCAGAACGAAGCTGAAAATGTTCTTTCTTCAAACAAGTGTGTTTTAAATATGAGTATAGTGACCCTTTGTGGGAAAAATATTTCAGAGAGGTGCCAAAGTTGCTGTAGAAGAGGAATGTACTGAAACAGGATGAGGAAGGGTTAATATGAGGAAGTACCAATTTACAGGTTCCCTGGTGGTCCAGTGGTTAGGATTTGGTGCTTTCACTGCTGCAACCTGGGTAAAATACCATTCAGGAAATCAAGAGGTCACACCACCATGAAGCCAAGCAGGGTTGAGCCTGGTCATTACTTGGATGGGAGACCATCTAGGAATACCAGGAGCTATATGCTGTGGCCCACTGGAAATAGAACTTGCAACCCACTACAGTATCTCTGCCATGAATACCAAGTGAATCAGCATGGTGTGTGGAGGTCATGAGGAGTCGGAAACAACTAAACGACGCAAACAACCAGTTTACCCCAGAGATAGTGGAGACACTAAATAATACTTTGGACTAAAGCACTGTATTAATGTAAATGGTTAACATTAATAAAAACCTCTAAGTAGGGACATTTTAAAATTTCTTGGGAAATTTAAAAAAATAATACAAAACCAAGGATCAAATAAGACTTGATGTCTAAACACAGGGAAGAACATCTAACAGGTGAGACGTGATTGCTAAAGGTACTTTTTTTTATCACCTAATAAACTTTATATGGACGATTTTGTTGTGATAGCTCATAATTAATGACTCGACAAACTCTGCATATTTAATCCAGTAATTATGTTAAACAATGCAAATAAATTAGTCTGTAGAGGTATATAATTAACAAGAAATAAAATGTAACTCTTCATATACATCTTTTTGTTTTTTCAAAAATAACGATTTATACTAGCGATGCTCAGAGCTTATTTTGCTCTAACTGTACCAAATGATGCTCTGAGAGCGGAAAGAAAATTGATTTAAACGTTTAACTGATATGAGGGCTTGCCCCTGTCAACCAATGAGCAGTAATCTAGCTGTATGGGTCATACTTGTCTGCCAATGATATTTATAGCCGTACGTATGCTCTGTGCATTTCCTGTTCGTTTTAATGAAGTATAATACGGTTCTATTTAATATATATCCATGCAAAACAAATATTTGGTAATGTTTAAAGCACTTGTCTCTAAATGCATGAACACAAATATTGCTTTAGAAATGCAGTAACAGTTGTCACATTCATGCTTTAAGTTCATACTGTGCATGTTTATTTAAAAAATAATGTGTAATGTGTGGGAAGTTGTCTTTGGCTATAGCAAGACTTAACTTTATAGCTGCTGGAGTACCGTCTACAGCAGGCTTGTCTAATGTGAATGTCGAGTGACAGGTTTAGCCCACACTTTCAGAATATCCCAGTGTCCGTCATTGATAATGCAAAGTAAAATAATTGATGTGTTGGTTAATCCACATGTGCTCAAGCTGGGTATAGTGCAATATGGCCTGGGTCCACCCCTAAAAACTAATGTTGGCAAGCCTGGTGTATAGGAATCTGTATGTGGACAAGTGTGTGGAGATAAATGATGATATATATACATATATGAAAAAAATCTGGTCTAAATGTAGTTATAATTAGATAGGAAAATTTAACAACGTGAATCTATAAAACGACTACTGTAGTTCAACAAAAAATACACTTTTGTGCCAAGTATGTACCAAGCTAATAACATCGGCAGCTGTATACGCCATGGACATAAAATCATTGTTTGTGAAAATAAATTGTTTTAGCAAATACAGGAATCTATTTTGTGTTTGCTACATCAAATCCTGAGGGCTGGATCTGGATAATATATCTGCAGTTATCAGTGGAGGGAGGGTTGATTGAGGATTGAACATGGGGAAGTCCAGAGTCTGCTAGATAATAGAATAAGATGAATATTACTCTTCCCCAGGTCTCTGCCCCTTTCATTCCCTTTAGATTGTAAGTAGCGAGTTTCTAGTCTTGTAGGGTGCTTTGGAAAAAAGTACTTTCTGCAAATATTCTAAGCTCAAAACAGGGCCCTTCAAATTCTGACTTGGTTAATATTGTATTTCCCTTGTTCTTATGCCCTGTACATCGCTACCGAATATGTTGGCGCAATACAAATGAAAGTTAATATTAATAATAAATAATTGACACCACACTTCTTCCACCTCCGTGACCCAGAAGCAGACTCCTTGCGTCACAATCATGCAATGATTACCTTTATATAAATACATCCAGGGTCAGTAAAACTATTTCTCAAGGGAGCTTTTTGTGCCAAGAGGTTTTCAACTGACAAGAGGACATCCCTTGAGGTTAGAAGTAAAATGATTCCACCTTAAATAAATTAAAGGGTGCTTCACAGTAAGACTGGTAAAATTGTGAAATTCTCTACCAAAGGAGGAGGTGACAGTGATTTGATAGATAACTTTAAAAAGGAATGGGTATATTTCTAAATAAAAAGGGCATTCAGGTTTATCCTGGTTAATTAGTGAGTATTGATCCAGGGAGGAATCCATTTTTTTTTTGGGGGGGGGGGACAATTTCTTTTGTTTGCCTTCCTCTGGATCAATTAACAATAATCAATCTGGATACTGCAAATCAGAGGAGATCTTAGAAGGTTTAACTTGATGGACTAAAATATTTTTTTCAACCTCAATTACTATGTAACTATGTACTTATGCAATGCAAACATCTCTCCAGGAATGTCAAAATCCCTCTCACACACAACTTCCATCGAGCATCATGTATTTTCATCAAAAACTAGCTATAACTTCCTGATTAATTAAGTTCCTACATTCGAAGTTTTCAAACATTTATTTTTTTCACTGTGCAGTGGTGACCATGGAGACATCCATGATACTTTGAGCGCTGAATATGTGAGAGGGGCATTTACATTTTCACAGGCCAGAGCTTGCATTTTTTTAAGCAAGCTGCCTGCCTCTGGATATGTGCAGAAAATAAAATAAGGCAGGTAAAATAAAAATAAAATAAACCGTACCCGATTTCCTGCGAACGAGTGAGGGCTCAAGTAGGTCTAATTTTACTCTGCTATTCAATTGGCCGGGCCTGCAAGTTAGGTAAATTTATAAGCACAACATTCTCAAGCTCGCACATCGCCAATATATAATACTTTATTTCATGTTTAATTTCCGTCCTAATTGAATGACTTCCAAGCCCGTAACCGGTTATTCAAGCTCGAAAGACTTCAATGAAATATGGAGGTTGGATTCCACAGTCCTACGGGCTTGGAGGTTGAAGCCCGGAAGACTTTGGCCGGAAAATAAACATGAAATAAAGCATTTTATTTTGGCAATGTGCGAGCTTGAGAATGTTGTGCTTTTAATTCTAATGTCACCCATTGTGTTCCCATCATTTACAGTGCTGGATTGATTTTATATTAAAGTGCTCCGATTTGTCATTAAGCCCTTTGCAAGACCTCCATGGTACCAGTAACCTGTGGTTTGAGTTTAGCCATTTGCGGCCTTGACGGAGTAATTGGCACAGAAAATCGGAGCAATTGAATAGCAATTTGTGATTTTAGCAATCGCAACTCTTGCATCCGTTAAAGATCAAAGGCTTAGAGGGAAGTAACTTGCGATTTTTAAGAATCCCAATAGATCGCAGCTTGCAGCAAGTATCCCGCTCGGAGCCTGCAAACGGAAGGCAATTGAATCGCAAAGTAACTTGCGACCTCCACTTGCGAGCACCGATCTCAAAGTCGCAGCAATTGAATGAGGCTGAAGGTGTGCGAGACCATTGCGCCTCTTACATTTACATTATGGGAATCTAGTAGTTTGTATTTTAAAAAGATGGCTGAATATACCAAGGCTTTTATACCAGAATACTAAGAATATTATTTTAGGACGTTCCATTATTGCGCAAGCTGGAATTTATAGTGTAGATTTTAGCCCGGCCACGCTGGTTTGATTTTTAGATTGGCTTATGCGTAACATAAAATGCAATCTTTTGTGTCTCTATAACACACCCTGTCTCACATAATCATATATAATATTTTTTATGTTGTTTCAGATCATTTCATGCATTTTATTTACAGGAACATGTAAAATCAGGAAGCAGGGTGCACTCTGGGATACGCACGTAATATTAGTACCAGAAAAGAATCGTTTGAGTAAAAACAGACGTCCATTGACTCCAGACCTTGTATTTTATTTTGGGAGACATTCTCATCCTATATTTATAGTTTATTGATCCGCAGGAAGCAAACAAATAAACAGCACAAGGAAATATCTGACATTTACATGGGATAGTCCTTCCTGACTCCAGTAATCCTAATCAGATTTCTCCTTGGATATACCACGTCTATTTATGTTTTAACCTATTTTGTATAAGGATGTGTAATTTCATGTCTATGCAGATTACCCATTTACTTCTAGATATTCAGCAAAAGGATCTCCTGGCCCAATGTGCTTGGAATAAAACTACTCAGAGATAGAGACTTCAGAGCTGAAGGACCCCTGATTACATAGAGATAAACTAATAAAATATATTACAAAAATACAGAATTTATCAAAAATCCTAGACTTTATAGTCATGGATGATTTTCCATAGGACACTGCTCTTTAAAGGTTATCTTACATACTTACCTTACATGCCATATCAATGTGGTAGTTTCATTAAGTAACCTTCACAGTATCCCAATTACTAATATTCATTAAGATTATTATATTCAGTTGATGTGCATGATGCTCACACTAATGGCTGACAGATATGCCTGGCGTGCTAGGGTCACGGAGTGTCGGACACCACTGAATGACTGAACAACTGCAACTTCTGTTAATGTATCCTATTCCTCATCCACCTGCTGATTTCTATTTTGATGGAAGCTGTCAGTAGTAAATATTTTTACCTTGTTGATTCTATTAAAGCAAGAATCATCCGGCTGATGGCAAAAGAAGGAATAAATATGTGTATGCTATTTCGTTAACTCACAGTTATTATGCAATTATAAAATTAGATATAATTGTAGGAATAAACTATTCATAAGGATCAGATACATTAATTTACATATCCTGGTAGGTCTCAATAAGAAAAATTCTTAGTGAATACTATAATTGTGATTACAGTACTGTTAATGTTTTACGTACAGTGCTCCACGAACACAACCCCAACATGCCTTGATGACAAAGGCCTACAGTGTTGTGATATATATATATATATATATATATATATATATATATATATATATATTTATATATATTTATATTTACGTAATATAGCTTAGTGAATACTGTGATTGTGTTTACTGTTAGTGTTTTACATACAGCGCTCCACAAACACAACCCCAAAGGGCATTGATGACAAAGGCCTGTAGTGGTATCCTAGACATATAGGTAATATAGCTTAGTGAATACTGTGATGGCTATATATTTTGATGAATCTCTGCATTTTGACGCCCACAGTGGCCTTTAGTGCATATACAACATTGTCTTGATTATTCTCAGTGGTGAAAATACCCACTAATTGAATATTGTAATTAGTGACAACTTTATTTATGATACTAGCAATCGGTTAAGAGAGGCAGCACATGTTGAAGACTCTTACCATAAAAGTGATTGTTAGTTCTGTAAAAAGTACCACTAATTACGGCAATCACATTAGGGGTATTCATGCAGTGTGAGTGTGCAACCAAGCAGGGGCAGAGTAAACAATTGCCCATGCCAATAAATAGTACTTTATTGCCATGACCCAAGACCTTAATTTATATGCAGATAGTACTCCTTTATTTTGTAGCAGTATTTCTTGAGGATACGGAGAGGTTAATTAAAGGATACACCATACATTTCCTTGTATTTGTAAAAAGAATAAAAAGAAGGGTTGGGAATGTGCCCTATTTTAGTAACTGCTCTTGAGGCTAGAGTAAGTTCTTGGGTCCAAAGGACACTTGCTTCTGGCTCTCTCTAATCGACACCGTTGGCTGTGCTCAGAAAGGCTCTTTGTATTAGCCGGGTATTTGCTAGTAATTACCTATCAGTTATCAGTAATCTATTAGCAGATTACTGTTTACACAAGCAATACTGACTCCAGGGCCAGGCGCTGCATTACGCTGCCTCCCAGCACTTTACACTGGTGTAATTGTGAGTGCTGCTTTCTGTCCTAGTCCTAATTAGGGGAAGGGAACAGATGGTTGTAACAAAGGCGCTTGGAATTAAAGGAAGACATTCATGAGGGAAAGGCTGCCAAAAACCCAGGCATCTGTGTCAGCTCATCTCGCTGTTCCTTGTCTCTTGTGCATTCTGGACAGAGCAGCGCTGATTTTTTAAATTTATTCTAATATAATCTATATTACATTGAATTAGGGACTGTGCATAGCCAGAGCATAAAGCTGTATAAAGGAAAAGCTACTAACTTTTTTTTTTTGCAATAGACAATATCTAACTATTTGTCTATATCTTTCTGTCTGTCTGTCTGTCTCTATCTATTTGTCTGTATCTATCTATCTATGTCTCCATCTTTCTATCTATCTATCTCTATCTTTCTATCTGTCTATCTCTACAATAGACAATATCTAACTATCTATCTATCTATCTGTCTATATCTTTCTATCTATCTGTCTATATCTTTCTATCTATCTGTCTCCATCTTTCTATCTATCTGTCTCCATCTTTCTATCTATTTATCTATCTATCTGTCTCTATCTTTCTATCTGTCTATATATGTCTGTCTGTCTCTATCTATCTATCTTTCTCTATCTTTCTATCTAACTGTCTCTATCAATCTTTATATCTGTCTATCTCTATCTATCTATCTGTCTCTATCTATCTGTCTCTATCGGTCTCTATCTATCTGTCTGTCTGTCTGTCTGTCTCTATCTATCTATCTATCTATCTGTCTGTCTCTATCTTTCTATCTATCTATCTGTCTCTATCTATCTATCTATCTATCTATCCATCCATCCATCCATCCATCCATCCATCCTGCTTGTGTTGCTGACTCCAGTTTGGACCTTTTTGTCTCTCATAGCTGGCTGGCAATAAACGGGTAGAGTGCTTTTACTGGTAACTAATCCACATGTTCAAAGTGGCAGTTTTTTTTTTTTATTGAATGGAGTGTAGATCTAATCTACATCCAAGGTCCCTCACATGTAAGTAATTATGTCCGAAACAAAAGTTATGGTTCCCCAGTACAGTAAAAAACCGAATACAGTAGTTAAAAATTAAGACCAGCTCAACTCAAGTGAGATTATTCAAAACCGTATACTATAGACATGATACTTCATTGATTCTTTATTTCTAGAATTCTAAAAGTTGTAAGAAAAACTAACATAGTTTGAAAATATTGTCTATATATGCTATCCAGGTTCATAATTAACAATCAATTAACCTATAATATATATATTACACCACTTCTGGATCGCTACCTTGTTGTGGTGAAGGGGCTGGTATACTTCAATGAAGATGTGAGCTACACCATGTAAGGTCACTTAAGATGAGCAGCTCATAGCAGAAAAGTCAGACAAATTGCAGTCCACTGGAGAAGGAACTGGCAACACACTGCAGTATTTTTGTCAAGAAAACCAGATGGATAAGCACAGCCAGACATGAGATGTGCCTGACATGTTGCTGTCCATAGGGTCATGAAGAGTCTGACAAGTCTGAATGACTAAACAACAACAATATAACAATATCTGTGTGTATATATATATATATATATATATATATATATATATATATATATATATATATATATATATATATATATATATATATATATATATATATATAGTACAAAAATGTATCCAGCATTGTCTTCTAGTGGCCCAATAAAACCAAAGTATTACCAGCTTCATGCATTAGCACTGTGGGTAGAGACGGATCTGAGTGTAGATGGGACCCCTGCTGATTCTGTTATTTTCCTCTGTAGGAGCCAGGGTGGGCTATGCTGAGATACAATTTATGACTTTGTTGTACCAGTTTATTAGATGTTTCAGAAAGGTTACTAGAACAAATCTATAAATAAAGCATATCATTATGTGGTAGTGAGTAAAATATATATATTTTTTCTGGTTGTACATCACTGTACAATGAAAAAATACACATGCTAAAAGACTAAGGGCCTCATTCAATTGGGATATGGCTCTAAATAAGCACATAGCATATTTTTTTAAAGACGTTTTTAGTTAGTGAAGATCTTGCTTTTGGATAGAAATTCACTAACTAAAAACTTCTTTAAAAAAAAATAGGCTATGTGCTTATATATAGCCCTATTCAATTGTCCAAATCGCAATTGAATGAGGCCCTAAGGGCATAATTAGTCAGCTAAAATGCCATAAAGCTAGTTTTTGATAAGACAATAATACATTTGATGTCTCTGCTGCTACCTGGAGGTACCCATGATACTTTGGTAAAGGTTGTGTGTATGAGAGGGCGTTTATATTTCTGCAGAAACGCTTCGTTATTTTTGCTGCTTCTGAGTATGTGGGGGGGAAATGAGTAAGCGTCAAATTCTAAACAATCCAAACAAATTAGAATGGGCACGTCATACACAGAGATAGATTGCAAGCTCTGTGGGGCAGCAACTAGATTAGTGCCTGATATGTATAACAACACCTTGTACATTGACAGCATTAATTAGGAATAAATTACTTTCATCAGCATTATTAATTGAAAGTGTGAGCTCAGGAGAGAGAGTGTAAAAAACACAAGGGAATCTCACTCCAATCAGAGCGTACGACTTTCCTAGCTAGTCTGATTAATGAGTCTCTTCTGCATTTCATCGTCAGCCCCTCATTAACGAGGCGAGCGATGTAATTTTACACGGGCCCTTGACCGCTTCTCCTGAGTGATTGATGCTATAATGGCTGGCTGTGTCTGTGTGTCTGTTTTTATATGTGCACAGCACCTTCTGCTTGCAGTAAATTCAGAGCTTGGCCTATCCAGGCAATGCTGGAACTAATCCGTGGCTTTAGGAACACAACACAAAGAGGCCAAAATCTAGAATTTACTTGGACAAAGCTGAAATTGTGTGTATTGATGCATACCAAAAACTGTATAAAGATTGAATTAATGCAAAGAGGGCCTGAAAGCCTGATGGAAATGTTGTTTGTGCACCAGAATCAAGAATTGTATCGTAATTGAGTTTGGTAGGGATTAGAGAAATGAATAGATGGAACCTTTTGCTACAACCCTTGATCTCTGGACGCCCTAGGTTTAGGACGTTATTTGTGGAAATACAGCATTGATTGTACTGTCTACATCATATAGTTTATGTGAATATGTTACAGAGAGCTATATACTAGGGAAAATATATTCAAATTCAGTTTTGCCTCAGTAAATACAAGAATCTGAAATTAATTACATGAAACGGATAATGTTTTTATAGAAAGGGAAATAAATAAAAAATAAAAAATTACTTAATTTTTGTTATTTATTATAATGTTATATATATATATATATATATATATATATATATATACTTAGGTAAATGTATATGAAAGTGCCCCCGTTGTTACCTTTTTTATAATCTAACACCTGCTGCTTATATCGGAAACACACATTACATTGAGTCATTCTGTATATGTATAGATTTATTTTATTAAAAACAAAATGGTTTCCACACCCCCAGAGGTGCCTACATAGGCATCTAGGACCTAACAATAGAAACACTGCATCTGGGTATGGTTTTAAACCCTATACTAACCTTCAAGACTACACATCCTATGATGCTTTGCTGCACAGACAGACTTCCCAGACATTGAAACTATGTTCTAGCTGCCTGTGGTTGGCCAAAATGAATTATGAATTTTAAGGTAATTTAGCTAAGGTTTTCAAGGGGCATTCCTTCTCAAAATTAGGTCCTGGAAAACTGAAGAAGTTTGCAAACGTTTTATTAATGTTTATTTATCAGATGCATTCATAATCCATGACATTTAAATTTGCATTTAAACAATATAATATACAATATTAGTAAAAAACTGCTATTATTTATATTTATTTTACAAAGGAAGTGGTACATTATGTATGTAAATCAACAACGTAATTCCTTCATAGCCGTGGCGGGCTAAACTAGTAAATGACACAATTCCAACACTGTATGTGCTACAGATTATGTCCCACAATTCATATAACCTCTTAGCACATATTGAAATGAGTGTAGCACACAAGGGGATGCACTTTTACATTTCCCTCTGATGGAGCGTTTTGCACCGGTGCTCTGTCAGACTGTGGCTTGGGGACTGTCAGCGGGAGCTGAAAAACGCACCTCACAAAAGGGTACATGTCACATTTTACGCTTGTCCTACATTTATTTTTTGACTTTCATCTTCACAAAACAGTGAGACTTTTTACATTAGAATTCTCTGGGGCTGATTTTATTGTCTCCCACATTCATATATATTTTATATTTCTCTCTCTCTATATATATATATATATATATATATGTGTGTATGTGTATATGTATGTATGTATGTATATATATATATATATATATATATATATATATATATATATTTATTTATTTATTTATTAAGAGAAATATACATAGATATGTCGAACTTTACATAGATCTATATATGTAGTGCACGTTTTCAGTAACTTTTTGTTTGTTTTGTTTACAAGATTTTTTTAAAATATAGGACCAGTTATTTCAAGAATAAAAGTACATTGTGCAGGACCTGATATGGCAGTAATCGCCCAGGTCTTGTGCCTTGTGCCTGTAAACCAAAATCATCTACTGGGTTGTGAGCTATGAGCCCTTTATTAATAAACAAACACTTGTTTTTTTGGTGAGAGTATCAAATGGTGTATATTTATTTCCTTTTACTATTCATTTTAATTAATTTATATTTAGGTAATGTAATTAGTATTATTTACTATCTTTGTCTATTTTCACAGTTTACTGTAATTGCAACTTATACAGACTCTGACCTCATGGACACTGTACTGCACTATCATGCAGAGGAGTCAAACTCAGTGGAGAAGCTGTAAAATGTTTTCAATTGATGGGCGTTTCGCTGTTTTATAACGGTTTTAAAATGTTAGTTTTATTTTAAAGTCCTCCCATGAATGTCAAGGTATTCAATCTTATTGTCATGTCTAGTTTCACTGTACAGTTCAAAAAGTTGATCCTTTAAGGCTATCAGAGAGAAATGTTTAATTCCTTTCTATAAATGACAAGCTTCCTCCAAATATAGTACATATATACTATCTTTACTGCAGTAATACATTCCATATATTTACATTTGCAAGTAGGATCTCTGGTGACTACAAAGGAAACTGACAATGTTGTGTTATAATAGGCAGTAACATAGATTCAATGGTAGATAAGAACCAAAAAGGACCCTTTGGTCTACCCATTTTATCTACCTAAACACTTGGCTGAATTAAGCCTCAGGATAGCCCTATGCTTGTCCCAGGCATACTTAAATGTATATGACCCAACCACTTCCACTGGAAAGATGTTCCAATTAACTACTTCTCTTTAGATAAAGCATATGTATATTTGCAGGGAACCACAATTTATAGGGACCTTTCAGGACCTGCAGAGACCAGCAAACTTCAGACATGACCTGTGGCACAGCGAGAGCTGTAATAGGAATAACTGGTTATATAAAAATGATAAAATAATTAAATATTCATAACATTTTTAAAATATGTATAATTTTTACACTTAGCGTTCAGTTCTTTGTTCTGTAGAGCAGTGTTGTGTCATTTTGAAATAACAGAATAGAATATACTGCCTGGTCCCATTTTACTTAAATTATTTAATAAATAAAGATACACAACAATATTAGATTCCTCATTTTTACTGATACAATGTATGGCGGATAACACCAAATTTGTAGTTTTCCTTGAGCCGCCCCTTTTAGCACCGGTTGATGTATTTTGCAGCATTTTACAGAGCAATGAAATATTATCAAATGTCCCCTTCTGTCCTACAGCAGATCACCATGTAATTTCATACTAAATGCATCCTGTACTATATGACAGTCATTACCCAGCATCACCTGCAGCTGTGACCGTGGGGACTGCTATGTTTTCAGCAAAGATCATTAGGAAAGCAATGATTAACAAAGTGTGCTTAATTACCAGAAAGTAAACGAAAATGTCAGCAGAGTGGGGGGAAACAAGACGTGTTAGTTTTTATCTTTTTATCTCTGAATAGAGAGGAAGCATCAGTTCATGTCCGGTACATAGGCAATACAGGTTCCCAATAAAGAAACACCACTCAATAAACACGCGTAGACTTAGGTGGGGTATCACTGGCCACAGCCTTTTATTGGATATTTATAACTTGCTGAGAGATGCTTGCCCACCCCTAATTGCCTAAGGGAACCCCGTGCCCCATGAGTACTGATAACACCATGAGCTAAATACACAGCTCATATCGAAACCCGAGCCCCCTGCCACAAGCACAAAACCCTCCCCTAGGGCGCCAGGAGCCCAAACTCAGCAGGGAATATCAACTACCCCTTCGCCCCGCATGTACCACACTACACCCCCGTGGGGGCACGCTTCTATCACAATGCACTTCACCCTCTTACTTGTCACTACCTCACCTGTATTACCATTGATGTATACCCTACAAACCCAACTACACTCCCTTTTCGATAAACATATTATAATATTGTATTATATTTTAATTATTTATATATATATATATATATATATATATATAAACCCACAGCATAACCCCCCACATCATCGTTGTTACAATCTATGTGATAACTGATAGATTGCACCATGTCTTGATCCATATACAAAAAAGATAAATACTGTATTCAGATCTAACATGGTAACCTTTTTTTGTAAAATTCTATTTTTTTGATTGAGAATTTTTTTTCCAATAAATTAAAATGTAACTGCATCTATAGTTTTTGAAAAAATTTGATTTAAAAAACAAATAGCGAGTTATAGCCAGACAAAATAAGGTAAACATCAAAGTAAAGCTCAGATGTTCTTTGTGGTGCATCTTAAAATAAGCAAAAGCTATTTTATTTTTTTTTCTTTTGAAATTCCTCCCTGAGCAGAGTTGCCATTCTCCACCTCTCTGGGCTATGATGTCACTGGCTCTACCCATGACACAATTTGTCCAGCCTCATGCCCAATACAGAGGTAACATCTGTATTGCAACCTGCTTGCAGCTTTCTCATAGTCTCTGCTTAGTGACAGTGCATGAACCATCTTAGCCCTAACTCATTTTTATTTTTTTACGACTGCATACTTTTTTTCTTAGTCTATGGCAAACAAACAAACATGAGCTTTACTTGTAAATGCATTACAGTGGTCTTTTAAGTTTATGCTGTTTCAAGCTACTACACTCTGAGAAAATCAGAAGAAGATTACCGCAGCAATTCAATGGTTTCAATTTCAATACAGTACATTTTGTTCTTTTGTGTGGTAATAACATTATATACTAGCATAAATTATAGCTATGTAATACTGTCTTTCTGATTATTTCTGGCAGCAAAAATATACCGGCTCAGTGATCCTTAGACAGTTTTTGGGTATTTGACATAGGAAAACAATTTCTCTGATACAGAGACAACACATTAAAAAATGTTTAGCAGATTCATGTGATATCAAAGTGATTTTAAGATAACTGTATCTAAATGTGTTGGCTGAGTTGACACCGGTCTTCTAATTGACCAATATTAGATATTTCTAATAGTCAGTCTCTTCTAATTTTGGATGGATGGCTGACTACATCTTTCTTATTAATCTGTAGTACCCCCATGGAGATCCTCAATTTGGATGTAAACTACTAGAGACAGACTAGACCACGAAAACATAGATTTTGACAGCAGTTAATAAGCAATAGGTCATATGCTCTGCCCATTGACCCAGCTGCCTAAATCTCAGTCTTAACCCACTGACTTTTGAATACCTGAATGCCCAAATACTGTGTCACTGGAATCCTATTATTATCCTCTATTTTGTAAAGAACCAACATATTCCATAGTGATAAATATTTTTCTTATCCATATATGTTCTGTAAAAAAATATGATTCTGAATTACTTTCCAACTTACATTCAGTTGTGAATCCTTTTTTTACTAGTATACTTTCTGCAAGTTTTTTTTAAGCTCTTCTCTCCCAAAATCTTTAAATACTTAGGTCATGAAGTCTTTCCTTATCATTGTAGGCCTATTTGAAGGGGCCTTTTCCAACTATACATCTACAGTCATTTGTCAAGGAGGATCAAGTGTAATGTGAGGTGTATTGGATTATTAATATATAATGGTATATTTGCCATGTGCCAAGGGATAGGTTTATGGCTGTACAGGGTACATAAACTCCACCAGTGTGCAATGTAGACATTTGGGGTAAGCGCCACTCCTGGGTGAGATGTCAGGATCATTCCCAGTATGAACTCAAATTGGAAATATAGTAGACTCTCGGTTAACCGGAACTCAAGCAACCAGACTTCTCAAGCAACCAGATAAATAAATAATAATATACATTAAATAAAAAATAAGATTTACAGCCACAAAATGCTTACTGGCACCTATATTTCATCCACTGTATGTCTCTGCAATATAGTTTTACCTGGAAGCAGATAGGCCTGACTGACTGAGCTAGTGCGGTGTTGGCGTTGCCTTCCCCGGGTTCAGCACCGCACTTTCCAGCTGAACGTACCTGTGAGTAAATGAGGAGTGAAAGCTGCTGCTGCTAGAACAGCCTTCACTGACAGATATACTTATCAGAGCACCTCTGTACAGCTAATATAGGCCCCTTTTAAGAGTAACTCCCAAGCAACCAGAAACTACATTTATCCGGCATCTACCAATCCCTGTGGGTGCCAGGTAACTGAGAGTCTACTATAATCACTAAGAGCATGAGCTTAATCTTTTCCTACTTAGCACCCACACCAGAAGCACATCTAGTTACATTAAACACAGAGGTATTAGGTATTGCACCACATATATAAATAGATAACTAGCGCACATTTAATGAAGTTAATATTTTATCAATCTCCTTCTCCTCTTCACTGGGATTTAGTAATTTCTTGTAGGTGGAACAGCATACAATCAATGTGCATATAAAGTAAAAATATAAGCAATAACAGATGGACATATAAGAAATAAAAACGGGAAGATAATGGAGGATTGGAAGAGAAAAAAACAGACAGCTACAGACAGGGAAGAAAATGTAAAGATAAACAGTCAGCAATGTAAAACCCCTCATTTGTCATGCAGGAGCAGCGCTGTGTGACAGGTAAATGTTGCTTACACTAATCCCGAGTGTATTATAGTTCTGCTCAGCAGCACAGATAAAGAAAACTGCAAAGCTTGGGAGGGAAAGAGGGAGGAAGGAAGGAGCATGAACGTCCATATCCCCCACACCTCCACTCGCTACATGTCAGAACAGTGAGGGGGTAGGGGATGTCTAGTTTCCGCCTGTCAAGTCAACAGTTCTACAAAATGGCCAGACACATAGGCAGTGTATGACATGCATAAAGCTGGGCACAGAGATGCCCAGATATACTGACTTCAGGACATCACTCGCATATACATCTGCTCAGTGTTAAATAAAAACTGTTCAATTAGTAGCTATTTTTGTTTTATGTCTGTATGCAGATGATATGGGATCCTTTCATTTCTATATAAACCAAGTGATTTAATGACATGTTATTTTCACATTAAATAAAAAATATTTACATATATAACCCCTTTATAGCACTACGGAAGATGTTGGCTTGTTACATATAAAGGATAATAATACTGTGATGTAGATATCGTCACAGAAACACAATTTACAAATGTATACAAACTGCTTTACACTATCATTCTGCCATTTTCACTAACTCTATGTTACCTAATCTTTTTTGTATCTAGAAGAGCACTGTATAAATACAACATTTAGATATGGTCTTACTGACTATCGTACTGTTGGATCATGTAATGTACGTGGCATTGTAACCAGTTGGTTGTCTTAATGTCAAACATGTTTTGTTGTGTTTGTTTTGTACTTTGTCTTCAACCCCCCCCAAGCCCACTATATACACTGATAGTGTTATACAAGGAAGAATATATACATACATATATTCTACATAGTACTCAATTAATGGTCAGGCAGTTTCGCCATGTTGTTTTTTGCGTGCTTTGAAATCATATTGTATCAGAGTATGGTCTTTGCTGGCTCATTCCTCTTCTACTGAACCTGGATAAACCACATTGGTAGAAGCCAGTGCTAGTAACTACAAGATGAGTGACAAGTACTTATAGTAAATTAAGGTAGCTTAATTAAGGCGTGATTAATCCACAGGCAGCTGCCTAAGGCTGCTTAATCGCAGGGGTGAGTGCATGACTGGTCCGATCCTCTGTAGTGCAGTTGTAAAACATGTGCTGCGTTGGGGTTAAAGCCTTATTTTCTGCAGTTCTGTTATAAGAGTGCAGATACGGTGGCCAAATGATATTTGGTTTCCTGAAGATTTATGCCCAGGGTCAGCCAAATTGTGATTTATTCCATATATTTTATTTATGTTTTTGTTTTACTTTCAGTTGCAGACATGTACTAAAATAAGAGTTCATGTTAGTACACAAAACATGTTATATCTATTTAGTAAAACATTTAAGTGGCAGGGGGTTTTAGTGCCATTTCCATGTTTTTGTTGTTGTGCTAAGCTTGTAAATGTTCTGTATAAATATGCAAATAGGATACATGCACACATGCCGCCATATTAAACAAAATGTTAACGCACAGATGGTTGTTATAAGGTTGCACTGTATGAAAACCAGCAGCATGCATTCATTTCAGTGCCTTCTCCGCTACAATATATTACAAATATATTACACATATATGTTGCACATATATGTTATTTATTTTCTTTTTTATAATGATCAACATGTCATTATATTGAGCACAGTTCCATTCCATAAATGCTTTCAGTGCTCAAGAAATGAGCTCTATTCACTGACAACTGATAAGCAGTTTACAGCCAGAGGGACAAGAACACAGCCGGAGGCCGGTCCTGTCCTCTTTTCACTTAAACTTTTTCAGGTAAATAGGCAAGTAAATGACAGTATTTTCCTGTTGCAACTCTTTTGCCTAAAAAAACGTTAAAGGACTGTAGTCCTACATTTAACATTTCTGAAGTACTGGGAATGATGATGGGCAAATTGTTTTTAGTAAGTAAAGACGGCATTAATTTATTATGTTTTATAAGCAATTTTGCTGCAGTGAAATCTACAATTTTGGTTTCTGAGGTACAACATCCTGACTTTGCATGCTGAGCGGCAGCTTCTAAATGTGGCAGCTACAACTGCCAGTGTTTTCATTAGGTCTAATGGGATGTTTATTAGTTTATAAGGATAGACCTTGCGGAGACCCCAGCAGAAGGAAGAGGCTGAGTAAAGGAAATAGAACCCTGCAGTAAAGAAAGTAAAAGTGGAAAATATAAAGGCTATTCTTTTTGTTTTGCTTTATTAACACATTTCCCTATTATCTAGTTTAATTTATTCATCCACATATAAATAACAATTTCACTACATTGGTTCTTTGAAAGAAGACTATAATAGTGCCATTCACTTTACATCAGATCTCTTCCCTCTCCAACTATTGATTAACCTTCTAACTTTTCACAACTTCCTACCTATGTAAACTCTATTTTCCTTCCAAACCTTCCTATTCCTTGTCTGCTCCTCCCCAGGTTTCTGCATTTTCCATTCCCTTTAGATTGTAAGTAGCGAGTTTCCAATCCTATAGGTTGCTTTGGGGAAAAAAACACTTTTTACAAGACTCGAAGTTCAAAAAAGGGCCCTCCACTTTCTGCAGTTTTTAGTATTGTATATTGTATATTTCCATGTTCTTATCCCTAGTACAGCGCTACAGAATATGTTGGTGCATTACAAATAAAAGTTAATAAATAATAAAGACCACACCTGAAGCAAAGACTAACACATCTTTCCTAATTGACTCCTTTGTATATATGAAATAGGATTCCTGCTTCCATTACGGTCATCCTTGGCTTCCCATTGGTACTTCAATCATCATACAAAGTGATGGAAAGAAAAAATAGAGCAGAGTTAGTGAGGTACAGAGTGATAATGAAATGGGAATCACTGAACCATAATTCTCTGTTCCTTGCCAGCCATAATCGAAACCCATAACTCAGCTCTATCCTGATTTATCAATGCATCAAAACTGACATCTCTGGTCCATTCCTGTGACCTCATCCAACAAATACTGCTTGGCACCTGTGATTGAATAATAAAACATTATGCACCTTATTTAGAATTGACCCCGTCCTTTCCTTAGACTTGCTTGAAATGACTGTTTCTATTGGTTTTCTGTACGCAGTAGAGAATGTTTAAACAGATAAATAAATCAATATTTTCCTTTATCGGAACATATACCTCCTGGTCGAATACAAAATTTGTTGTGCATTGCTTATGTTAAATATAACTTTGTATTTTAGGATATTAATTAAGACTCCCATTGCTGACTTTCTAAGAGCTGCTTTTTATTTTAGGTGCTTTCATGAATTATGAATAATTAATTCAGATTTCCTCTTTATGCAGTTTAAATAAAGTACTTCTATGAAGTTTTGGTCAGATGATAGTGTGGGATTTATTTTATTCCTAGTCTCCATTTTTCCTCACTATGTGAGGTTGTAAGGCAGATTTCCCGATCCTATATAAAGATTTTTTAATATTAGATTATATGTATTAGGTTTAAAATGTATATAGTTTCAGATATAGACCTAACAGCAGTGCAGTATGTGTGTACATCAATTAACAATAAAACACAAAATCAGTTGTGGGTATAAACAGTGTTTATTTTATTCATAAATACAGTTACACATGGAGGAATTGCCCACCGTCACCCAGGCGCCATGACCCTGAACTCATGTTTAGGGCTGCATCCTACAGCTGGGAGAGCTTTGCCTTGTCCCAGTGCATGGTGGTTACTCCTCTACACAACCCCAACTGTTATACAACATTGTTGTTGTTTAGTCTTTCAGTCGTGTCCGACTCTCAGTAACCATATAAACCCAGTGCTCCAGGCACATCTGCCTGTCTTTCTGGTTGTGCTTACCTATATGGTTTTCTTGGCAAAGCAACTGGAGAGGGTTGTCAGTTCCACTCCAGTGGAGTGCAATTTGCCTGACTTCTTCTACGACCTGCCTATATTGGGTGACCCTACATGGTATAGCTTCACAGCTTCATTGAGGTGCACAAGCCCCTTTACCTAAACAAGGTAGGAATCCAGAAGGGGGTACTAGAGCATACACACCATTAATACAGAAAAACTCCAACCGATCTGGAGGGATAAGTGTCTGGCGAGGGAAAGGAAGGAGCCAATGACGCTAGCCTATATATAAGCCAAGGGTTTTCCTCCCCCGCCTGGCATGCAAGCACACCCGCTCCGGGCTGGTCATGTAGCCCCCTCGATCTAGCACTTTCAGGCCAAGGCAGTCTCCCTTGTTTTCTATTTGCGTGTGATCATTGATATAAAATAGATCTTAATTAATGCAGTAGAGAAGCTTCAGATCAGTCTTTCAGCTGACCTTCAACACATTTTTGTCTTATGATAATTGAGGCCCTTTATTGATATAGGCATTTTAATGGGTCAGGAGCCCTATACCACATATATTTCATTATCAAGATACTGAAAATGTGATAATAAGATCTGGGATGATGATAAGATTCCGAACTTGATGTAATAAGTTGATAGTGTAATGGCCTTAAGGTTGTCAGGTAATGACAGTGGACCTTCATTCTACGAAATACTTCACATGAACCACATGTACAATGATACAAAAATAATTAACAATATAAATAATGTGGTTAAATTATGAAATACTTGCTATGAAGCTGGCCCTGCACTGCATGCATTATACCTTCTCCCCTTTACTAACAATGATGTAATTTGCTTCTTCTCTATTTTGTAGTACTCATCCATGCTTAACTACAAAGTGACAGAGCGGTTGGTAGGAGATATGTGAATCTACAATTACAATTTTTAATACAGATACTGAGCCTTTATGTAAATATGGTGTACATCCATATATGACATTCTGTTATTGAAATATAACTCATAAAAAGACCAGTCTGCTCTTATTATGTGTGCTTCACGTTTAAATATTGTCTTCCCTTAACTGTACAATTTACCTTAGTCTCTTACTGATTTTGTTTTTAAATAGTTTTTTTCCAATTGCAAAATATCTTTGCCCAAAATGTCAATCAATCTGGCTGCTAATCCTCTTTTAGTGACATTTTTTATCCAAGAAGAAAAACCCTTTTATCTGATAGGATCCTTTTGTAGTCTGTATGGTAAACAGCCCTATGCTGCCTGGTGGAGTAAATGAGAGGGAACAGCAGGGGCTCCCATATAGACTCTGCAGCACACTTCTTACATGGCTAATTAAAATTTAAAGGCATACTGTTATTTAGGAACAAGGTAAGCTCCATGAATAGGGTGTATAGTGGAGTTTACTTTATAGTTTATAGTCAGTGGTGTTTCTTTGCTTTTGTGTTGAAATAAGGAGACAGAGTTGCATATTAGGGCATATCACACATTGTGATTATGTTTTATGTAACTATACGAAAGCATTATAATTCTGTATTTAACAACAGATAAATACATGTATGTAGTGTGTATATATATTAGTACACACAATGAATAGTACACTAGCGATTCCATTTGAATATCTAAAAAATAAGTTAATAAACGTATTTCCTGCTCACATTTCTCAGAAAAACAGTTGATGCACTGCATCGATACAGTGTGTGTGTGTATGTATATATGTGTGTGTATGTATATATATGTGTGTGTATGATATATATATATATATATATATATATATATATATATATATATATATATTTTTTTTTTTTTTTTAAATTTTATTATTATTATTATTATTGTTTTTTCATTATGTACCTTTCCATGCCATTGTGTTTGGGCTGGATACTTTGAGGAAGTGAGGAAGTTCCTTAATAAAAGTAAAGTTACAAAAAATAGTAAGAAAACACAAATATAAGTCATTTGTAATATAGAGAAATATACATTTTAATACAAAGAGTTCCTTTTATCTTTTTCTAAAGAAACACTAGTTTAAGTAAAAAGGAGCTTGATTGTCAAGTATGTACCAAACAACCGCTGTATAAATCATGGGCAAATCATTTTTTTTGTGTGAATATATGACATTTTGGATAACCTGTTCATGAGAATAGGAATCTATTTTGTGTTTGTTACATCACTTCCTGTGAGCTGAAACATGAGGGTGTGTGTTTTGGTAGAGAAGGTGGGAATGGAGAGTATATGCTAGATAATTGGATTAGATTGAAATTCACACCACAACCCTACTCCCTATCACTGTGATGCAGAAAATTGTGTGAATAGATGCAACCACAGCTCTCCAGAAATGTAAACGCCCCACCCACTGAAACAACTCCCACCAATATATCTTTAATTTATGTTCTTAGTTAGACTCAAAGTAAAAAAAAAAAATATATATATATATATATTTCAGTTTAATTAAAGTACATTTTGTTAAAGAAACAAAACCTATTTATTCACAACATAATGTGTTATAATATATGCAGTACATCATAGAGTTTTGGTTTGTCACTAATCTCTTGGGTTTTATGTCTTCCAGAGACTTTAATGGACACTCGCACAGCCACTGCAGAGCTGGGCTGGACAGCCAATCCTTCTTCAGGGGTGAGTATACTTACGAGAGGGTTTATGTACTGGGGCAGTATATTTTTTAGCTTCAGTATATATAGGCATCAGATTAACTGCATATTTTTTTTTTTTTTTTTATAGAAAAAGATTTATTATTATATTATTTATTAAAAAAATATTTTAAAGATGACTACATTGGATGAGAGTATCTTTAAAATGGATGGTTAACAAAACAATACTTGGCAGATCCAAACACTTTTTGTCTGCAATTGCTTTGGAAATACTGAATTACATGTTTAATGCTATTTTTTTGACATTGATCACCCTTGGTGTGGGAGTAGTGTGAAATTATATACTTCTAATGGCCTTTAAGTTTAGACTGTCAACAAGAGTAGACTATTGAAGGTTAGCCATCACCCTTAGTGTCAAAATATGAAGTGTAAGCCCTCTTGATATTACCTGCACTACAATTCCCTTCTTAACTCTGCCAGACTTTTAAAATAGAGGGAACAATTTCTGAAGTTGTAAATTGTTATAGTATGGTATTATGTCCTTATGGAGATGTGGTCTTCAGAACTCAACCCTACTACAAACAAACACTTACTGTCAACCAACTGTTCACCACCAACTCAACTTGAAAATGTATTCTCCTTGTGAAATATCTTATGTATAAGTAAATAGTGTATATGAGGTACGGTTAGTTGTATTTATGGTACACTTTGTTATAACCCTGCAGGAGGTATCGTATAAATCCCATCAGAATCCCATCAACTGAAAGCTTTTTGAAACTCAACCTCTGCCCAGCTCTTGGTATTATAGCAGGCTTTAAAGGACTGACATGTATTTGATATATTGAGCTCTTTGAGGGCCTTGACCTGAGCAGACTTCATAAGTTATTACCGCTGTGTGTGTGTGCAGTCATTCTGGCCTCTGGTAACAGTGCTGTGAGCTGCCATTTCACAGGCCTGCGCCTTCACAGGTCAGTTTCCCGATGGATACTTTCCTACGCTCCATGAAATTTTACTGGGGTTTTTATGATGGACATTAATGCAGAAGCAAATATTCACTTTAATGGCGCCATTGTGTGCAAAGGAACGTGGGACAGGAAAGTTAATCCTTAGAGATGTATGGATGTTAGAGAGAGGACAGTAGAAACTACTCCTTAACCCTTGGATGCACACCTTTACAATTAAATGGCAACAAAAACACCTTTGAATAATGGTGGTGTCTCTCTTGTTGACACTGGAGAATCCAATTCAAAATTGAGTGAAATTATTTGTGAAAACTATTTCACCATAATTGCTAAGTTAGAAGTGTAACCATAAAGGTCACAGTGAATCTTTAAATTACTAAGTGCATACATTCCAGGCCTATCTTTTCAGTTTTTCTCCTATATCCCTACAATTATCTTTTTTTATTCTCTCAGTGAGACCCTATTTCTTCTTTCTACTATCACTCACACCCTCTAGTACTCATTCATTATTCTTACAACTACTAACTTTTGTTTAATTTTACCTGCAGTTCTATAACATGAAAACCTTCAAAATTCATTTAGAGACCCCTATAATATTTTGATATTCAAAATTTCGAAATCTGTCCAAGTACTGCTGTTAAAGTTTCTGATAGAGATTAAGCATGGTACGTGACCGAATGCTCCAACTCTCTACCATCTGCTGTCTATACCCACTCACCCCACCTTCCCTCTCCATACTTACTCACCATCACTCTATATATTATTACCAACCACCATCCTTTTTCTCGCCATGCTCACTACACTTCTCTGGTGAGCATTACCAAGTTTCTTTTTTTATACTTATATGGCACCCACTCTCTCCATACTCTCTTCCAGCCTTTCTCGTTGCACACCCAGCCTGCTTCATTTGCTCTAACTTAGGAATGAACATACTACAGTATATAATGATGCTTATTATCTATAAAATGTTAATAAACATGATTCAAATTTTTTTTTAAACCATCCTAACATAAAAGAGTTATGACTCTGACTCCCTTGCTTACTCCTTAGTCATTCATCTTTGACTACATGCTCACTATACTCTTTTTCTCACCTCCTTACTCTCTCCACTTTTCCCCAGGTGTCAGAGAATCATGGCTCCTAGCTTTGTTTCAGTTTTGTTTCTGTGCACATGTAAACCACCCTTTCTTGGATCCTACAAAAAAAATCAACGAGCTCCCTAACATTCTTGTCTGGCTCCTAAACAATTCTGTCATGCTCTTAGTTGCGCACTCTGATTTCTCACTCAATCTCATGCTCAAGCTGAGTTGGCTATTTTTTTTCCTTCAGATTGGCATCCATGCCTTGAACATTCTCCCCATTTCTCTCTCACCATTCCTCTCTCTATATCCTCCTCTCAGTTTCTCTCCCTGTCTCTCTCTCTCTCTCTCTCTACAGTTGAGATCTGTAATTAGGAAACATTAGCAGCCTGAAAGCAGCTTTCATACCTGAAACATCGGCAGTAAATGCACTCAGCAGTTCTCTTCCATGGCTATTAATGTCACTTTTATGAAGTAATGAAGAACAAAACACCCTCAGGCACTTTAAACCGTTGTTTTTTTAATACAGCGTGAACCTTTTTTCAGAAGCGAACAATCTTCTTGTTTGCACTCACAATCTGAGCCTTGAAGTGACCCCCTCTGCGGGAGGCCATAATACTGCTCTTTCACCCTCCAATCAAGGACCGGTGTGGGTATATTTAGGGCGGGAGTATATATATTTAGTTCTTTTTCCGACTATAGATAATTTAAAGGGATAATTTAGGCATATTTTTGTTTTATATATATATGGGGCCTCATTCTATTAGCGGCCGTAAATCGGCCGTAAGGCTGCGATTCCTTGCGGGGGTTCAGTTAACTCGCGATTCTATTATACGGCCCCGCAAGGATCTCCTTTTACGGCCGGCCGCATATCTTGGAACCGGCCGTAAGCTGTGAAATATAAAAACTCAAAAATAAATTCAAGCCTGCACTGTACAGCTCTGTAAATGCTAGGGATCATATTGGGGGACATGAGGATTAAAAGGAACCCACCCTCAAGCTTGCACATCAGCCCAAACCCAAGTTCAAATTAACTGTTTATTTTCCGGCTGTGCCGTGGGCGGGTCTGAAGTGCTCCAAGCCCTATGGACTTTTTACATGGATATTTTACGGATATTAAAAATAAAATATTTTACGGATTTGAGTATAGGATAATTATGTGCTATTTTTTCTAACACCTAAAATCCCTTTATAGTCTTCTCAAAGTGCAGGATGGCTTTATTTGAGCTATTTTATGTGCTTAATTGGTGCCAGCGGGACCTCTTTCCTGCAAGTAAGCAGCGGCTCGCTTTTAGCCTTGCAGAGAGGGTTCCCGGAGCAATTGAATTGCAAATAGGAATTTCTTACGGCCGAAACTCTTGCGGACGTTTTAGATCAAAGGATTTCTTCTGGCGCAAGCGGCCGCAAGAGATAGCAAGGCACCGGCCGCAAGCCTGCCGGAGCCTCCGGCCGTAAGGGAATAGAATAGCCGAATAGCTTGCGGCCGGTCCTTGCGGCCCCGCAACGGCTGTGGCAGCTAATAGAATGAGGCCCATAGAGTTTAACTAGTTTAATGATTTGCACCTCAATGTAATTAATATAACACTTCACATATTTAAGAAGTCCCTCTCTCCTCATCTGTGGATTAAGGTCACAGATGTGAAAAATGGCAGCCTGCAAGAGAGAGAACAGGAAGAAATGGGGAGACTGCAGATGCCGAGAATTTGTTAATTCATTTTACCATTCTAGATATGCTTGTCATATAAAATGTAAAAAACAAGAATAAGTAACCTAATTAAAGCATTTATATGAAACAAAAAAATGTATAAAAGAAGAGCTTCTTTAATTCTATCTCCTCAAACTAGAATGGGAATATTAGGGATAATTATAGGTAGATAGTGATGTTTCATAGTAAAATTGACTGTAGTCCAATTATTATGCTCTTTTGCAGAAATAAACTTGATAATAGCCAACCGATTTTTGCTAATGAGGAATATACCTTTGTTAGATATTTAACATTTATATTCAGTTATTCCTTACTGTGGACTGCTTCTGCTATTTTGAGCTTCTTGTTTGAGCTTCTTTACAAGAAGATACCATGCTGAGAAACTGGTAAGATTGCCATTAGTACTATTGAAGGCACTGTCATTTGCATTACCACATTTCTATTATAGCAGATTGAAGTTACCTCTGCATTAAGAGCATCTTCCCTATAGCAACGGCTGAAACAAAAAATGGTAACCCCACTGCAACTTTGTTTTTATAAAATTATTTGCAACAAAAGACAAAAAGTAGTACAGAAAATAAATACTTGTAGTACATTTGTGTTCGAAATTAAATGTCTATAAATAGGTTAAAAAATGTTTTATTTCCTGGAAATAGTTATTGCACTGTACTCTGGGAAACCGGGGGCGGGGACATGCAAATGAGTCCATAGTGCATAATAACAAAGAAATGCAGATTTCTGTCGCTAGATTTGTTTACATATTATTGATCTAGCTTAATATACAAAGTAAAAAACATTTTGCACCAGATAATCAAATGCATTTTAAGTTTTTTATGTATTTATTTAATTTATATTTATTTTCCTCCGACTGCAGCATAATTTAATATAAAACAAGAGTATTTTTTTAAAATTTAGGAATTTATGGAAGATTTAAACAACTTCATTAAAAGGACATGGAATTTATCAATACTGATCTACATCATCAACAGAAAAAAATGTTTTTTGCTTTTTTTAATTGATGGATATTTTTCTGTTTTTTATAATCAACTTAAACCTCAAGTTGTCCTCCCTAACAGCTGTATGGAGACCTCATTTTTTTTAAAAGGACCAACAAGTCAGAAGAACACTCTAATACACTCTGTTGCATCCAAAATGTCACTTCTATCTCCAAAGAGAAAGAATGTGAAATTTATTATTGATGTAAATAAAATATATAAGCATGTAGAGGGAGCTTGTAATACTTGGTCACTTCAGGACCTGAATAATTTGGTGCTGATAATGCTCAAGGTCAATAAAGAGTTTGCGTGCTGTAGAAACTAACCCAACAGCATTATAAAACCATGAAAAGAGCTTCAAATCAATACACAATTTTTTTCCCCTACGTATAGTTTTAAAAAGCCCACACTATAAAAGTTATGTATTTTTAACATGTTGAAAAATAATTTTTTTAATCACTTAATGTCAAAGTATGCAATGTTTCCACTGCAGTCAGGAAATCTGGACAGGAACATGCAAATGAGAAGTCTTGTTTGTCAGATTCCACTTTTAGATCCCATCCATTTACATGGATGTCTTTACGCATATGCCTGTTTTAACAAAGTAATGAAGTGCAGCACATGGCAGTAAGTTTATTGGCAATGCTCTGACATCCTGCGCAGAAGTTGTGTTCAGACAGCATGCGTATGTATAAATCATGCTGCAAAATGAATGGGTTATTAAAGTGTCATTTCATGTTCCTGCCCAGATTGTCTAACTGCAGCTTGGCAACATTTTTTATAATGTAAAATAAAATAATACAGTCTCTAATGTATTATGTTTTATACAGGCGGTCCCCGGGTTACAGATAACCCGTACTTAAAAGGCTCCCAAGGAGTTTTTTATGTTCTATTTGTGTGAATTAAAAGAAGAGTATTATTAGTATACTGTATTATTATTACTACCACATATGAGTCATTAAAGTATTTTATTATTATTAATATTTTTTTCATCAAGGATCTGAGTTGCATACAAAACCAACTCAAGAACATTCTCACAAACGGATTGCATCTTTAACCCGGGGACCACCTATATACAATTTAATATACAATTTAGTTATTTGATGATCAACCTCCAGAGTCACTGAATGCAACAATCCTGCTTAAAGAACTGGCAGTTGCAGTCGCCACATTCCCATTTTGCTACGTTCATTATTTTATAATAATTTGTTGTTGCGTTTTTTATTTTTACGACTTATCACGTTTAGTTAAAAGCCCATATTAAACAAAAAATAACCATTTAATAATAATGATACATTATTCTGTAATTTGTCCAAATACCAAAACCGGTGTTATGATGCTTTTAAAATACCTTTTGGAAACCTGGTTTAGTCAAAAAAGGTATGTTCTGCAAGATATTTTCTCTCAAAGCAGTAGGGGCCCTCTGCTACCTGCAATTCTATTAATGTATTAGAGGAGCGCAGTTAATTAATATTTTTAATAGACCCTGCGATTGGTGATCTGACCAATTACATACATTTTGGGCTGTTTATTGACCCCATTTGGGGTCAAATTATTTTGCACTGGGGACCTCTATTCACTAGTTTTGACACCATCTCAATGTGTTGGTGCCCACACTTAGGAAGAGTTTAGCACTGTCAAATCTCCATAGTAACATGTAGGCCTGGGCTTTATTTATTACAATATACATTACATTGGTTAAAGTGAAAAAACCCCATCTCCAAGTACATTAGAAATTCATTAAATTCATCATTATTGTACAGTGGCCATAAAGCTATAATTAGTTGTGCTTTTCTCGTACTATTTGGGACTTTATTGATTTGTGAGCTGAGGATCCCCTAGATTGTCCATCATTTCTTACATGACATCATTGTGCAATCAGTGTCAGCACTTTCCATGAATAAATCATTTCCCCGGTACAGACGCTATGGAGCAGGAGCAGCTCATATGGGACACTGCTCTTCCTAAATCCCCATGGGGCTCTCTGAGTATGTGAATTTACTGTGATTTGTGTATATGGCGCTTTCATACCACAGGGCCTGTGACATTAATACGGGGACCCCCGCTGAGATTAAACAAGCCTTCCCCAGCTAGAGAAGGCATCAGAGAGAGACTGAGAGCTTGATAATCAGGAGAGCAGGATATGGATCGTTCTTCCTGAGCCTAGGAGGGTAATTAGGATTAGAGTGTCATTTAGAAACACATCCAGATTCCCTATAAAAATCTCCTTCTCCACAGTCTGCAAACTTACACTGTGATTGGAATATAGCAGTTGTTAACCCCTTTACTCCCAGAGGGGTCTTCTGGTATAGTGCAGCATTGTGAGATGGCAACGCAAAGACAAAAATGTGATAGAATGAGTATTATTGTGGTCAATTTTGGGACGAATAGAAAAAAATAAATTAAAAAATAAGCACAGCCTTTACATTTTTTATTTTTTTATATAATTATTTTTTATTAGTGAGGTAGCCATAAGTGTCCAGTAATCCAGATGAATAATCTGAGTATTGCAGTATATAGTGATACCTTTTTTTTTTAAATGAACAAACATATTCATAAATATATGACAAGCTTTCAAGAGCTTCTTCTCTTTCTCAAGTCCGGAGCAAGTATTATTATATACTAGGAAACTGCCCATCAAAAATGACAGGAATAAAATTGTAAGGCTGGCAATGCTGTTTGCCACACAATGTGAGGCTTTTGCTCCTCTGAGCACTATTTGGCGCTCAACGCGTGGCTCGCATTGAGCGCCTCCGGCACTCATTGCGAGCCTCTCCCCTTGTTTACTTCAACTTCGTTTGCTTTTCAATGATAACCTTTGTCGCTCATCGCCAGCACCACGATGAGCGCCGAAGCTCGCAATGAGTGCCTTTGGAGCTCATTGCAAGCCTCTCCCACTCGCGGTGCTCATCGTGAGCCCCGCAATAAGCTCCTTTGGTGGTCATCGTGTGGCTCGCAATGTGCGCCTTCGGCACTCATTGCAAACCTTTTTTCTAAGTCCTATGTGCCTGGCGTTGGTAAGCCTTATTTTCATCCTGTTTCAGATTTTTTACATTTTTCGTCCGCCATTTTTTTCCTTGCCGATTTTTGATTGATGAAAAACAGCAAATATGGCTCAAATTAACTTGCAACCTCACTCCCAGGCTTCCTAGGCTCTCCCTCTGTGCTGTGTGTGAGTGTGTACGTTAATTTGAGACCTATTTGTGTTTTTTTGCAGTTTTTTTCCAGTTCGGCCGTTAAAGTCATCATTTTGCGAGCCTCGCAGTCCATCTACGTGCTTCGGGTCCTAAGTCATAAGGGCCGTAATTTTGCGTCTGTCGCTAAGTCCAGGGGCCTTGCGATGAGGCCTCATTGCAGCTAAGTCCTGCATGCTTCAACTGCTCGCTTTGCGAAGCTCGCAGTGCAATGAACGACTTTGGCGTCTCGCCTCGCTTTGCAAGGCTTGCAAAGCGTGATGACAACTCACAGTACGACAACTATATAGGTGATAAATGCAGGAGCGATATGTGAAATAGCTCTAAATTGGGCATTTTATTGACATAACGCTAAGCAGGGATTTAAAGGGGTAAATGAGGTTTGGGACTCAAAAACCATGCCATCGCAAGGTTTACTGCGAAGTGGGAAATTACGTGGGAAAAAGAGCACTAGAATGAATTTGTGGTCAAATGGGATGCGTTTAGTGGGTATACCTGTGTGTGTGTATACGTGTGTATATATATATATATATATATATATATATATATATATATATATATATATAAATATAAAATGTGTGAACGAAGGCACTTGTGCAAACAGTTAACTTACAAGATGTAAGCAAAGAAGATTAATTGGTTTCCTAACTAGCTGCACAAATGGCAGAAACAAACCGATAACTGAAGCGTTTATCAAAAAAAAAACAGTCATTAGGATCTTGAACAAACCATTCATAATGAGTGAAGAATGAGTTGAATGCTCGGTTTATGTGAAGGGCGACACAGCATGCAAGGAGGTGGGTGGGTATGATCCTTAGGAATATACATGCAGTAGAAAGCGAGAAAGGAAACCCCAAGATGGGAGGCAGCTGTTACACTGATAAGATAAATCAGTCTTCACTCACTCTGTCAGGAGGACACTCTATTAAAATGCTTCATCATCAACTGGTGTTATTCAACAGTGACTTATATGTGTTGGCTTACAAAAATAAATTGTTTGAACATTGGGCCTGTAAAAATGAGACGTCACAATTCTTGGTCTGATATAGCTAAAGGAGTGTTTCCCAAACCATTTCTATGGAACCAGCCTTTCTATTTATGTCACCATCCTTCCATGATTGCAGTATCTCTGCTTGTGTATAGTGTATCTCTCTGAGTACAGGTGAGATTTATTCTGATTGGTCTCCCTGGGTTCAATCAGGAAGATCTTGAAATCCTGAACTTTTGGTGGTTCTTGTTGGACTGAATTGCCCATCACTGCACTACACAATAAATTCCAAAACCCTAGACAGCCAATAAGATGGCCCATAACAAGCTGAATAAAAGTGTCCTAACATGTATGTAACCTAAATGGCTGGGCTATGGTTCCTTGATGGTTGGTCTTAAAACCACTGCTCCAGAACACAATTTTGTTATTATGCATTTAAAAGAGAATGCTTTAAACATTACCAAAGTTTTGTTATGCATGAGAAAATATTACGTAAAACATGTTTAAACTTCCTTGAAGCTCACAGGAAGTACAAAGAGCATATGTAGATTTCATTGGCAGACAGGTATGACCCACGTTACTGCTCAATGGCTGCAAAGGACAAGCACCCAGATCAGTTTGAATCCACTTTTTTCGGATTTGAGACCATTATTTAATAATATACCACTGTGTGTTTTCTTTTTTCAAATACCCTCTTTCAGATGCAACAAAGAAAATAAATATATTTTAATGTCCCTTAAAGTTGATTGGCCACAATTACTAAACAGTAATTACAGAGAACTGTTTTAGATATCACATCGTAGCAAACCTGCCTCACAGGATAGCATAAGAACTAGGTTCTCCAATAGATGACCATAGTATATTTGACTATATATATATATATATATATATATATATACTAGCGACTTGCCCGTCAAAAAATGACGGCAATGTTATGTATATGTTTGTCAAGTTGTTTAGTTATTAACATATATTTTTGACACTTGTAAGTATTTTAATATGAACGTGTATTTTTGTAAAATGTTGATGTAATGGTTTTTTAAAATGTAATTAGTATCTGAAGAATTGTTAACTTGAATATACATTGAATGAATAGGAAAGGCAAAAGTAAAAACCCTTTTTTAAACGTTGCAAATTTTAAGATGAAGTTTAAAATATATGTAAGCAATAACCATCAAAGTATATATTTTTAAACTTGAACTTTATTTTTTATGTAAGTTTAGAAGTTGACAAAACATTGGTATAATTTTGAACATTATAAACAGGAACATAGTGAATACATTTTGTAAAGTAATTTTTTATTAAAAGTATTAACATTTGAATGTAAAAACAATTGACATTTAAATTAATCAGTATTAAAATTCAATTTCTATCACAATAATTGTTAACTTGAATATACATTGAATGTAGAGGAAGGCATACAGTCAAACTCTTCTTAAAACGTACGTAATTAAACTAATTTATTACTGAGCACATAAATTGGTGATAAACATTAATGTAGGTAGTAATCTTAAGATAACAGACAATATTTACATTGTGACTTAAAAGGTGCTTGACCTCTTAACATCCACTTTGTAATATGTTGAATGAAATAACTTGAAAATATATTTTTTAAACTTGTAACATTAGAAACATTAACATAGTGACTTCACATTTTAACATAATTTTTACTAACAATGCAAGGCAAGTATTTTGTGAGGCGAATCATTCATAAACATGACTTCCATTAATTATGACTGAATTAAACAACCAATTGTTATGTATTTTGCAATGCTTTTAAAAAATCTTGGCATCTTTAATTAGTATCCTTCAAAGTTATAGTACTTCATAGTAGACAATGTTTTTAGTAAAAATACGTCCATCTTCTAATAAATCACCTTGACTTTCATTGTTTTCAATGTAAACTTTAATAGCCTGTGGATTTTTGCACCTTGACAACGCAACGTACAATTGACCATGTGCAAAAACTGGTTCTTCCAAGAAAATACCCACAGATTTGAAAGTTTGACCTTGTGATTTATTAATGGTCATGGCAAATGCCATAATAATGGGAAATTGTCTTCTTTGAAGTATAAAAGGGAGACTACTTTCACTTGGTGCTAAATCTATTCTTGGTATGAAAACTCTCTCTCCTCTATGGGTCCCAGTTAAAATTTCAGCATCTATAAAATGGTCCTTTAATTGTTGAACAATTAATCTTGTGCCATTGCATAGGCCTTTTTTGGGATTCATATTTCGCAGTAACATGATAATTGCACCTTTCTTTAGCTGCAAAATATGTGGTGGCATTCCAGAAGGAGTTAAAGAGTTTATGAATTCAGTCGAAAAGTTAGCCTGACTTTCATTGTCATCAGCAAGTACAGAATCAGCACTGTGATAATTTCTTTGTGGTGCATAAATTTTTTTTAAGATTTTATTATTGAGGATTAATGCATCTTTATTTTTACACGTCAGTATGACTTGGTTGGCAAGCTCGGAATATTCTTCGTTATTTATGCTCCCTTCAAATATAGCCGATATAATATCTTGTTGACAAATCATATGAGGTGGGATCTCTACAGTGTCGTTAGGTAAATGTAGTATTTTTTCTGTTCTGCCTTCTCCAATTTTAATAAGCCAATCATTGAAATCAGTTTGGCCTTCTGATCTCATATTTTGTTGCAGTTGAAGATGGGTAAAATGTTTCCATACTGTACTTGACTTTATACATGTTTCGATAATGTCAGTTCGATTGCCATGTACAACAACAGGTAATGTTTGTCTAAAATCGCCACCCAACAACATTACCTTTCCACCAAATGGAAAAATATTATCCATGACTTCACGAAGCAAACGGTCAATACATTGGAGGGCATAGCATGACATCATTGTGGCCTCATCTATTATAATTAATTTACATTTCTTCAATTTCTTTGCTTGTAAGGATGTCATGCGAATATCTGACACAGAATTTTCTAAAATAGGCACTGGCAGTTTAAATCCACTATGAACAGTTCTTCCACCTTCTAATAAAAGTGCAGCAATTCCAGTAGTGGCAAACGCCATTGCTATTTTTCCTTGTGCTCGTACTGAACTCATTAATAAATTGTACAAATATGTTTTTCCTGATCCGCCAGGTCCATCAAGATAGAAATAACGCTCTGTCACCATGTCATCATCTATAGCATTTTTAATGGCATGAAATGCTTGCAATTGTAGTGTATTTAAAGTTGCAAGTCTTTCTTCTGTTCTTTCTGCTTGTAGTTGAATGTCATAGTCTTCAAAGTTAATGTCATCTATAAGACCTGGATCAGGCAAATTAAAACTTGCACAACTTAATCCATGAGTTAAAAAGACTTCTTGGATTTCCATTAACGCTTTTAAGTGTGCAATGGGTTCATTGTATCGTCGCATAAAGTCTTCAGCCATATTACTTTTAAAAGTCTCCCACAAAGCTAATGCATTTGGAGCATTTGAGAAGATACAAATAAAAGCAAATTGTTCTCTCATCTGTCGCGGCATTTGACATTGTGCTGCTTCTTCTAAGCATCTTTCCCACTCTGTATCATCAGCGAGTAAGTTTCTATGTCTTGCAGCTAAATGGAAGGATTCATATACAATGTCATTAACAGTTCTTAAGTGTTCAAAACTTTGTGCTCCAGGAACATTTAAAAGTAATATCCGTAAGCAAAAACGTTCAACATCTCTTGGACTGACTGTGTAAATTCTTGGAATAATTTTATTGCCTCTGGTTTTTCTTGGTCTCCATAATCCATTCACAAAAACATAGTGATATGGAATTTCAATATATAAGTATTGTGTTGCTTCAGCATCAGTGGAATTTAATGCAAACCATGCAGTTAGTGTAGTGTGACGATCTTCACTTTGGGCCAATGCATTCATTTCATTTCCAGCATGGAAATAGACTAAATGTCGTTGTGGCAAATGTACTGCTAACCTATATACTGCATGCGATCTATCATGCATTTCAAATTTTAAAAGCCGCCACATAGCTTCTGGCGCACTGACATAGCGAGCATCTACATGAGATGCAAGTTCATCATGTACTAACTCACTACTTTCAGGGTTGTCTGCACTTTTGACGACTACAGTAGCTGCATCGTAACCTTTGTAAATATATTTATAGACATATTTAATTGATTTGATGGAAGTGCAGGCTTCTACGTTGATGTGGGCGTTGTACTTCATGAGTAAATGTGGATTGTAGGGTACTACATATCTATTGTCCACTTTTTTCCCACGAATAATGGCACTATCTCCTTCTCTTCTTTTATAAAGTGGATATCCATCACAATTGGCATAGGTTTTGTCTCTATAATCTTTGGGAAATTCTTTGGAACATTTATTATTTTCCATACATGGTGATTGTGGATTAAGGTCACCACAGGGTCCATGAATCATGCGATGAGTAACAATCTCATATAGTCTACCATATAGTTCTGGATCTGGTAGTTCAGCAACAATGACTGCATCCACTTTGTCTGAAGTATCTAATTTATCTTTTTCTTGAAGTATTATTAGAAGATGTGCATGTGGAAGGCCTCTTTTTTGAAATTCAATGGTATATACATAAGCAAGACATTTGCCAAATAACTGATTTATAGTGAAGTCACGTATTAATTCATTTAATTTAATCTTAAAAACTCTGGCTACTAAATCTGGTCGATCTGAAGCAGTTTGTCCAAGAAGTAGATTTAGTGTAATTTCTGGCCATTGTGGATTACATGTAAATGTCACAAATAAATCGGGTTTGCCAAATTTTGTCACAATAGCCATAGCATCATTGTATCTTTCTCTCATATTCCGAGGAGATCCTTGAAAGGAAGATGGTAAAATGATGGCTTTGCCAGCTGTCATGTCTCTGCTTGTAGCCACGTCAGCAACATAGTCCATGAGTCCAGAATATTGTTCTACACGGAGTTTATCTTGTTGATATTTGATAAAGTTTAAATTATTTGCCTCAACTTGCAAATATGAATCAATAATCCATTGTTGTGTTAGTTTTCCACCACATAAAATTGGATTAAATACATTGCGAATGGCAATTTGAGCTACTTTAAATTCAAGCATAGAAACATTATTTCGGATTCTGCCTTTAGCATTTGGGTAACTGGGAAGAGTTAATTTTGGTTGCCAACCTGCTTCTCCGTGTGGGAAAAAGATGGGATATGTCATTGGATCTAAATTTGGACTTAAGATACTCATATTAATAAACGGTTGGTCCTCATTTCTAGGATATATTCGTATGTCTCTTTGAAATGGTGGTTCTCCTTCATCATTGTGAAACACCATTGCAACCTCATTTGTTGTTGGCAAGTTATAACGACGTTTATCAGTATGTCTGTCTCTTTTAAGCACCATATTAACCTTCGGCATTGGTAATTGATGTGTTTGTGAATGAAGTAGTTGTTCATTTTCTACTTCTGCCAATTTTTTATAAGCTTTACTGTAGGGATTGTTGTCCATAATATTATTTAGCTCTATGAAAACAGTGGGTAAGCATTTTTTATTTTCTTCCATCTGCATACGTTGGTCAACAGCTTCCATTGTATCTAGGACATATAGTTGAGCGAATTTTCTTTTATTTCCTTCCTCTGGATGTAAATGGGAAGTGCGATGATAAATTTGTCCTTGGACTTTAAAACAGTAAGGACCATGTCCTGGTACATTAGCAGCCAATGTTGCCCCCATAGATGCAAATGATATGGCACTATTGTAGGATCTTATGTTTGTCTTAAAATTTTTGTAATTTGGAAAAGTAGGTTCAGTCAGAATATTTAGTAAATAGGTTGGAAATTGTTTCCTTTGTGGAAGTTTGAACTTTCCTTTTTGACAACAACTAATAAATTGTCCATCTCGGGGTCTCTCCTGTTTAAAATAATAAGCCTCACAAAATTGACATTGAGTAGTCATGTCCCCACAACTATGAACCTCTACTGCTAAAGACTTCATTAAAGGACAATTTGCAATGCATATTGGATGTTGACTTTGATATTCATCAGATGAAAAGTCATGAAATGTTTCAACAACAGGTTCTAAATGTTTAGTTTTTTTCGTACATTTTCTTGGTATATGTTGGACTTGTTCGGTTGAAATTTCCTGTAAGTTTTTAGTAAGAGTTTGTAAATGCTTTTTTTTGGTAGTTTTTTTTTTTGGTCTGTCTTGACTGGTATGTTGTAAAATGTCATCTGATGTTTTAGGAACAGTTTGTAAATGCTTTATTATTTTTTTATTTATTTTGGTTGTATGTTTCATTTTTGCAGCGGATATTCTTTTATTTGCAAGTCTTTTGCGTTCTTTTTCTCTTCTAATTTCTTTCTCCTCCGGTGTCTGCTGGGCGGCCCATCTCTCTTGTCTTTCTCTAGTTTGACGTCTTTTCTTCTCTTCTTTGGTCTCGTTATCAGCCATATTAATCTGTAAACGGAAACAAATAAATGTAATTGTGTATATTTAAATTTGTAATTCCTGTTAAAGATGATTGTGCACAATTGTTGAAATAAAAGGCAAATCATGAATGTATCATTGATATTTAGTTAAATTTATAATTCCTGTCTTCAGTGGCTCAGAATTTTTCCAATGGAATACTGCTGTAAATAAGCATGTAACATATTTATTTAAAATAATGGTTGTATTTATTAAAAACTTTGTTTGTGGATAGATATTTACCACTGCAAAACTTCTTTGCTGAAAAAAAAAGTGATGTGGTTATTGAGCTATGTATTGCATAGTAGCAATTTAAATAAAATAAGTGAGATAGTAAATAAATTAATTTATTTTTCTGTTGAGACGGATGCAACTGAAACCAGTTTCTTTAGTGTTATTCTTTAGTAGTTATTATAGTTTACCTTGGTTGAAGTGTGATTTAAATCCGAATGTTTGTTGCTCCTCGTTTCAAAATCGTTGTCCAATGGTGTGGTCCTCTGTCGGAAGTCCTCGTCCGATGGTGTGGTCCTGTCGCGATAGCCCCTGTCCGATATTGTGGTCCTGTGGCGATATTCCTCGTCCGATGTTGTTGTCCGTTGGTGAAAGTCCTCGTCCGATGGTGTGGTCCTGTGTTGAAATTCCTCGTCTGCTGGTCTGGTCCTGTGTTGAAATTCCTCGTCTGCTGGTCTGGTCCGAGTCCTCGTCCGATGGTCCGGTCCGGTCCTGTGGAAAAAGTCCTCGTCCGATTGTCTTCACGCAGTATCTGTTGTAATGTAAAATAGAAAATGTTGTTTGAGTGAAATGTCTTTTAAATAAGTAAAAAATGTATTAATTTTGCTGTATTGTATCAGTTATGTTTATTTTTTTAAAAAATTTTTTTTTTAACTTTCTGTACAATCCCAAGACTTTTGTTATTCTTATTTAAGGTTCTTAGTAAGGCTTGTGGGTTGTGATATATTACATAAGAATATGAATTTATTTTGCTATGTGTTTATGTTAGTTTTTGTACAATCCTGTTTTGTGCACACCACTTGTCGTATACTTATTTAACCTTTATTTGGATGGTTATAGTTAGTGAAACATGAAATAATATAATTAATGTAGTTTGCTATGTGTTTGTGTTAGTTATTGACAATCCTGTTTGGTGCACATCACTTGTGCAAAACTAATTTCTTCTTGATTGTACAGGTTATAATTTGGTAAACATTAAAGAAGAATGTTAATATAGTTTGCTATGAGTTTGTGTGCTTTTTTATACAATGCTATTAGGTGCACAACACTTTTGTTATTCTTATTTTTGGTTATTTGTAAGGCTTATAGGTTGTTAAACATTTAGGCCCTCATTCAATTGCAATTCGGCCAATTGAATAGGGGTCTAAATAAGCACATAATATATTTTTTTTAAAGAAGTTTTTAGTAAGTAAGTATCTATCCAAAAGGAAGGTTTTCATTAACTAAAAACTTCTTTAAAAAAAATATAGTATGTGCTTATTTAGACCCCTATTCAATTGACCAAATCGCAATTGAATGAGGGCCTTAGTCCCTCATTCAATTGCGATTTTGCCAATTGAATACGGCTGTAAATAAGCACATAATATATATTTTTTAAAGAAGTTTTTAGGTAGTGAAAACCGTGCTTTTGGATAGATGCTTAATAACTAAAAACTTCTTTAAAAAATATATGTGATGTGCTTATTTAGACCCCTATTCAATTGGCAAAATTGCAATTGAATGAGGGCCTTAATAAGAAATTCTGTTTTGTGTGTAGCAGTTTGTGTGTCATTGAATTGCGATTTGGCTAATTGAATTGTGCTGTAAATGAGCACATAGCATATTAGCATATTAGTTAAAATAATTTTGTAGTCATTGAAAAACTGTATTTTTGATATTTTTTTATTAACTAAAACCTTAGTTTTAAGCTATTGTTATGTTGTTATTTAGAGCCCTATTCAATTGGGCAAATTGCAATTGAATGAGGGCCTTTGTGTGTACCATATGTTGCATAGTTTGGCCCTCATGCAATTGCATTTTTTACAATATAATAGTACTGTAAGGCCGTAATTGAATTGCAATGTAGAAATTTGAATAGGGTTCTAAATAAGCACATCACATATATTTGTTAAAATAGCCATATTTAATTTTCCAAAATAGCAATTGAATAAGGGCCTTTGGTTACTGCATTTGTTATATTGTGAGCTACTTATTCAATTGTGTTTTGGCCAATGGAATAGAGCTCAATATCATCACAGAGCATATGTTTGTACGGAATTTTGTATTTAGTGAACTTGTATCCAAAAGGAACGTGTTCACAAAAGAAAAATTTCCTAAAAAATATGCTCTGTGCTTATATAGAGCCCTATTGAAATGGGCAAATCACATTTGAGTGAGGCCCTTGGGCATTAAAGACATATAGGTCCTCATTGAATTGCAATTTTGCCAATTGAACAGGGCTCTATATAATTACATAACATATTTATTGAGCAAAGTTTTTAGTTATTGAAAACCTTGATTGTGGTTAGAAGTTCATTAACTAAAAAGTTCTGTTTCCAAAATATGTTATGTGCTTATATAGAGCCCTATTGAAATGGGCAAATCACATTTCAGTGAGGCCCTTGGCCATTAAAGACATATAGGTCCTCATTGAATTGCAATTTTGCCAATTGAAGAGGGCTCTATATAATCACATAACATATTTATTGAGCAAAGTTTTTAGTTATTGAAAACCTTGATTGTGGTTAGAATTTCAGTAACTAAAAAGTTCTGTATAAAAAAAATGTTATGTGCTTATATAGAGCCCTATTCAAATGAGGAAGTTGCAATTGAATAAGGCTCATGGTTATTTCTTATTTATACTTAATACTTTACCTTGATAGAAGTTTTGAATGACAGACGGTCCCCTCCTGCCAATCTTAATCCGCCGGTCTTCTTTTAGTGTCTGTTTGAAAAAGAAAGTGAAATAGTTATTTGTATATTTATAATTTCTCATCTAGCAAAGCATGTCCTTTTGAGCATGTAATGTGTTCTTGTATCTTACCTCTTCAAATTTGTTGGTGTTCTTTAAAAGGGATTGTGCTTCACAGTGCACGGTGCAAATTGTTGAGAGACGCTGTTGATGCAGAGTCTGTTTGAATATGAAACGAAATAGAAAGATTCAGCTTTATCTGATGTATTGAATTGCAGTAAATTAATTCAATTAACCTTAATTTTTGTTGGGGGCTACACACATATCTCACATACATGAAGCACATTACATAGTTTAATGTAATTATTTTGTGTACGTGTGACATATCAGTATACATGAGTCAAATTTAAATGGTTAAATTAACATTATATTTATTTTTTCCAACACACATAAATGTGTGTGTGTGAGATGTAACTATAGATGATACACATATATGTGCATGTGACATATCAGTATACATGACATATAATGTCATTAAAATGTAGTTGTTTACTGATTTTGTTGTAAGCTAATTTTGTTGCATTGGTAATACACATAAATGTGCGTGTCACATGTCACTATACATTATAGACATATATGTCGGTGTCAGATGTCACTATGAAGGGGCAATACACAGAAATGTGCGTGTCACATGTCACTATACATTATAGACATATATGTGCGTGTCACATGTCACTATACATTATACACATATACGTGCGTGTCACATGTCACTATGAAGGGGCAATACACAGAAATGTGTGTGTCAAATGTCACTATACATTATAGACATATATGTGCGTGTCACATGTAACTATACATTATAGACATATATGTGCGTGTCAGATGTCACTATACATAAAGCTCTGTTTAATTTTGTTTGGGAGCCTATACACATAAATGTGCCATACATGATGACTACATAAATCCTAGTTTATTTTTTTATTTGTTTGACCTGACCTGATAATAAAATGTAATATATTATAGCTTACCTGTCAGTTGTAATTTGCACAATGTAAAGTAGTAAATTAGTAAAGAATTGTCTTCTCAAGTAAAAGCAGCAGTTATCTCAGAAGTCACTCCGTTGATCACCTGAGGAGAAATGTATTTTTTAGTTGGAAATAGGCAGTATTTAAAAACTTGTAGAAAGTTCTGGAAAGTGAGACCGTTAGAACGCAATACGCATGCGCTATTTGCGTTCCAGCTTACAATTTGCGTTCCATCCGCCATTTTAGGCGTATTACTGTTCAAAATGGTGTTTAATATGATTGTGATACGTTCCGCATAGTATGTGTTTCATTATTGCGAGTAAGTGTAGTGTAGTTACGTCTGAAGCCTCGTTTTCGTTTTGTTCGTCGGCCATTTTTTCTCTCGCTTAGCGATGGTATTAGTGTCTAAAGTGTTTATTTTAATTTAAATGTAGGTGTAACTTGTTTTTTTGAGGTGCTGGCTGGTTCCTCTTGCTGTAGGTAAGCTTTTTATGTGTTTGTTGTGTGTCTTTGTTAAGTTTTAAATGTTTGTATGTCGGCGTGTTGCGTCCGATGTTTGCGAACTCGTAATGTGTGGTAACGTGTCTCGTATGGTGTTTGCGTGTGTAGCATGGTGTTTGCGTGTGTAGCCTCGTTTTCGTTTTATTCGTCGGCCATTTTTTTTGTCGCTTAACAAAGTATTTAGTGTCGAAACTCTTTTATTTTGAGTGCAATTAAGTTCTAAGTTGCATTTTTGAGGTCCTGGGTGCTTCCTGTTTGTGTAGGTAAGGTTTTTATGTATGTGCTGTGTGTATGTATTGTGTTTGTAATTTTGTAATGTTCGCGAGTTGCGTCCGAGTGTTGCGAGGCCGTAATGTGTGTGAACGTGTGTCGTATGTTGTTTGCGAGTGTCGTAATGTGTTTCAACGTGTGTCGTATGTTGTTTGCGAGTGTCGTAATGTGTTTGGACGTAAACTTTTTTTTTCAAGGGTCGCAGTTGCTGCAACTGAAGACCTCGCTTTGCGAGGTCCTCAGGTGCTGGCATGGAGCGCCTGCGGCGCTCCAAGCCAGCAACTGAGGCCCTCGCTTCGCGAGGGTTCTCAGTTGCTGGCAAGGAGCGCCTGCGGCGCTCCATGCCAGCAACTGAGGCCCTCGCTTCGCGAGGGTCCTCAGTTGCTGGCAAGGAGCGCCTGCGGCGCTCCATGCCAGCAACTGAGGCCCTCGCTTCGCGAGGGTCCTCAGTTGCTGGCAAGGAGCGCCTTCGGCGCTCCATGCCAGCAACTGAGAACCTGGCACAGTGCCCTCGCTACGCGAGGCCCGCGACTCGCGCAGCGAGCCCGCAGCGTTAGCAACAACTCGTACGCTCACAACTATATATGTGATATATATATATATATATATATATATATTATATATATATATATATATATATGTATATATATATATATGGTATACTCGAGTATAAGCCGACCCGAGTGTAAGCCAAGGCACCTATTTTACCACAAAATACTGGGTAAAATGAGTATAAGCCGAGGGTGGAAAATGTGCTGCCGGGGTCTCCCTGTGTCTCTCCCCCCCCCCCTCTCCCTTCCTTGTGTCTCTCCCCCCCCCCTCAACCTCAACCCCCCCATCCTCAGGCCCCCTCCTCATTCTCAGGCCCCCTCCTCATCCTCGTCACATGCGTGCCACGTCATTAGCATATACCGGGTGCCGGCACCCGCTATATGCTAATGCCGTGACGTCACATGCGCGCCACGTCAAGACCCGGAAGGAGCGGAGGCCGGAGCAGGTAAGTAAGGGGAGAGGAGGGGGTTGAGAATGAGAAGGGGGTAGGGAAAGAGACACCAGGGGGGTAGAGAGACACCGGGGGATTAGAGAAACACCGGGGGGGGGGGGGGGGGTAGAGAGACACCAGGGGGGGGGGGATTAGAGAGACACGGGGGGGGGGGAAGAGTGACTTGTGTATAAGTCGAGGGGGCCCTTTTTAGCCTTAAAAAAGGGGCTGAAAAACTCGGCTTATACTCGAGTATATACGGTGTGTGTATATATATATATATATATATATATATATATATATATATATATATATATATATATGTATACAGGGAGTGCAGAATTATTAGGCAAGTTTTATTTTTGAGGATTAATTTTATTATTGAACAACAACCATGTTCTCAATTAACCCAAAAAACTCATTAATATCAAAGCTGAATATTTTTGGAAGTAGTTTTTAGTTTGTTTTTAGTTTTAGCTATTTTAGGGGGATATCTGTGTGTGCAGGTGACTATTACTGTGCATAATTATTAGGCAACTTAACAAAAAACAAATATATACCCATTTCAATTATTTATTTTTACCAGTGAAACCAATATAACATCTCAACATTCACAAATATACATTTCTGACATTCAAAAACAAAACAAAAACAAATCAGTGACCAATATAGCCACCTTTCTTTGCAAGGACACTCAAAAGCCTGCCATCCATGGATTCTGTCAGTGTTTTGATCTGTTCACCATCAACATTGCGTGCAGCAGCAACCACAGCCTCCCAGACACTGTTCAGAGAGGTGTACTGTTTTCCCTCCTTGTAAATCTCACATTTGATGATGGACCACAGGTTCTCATTGGGGTTCAGATCAGGTGAACAAGGAGGCCATGTCATTAGATTTTCTTCTTTTATACCCTTTCTTGCCAGCCACTCTGTGGAGTACTTGGACGCGTGTGATGGAGCATTGTCCTGCATGAAAATCATGTTTTTCTTGAAGGATGCAGACTTCTTCCTGTACCACTGCTTGGAAAGAAGGTGTCTTCCAGGAACTGGCAGTAGGACTGGGAGTTGAGCTTGACTCCATCCTCAACCCGAAAAGGCCCCACAAGCTCATCTTTGATGATACCAGCCCAAACCAGTACTCCACCTCCCCCTTGCTGGCGTCTGAGTCGGACTGGAGCTCTCTGCCCTTTACCAATCCAGCCACAGGCCCATCCATCTGGCCCATCAAGACTCACTCTCATTAAATTCGTCCATAAAACCTTAGAAAAATCAGTCTTGAGATATTTCTTGGCCCAGTCTTGACGTTTCAGCTTGTGTGTCTTGTTCAGTGGTGGTCATCTTTCAGCCTTTCTTACCTTGGCCATGTCTCTGAGTATTGCACACCTTGTGCTTTTGGGCACTCCAGTGATGTTGCAGCTCTGAAATATGGCCAAACTGGTGGCAAGTGGCATCGTGGCAGCTGCACGCATGACTTTTCTCAGTTCATGGGCAGTTATTTTGCGCCTTGGTTTTTCAACACGCTTCTTGCGACCCTGTTGACTATTTTGAATGAAACGCTTGATTGTTCGATGATCACGCTTCAGAAGCTTTGCAATTTTAAGAGTGCTGCATCCCTCTGCAAGATATCTCACTATTTTTGACTTTTCTGAGCCTGTCAAGTCCTTCTTTTGACCCATTTTCCCAAAGGAAAGGAAGTTGCCTAATAATTATGCACACCTGATATAGGGTGTTGATATCATTAGACCACACCCCTTCTCATTACAGAGATGCACATCACCTAATATGCTTAATTGGTAGTAGGCTTTCAAGCCTATACTGCTTGGAGTAAGACAACATGCATAAAGAGGATGATGTGGTCAAAATACTCATTTGCCTAATAATTCTGCACTCCCTGTATATACACATATCCATAAAGGTGGTCCCTGTGTTACAAACAAACCGACTTACAGATGACCCATACTTAAGAACGGACTCCCAAGGCATTTTGAGTTTTTTGTGTTCTGTTTGTTTGAATTAAACAAATTTGCATGATAGTTTCTGTAACGTATTTTTACAGTACAGGGGTATTATTAGTATTATTATTACAGTATTACACTGTATTATTATTATTACTACATATGAGCCATTATAGTATTATCATTATTCATCAGGGATCTGACGTACATACAAATCTGACTTAAGAACGTTCTCAGTAACGTATCCTGCCCTTTACCCGAGGACCACCTGTATATGATTAGTTATTTATATGTGTGATGCCATATCTATTAAGCTGCATTGTGTGTTTTGACACCTCATTAAAGCTCTGATGGCTGAGTACCTAATATCTTATCCACATCTCCAGCAGTGCAGGGGTTATACTCACCTAAAGGATACCGGTTTCTGCTCCGACCTTCATCATAGGACAAGCACTGACAGGCTGCGGCCCTCACTTAATCACACGTACACGTACGCGGCGTTGACAGCTGAACAGCAGCCGTGGCTGTTGCTATGGTTACCTATTGAGTTGGGAGGGGAGTCTCCCCTGCACAGTGGGGTGGATGGGGGCTGCTGAATTAACTAAATCAGGGAGGAGAGGGGGAGATTATTTTGCAGTCAGAAAGCATCAAAGGCAGAATGTCTATAGAATCATCCAACTGGAAGCTGTTGGCATAAAGATAGTTATTGGAGTGTTTACTTTCTAATGTAAGCCTTCCAAGGCATTCTGGGACATATGCTTTCCAAACTGCACACATCTTTACGTGTCCTGTAATTTAAATGGCTTGCACAGCGGTGATGCTCTCAGAGAAGCAGTTCCCTAACAGGGCCGATATGGTGCTCAAAAAAGCATTGACACAAATTGCTTCTGCTTCCACTGCTTGTTCAAATCAACATGGAAGGTTCCCTGTTTTTAATATTAAAATAAACTACCTCAGCATTTACTGGCATATTTAAACATCATTTTATTAAGTGCTAAAAAGCTCTGTTTTTACTGAAATCTTCAAAAAAAGTCCCTGTAAAGGTACCCCCCTGTTGCTCATATCTACAACGTTTCTATTGTACTATCTGTACTAGCCAATCATAGACTGTGTCTCAACAGCATTTTAGTCACATGTTACTGAGACACAGCTTGTCATTTGATAGAACATCTAGTATAATAGAAACATTGTAAGGATGAGTGACAAGGGGCGGACCTTTGCAGGGGCTATTTGAAGAATTCAGTGAGTTAAGATTTTTACTCACTTGTTAATAAAATGTTAAATATGAAAATAAAAACTTATGTGGTTTATTTTAATACTAGCAACTTGCCTTGTTTTTGACAGGAGTAAAATAGTAAGCCTGGCAATGCTGTTTGCCACACAATGTGAGGCTAAGGGTGCTCATTGCGAGGCCCCGACCCCCCCCCCCCCCCGCTCCCCCGTGTACTTTCCAGGGCCTGCGATGATCACCTTAGGTGCTCATCACGAGCCTCTCCCCCCCTCTGTGTAGTTTAGGGGCCTCGTCATGAGTGTTACTGCTTTTGGTGAAGTGTTACTGCGTTGGTGTAAATCTTACTGTTGTGGAGCAAGTGTTACTAGTTTTTCTCAAGTGTTACGTGTTTGGGGCTCTTTTTTGCAAGTTTCGGCCTCGTTTTCATTTTTTTACGTTTTTTCGTCAGCCATTTTTTTTCTCGCTTGGGTGATTTTTGATCGTGACAAAATGGCAAATATGCCTCAAATTAAGTTGCAAGCTCAGTCACAGGCTCCTTGGCTCTCCCCCTGTGCTGTGTGTGTGAGTGTGTAAGTTAATTTCAGCTTTTTGCTGTTTGTTGATTCTGCAGTTTAAAGTCGTATTTTGGCGAGCCCCGCAGTCCATCTACAACTACGTGCTGTGGGTCCCAAGTCATACGTAATTTTGCGTCTCTCGCTAAGTTCTATGGGCCAAGTCTAAGTCCTGCGTGTTTCAACTACCCGGACGCGAAGTCCTACTGGTGCTCATTGCAGCCTAAGTCCAGCATGCCTCAACTGCGAGGCTCATAGTGCAATGAGTGCCTTTGGCGCTCGTTGCAGCCCAAGTCCGGCATGCTGCAGCCGCCAACGGTTCGTCTCGCTTTGCGAGGTTCACGATGCATGGCCAACGGCCTGTATATCCACAACTATTATATGTGATTAAAACCAGGAAACCCTCCATGTCCCTTAAACTATTAAACTAAATCTGGTCAGTGTAAGTAATCTTGCTGGTGTGGAGAGCCTTACAGACCTTTTCATCATATTACAAACTACATCAAGGTCTTACTGCTCAATATTAGCAAAAACCATTTAATTTACATTAGTTCAAAATATACAAATCTCTCTGTTTTGGTCTCTTTAGCTTTACAGCCATTAAAATAAGAGGTAAGACGGAGAAAAAGAGTATGAAATAGAGAAACTTTATTATTTGACGTATATACTTATACTTCACCTTTTCCTTTCCAGCAATTAAAATAAATTAAACTCCTGAAAAAAGTTTTTGTTCTCCAAAATCTTTATTTGAAAAAGAAAACATTCTGTGATTCAACAAACAAAAAAATCTTTCCATGTCACTTTTTAAAAGATATGGATATATGATATTTTTTTATGAAGCAGTTTAATATAGTAAATATGAGCCCAACAATAAGTACTTCTACAGTAATATAAGCAGTGGATGGGAGTTTGAGATGCTGCTAATCTGATCATTATTACTGGTGTAAATGAAAGCTCTTCTTCCGTCACTGCCTCTCCACACGCACCTTATCCTCTCTCATCTCCTGTTTATTTCATTATCAGAACAATAACATTGCTTTTTAAGATGGGGTTTTAATTAGTAGCCGCGGTGGCTTCCTCCCCGGAGCTTGCAGCGCACAAATTTCTAGAGTACTGTGAAGTGCTATCCAACCAAATTAATCTTTGTGATTAATATCACTTACCTTTGTGATGCAGAAGAGGCAGAACTGATAATGAGAGCAGCAGATCAGATGCTGCCAAGAGGGGGATATGTTGTATGCAAAATATATTGTCCTCGGGTGGCAAGGCTTTGCTGTGTGGTGCAAGTTATGAGGTGCATTCTCTACAGGGATATATGCAGAACATTATTATTATTATTATTATTATTATTATTATTATTAGTAGTAGTAGTAGTAGTAGTAGTAGTAGTAGTAGTAGTAGTAATAGTAGTAGTAGTATCCTACTACTGCTACTACTTCCGTAGAGCTATACAGGGGTTAAGTACAAGACAAAAAACAATAGTGACACATTGCAAAAGAAGGAAGTGCCCTTAAAAGCAAATGTTCTTTAGTCGTTCAGTTATGTCCGACTATCCATAACCCTATGTACCGCAGCTCACCAGGCACATCTTGTGTATGGTAATGCTTATCCATAAGGTTTTAATGGCAAAAATACTGGAGTGGGCTGCCAGTTCCTTCTCCAGTGGACCGCTATTTATCTGACCCCTCGGCTATGACCTGCCCATCTTGGGTGACCCGACACAGCTCCATTGAGGTACACAAGCCTCTTCACTATGACAAAGTAGCAATCCAGTAGGAGAAAATCAAAAGTGCGTAGAGCTTTTCCCCAAAGCCCCTTATAAGATTGAAACGTGCACATTTACAATCTAAAGAACATCTTGACTTTCATGTAACAGAAACATAAAAGGATAAAATATGCTCTTTCAAAGAACTACACTTACAACAGGCAAGGTGTTTTTAGAATGGAATAAAAGTACAGCATCTAATTCATTACTTTTTTATATGTGATTATGCTGCAGTGGAAGCTATCATTTTGATCTCCACTGATCAGCTTTCTGAGATGGGAGGAGACTTGGATCACAGAATGTTTATCTGGAATATTCCAGTGCTGTTAAGATGACTAATGAAAATCTCATTAGTTTATATGAACACAGGCTCTTGAAAATGTTGTGGGAGATTGATGTAATTTTTGCTCAGCCAGAATCAGCTTTATCGGTCCGCAATCCTGAGCACAGCATCATGCTTTTTTTATTGATCACCATATTTTTGGATTAGTCACATCCCCTGAGAAAAGCGAAAACATACCTCTGTTGCAAGCTAACAATTAAATGATGAACCTCAAATCACTTTATCTGACAAAAACTTTTTAAATGTTTAAATGTATTCTTTTAAATGTATGATACGCCCTCAACAGCAGTACATCTGCCCTTATATCTCTGCTCTCATCTCAAAATACTCCCCCAAAAGCCCTCTTCATTCTTCTAACAACCTTATTCTTTCCTCCTCTTTTATCACCTACTCTCATTTCCCCATTCAGGAATTTTCCCGTGCTACTCCTATTCTTTGGAACATCCTTCATATGCACTATACATCTATCACCTTACGGTAACATACCCAAACCCTTTAGATTGTTCGTTTTTTTAGTTTTTAATCTTGTAAGGTACTTTGAGAACGTGTATGCTAGGATCTAGCATCAAAAACAGGGCCCTGCATCTTGTTAGAACAGTTTTTGACTGGCACTTAATCCATGTATAGTGCTGCAGAATATGTTGGTGCATTACAAAATAAGTATAATAATAATGACAGAACATTCTAGTGGTAGGTGTCCCTGAAAGATAATATACACTGCCTTTGACTACCCAGTTACTTTGACTTTTCTATTGTAAATCCGGTTGGCCATACATTTTAACACTTGGTTAGTCTGTCCGCATTAACCCATTGTATTACCTGAAGTACAAAAACAGTTTGATTCACAATTATGTTCATGAGCTTAATGTATGACATTGGCCTTCCTATTAATATGCGTAAATTACAAGAAAGTATATAAAGGTATATAAAAGTGAGCTGTGTTATTAATGCATCTGAACGAGGAGAATTTATAGTGTCTGAAAAAATGGTTTGCATGAAAAAATTCCAAAGTAAACAGTTAAACCGTTAGCGTGAAGTTTGCTGAATTTCTTGCTTTTGCAAGAAGAGTTTTCTCTCAATGTTGACACCCCCTGAAATTCCCAGGGATAATTAGCATAACTTATACATTGTTTCTTTTTGGCCTGGGGATTGTGCAGGCATGCTCAGTCAGCACCTATAGGCTGCCCTACTGTGGAAAGTTACATGATTTCAGACACTTTCCTTAAGCCAATCAGCATGTGCTGCATATTGGATGTGTCATTAAAAATGAGATTTCCAATATGCAAATCTCAGTTTCTGGCGGGGTCTACATCTCCCCCAGAATTTTTTTTAATTTTCTGCAAAAATTTTTTGCATTTTTTCATGCAAACATTTTTCACTAGGTGGGTTACACAAACAGTATTGTATGTGAAAGTGAATAATTTGATAATCTGTACTTTTAAACTAATTACAATAATACATTGAAAATGTCTCTTAAGCTTCAAATCTGAAGATAATGTCTTTGCAACTGCTTAAAATGTTTCTACATCTCAAAGTATGTATGTGTAAAATATTACCTAATTATAGTATATTATTTGATAGTAGGAGGAGATATATGTGGTATGAAAATCGTATAATTAATTTCGGATATTTTGTTATCAAGAACATTAGCTGGCATAGTGTAGGTGGTAATTTCAGACTCTAGATTTAAAAACCATAGGAAGGGATTGTGATGTGTTATGAAAAGCACTTGGTTTTCTCAATGTAAATTTCCATTTTCTTCCAGTGGGAAGAGGTGAGCGGCTATGATGAAAACCTCAATACAATCCGCACTTACCAGGTGTGCAATGTCTTCGAGCCTAACCAGAACAACTGGCTCCTCACCACTTTCATCCCAAGACGCGGGGCCCACCGAGTCTATGTGGAGATGCGTTTCACTGTGAGGGACTGTAGCAGTCTCCCTAATGTTCCAGGGTCTTGTAAGGAGACATTTAACTTGTTTTACTACGAGACAGACTCCAATGTAGCCAGTAAGAACTCTGCCTTTTGGAATGAGGCTCCTTATCTTAAAGTGGACACAATAGCTGCTGACGAGAGCTTCTCTCAAGTAGACTTTGGTGGGAGATTAATGAAGGTCAACACCGAGGTGCGTAGTTTTGGCCCATTGACCCGCAGTGGCTTCTATTTAGCCTTCCAAGATTATGGAGCATGCATGTCGCTCCTCTCTGTGCGGGTCTTCTTCAAGAAGTGCCCTAGTGTTGTTCAAAATTTTGCAGTCTTCCCTGAAACAATGACTGGAGCGGAGAGCACATCCCTGGTCATATCCCGTGGAATCTGCATCCCTAATGCAGAGGAGGTGGATGTTCCCATTAAACTCTACTGCAACGGTGATGGAGAGTGGATGGTTCCAATCGGACGATGCACCTGTAAAGCTGGGTATGAACCTGAAAATCATATTGTCTGCAAAGGTAAGAAATGACACCACACTTTAATATGCAATCATTTTAGGAAAGTTAAAACTCAATTGATTAGTGTTTCTTGAATTCAAGTTTCCCTTGCTATGTATTCCAGTAGCTGTTTTCCTTTTAATATGCATTAATAGAATGGCATTAATTGAGGCGTTTGTACCCACACCACATATTTGTGTATTTGTTCAACTATTGTAGCTACATGTAAATCTCTACAAAAGTCTGCAAAATACCTGAAATCATTAACCCTGTATGGAGTTATTTTGGTATAAGTACTTCTAGTCTGATCTTTTTAATGGACCACTGTACATAAAAATATATATTTATTTAAAAATTATGAGTCTGCTTAAAAGCATACTCAGCAGAAAAATTAATTATAAACCTAGTTTTAAATTAGAAAAAAGAAACATTGCTACCTCTGGTAGAGGAAATCATGATAATGTAGTGAAGGTTATGTTCGTGAGGGGGCATTTACATTTCAGCAGGTATACAGCTTGCATTTATTGATGCAAGCTGTCTGCTTCCAAGCATGTGCTGGGAGGGAGAAGGAATGAAATTCTAAAAGATCCAATTGTATGAGAAATCCTCCTCGTCCTCCCTCCCCTGATAGATTAAATACACACAACCTTCAGATTTCAGCTAGGAGGAAGTGCTGAAATCATACATGATACAAGATTCACATAAATATAATCCTCAAAATAATTTAAGGATTTATTCTAAAAATGTTTTTACGCATATTTCTTAAACATCTGGCATGTTGTTCGATTTTTAGATACTTCAGAAATATATGTTGTTTTTTTCACACAAAGCATTATGACAGATATGGCCCTTTTTTACTGCAGTTCAGCATAACAATACTGACAATTTTAATTAAAAACACTAACTTAAATTATACAAAATTGAGTTTTACTGGTATAGATGTATAAAATGGCATTTAAACATTATGCTGACAGAGGAAATCAAAATAAGCATTTTCAGTATCTATACAATTATTTTTAATTTAATAAGTTAGAGATTACACTAATTAAAAATGTCCACTTTGTGCTGCCAAACTATTACATTGTTGGTCTTGAATTTTTTTATTTGCAAAATAATTCTGCTTTATCGACTCTTTTTAATCATTTTATTTTTTAATGTTTTCTTTTATAAAATATTGATGACCACTCTAGGATGGAAATGGTTACATGTTCCATTTAAAAGAAACTACAAAGAATGCTTTCCAATACAAATATATTTTCCATGTTTGCTGAAATTCTGTAACAATGGATGTTATTATTTGATAGCTCTGTGCAAGGTGTGGATGTTTAGTGAAAAAATATTGTACTCGCGACTTGCCTGTCAAAAAATGACGGTCAATAAAATTTGAAGCCATGGCAATTCTGTTTGGCACACAATGTGAAGCTTTTTATACTCTAAGGACCTTCGGCGCTCATTGCGAGCCTCTCCTCGCGTGTCCTTTGGCTCCTCTCTCTATTTAAAAAAAAAAACAAATTAATTAATTAATTTAATAATAAATTAATATAGTTGACCTTTTTCTAATTAATAGCCTGAACAGGTAACAATCTCATTTTATTGTCCTGCAGCATATAATGTCCAGTTGGACTGTTGCTGGCCTGAGGAGATAGTGTTATGAATGTCCCAACTGTGCATTAGAAATAAGCTGCGTGCGCAAGGTCAAACCGTTGGTTTATTTGTGTAAAGCGCTACATTAGATTCGTAATGTTGTTAGTGGCAAGTTAGGGTTGTAAAATAGTGTTGTTTTGTCCATGTGCTACGCTGTTTGCAAGCATTTGCCGTCCTTTGTAATAGTGTATTTTGTACCTCATAGGTTCCTGGGTGACAATGGTACGCTGTTGGCGGTGTTTTGCGTGGTCCAGGGTCATGTAGCCTCGTTTTCATTTTGTTTGGTCGCCATTTTTTTTCTCGCTTTGCTGATTTTTTTGAGGCTGAAATTCACGTTCCACCTCACTCCAAGACGTCCTGGCTGTTCCCCCGTGCTGTGTGTTATGTTTTTGTTGTATTTTTATTTTAATGCTTTTTGCTTTGCGCGGTTCGGCCATTAACTTCGTATTTTTCCTATTTCGTATTTTATTTTTCTAAGTCTCGTTATTTTTTTTTTGTAAGTCCTGCGTTTGTCAACTGCTTTAAGCCTAAGGCGATCCTGCGTTTCCTAAGTGTTTGGAGGCTAAGTCCTGCATGTTTGATTGCCTCCACTGCTCGCCTCACTTGAGCGCCTTTGTTTTAGTGCCTTAACGGCTCTCCATGCGAGGCTCGCAGGCGATGAGCGCCTTTGGCGCTCATCACCTAAGTGCTGCGAGTTAACGGCTCACCTCGCTTCCTAAGTCGTACGCAGCAAGCAAAGCGTGATGATGTCTTGTCGTTCGACAAGTATAATATGTGATTACCTCAAGTGCCAACAACGTTAAATTAAAGAACCACTGTAGTGCATTTATACATAACGTTTCACAAGAAAGAAATGGAAGGATAATTTTTTTTAAGATTAGACTTTTTTTCTACACATATACTCATTAGAATTCTAGAATATGTAGAAAGTCACTTCAATTAGTAAGTATAATTGAACAAAGTTTGAATTAAAAGAAGAAAAGACACATATATCTAATTGAAAAACCTCTGGGAATATAATGGATACGATGAAGAAGAAAAATAATTAAAAATACTAAATGTATTCACATATGCTAAAACATGAAAAACAAAGATTAAAAATGAAAACGATAATTACAAAAACATCTGATGTAGACGTTACTTCTCAATTATATATATATATATATAATTTAGCAGTATCTATTTATATTTAGCAGTATCGTTTTTCTGGGTAATTTGCGTAATATATTTTTTTGTGGGATTATATCATTTAATCATTTATAATATTAATTTATTATGTATATATACCATATGAATTTTTTGATTGATTGAGGGCACATCAATCAATTATCATGGTTACATTTTGCGTGCAAAGATAGCAGGCTTTGTTTGGATATTATTCTCATATTTGATATTATTTTCACATTGCTATGTATATAGTGGATTTATATACCCCCACTAATTGAGAAGTGATGTCTAAATCAGATGCTTTTGTAATTATCTTTTATTTTATTTAATGAGTTTTAATCATCATTTTTCATGTTTTAGCATATGTGAATAAATGTAGTAATTTTTATTTATTTTTCTTCTTCATCATTACCAATATATTCCCAGAAGTATTGTCAATTAGATATACAAGTGTCTTTTCTTCTTTTCTTTCAAACCATTTATAAGTAAAGCTCAAATGTTTGTTTACTGAGCATTCGCTTTTAAACTGTCTGTTTTCTCCTCAAGCAGAGCTGGGTATCTCCACCAGCCTGTTCGTATGTTGGTGCTCAAATGGTCGCTTAATATGTGCTCAATTCTGGATACATTGTGCCAACTCTTGACAATAGAACTTTAAGAAAGAATAGGATAACTATCCACCTCAAGCTATAGACAATCTAATAGTCAGACACGATCAGAGCCATCGAAACATAACATTTTTGTTAAAACATTTTCTATGTTTCTGTCTTTTTGTTAGTTTGTTGCATAATTCACAAGAACTAAAAAAATATATGATTGGAAAAAAACGTAATTATGTAGTAACTATGCTGCAAAATAAAAAAAACACTCCAATCGAACAAACTAACAAAAAGACAGAAACATTGAATATTTTTTAACAAAAATGTTATGTATAGATGACTCGGATCATGTTTTGGACTATTAGATTGTCTATAGCTTGAGGTGGATAGTTATCCTATTCTTTCTTAAAGTTCTATTGTCAAGAGTTGGCACAATGTATCCAGAATTGAGCACATATTAAGTGACCATTTGAGCACCCCCATGCGAACAGGCTGGTGGAGATACCCAGCTCTGCTTGAGGAGAAAACAGACAGTTTAAAAGCTTCATAATAAAAAAAAAAACTTCCAATCAAAAATATATTGGTCCTATTAAAGTAATACTTCACAAGCCTTTTTTGTCCTTTTACCCAGCTTGCCTGATATACACCAACACATGCACCAACACAGTGACACAAATAGTATAAACTAGGATTAGTCAGCAAGTGCTCCAGGCCTAAGAAGAGGCCAGAATTTAATAGTTTCTTTGCTTGAACACAGCAAAGCCGAGATAATAACTGCCATAGTAAATTTGATTGACCCACTTGCGCTTAAGCAGGAAATCCTTCGATTCTGACCTTTTAACAGTCTGTTATCTTATCCATTATGTGAATATTTAATGTACACGCAAATATATACGTTTTCAGAGAACTTTTAATTGCAATTAGTATTCAACACTTCTAATGCAAGCAGTCTTTACTTATTTATAAGGGTGCTATACCCAGGACTAATAGCCCCAAGTTCTCGCCTTCCTGTAAGCCACTGGGGAACGGAAGAAAAAAGTGTTTTCCTATCTATAATCCGTCCTCTGCAGTGTGAGTTCAGCATAATGCAAAGTGGTGCTTTATTTTTTGTGTTAAATGCACCTTAGCCTTTTGGGAAACAACAGCCAATTACTCATAGAGAGGATTAAAGAGTAGCATAAAATGGTGAGAAAGCATTTAGACAAGGTCAATATAACAGCTTTGTAGCTGACGGAAGATGTCCTGGCTCATGTTTACTAAGCAGTATTATATCGCTAGTCTCCTTTTGAAGATCTTATAGGGGATCCACATTAATGTCATAGAATTTTTATTTTTAATTAGCATATGAAATGCCAAATGTAGTCCTATAATTACAATATTGAGAAAAAGGTATTTAGAAAGTAAATAAATATATAAACAGCCTGTAATTTAATAAGTGTTGTATGTAATTATTACTGTTTTCTGCCATTGACTTGTTTAAGATGCTTTCTCACTAGCGTGTCCTTGTTAACTAATGAGATTCCCATTAGTCATTTTGAAAGCACTCACAATAAGGATTACTATATTTCTATAGTAGCAACTGAAAATGTTTGTGCGTTCAGGGTCTCGTCCCACTTCGAGAAGAGAAACGGCAAAAATGGTGATCTCAATATAATACATAATTAGATTAAAAGCCACCATTTTATACATTCTGAACATATATTGCCCACTATGAAATGTAGTTCTTCAAAAGTGCAACTTAACTACCTAAAGGGACACTATCACCCCAATAACAAGTTGGTTACATTTTAGAGTAGATTGTCCATACAATGCACTTGCCATTTTCTGTGATATTAAGCATTGTTTGTTCGGCTCTTTTATGCTAATGTGTATCTCAATATGCTTATTTGCCACTTAGAGTTCTTGATAAAGATGGGGAGGGGATCTAGCTGATTTGGGGGACAGGGTCCCTTTTAAGCCTATACATTTCTTTAACAGACCAGTATGTCTAACTGCATATTAGTTCACAGGGATAAACCCAAAAGGCAATTATATATTCAAAGCAGTTTGTTCTGCTCCAGTACTTTTATGGTCAAAAAAGTAACCCATTTTGAGATCTTATTAAATATTTTTTTTGCAGATGCAACAAGGAAAAATGTTTTCCATAATCCTTCTAGGATCATACCTCAAAGTTTTCATAAACACTGTAATTTACTGTGACCTAAAGCAGCATTAGTAGAGATAATTGTTTTATTAATAATATCAACCCTTAGCACCCTTAGGTTGAAATGTTACATTCTCTATTCATGGTTGCCCAGCTCAGCCTTTATTTGCAGATTTTAGATTAAAATACATTGCACAACATATGTTGACACAGAAACGTGTAACAATTGCAGAACAGAAATAGCAGTTGCTCCATAAAAATAACCAATATCCTTTCTATTAATTGTGAGCGGTGAGGATTTTTTTGCTGTGTGATGAATATATTTGGGTAGATTCCTGCGGAGGATTATCTCTGCACATTTACGGGATAAAGGAACCTGTTTAAGAATTTTGCAACATTGGAAAAATCGAGCACAGAAAATAATTGGATGTTATTGAAGCATTAGAAGTGCAAGCTGGAAGCTGAGATTTAGTGCAGCGTATAGTGATACTAAGAATAATCAGACATCACTGATAATGGCTGCAAGTGAGAAGAGGCCCCTCATCATCCTTATAATAAGATAAATTTCAGGCACTGGCAGGAGGGTTTGAACTCAGCGGGTCTATAGGCACTCAATGCTGAAAACAAGACTATGTGATCAATTTAATAAGAGTAAACATTGCAGAAGGTTCTGCCACGCTGCCTTGGTGATGTCCGATACGGTGCGCAGCGGAGCGCACTGGATAGTGAGCTCTCATAAAGATGGTGTCAGGGGGGAGGATATTAAAAATTGATTGATTCTTTGGCGATGAAGTTCATGCTAGTGGAAAGATTTACTATGTCGGATTATTTTGTGCAAACCAGTGTCAAAGTGAGGGACCAGCTAGATAAGTGACTTCTAGCATGTAATCACCAAGGGGTAAAGGTGGAGAAGCCAGGGCTGCATATTTCTGCTGTTATCACAATCTTTATTTCTGTGGTTTCCATTCTAACCTCCACCCCATCACCAAACACCTAAGTTTAATAACTCCCCATTGTATGAACTCACTAGCCCCAAGTTTAATCTCTCAACTTCCTGCTTTCAAGTCCAACCCATCTGCAACTCCGAAATCACTCAGTTGTCCTGTGCAGGGGTGGTATGTCATAAATAAGTACATTAATAAATAAGTAAAGTAAAGACGTCTGTGCAAGATGTAAGGAGGCACCCCATCAGATTTTCTCGGTACCACATATGCATGTGTATAAACACATAATGAACCCGTTGACCAGGTTTAGGGAAGTTCTTATGTTCAGATTTGGGAATGGAAGAAAATGCCACAGAACTTTGGAGAGAGTATATAGAATATAACATTTAAGACAAGCCATCTGCTCATATAATCCAGGTCTAAACGTCAGCCATCAACTACCGAATAGTTAAAAGGTGCGGTAATCTCTAAAAAACTAAAAAATACATTTGTCATCATGTTATTAATAATGTTTTTGTCTAGTTTTAGTTTTTTCTCAGAGTATGACTGATTTGTAAGCACTCATGAGAGCAGGGTCTGACCACCTCCTTCAGCATATGGAAGAACAATGTGCATTTTTTACTTACTTAATATAAATTAAATATTTTATTCTTTTCTCTTTGCATCCATGTACTATCAAAATTGTTGGTGCTCTAAAAATAAAATAATAATTTAGAAAGATGGATGGAAATTCTAGGAAGAGCATACCCAGCTGCTTAAATCAGTGAAATAAATACTCCTAAATGTTTAAAATTAAACTCTATTTTATGCTAATACTGCTTGAAAGCAAATAATCAAAAAGGCCCATCTGGTCAGATTTATTTATTTATATATAAAAAAAATGTGTATATATATATATATATATATATATATATATATATATATATATATATATATATCCCAGGCAAATCCCTTAGCTATGTATCACTATACCAATTCCACTGGAAGAATGTCCCATTGACCATCACCATTGTCAGTTCTGTGAGACTGCCAAGTAATCCAAATTCTGTTTTGACCACAGCCTTCTCTCTTCTCTTTCCTTTTCTCTTTGGTGATACCTACTTAGTTATGAATATTATTATTATTATTATCGTTTATTTGTAAAGCGCCAACATATTCCATATCGCAATACATAAGTTGTGATCAAGGCAAAACAATATTAGCACATTACAAAAGATGGAGGGCCCTGTCTTTGAGCTTAGAATCTGGTGTCCATACTGCTTTCCCCAAAGCACATTGCAAGATTGAAAACTCGCAGACTTGCACTCTAAAGGTTTTGGGTGTGGGACAGCAGGGTGAGAAATGCATTGTGCATGTTAAGGAGGGATGTTATAGGCTTCTTTAAACAAGTGTGTTTTAGTGAGGTTTTGAAGGATTTGAAGCAGGAGGATAGTCTAGTGGAGTGAGGCAAGGAGTTCCAGAGAATAGGAGCAGTGCTGGAAAAGTCCTGAAAGCGGGAGTGAGAGGAGGTGAGGAGAGAGGAGGAAAGAAGAAGGTAATTAGCAGAGCGAAGAGGGCGGGTGGGGGAATATTTGGAGATGAGAGCAAAGATATAAGGGGGTACAGTGTTGTTGAGGGCTTTCTAAGTTAGGGTCATGATTTTATTCTGGAGCCTAAGGGAAGCCAGTGAAGTGATTGAGAGAGAGAGGTGCTGCAGACACGTAGCATTTTGTACGGTAGATGAGTCTAGCGGAGGCATTCAATATGGATTGAAGGGGGATAGACAGGTGGTAGGTGTTTATGATGAGGGAATGTATTAGAATCTTAGTTGTGTCTTGTTGTCTAAAGTAGTGACGTATTTTGGAAATGTTTTTTTAAATTGAAAGACAAGATTTTGTTAGTGACTGTATGTGAAGAATGAAAGAGAGTGTGGGGTCCAGTAGGGAGGTGGGAGTGATGATGGCATTGTTGACAGTGAGAGAGATTTGAGGAATTGAAGCTGTAGTAGATGGTGGGAAGATTAAGAGTTCGGTCTTAGACAAGTTGAGTTTGAGATGGTGGGCGGAGATCCAGGAGGATATAATTGAGAGATAGTTGGAAACACGTTCTAGAAGAGAGGGGGATAAATCAGGTGCTGAGAAGTAGATAATAAATAATGCTTTGGTACAGACTAAAAATGTCAAGCTAAAGGTAAGTGCTGCCGGGATGATGCTAGTCATACAACCTGTGTTGTACTGAACAGAAAGCAGATGAAATATTCTGAACTGCTTAACTAAGATTAGCCAGTAGGGGGCTGCTTTATATATTTAAAAATAAAACTATTATATATTCGTGACAATGCGATAAAATATAATAAGTATTCAGTTTTTTGAATAAATAATACATGCTTAAACTCCATGTCTACATACTATATGCAATGTAATAACATCGAATAGAAATACCATTGACTATTTATTAAGGAGGGCAGAACAGGTGAAATACATTGTGCAAAGGATTGCAACAGTCTGCTCAGTGTGCTGATGAGCTTTATCATGAACCTAACTTTGCATTCACTCCCTAAATTATTATAATTACCAGCATTTCACATAAAATAGGACAGCGTAGCACAGCCAGAAGATGCCTGGAAGAACCCTAAAAGGGCATGACAACACTAGCTTCAGTGTTTGGCATTTCCTGGCTCTCTTTATGTAACTATAAAAGATGTGTTGCATGGGTCCACCTTTCATACTCACTACATTATGGACTATATTTATACACGGTTTCAGAAGGGGTAAATAATAAAGTAATGAGACAACTGCAGGAGTTCTTCGCCGCTCTGCTTATTTTAAATTCCACTTATGAATTTACAGCATTTTTAAATACTTTTTGAATATTCACCATATGTGCATTTTTTCACTAAGAAATTAATAAATAAAATCTGGGTTTACATGTGTAATAGACTACCCACTGCCAGACCCTCAGCTACAGCTTTGTGTAGTGAGCAAAAGAAAAAAAGAGTTAACCCTTACCACATCTGACTGTGCAGAGCATGAAATGCTGGAATCACTTAAATAAGTCAGTTATAGGTTAATTGGTTGGAGCATTCCTGAGAATAGGGAAAAACTACTGTCAATCACTGTCCTTACCCTGCTGCTCGGCTGTCTGTTATTAATCATGTAACCACTAGTAGGCAGGATACACTGTATTTATAAACAGACGTAAAACTTTAGATTTTTTAGCTGTTATTAGTGTAATTAAAAAAAATAAAACATTTCAGCGCACAAGATTGTATACTTTCACACCATGAAGAACTCTTACAGTGAAGTAAATGGTCCTTTAAGTACTGTTGCTTTAAATAATAAATGAGTTTCCATATTTACTTAGTTTTTTTGTTGTTCAAGTCTTAATAATGCGCATCTCTTAAAAAAAATAATGGCCACCATGGTCTGATCTGATGAGTCCCACAAGGACGAAACAAGGAGATCTATGGGTGTGTTAGCCACTTGCCTTCCAGTGGAAACACTGCGTGTCTTGAGTATGTGCACATTTCTAACACATATAGATGTGAACACTATGCCAATAATAACATGCAAATGTAACTTGTATTGCACTGTTGCTGCCATAAAAATATAATTTAGATGTACATCCGTGCAAAGAGTTAATACAGAAAGCTGCGCTCATTGAGAACACTGTATCAATCATTCCAGAACTAATCAGAGTTCCCTTTACACTGGCCAATTAAACTGAAACATGAAAGAGTTGTAGGATCCCTTTGAAGTAAGATATTTCTCGCCTCTCCTGATGTAGCAGCTGCTGGCAGACGCTGCGCTCGCTGTCCTTGATTTCTGTAGTCTGCCTTCTTTGCTTGTTTTTTTGTTTCCTTAAAACTTGACAGGATATGAGCAGCAAGTAATGCAAGCTAATTTGCATGGATTAGTGCTGCTGTATTTAGCAGGATCCTTTCACCGTATAATACCTTAGTATTAAATGGAATATCTTATCTATTATAAGGCCTGCTTGTGTTAAATACTGGCTTTATGCTTCAAGTTGTTGAAAAATTGTACTTTCTGCAGAGTAATGTCAAGGATCAGATCCGCTAGCCAACTATCTGCAAAAATGTCACCCTACAGGACCCATCATATTTCTTCGAATTGGCGATTTTTTTTTTTTGTTAGGATGTAAAAATCCTACAATATATTGATTGTTTCATTCAATTCTTCTTTATTGGGGTGCCATAGCTTAATTGTCATCTGGATGGGTGACCCTACTGTTATTTGCTCTAATTGAAGTTGAAAAAGCCATCAAATGCATCCTTTTTAGTCTGCTAATCCATGTATTCTGTGAGCTGTTAATTGATCAAAAGGTAGGCATACAAAACTTTCCTTTGAAACCTGGCCAATTATATCATTAGGGAAATTAATAAAATTGCTCATGCAAGTTCCACATAATTGTGTCAGCCCTTTCAGTCGAACCAAATGGGAATCTTATCTGCATCATAGGTTATGGCAAAACAATGTTGGTCCCAGGTAAGCAGAACTCAACAATGAAATGCATTTTTTTTAATTTTCTATAAATGTTTTGACCATTATCAAAGCAATCGCAAACTAAAAAGGGTGATTTTATTGGTGCTTTAAAGTGTAAATCGCAAGCATGTGCCATTTTAAAGGGCATTTCTCCATACAGCTAAATAGGACAGCTCAGATTAATCACTTGCCACTTACAGTCCATTTGCTTCATGCTTGGATCTTACAATATGTCATGTAACAAAAAAGCAACCCCAACTATATTCCATCTTAATGATCCTCTGCATTAACCCGGATTAAGTCAATTTTCGCCATCTGTGTTATAAAGATTCACAGCTTTATTCTGGTGCCCAGATGTTCGTGGGAGAGATCAAGTTAAGCTGGTGTTAAAGAATGTCATGGAACTTAACCAAGGCATTGAACTTGACTCATACAGCCTTATTAAATTGCAATTCGGCAAATTTAAAAGGGCTCTATTTAAGCACATAGCATATTTTTTTTACAGAAGTTTTTAGTTCGTTATCCAAAAGCAAGGTCTTCACTAACTAAAAACTTCTGTAAAAAAAATATGCTCTGTGATTAAATAGAGCCCTTTAGAATTGGCCGAATCGCAATTTAATAAGGCTGATAGTATTTATCTCACAGAAGACATTTCACCCACAATATGAAAAATGCAGTTTTTTTATAAATGTCAAATATGACAGAATTTATTATTTATTGATATACAATAGAAATGGTTGTTTTGGTTAAATATAGTTAATATAAAACTTCCCATGAGTCGCACTTTTGGAGGGATAGTCTTTCTTTTTATGTAATTAAAAGTCAGTATTTTAAGCATTACACAATTTTGCATGAAAAAATATAAAGTTATACCTCATTAGTCTACCTTCAAACTAATAGAAATTGCAAAGAGCATACTGTCGTGTTTAGGTCTCTTTGGCTTAGAAGTAGAACTCGTACACCCAGTGGCGTAGCTAAGGGGGGGCGAGGGGGGCGGACCGCCCCGGGTGACAGCATATGGAGGGTGACACTATGTCACCTCCAACAAAATTTTTCAGCCAGGCTAAGGTGCGAAAATAGTCTGAAAATTCCCCTTCCTCTGCCTCCCTTGTCTCCTTTCCCCCCTCCTCTCCCTCCACTGTGTCTTGTACCTGGATGCAACCCTGCCAGCAGTGCAGCACTCACCCTCTCTGTGGCTCACATCCTCCGGCCGGAACTACTTTCTGGATTGAGCCTTGCATTGCGCATGCGCATCCCGCCTGCGCGTTTCGCGGCTTGATCCAGAAAGTAGTTCTGGCTGGAGGACGGTCGGCGCAGAGGAGAAGACGGTGAATGCGGCGCTGCTGGCAGGATTGTAACCAGGTGGTGGGGCAGGGGGAGCATCAGTGGGGCAGGGGGAGCAGTGTGGGCCTCTGAAAGGAGGAGGAAGGGGACAGACATGGGAGGCATTGGAGCCTCTCCCATAAGCCTTGCGATGAGCGCCTTCGGCGCACATTGCAGTCTAAGTGCCGCTAGCCTCGCAGTCGCAGGTCACTGGGGTGACATTTGAACGGACCGCCCCGGGTGACGTTTACTCTAGCTACGCCACTGCGTACACCCCAGAGTAATTGAACAGTTGAAACAGTTTATTGTGCTCCGCTGCCTGTATTTGATTAAAAAAAACGATCACACAGTGACACATTAACATATACCCCATCTCAGATAGAACAAAGAAAAAAAATGAATTCCATTATGCTTTAAGTGAAGAACCCTCGCCCTTCCAGCTCCCAGCTTAAAGCACGCAAAATAGATAATTTGTGTGTACATTTGCATGCCTAAAATATCTGAAAAACTGTATCCAGCTCCCAAATCCCGTTTGCCTACACTCTGGGAAACTGAGTGGGGACATGCATATGAAGTAGCAATATGTTACACTATTAGCCATGAGCCCTTTATAGAAAATGCTTGCTGTTAAAACACAGAGTTTAGCAATAGCTATGCATGAGTTGGATGGAGTTTTCACCACTGCAACCTGGGTTCAATTCCAAGTCAGGGAACCAAGAGTTCACACCACCCTGAAGCTGAGCAGGGTTGGGACTGGTCAGTACTTGAATGGGAGACCACATAGGAATACCAGGAGCTGTATACTGTGGCCTACTGGAGAAGGAACTGGCAACCAACTCCAGTATCTCTTCCATGAATATCAAGTGGATCAGCATGACCATGGACATAAAGATGTCCTTATGTGTTGTGGTCCATGAGGTCCCGGAGAATTGGAAACGACTGAATGACAAACACAAAAAAATGCATGAGTTGGGTAACCTGCCCACAGAGAGTACTGTTTCATTCCTTTGGATCTCATCAGTGTGGGGCTGGTTTCTAATTCATGCAAGGAATTTTGTGAATCTTTAGATTGTAAGTAGCGAGTTTCCAGTCTTGTAGGGTGCTTTGGTATAAGGCTCTTTCTGCTAAGATTCTAAGCTCAAAACAGGGCCCTTCAATTTTTGAATTTGTTAAGCATGTATTTCCCCTGTTCTTATCCCCTGCTGCGGAATATATTGTCGCAACACAAATAAAAGATTATAATAATAATAATAATAATAACCACAAATGTATTAAATCAAACTGTCCCTCTTTTGATGGAACGGTCACACGTGTCATTTCCGATCCCTTTCTTTCAGAGAGTCACATACTCCTTTCTATCCTATCCCGATTGTTCTCTAGGAGATTTCGGGAGAAAGTGAGATACAAGGATTGTGAATAAAGAGTGAGGTAGCCGTGAGTGTCCACTAATCTAGATGAGAGCATTGAGGTATATGGGGATATCTTTTTATTGAACACACTTATTAGTTAGAATGACACGATTTCAAGAGTAGTCTTACAATACTATTGCTTCTTGAGACTTGAGAAAGAGAAGTGCTAATTTAAAAGTTTGTCATTCTAATATGTATGTCCAATAAAAAAGGTATCACTATATACCGCAATACTCTGATTATTCATGTATACCGTATATATAATGAGGTGGGAGAGTGTGAGTCACAAAGACTCTTCAGTATAGCCAGAGCTGATTTTATTAAACGGAACTGTATTATCTTCAAGAATGCTATCTTCTAAAACATGGTAAATGATCCTTCTTATTCACCATACCTGAAGGGGTGTATTCTGAACAGTTATTAACTCCACTACAGAAAGACAGGTTATAACAAGTGATGGTTATTATGTTACAGATTTAAATAACAGAACCCTCTGGCGGGTCTTGTCTGCACAAAAATCAAATGTGTTTTGTGTAAACTCTGTTAAAGAAAAGCTATCGTTAAATACAAAAAAATATTTTGTGAAGGTTGATCTCAGCCTGCGTGGAAGACTGAAATATAATAAATAGGTCTTCTGGTACAGCATCCTATGTGTTATCAGTATTTTGTGCACCACAGGAGATAGAGGACACCGCAGAGCATTCTGGGAGAGATTCCCCTGCACAATGGCCACAGTTGTTGATCAGAGCGCTGCGTGTAGCACACATAAGGTTTGAAGACCCCTGTGCTGATCTGAGAGCTCACATAGAAGGTAACAGGGGAGTGAGTGATTAAAAAATCCACAGGAGACGTATACCCGGCAGGATGCTGTGTGAATCGCTGATGTGCTATGTGAGACATGTGTTAATGCACAGACAGAAGAGAGCACTACAGCCATCAACTAGTCCCAAGAGTTGGCTTCCCCGCTGCCCCTTACTGTACTAGTACTGTCTCATCTCTCTCTAATTCATGACCTCATATAGATTCTAAATATAAAAATATGTACAGTCCTCGAGCATTTTAGTGCAGTCCTCTGTGAGACTGTACCTGTAAACGACATCTAAACAATATGGGATATATAAATTTGCTGGATTAATACATTTCTGCGCTGTATAGGCAAAAAGCAGCCTATATGTATACAGCATATCTCATAAAACATTTCATTTTTATCAATATCTAAAAATCCCTCTAATGAGCGTGTTGACACCTCCAGGAGGTGTCTACACAACTTCCTGAACCCCCCCCCCCCCCCCCCAATCAGCATGCAGCATCCGGGGAGCAATATTAACCCACTATTTACCTGCTCTTGCTTGCTCAGCCAATAGTAGAGCAGTGTTGTCAGCCTCCCATTCACTGCTGGGATATGACTCATCCCTGCTTCCTGTATATGCTGTGTGATGTTGCCATAGCAACTAACATAGTGCTATGTCTCAAATCTTTCATCTAACCAGATTGGCCAAAATAAATTATGGAGGGGGTGTTAACCTTGATTTTAAACTGTCAGAAATTACAATAGATTTTGCTAACTTCAAGGTAAGTGTTTAAATGTTTATTTTGGTATTTTTTCATGCAAACATTTTTCTTTTCATATACTATAAATTCTTCTTTAGCAGATGCAGTCATAATCCAGGAAACCTATATATCCCTATATTAAATGCTGGACTAAGTATAGTTAACCTTTATTTTAAGTATATGCAGGGATTATTGCACATTAAATAGCAGTATATTGTCATAAATGATGTTCTAGTAGATTGTGGGTAGATGATATCATAAAGTGATGCTCTAGACCAGGGATGGGCAAGTTCGGTCCTGGAGAGTCCCACACAGCTCAGGATTTGAGAATATCCTTTCTGTGCACAGGTGAGCCAATCAGGATGCATGAAGAAGCGATTGACCTGTATGCAGGATATCCTCTAATCCAGACCTGTGTGTGTTTCTCCTGGACCTAATTTGCCCACCCCTGTTATAGACTGTGTCATAAGTCATGTCATATGTGATGTCATGAATGATGACTTGAGGAAATCTTTTTGACTTGATGTGATGAATGTATGATCTAAAGTGGCATATTTCCTGTTTATTTGTTGCTTTACGTTGAAGCCTTCAATTAATTTATGTGTCTTTTACACGCACATACATGGTTTCACAGTATGTGTTTGTTATTATGCAAATGCATTTTGGCTCTCATTGACCTGGAAGGAAGCCCTTCATTGCAATACATTATGCATGTTCGTGTACGTTCGCACAAAGTTTAGCAGCTCTTGCTCCTAGGCTCCTGGGATATTTCCACACCTGTATATATAAATATATATGTATACACCCCAGTAATACAGTAGCACCAGGAGTGCATATGGATATTATTGACCTTATTGCTTGGACAGAGAAGAGTTATTGGAGCATGGATGATTATGAAGGGCCCCCAAGATCACCCCAATCCTCCTGGGTTTGATGGGAGAGGCCACTTGACCTGGCAGGACTGGAACTGGAGATGGCTAGCTAAGGGGGTGGAGCCATTTATAGGCTCTTTGTCGCCATCTGCGCCATTATGTGTTTACAAATAAACGTTGTGGCCGGTTTTCCCTCCAATAAGTGGTCTGTGTCTAATCATTTTATTAAATATGTGATTTGCGTCTAATCTTTATATGTACATACCAACTGGGCCTTGCTTAGGTCATGCCTGGAGAGGATAAGAGTTCACGTTACAGAGCTAGTGGGATGAGGCATGGAAGGACTGGCATATTTTTTCTTGTTGCTTGAAATAACCAAATACCACTGATTTTTTTAAAGCAACATATTAAAACTAAATGCTTATGATATACTATTTAAACTCAATGCTTCTAGTCTCAGATAGACTGTTTATCATACTGCAGGGTCCTTCAGGTTGAAGATTCCTTAACCAAGCACATTTTGAAAGCCCACTATTTTAGTACATCAGAGCAAAGGTACAGGGACATCCAGGTCAAGGAATTGTTCACCTTGGCTAAATAATGGCAAATTACCTCACTCATATAAAACAGCATGATTTTATTATATTATAATGTATTTATAAAGCACCTACATATTCAGTACAAGGGATACAGACGATGCATAATGACAAAAGTATAGCAAGTGGTACATGAGGTATAAAGTCCTTTCTCTCATAAGAGCTTACTATCTATAGATACATAAACACTGTGATTAGGGTAATAGCAGGTTCATTTAGCACATTCAGTACCAGCCTAACATGTCATGGCATCATACCAGACTTTTGTCTTTCAGGACCAGACAAACATAGAAACAATCACTCCACAGACAGCCTGCTGACTCTGGTAAAGCCACACAGCTTTCTCGGGGAATACTGCGTTATCATTTACGTCACAGAAATCCGCCTCAAGTGAATCTGGAAGATCAGAAAGTGTTTTACTGTTATATCTGAGGTGTAAATGCACAAATACAGACTTCTACTATGCAAGCCTCAAGGGTTTAATCCTGCACTTTACTCTAGTGACATTAAATGCCACCACAAAAAAACAAAAGTCCTAGTTCAGATCTTGTCAGAGTCAGAGGTGATGTTGACTTTATTCATTTTCATCCATTCAGCACTGCGGTCTGCCTGCATTCACTGGGAAATTGAATTATTTATTGATTTCTCCCCCATCTCTACAGTAGATCAAAGTAATTGCTCTTTGTTGGTCCAGCCCTCCCCCTCCTCCTCCCAGGGTACCGCACTCTTTTTCTTAATCTTTTCTTTTATGTTCCTTAATTTCTCTTTTATTCATTGTCTTGAATTGTATCTTCCTATGAAAATAATGGCACTAATCTATTAAACTGGAGACATTTCTGACAACTTACATAAAATGTATGTTCAAAAATTGTAATTTTATCTCTGCTATTCATTTACTTGACTTCACGTAGTGCAATATGATTTTGACAAATCATTTGCTTAAATGATAAAATGTCATATAACAATTTGTATAAAACTCCTCAGATCCACAAACATATCTGTGGTATAAAGCTATGCTAGTATTATATTATATGAATAATAATACTGCAGAACTCCAGTTTTTATTCAGTTTATATATCATATAACCAATATATATACTAGCGAATTGCCCGTCAAAAAATTACGGCAATGAAATTGTAAGTGAGCTAATGCTGTTTGGTGTATAATAATGAAATATGTAATACGATTAATAAATGAATATACTTTACCTATTTTGAAGCATTGTGTTGAAGAGCTGACAATCTGTTTTGATGTTGCTGCAGCATTAGTGGTGTGGAGCTGCTGTGTAAGCGTGATGAATGTGTGCAGCGTAATAGTGTGCGTGCGCGAGCCGAAACAGTTAGCGTAGTTGTGTACTTCCGCATTAGCGTAAAATGGCCTGTAATGTGTGGTGTGCGTCTTAGCGGAATATCCGTAGGTCTTTTGTGGTGTTTTGCGAGTTTCTTGTGGTGTTTTACGTGGTTAGAGCGCTGTAGCGTCGTTTTCGTTTTGTTCGGCGGCCATTTTTTCTCTCGCTTAGCGTTTTTTAGTGTCTAAACTCTTTTATTTTTAGTTAACTGAAGGTGTAAGTTGTTTTTTTGAGGTCCCGGATGCCCCCTCTTGCTGTATGTAAGTTTTTTTTGTATGTGCTGTGTGTATTTATTGTGTTTTTAATTTTGTGATGTTTGTGAGTTGCGGCCGATTTTTGCGAGGTCGTAATGTGTGGTAACGTGTCTTGTATGTTTTTTGCGTTGCGAGGTAAAGTTTGCGAGGGTCGTGGTTGTCGTGTCGTGTTGTTTGCTCCATGCCAGAAACTGAGGCCCTCGCCCGCAGCCCTCGCTTCGCTTCACAAGGGCCTCGGGCTCGCTACTCGAGCCCGCAAGCGTTAGCAACAACTCGTATGCTCACAACTATATATATATATATATATATATATATATACATACACCAAAAATATTAATTAAATCTAACTGACTGCTTAAAACTTTTTCTGATTTAGTTTCAAACCTAAACCAACACGACATACAAAGGTCTTAGTAAATCCTGAAAACTAATGGTTAATTTACATATTTTTTATAACAAGATTTATTTTAAATGTAGTTGTTCCGGTACACCGAGGTACACAATGTGAGAACAGGTAGAGATGCTTGTTCCACCCAGTTTGTCTTACAGTAAGGCACTCTAGCCACTAGGCATACAATATCTGGTTCTTTACAAGTCTCAACTACTGCTGCCTTGATATGCCATAAGACATTCTTCTAATAGAGACCTACAAGCGTTTTTTCCAGTTCCCATTGCACTTAATCCCACAATGTCTTATTTCGTATCTATTTCCCTGTAATGACTTTTCCGCAAATTTATCTATGTATTTTGCACCCTGGTTGTCCCTTTTAAGTCCATTTCTGATTTCCACCCATTCATGGTTCCATTTATTTTAGTACTTTTCTGTTCTTTGGAACTTTCCCCCATAAACCCAATCCTACAGCCTTATTAAATTGTGATTTGGCCAGATGAATAGGGCTCTATATAAGCACAGAGCATATTTTATTATATTTTACAGAAGTTTTTAATTGGTGAACTTCTATCCAAAAGCATGGTCTTCACTATCTAAAAACTTCTGTAAAGAAAATTATGCTCTGTGCTTATATAGAGCCCTATTCAATTGGCCGAATCGCAATTTAATAAGGCTGCTAGTGTCTTTCTCTCTAGTTCTCCCAGCCACTTTGCCTCAGTAATCCCACAGCGTTTTATTCTTGTCCCCTAAATGCATAATCATCCTTTGCCCACACACCAAATGTGTATATTATCTTCTGTTGCCCACACTTAAAATGATACCATTTAAAACTATTATTTTATCAATTGAATGTTATAACAAAAATTCTTCTTTAAAATAAGATTGAAGTTTTCCATTTTGCACTGGCAGTCTTTTTTTGATCCACCCACCAAAAGGAGGTTGAATTGTTATCTTAATGAGATGATTGCATTTAATTATTGATAAGGCGCTTGAAGCATTGTTTTCGATGTATTCGGCAGCAGAAAAAGCGACTAGGCATGCCGAGACCTAGGTTACAGCACAGAAGACATTGAAGCGGCTTAACAATAAATGAATAGAAACATATTACATTAGGTTAATGTTTCAGCCCCCTTCTGGTAGGTGAATTGCAAAGGCTGACTGACAGCTCAAAATGGCAAATTTCAATCTTCTTTTACTATAGGAATAAAACATTTTTATAAGTCCGTTGATAATGTACTTGTTAATAACTTATAATAATAATAATTATAATAATAGTTTCAATTATACAGTATTTGCAACCTCTGTTGTCATTTTAATATATTTCATTGATTAATTGCGTTACCTCCATTGCAATCTAGTGTTCTTTCTTATGACTCTGTAAACGCTTTAAATATGCCTAATATCTCTTGAGGAGTCTTAGCTGCAGACCGGCACACTAGTACAAAAATTCAATACAATACAAAAAAAAAACTAATTTCCAGTGGTAGCTCTGTCTTCTTTGACCTTGTTCTCTTTTGACATTCAGGTTAGACTATGTGCCTTGGAGTTTACCATGTGCTCTTGAGACCGTCACATGTGTACCAACCTTTCTCTACATTATTATGTCCTCACATTCTACATTTCTGTAGAGTGGCCTGCAGCTTTAAACACAATATTCACTTAACAATAGAAAAATTTAATAGATATTTTGCCTATGCTTGGATCAACTCCAACAATTTAGCATGAATCATCGCAATTAAAAGTATTAAACTTCGGGGAGGTTAATATCTAATTTGAATTAAGCCTCTAATATTATTATGTCCACTAACTGCTATGTGCGTTTATTATATTCATTAAATAAAGATGGCTTTCTTTCTCTCCTTTGCCATATCAGCTAAATAACTTGCAGAATTGATGGAGTGGAAAGTATAATAGGGAAATGTTAACTGAGATTAACAGAATCTGCTGTGGAATGTTTAAAGGTGCTTTAAAGAATGTTTTATTGGTCTGAATATATATATATATATATATATATATATATATTTATATATATATATATATATATATATATATATATATATATATATATATGTGTGTGTGTATGTATGTGTGTGTGTATATATATATAAATATGTATATATATATATATATATATATATATATATATATATATATATATATATATATATATATATATATATAAAAACTAATAGATGAGATATGTAGCAAGTGATAAGGGAGCCCATGTCTCCACCCATCATACTCAAGAATACATATTAAGTATTGTCAACACTTCCCTTTTCAGTTCAGTTTAGGTGACCAGCATGAATCAAAACACACATATTGGCACCAGCTTGCCAAGAGGTGTGTTGAAGGATGATGCTAATGGGAGAGTTTGGAATAGTAGTCATGGAATCTTAGGAAATGTTGAGTACAATTTATGGCCTTAGAAGCTTTAGACCTTTCCTATATCTGCCCTCCACCCATGTTTCCTGTTATCTGCCCATCACTTTGGATTTAGGGTTGTTGTTGTTGCTGCATTATTCAGTCGTGTCCAACTCTTAGTGACCACGTGGACCGCAACACACCAGGAACATCTTTATGTTCATGGTTATGCTGTGGAGGGCAGATAACAGAAGTGATCAAAAGCTTCTTGTAGATCTCTTGATAAAAACTGCTGCATATTTTAAAAGTAAACTAACAATGTGCAAGTACTTACTATCACTAGGAATATAATATACCTATGTATCTCTTCACTTTTGCAACATGCTGCTTGAGAAAGGTAACTGACTGGCTCATTTGAAACACACAAGCTCCACAGGACAGACCCAAATAGGTACTGATTGTTTGATTTAGGCAAAAGAAAACAGATTATAAACTAAAAAAAATACGTAAAAGTAAATAGATAAATAGGAATATTACCAGCCTTATTAAATTGTGATTTGGCCAATTGAATAGGGCTCTATATAAGCACACAGCATATTTTCTTTACAGATGTTTTTAGTTAGAGAAGACCTTGCTTTTGGATAGAAGATCACTAACTAAAAACTTCTGTAAAATAAATATGCTCTGTGCTTATATAGAGCCCTATTCAATTGGACGAATTACAATTTAATAAGGCTGTATATTCCTAGTGAAATTCAGACACCTTCTATCGGTGATGATACTTCCCATGATATTGTTAGAGAATATATTTAGAAATATGTTTAGATATATTCAGCAAGACACAAGTTACAAAAAAGAGGTAATGGGATATATTTATCAAGCAGTATAAAGGAGTGGGGTTAAGCATCAGTAAGCATTGTTAACAGGAGGTGAGAGGAGTTAAAGGAGGTGAGAGAAGTACAGTTAAAACATAAAATATTTCCATTGCTTATGTCATCTATGGAGCCTATTTATCAAACTGGGATACATTCACCCACTGAATCATATGTACTAAAATTGTGGGAGATGTCTAATATAGGGAAATATATGGGGTTCTCCAAGATGTGTTCTTTTATTTTCTCTTTAGTACATCTGGTCTCTTAAAGCCTTAGAAAGAATTAGGATAGCCTTCTGGGCAGATCCTCTATCATCTCCTGGACAACTAATAGGGGACGGAGGGAGACGGATCTGCTGGAAGCAACAATGTTAATTTCCAATGCAAGTTTTAAAAAATTACATATTTTTCATCAAATAATGATTTTATTGCTAACCTTTAACTAACTAAACAAATTACAGGAATACATCGTTTATGGCTGTAGATAGGTTCCAGGCAATCGTAGAGCTAAGCGAAACAGCTCTAAATAGGGCTGTTTAACATGGGGAAGATACGGATAGGGGAACTCAAGAAAAAAACACAATTTCAATTGAAATTTTACTTTAAATTATTGATATTGAAGCTTCTGGGTCATCCTGGATTCTGTCTTCTTGGAGAAAAAAACAGTGCTATAGAGAATCAGAGTGTTAAAAGGGGTCTGGAGGGCGAAAACAGCGTTGTAACGAGTCAGTGCTATAGAGAATCAGAGCATTAAAAGGGGTCTGGAGGGCGAAAACAGCGTTGTAACGAGTCAGTGCTATAGAGAATCAGAGCTTTAAAAGGGGTCTGGCGGGCGAAAACAGCGTTGTAGCAGTGTTTAGCGTTAAAAGGGGTCTGGCAGGAAAAACAGTGCTACAGTCAATCAGCGATAAAAGGGGTAGCTTTTAGCGCAGTATACCTGTAAACCCTATTGTATGAGCATCACAGGGGCCATTTAAGCAACAATGTTTCTAGTTTATATAAGCTATGTGCAAATACAACACTGCTCGACTCTATTTGTCTGTTTTTTTACAAAAATGGCCTTGCGCTTTAGCTTTAAATGCTTTGCCCATGCCTGAGTACACTATATTTATTTGTTTTATTTGACTGTATTATTAGTCTCAAAACTAGCCTGGACACTAGATACTATATCATTGTGGCTTGAGTGAACATGTTTATAGTTATTCTGTAAATGGGATTGCTGCTCTAATGGGAATGTTTTGTTATTTTTTAAATCTCGGCAAGCTAGCTAAAATCAATGAGACTGACTGCCAACCTGTGAGATCCATTAAAAACTGAAAATATAATGGGAAAAAAGTAAAGCTGAATAAAAAGTACTTACCTTCAGGGCTTCCAAAAATCAATCTCCAAGTAAATGGGGGCAAGAGTTTTCATCGAACTCAAACGCATGGGCCTAATTCACTAAAGAAAGGTGAGAGGACAAAAGTCTGGAAATGGAGTCACTTAATCAAACTTTGTATTCAATAAGAATACAAGGTTTGATTAGACTGTAAGTTTGCAGGTTTTCAATCCTTCACAGTGTTTTGGGGCAAGCACTATGGACACTGGATTCTAAGCTCAAAGACAGGGCCCTCCATCCTTTGCAATATGTTTTATATTTTTGCCTTGAACTTAGCCCATGTATAGCGCTACAGAATATGTTGACGCGTTACAAATAAACGATAATAATAATACCGTAAGTTTTATTAGTATTATTAGCACTGTGGCTGATTTGTGTTGCTTGATTCATTCAGATTATCCCCTCACCGTTTATCTGAACTCTTAGATGGAAGTTATCATTTAGGACTATATGGTTTGACCTGGAGTTACGAGCAATTATATTTAATAATTTTAAACATAGCAGATTTCTAGTAAATTATAAATAATATAATAGCCATATTGCTATAATAAATAGTACTGCATTTTATTTTCTAATGATATAATTCAAGACACTATTTAATGTGTATAAGTAGCTAGACAATGTAATGAGTAAAACAACATTTAATAAGTTGTAATGTCATCTTAAAGCTGTCCACATGGAATACAGAGTTTCCTAAATACCAGTTGTCCTTTTCAGTAAAGTCCATGAGTACCGAATTGGTCCAAATATAAGCCACACCTTTTTTCCGATTTTTGAGCTGGCGAGTTACGGGTGCGGCTTATATTCGCGACCGTCAAAAAATCATTGCCGATTTGCAAACTTTGCTTGTAACGCGTGCAACTTCTATTTGCGAATACAAAATTACTGCCGATTTGCGCGATCGCGAGTTAAGAGTGCCGATTTTCGTTCTTTAGACTGCGGTATTGAATAGCGATTTACGGTTTTAGTGATTCTAACATCCTGTAAAGCCTGTAACCTGCATAAAAAGTGCTAATTAGAAAGCCTATTTCTTGCAATGGCTGATCACTTTGAGAGTCTTTTTCTCTCCAATTTTACGGGTGCGGCTTATATTTGAGTACTATCTTTTTTCTATTTTTTCACCTTGAACTTTACAGGTGCGGCTTATACGCGGGTGCGTTTTATATTCGGACCAATACGGTATCTCATCCCAATCACAGGTCATACCCCAAGCTATTATTTCTCCATGAATCCCTGTTATTGACTTAAAACTGGAGCCAACTCTCGTTCGACACTTTTTAATGGTGAGTGTGAAACTCTTGCTCACTTAGCAGAGCATAGTGCACCTTGGTTAACCTAGGCCAGTGCTATCAGTACATGCCCAGCAGCCATATTGTATGAAGCAGAGGTGTCAGTCATTATACGGGAGCCCTCTACTTCTTGCACCTTGAAACTGGTTTCTGGGAGTCCTTACGTTCTCAGAAGCAAAACTGTAATATGCTTCAGTTGTGTCCTTGGTGGGTAGTTATAACTACTTTTTCAGTGATATTTTCCTGCTAATGGAACCCAGCAGGCTTCAGATGCAAAATGGAACTGAGACGTGCACGACCCACTTGTATGACCCCCTCGATTTCTCATTTTTGAGCCCTGCAGTGAGGAACAATAAACATTTGGCAGAGAAATGCGGATTTCAGAAAGGAGAGGAAAAAATTGATGTAAGATTTTTTTTTTTTAATTAAGATTTCCATTAACTGCTGTCATAATTTCACAAGGCAGACGTCCAAGAATAAACCTTTTTTTTTTTTTTACCAGTTTCAAACGAGCGCAATGAACTTTTAATGGAGGTTTTTAATTACCAATTATGGGCAGAAAAGCAGTCAGGTTTCAGCAGATGTCCTGGCGTAGGCTGTTAACCCTTTCACTAAACCGTGCTCGTTTCCTTTTTATGTAATGTCAGGGTTTGTAGGATGTCCAGGGAAAAGTGATGTAGATTGGTAAACTGTGTACAGTTGTGTTATGATTATCTGAATAGATAGATAGATGGATGGATAGATAGATGGATGGATATGCAGGGTACTATCCGGAAGGGCTTCTTTGTAATAAGACAGATAGGTGAGAATGAAATAGTGAGGTTCTGTACTTTAGGTGATGAAGTGAGGACCCGATGTAGAATATGGGATCCTCACAGTAGTATTAGCTCCCCAAGGACTGCGAGGAAGGAGAGATATAGAGATTAGCATTAACTCTTGTAGATTAGCCTAAGAATGAAAGATATATTTGGAATTGTCCTCTAACCATAATTGGGTGCTGAAATGCATCTCAAGCCTATTGCGTGAATGGTTTGTGTGTCTACACATACATTTCCTCTTTCAATATACTGCTTACTGTACAGATATCACTACATATTTATAAAGAGGTCAGGATGGATACAATTATACAAATCCTATGAGAATATGACACACAAACATTTTTTGTAATATGTCTTGACGTTCACAGATGTTTTTTGTTGTTGTACATCTGTTGGTTTGGTATTGGAGCTCAGTACGTATATGTATATGTGTGTATATATATATATATATATATATATATGTATATATATATGTATATATATATATATGTATGTATATGTGTGTGTGTGTGTGTGTGTGTGTGTGTGTGTATATATATATATATATATATATATATATATATATATATATATATATATATATATATATATATATGTATAGGCACAACAGTTGAATATTAATCAAGGCTTGACAAAGGCAGTAGATGACTTCAGAAACCTCATCACATCACTCAACACATCTATCTATCTATCTATCTATCTATCTATCTATCCTTATCTACATATATATGTATATATATATATATATATATATATATATATATATATACATACACAAATATGCAACATAAGAGTATTGAATTATATTGTGATACATTTTTATTGGACAAATATTCAATTGAAAGCAACAGTTAATCAAGTGATGCAACTTTTGAACCTAATAATTAATTACAATTGGAGTTTTTTCTAAAGATTTTCACTTTGAATTGAATGTGTGTTTGTGTGTAATATAACTTTACCACAAAGAATACAGGTTAGTAATACCTATTGTTTGGATGCAGCCATTAGATTAGTAGGAGGAATACATCACATACTGTATGCATAAACACATCTACAGATATATAATGAAGATGTCTTTTTCACTGTGATGAGCTGTTCTAATACAAATAAGTTCGGAATTGCAGTGCTTTACAAGATGTATCTCTCCTGGGGTCTTCCTGGCAGTCATTAGGGGTTTCCATAAAATCCACCCCCTCACATGTCCTCTTCTTAACTCCTTAAGTCCAGCAGCAGGGTCACCTGGATGGGCCTTGATGGCCATATAATGCTCACTCTCATTCTGCTTCTTCCACTCCCAAACTCCTAAGCTGTTCACATAAATCACTCAGAGTGTTAATGAATTATTGACCCTGAGGGTTATTGAGCCCTCATGTCACAGCATTGAAATTTTAAGTAGGTGCCAAGCAGCTGGATAGAAAAGGAATTGAAATATAGAGAGAGAGAGGCCAGGAGCCTGGGGATATTATTCCTGGCCTTGCAGAGGATTAATGGGAGAGGCCACAACATATTAAGATGTGTGTTGGAAAAAGGAAATGTTCAGTAATACTTACCTGCCAACATTTCAAATGGCCAAAAAGGGACACGTATTCCTGGAAAATGACTCAATGACATAATTAGTTTATGTTACTGCTATTCACAATGCTCCATATAGATATATACCCTGTAGATCTGACACATCAGGCTTCAATCTTTCTCCTGGACTTTGAGAGCAAACAAACGGAGTAACCAAAGAAACTTAGACATGGTCAAGTGTAGAATATAGGGTTTTGCCGTTAAATATGAGATCTGATTTCCGGAGAGAGACATTTGGGAGGCTAGGAGTGTCAGGGGGTTCCAATGAAAAGTGGAACTGTCCCTCCAGTTAAACATTAGCAGCCCCATTAACTTTGAAGCCCGTAGCGGCATCGGCACACCCGCAAAGGCTGCAGACTTGAAATTTGGCTGCGTTACAGAGCTATTAAATTGAACCATGCTTTGAGTTACGGGCCATAGACTCAAACCCGTAAACCATTCTTGCGAACGTTGGATGCACGGCTGTGAACATGATCAATTGGTTAAACCCGTAGTTATGGGTATAGATGGGGCCAATAGCAAATTAGATCGTCATCATTACGTCACTGAAACCTTTAAGGCTTTGAAATCTAACCGCCATTTTTCAATTACGAGTTTCGATCGGACCCGCATTCCAGAAGTAATGCAATATTAATAAATCCGTAAATATTATATTCTAGTCCATGTGAGTTCCATTATATGTATTAACACATTGATTGCCGGGATCGATATAACATGGAAATTAAACAGAAAGAAAAGTATTTTATATTGCAGATTTGCGAGCTTGAGAATGTTGTGTTATTAATTTTAATATTTAGCATTACTTTCCCTTTAATTGATACAGTAGTGTGTGTATATTTGCATTTACAGTGCTACGGATATGATTTTAACCCCCTTGCAGGTCCTCTATAGTACCTGTTTGCTTTTCGGCTCCATTTTGTGGGTTACGGGTTTGAACACCAGTGGATTCGTAGCAATTTTCGAACGTATCAGTTACAGGCTTGACAATTCAAAGGATTTGTGGCCACGGAGTTTAAATTTCAAAGTCTCATAGGGTTTTTCTACCTGTAACCCGCAGATCGTTAGCGGGTTGCTTTACGGGCCAATTTAATAGGAATTTAATAGGGCTGTATGTGGCATATAAACTGATAAAACCGTAAAATATGCATCAATTTGAAAAATTCCAATTTTTCATGTACTTTTCAGGGATTTGTTTGATGTTGGGCACTATTGATGCACTCCATGTCAATATTTAAATATGTATTAATTCTTTACTTATTGTCAATAGGACAATCCTTCTAAACTTATTTTTTACTGAATTATTGTGCTGTTTCCTTCCTCGACCGACTATATAAAGAGTCTGTATATGCTCAACATATAACTACATATTGTGTATTGTGTATACTGAACAATTTGCAATTAAATTAAATAGAGTACATTTTAATGACAGATAAGCAGATTTATATGTTTTAAGTGTTAGGATCATCCCTCTTTTTTTTCTAAAAAAGGTATCAGGACTGGCTGTTGAGAATCACTGCTTCAGACTTCATTCTCACCCAATCATTTATAGATTAGTAGGGACGTAAAAGCGATGTCATACGATATTTACATGGTTTAGATATACTGTACGTATAAAATATACCTGCAACAAACCAACCCATTTACTACTCAATATGTCCCTGGATGTAATCTAAAAGTGTAGTCAGTTTATAGTATGTTTTGAAAGTAAATATATCTAACAACTACTTTTTATTGTTGGGTTTATACTCGGGGTCATTCAAATTTATAAAAAGCTCCTTTTGATATGCCAGAACCTTGCTGGTCAAAATTAGAGGTGCCACCAATCCATTATCCGGAATAAGTAATTTTTCTCATTGATCTCAATCACTCAGCTGATGCTATTCCTTAACCAACCAAGTCTGCATCAGAAGGCATCTGAAACATTGCATCCTTCTAGCATGTTGAAAATGTTTCTTTATAGGCTTACTGCTCTAGAAGGAATCAATGTCTCAATGTAAAATGAATAGCGGACAATGTTATTTGGTCAAATACTAATATTTAAGCAAAATTGATTGATTGAGTAAACTTTCATCATTGCTCGTCTGATAGCTTGTATCGTGATTATTCTTTATCAAGAAGTATATGACATTTACCTCACATTTTATAAATACAAAAATGTTTATTTGTTGCTTATATTTACTATATTTAGATGGAATAACTAGGAAAATTATTCAGGTTGCATTTAAATATTAATAAGGATTCATATTGCTGAGTCGGACTTATAGAACTAGAAAAAAGGATAAAAAAAATGAAGTGAAGAGTAAAGCTTAGGAAGAATATATTGAAGACTGTGCAGCATATTTGGGGAAGGTGGTTACCCCTTAACTGTCCCATTATGCTTTTGGTTGGAGTCAGAGTGACAAAAAGAAAAGCTGACAGCATGGAGGAGAGACCTCAAGTGGAGAGCAGCTGGTCAGCAAGGAAAATATACAGAATACCATATGTAGGACAGCAGCTGATATGAGGGAACAACCTTTGTCCGAAATAACATGTCACTTCTCCATCTGATGTACAATGTCCCAGATCTCTCACAACCAATATCATACTATGTAATAAAGGGCATAGAATGTAGGAGGTGACCTAGTTCCTGATTGGAAGGTGATATTGTCTATTAACACAAATACACAATATATACATATATACTGAGGAAATGACAGATAAACGGATAAGGCACAAAGAGCACAAAAACACTGATATGAGATGAAACCCTCAGTTTGAACGTAAACAGTGATGCAGAGTGGAGGCAGCATCTGACATCATCAGGTAAATGCATATAGGGGAATCAACACAACATATTATAGAAAACATATATACACATATAGATATATGTGTATATATGTTTGGTCTGGGCCTGCATGAGTGCTGCCAGCACTAGGGAGCTACAGTTCATTGAGGGAACCATGAATGACAACATGTACTGTGACATACTGAAGTAGAGCATGATCCCCTCCCTTCGGAGACTGGGCAGCAGGGCATGATAACGACCCAAAGCACACCTCCAAGACAACCGCTGACTTGCTAAAGAAGCTGAAGGTGAGGAACTGGCCAAGCATGTCACCAGACCTAAACCCTATTTAGCATCTGTGGGGCATCCTTAAACAGAAGGTGGGGGAGTGCAAGGTCTCTAACATCCACCAGCTCTGTGATATCATCATGGAGGAGTGGAAGAGGACTCCAGTGGCAACATGTGAAGCTCTGGTGAACTCCATGCCCATGAGGGTTAAGGCAGTGCTGGAAAATAATGGTGGCCACACACAATATTGACACTTTGGGCCAAATTTGGACATTTCCATTTAGGGGTGTACTTATTTTTGTTGCCAACGGTTTAGGCATTAATGGCTGTGTATTCAGATATTTTGAGGGGACAGCAAATTTACACTGTTATACCGGCTGTACACTTACTACTTTACATTGTAGCAGAGTGTCCTTTCTTCAGTGTTGTCACATGAAAAGATATAATCAAATATTTACAAAAATGTGAGGGGTGTACTCACTTTTGTGAGGTACTATATATATATATATATATATATATATATATATATACATACACAGAGAGAGAGAAACAAAAATAGTAAAGTAAGTGTGAATGAGACCAGGAGCAAAAGATACAATGTGCCAGACGAGATTAAGATATCTAGAGCATCGGGTTGTAAGGGATTTACTACAATAGATATAAATAGCTAGAGCAGCATATTGGTGGTAATTATGCACCATAAGAGATCCAGATATCTAAAGCAGACCTAGGATAAATAAAAAGCAATGTGATGAGTGTATGACAAGTGAAGAGAGGTTGCTGGTACAACTGCTTGGGAAATATACAGAAAGATGTTTTGTTAGAGAGAAAAATATGTAGTATAAAAAAAGAGTTGAGAACATCTAAAAAAACAGGAATGGAAGATACCAGAAGAAGAGACATCTTTAAATGTGGTAATAGACCTTCAGGACTGGTGTTGCCTATTGTGCTACAACATGAGAGGCCTATGCATAATGTCCATGAATATATATACATCACAAGGAGCTATCAATGCATTGTGGGTAATCCGACGTAGTCTGTAGATTGAATTAACTATCCATTCTTTTCTGCCTACCGAGCATTTTAACACAGACATCACCTCCCAGTATCTACCCCTCATTTGTCTCTGCCATGCCATGAGCCAGTCTCCTCCTTCCAGCCCCAGTGGTCTAGTCCAGATGTGCTTATTGTAGTTATAAACACAAGAGAATTGATTTACAAGCAGGCGATCTGCTAAGTTTGCAGGTCTAGATTTATGACTGTTTACGGTCCCATCTCCCTGGGAAGAAGGATGATAGGGATCAGGGCCAGCGCTCCAGTTATATCTGATGATCAGACTCATTCTCACCTGCTCTTGGATATGCCGAGGAGTAATCAGAGCAGCAAATCACAGGCTGATAAATCAATTAATCACTGCCCGTCCTCTCTGCTCTTGGTGCTTATGTATCTTTACATGTTTTCTTTAACGTTATGCAGATTCTGTTTGCTTTTCGATGTGCTTCAGTAAAAAAGTCACAATGCAGGTATAATGAATATATCCTCTTTTTTTGTTGTTTCTTGTTTGCCATTTTATTTCCATTTCTTCAGCAACATCTCCTCACACTTCTTAGGCATTCAGTAAGGAACCTCTGAAATCAGTGGTTCTAGTTCACCAGCTGCTAGCGTAAAGCCTTATACAGACCTGCATAAGGAAGCAGTGCAGAGTGGTATCGAAGGTTCTTGATTTATGAAGGGCTACTGAACCTTGAGAAAAACATCTATGTTTGAAAATGATGTTACAAACTGACAAAATATAGATGTTGTGTTACTTATGGACATAAATATATGTTTAGATAAAATCAAGGATTCCATGCTTGCGTCATCCCCACTTTCTTCTGGCTTGTAGACTAAGGGGATGCTCTACTAATTTTTAGTATCTATTATGTAGTAGAACAAGGGGGAGGTAAGATGATTTGTTGACTTACAGCATTTGGGATCTTCCCCAGCACATGCTCAGTAGAAGACATCCTGTTAGTATATTTGCAAATCCATGCCTTGTCTATAACTACCCCCTTGTGCTTTGATAAGGAAGTATTGCTGCCATTGCAGCTTCTATTTTAGCTGAAAAATGTTTTTATGCCCAAGGCTAACACATTTGTTAATAATGTTAGAAAATGTGAAATTCTTCCTAATCTACAGTGTCCGTTTAACTACAGGAAGCTGATATATTCTGTTGTATTAAAGGTCACTGAGTTTTCTTATATGGTCATTGGATATGTAACTGGATAATGGGCAAACTTATTGGCAAAATAAATTTTAAGAAATCTTTACCTTTAAATGTTTAACTTTTATATTCAGTTGTTGTTTACTGTGGCGTTCCATTCTCATATCAAAACTGATCCGGTCTCTTCTAATGAGCTTTCCATTAATCCTGTCCAAAGCACTAGCATTTTTAGCCACTCCACTCCCATTGTGTAGATATAAATTTCTTCTGTAGCCAAAGTCTACTCCCACCTCAGAAATTTCTTCAGCAGAAACCAAAATGGTAGATTACGCATTAGAACAATTGCCTTTTAAAGGTATTTTGCATATTTCAAACAAATATTTTTCAAATATATTACATGACCACAGTGGTTCTTTAACATCTCTGCCAGTGGGACCAACAAACCAATGTTTTTGATCAAATAGAAAAAATGTCACTGGCCTCTTCTTTGTTTCCAGCTAGATGACACCGGGCATTGTGCTATCACAATCCTGTTAGACCCCAGGAGGCCCAAGGAGGCTGGATACTAAGTGGCACAGTTCCAAAGAAAGGTCAGCGAAGCAAAACTTACTGTGGAACAAGCCAGCGCTTGCAACCTTTTCACATCAGCCTGGGGATGGAAAACAAGCTGAGTGTCAGTGTGCCCAGCCTGCAGGGCACAGATCAAACGTCTTACTCATGCGGCATCGGCCAGGAAAAATATCTGTATGAGGAGCATATACTGATTATTGAAAGCTGTGTGTGTGTCTATGTACGTATACATATATCAGTGTGCCAGGTGACCAGCTCTAGTAGAGGTGTAGCCAACAGGTAGACTTGGGTCTGAATCCGGACCTATGTCCCGCTCCTCTGGACCATTGCATTATTACATGTATTATAGTTCTTAATTGAAACATTACAAATGCATAAATAAGCTATCAGTTACATGTCATTTATTATATTTTTTTATATGTTTTCCAAGCCTTCTTCATTGTTTAAATTCCCTTCTTATTTGTATTAAAATCAATTAGAACTTGATACATTTTGTAAAAAACATTATAGTAGCTGACCCGCGTTATGATACCACATACCAACTGACCATACAGACAACTACACATACATATATATTTTATTAATTTAACAGTTTTTTCCATTTAACTAAGAAGAGCTTCTTGGAAGTCACTTAAGTTTAAAACGAACATATATTATTTGAACTAAAGTTAGAGGCCATTTTTTTCAGTAAGGGTGACTATTTTATTTTGTGCGTAAAAAAAAAATCAGTTTGTCTTTTAGTGATTGTGATTGAATTAAATGTAGGAAGATAAATTCTTCCTTGTGTAAACACTTAAACTCATGTCAGCATCTAGTGAAATCCGTCGACGTGCTTGGTCCAAAGTTACTTTAGAAATAAAAGTAAATTATGCATACTTCCACTCACTAACTTTCTATTCACCCTCCATTTTCTACAGTTTAAGATTGTATTCTTTCTTGTTCTTATCCTCTGTACAGCGCTACAGAATATGTTGGCGCATTACAAATAAAGTTTAATAATAATAATATTCAAAAAACTTTTTTGTCATGTTTAGTTCATTCTCTTATAAATGCACAATAGAAAGTTTTTGACATCCACACTTTTCCATTCTTTTAGACTAAGATGTTCGACTTCTGATATGTTGCTGAGTAGAATATAAGATTCTTTTGATTACTTAAAAAAAAAATTGTTATCATTATTGAAGATAGTATGGAGACCAGAAACTTGCACACAGTCATATACTATACTAATGGATGACAAAACTTGCATTCGTGTTATTAATGCACCAGAGAAAGCTAGTTTATGGTGTATAAACAGTATATGGTGTAACGTCTTCTTTCTTTCCTTGTAAAATACATATATTTTCCCAGCAGCTGAGACTGTATCAGAGATAGATAGACCTAATACAAGGGAGTCACAGATTTGGGAATTACACTGGAAGGCATTATGATATAGGTCTGTTTCTTAAACAACTCCTTTCGGTTTAGGGTTTAAGAACAGATGGGGATATCCCAGCCCAAGTACGCCTAATTTTTCCAGACAGTCCGTGGCCTGGCCATTAGATGGCTTTAGATGACCTGGGGCTGAGATATAATGTTTATGCACCTCAGTGATTGTACCCATGATTAGCAGTTAGGATCGCTTCATCGATTTAGGCACATCAAACCCTTTTCCCTTCAGCTCCACAGTTGGGCGCTTCTTCAATTTGCTGGAAAGCGAGGCTACTTCATCAACGCTTTGAATCCTTTCCCAGTTGGGTGTTTTCCAAACCCACTAATTGGCCATTTTCCCAGTCAACAAGCAAGTGGCTTTTCCCATTTTGTAGGCTAGTGCCTTCCCTTTGCATTAGCTGGGGCTCTTCCAGGCTCGATAGCATTAACATAATTATATAATAATACCATAGAATAACTAGTTCTCAAGCAGAGCAAACACAGCCAAGCACACAATATCCGGCACCCTAATGTGTGTGCATTTGTATTTATCTGTATTTTTTTGCAAAACTGCACTATTCTGACAAACATTACAGCATAACAAATATATAATTCACATAATATAGCTTTATAAAGAAAAATCAAACCAATATAAATGACTTAATGAGCATACTAAGATGCATTTACTGAAAGAAGAAATATAGAAATAAGTACATTTGGAAATGTGTGTATTAATGATAAGCTATCATGGATATATATATATATATATATATATATATATATATATATATATTGACTGTATCATTTCAGCATTTCATATATAAAATGTCTTCATGTTTTCAAGATGAGCTGGTCTTGGCTTTAAGGCAGAGGAAACAATCCTTCCAACACTTCTTAGTGATCACTCCTATTTTGAAGATCTTTGAGGGAACTTTTGGAATTGTCTCCATACCTAATGAAATTAGTCAGTATCAGCACTGCACAAACGCCTTTCACTCTCTTTATATTTTGTAAGAGCATAAGGTATTGAATGAAAACAATATTTTCTTCACATTATATACTGAACTTCAGTCAGTCAGTAATGCTGGTTTTCCCATAGAAAGTCATGCAAACTGTGTCTGACCCATATATCTCTGTGATCTTTTACTTATCCGCAGTTCTATCACAATTTCTCAATAGTTATATTCTAAATAATCTTTGTACGTTAAATGTTAACACCAAGGCACCAAACAATCATGGCATCCCTAAACAATGATTACTCCAATAGTTTTTTTCTTGGCTATTGGGATGCAGTATCTCTCAAACTTTTTGATCTAGGGACCGGCTAGTTACCTTCTAATATCCATGGGAGCCACAACATTTTGAATGGGCTAAAACCATGTGACACACTCAATGTTAATTAAATGTTTTAATGCTTTGAATAAAATACTTTTTAACGACAGATAATCAATAATCTGTTAATGTTGACTAAGGGTAAGTGGTATGTTTAGAGTATGGGGCTCACCTCATCATTCTTTGCCATTGTGAACCAGCATATAAAGTGCCAGGAACCAGTACTGTGGTCTGCTGAGAACCACTGATAAAGACTTTTTATTTTTTGTTATTTTTGTTAAACAGAGGAATTCAGTCTTTTTTTTACCTTAGAGGTTAGAATCCATCGCTGATCAGCTCCCTAGTTAGTTGGTGTTTTCTTTGAATCATGGTTCTCTTAACAGAAAATAGTGAGGCTAACCTACTCGCCGTGCACCTTCTGCAGTGTTTTAATCAATAAAAAGGGTATGGTGGGGTTATCTTCACAGATGAAGAGTCTCTGCATAGTGTCAAGAAAGCAACACTTGAATTACTTTTGGAAGCAGAAAGATGTCAGTAAGGACATTCAGCTTCATCTTGTCATTGATTAGCTGTGGAGTGCAACCAACTGTGTAGATGCTGTGAGATCAGTCTGTATAAAAATAGTTATAGAGGGATTTTTACAGACTGCGTTTTAGAGGCAGTGATACATAGCATTGCTGAATAGCCAAGTTTGGGCGAAATTGTACAGATCAATTGGTTCAGTTATAGGGATCAGTTTTACTGAGCAATGGGAGTAATATGAGCAGTTAAGGTTATATGAAGTAGGTTATATATATTATGTGTTCTGCATGTGTGGGGGAGCAGTTATATAAAGGTTATATTGAATATTATATAATAGTTGACAGAGGGTTATCATAATTATTGAGAGAAATTATATGCAGAAATTATTCAGTTCTGAGACTACCATGGCTGAATCTGGCATTTGTAGGAATAGGTTATATGATCAATACAATATGGTATATGAAGGGACTCAATGTAAGAGCAATGTGATTAAGGCAGTGGCGTAGCTAGAGCTTTTGCCGCCTGGGGCTGTCCCTGAATTTATTCCTTCCCCCAATGACCTGGGGGCATCCCCACTTCAGCTCCTCTTGGCTCCTCTCAGCTTGTCCCATTCTGATCCCCAGCCCCTCCGGCTCCCCCCCCAGACATGCATCTTCTGGCCCTCTGCAGCCTGCCCCAGTGACGTCACGTTAGTGGCCAGAGATAAGGAAGGGCCGAGTTGGGGAGATACAAGAGGGTCATGGCTGGGGGGGCAGGGGACTGGGAGTGCTGCCCTCAAAGTGCCGCCTGGGGCGAACCACCCCTGACCCCCTAGCTACGCCACTGGACTAAGGGGATGCGATTAGAGCAGTAGGATACTTAAAGAGAGGATGTATACTGTGAGTAGATACATGGCCAAACAGAAGAGTTATATGGCATAATATAATGACTTATATTAGGTGCATGTACATGGCAATAGGAAGAGTTAATTGGATGGTTAGTGTTATTTATAGTAATAGTACATTGCATAGAGAGAGATTACACTGAGTACGTAGCAGGGATTGTAATGAGTTTCGATTAGGGCCAGTTGGAGGTGCTATAGCATGCTGTGTCCTCATTCAGATAATGGAGCAGCATTAGGCTAGTTTTTGGTTGCATTGCTCGTAGCTCCTGTGAGGCTATACCTGTCCTTAGAGTTACAAAACCTGACTATAACTGTGCGGTCAGCATTACATTCAGTTAAAAGTTCGAGTAATGAGACTTGCTTATTAAAAATCCTAGGAAATAATTTGACATTAACATTTCTCCAAACATAAACTGTCCATCCAGTAACGTGATGACTGCCAACCTGCCTGCAATGCAGCTAAGCGGTTTAGCTGGACTAGTGACCTTGAGGGCTGCAGCCTTTGCTGAGCTTGGGCTTTCTATTTGGAGGCTGAATACAGGTTTAGATGTTCTGTATTCCTGGCTCAATATGTGTTCCTGGCTCAATATGTACAATAACACAGCTACTCTCTGGCTGAATGCGCTTGGTAACCAGTGGCGAGAATATTGATTGCACTTATGTCTTAAGTAAAGAGACTCAAGCACTGAGTGAAATGAGCACTGAATATTTATATGTTTATACAGAGCACTGGCTGTGATACTGTGTGGGAGCTCTTAACCCTACAAGTGCCTGCCACAATCACCTGTTACATTTCTGGGGGGGCACTTCATGATACAACTAAACTACAGATTGTTGTTGTTATTGTTATTAATATTATTAATAACTTTTATTTATAAAGCACCAATAGTTATAAATCACTATATTCAACTGGTAAATACAATAAATATATACCACATCATAATTTTGTTTTAAAGGGACACAGTAACCTCAAAATCAAGTTATTCTTAAAGAGACCAAGAAACTGGCTATACATTGTCTTAGACATTTTTCTAAAGTGGGATATTCCTGAGAACTTCACTATTTATTTTATCAAATGAACAGCTTCTTAATAATAATTAGATGCTTTAGAATCACAGACTTCTTGTATGTTCCTGTGGTGGCCTCCAATGTTGTCATTCAGTTAGAACCACTCCCTATTCTTACCAAATACTCTGAGATGCTAATTAGCATAATGAGTTGCACATTAGCCACATAACCAATGCTGTATATCTCTGGAATGACTTACAGAGCATAAAAAACTGGCCGTACATTATACTAGACTTTATTTTCTCAACAGTAAGATGAACAACAAAAAGTCAGAGGCGCTCAATCTGAGAACAAACAACATCTAAGGAGGTTTGTTTTATAGTCCTGATAACCTACTCAGAGAGCAGCCTCTTTTAGCTCACTTGTGCTCGTCATTGGGAAATATATCCTGTAGTAGATAAGCCTGGTCTTAGGACTAACAGCAAACCCCAGATGTACATTTCGGCCTTAGTTTGGACCATCGTACAAGGAAAAGACACACACACAAACATCTGACTAAGTAAGCATAATTAGGCAGGAAAAAAAGTAATAAAATCTATTTTTTAAATAAAAAAAAAAACATTATGATGCATCTGCTGGACCCTGGAGACATTCCCAATGTATTTGTCAGATTGTGTGTGTGAGAGGGACGTTTACATTTCTGGAGAGCATGGCTTGCATCTGTTGATTTTTTTTGCCTGCTTCTGAGTATGTGTGAGAAATGTTTACATTTCTGGAGAGCATGGCTTGCATCTGTTGATTTTTTGCCTGCTTCTGACTATGTGTGAGGAAGGGGGTTGATATCCTTTTTAGTGAGATCAAAATTATTTAACTTCTACTTAACTCTTCTCCCTCCCTCCATTGAAAAGTGCACTCCCCTCATGATCCAGCTCTCAGTAAGTAAAGATTATTCATGGCTGATATAGCTGCTTGTACGTTTCTTACATACTTCACAAACATGTTCCACAACTACAGTGGCCTTTTAATAAAGCCAGCCATAAAACTCTTTCTCTCTCCATGTGTCTCCTCTATTTATATTCCTCTCCTCTCTTTCCCTATTTGACTGTTGCACCATCAGCCTCATTATGGAAATTACAAATTGATAGCCCTGTAATTGTGTGTGTTTGTGCGTGAAGGGGGGAGATGCGCTTTTCCCAATTACTGTTTCAGATCCATAATCAAGCAGAATTCATTGGGTATTTTTGACCTTATCTTCCACATGGTGTTAATTAGTAGCTTTATTCAGCTTCTATTTATATTTGAATTTAGGCCTCAAAACCCACCCGTTCATTTTGTAACTATTATTTGTTGCTGTTATTTTCGATCCAAAAGCAAAATTTATAAAAAAGAAAACATTCAATTATTTTTCCCATTTCCAGCTGCAAACAAGCAAAATGTGTATTTTTCCTTCTGAATAGTGAAAAACAATTTCTGCATAGAAATGACAGGATAATCTACCATAACTAGTATAATATAGCTACATTTGTTTGTAGACTTTTTGTTCTTTTCTTTAAAATAGTTTTTTAATGAGCATGTGGAAGCATATCTTTTTAAATGATTCAGATAATGTTTTGCGCACCCGGTCTGCTTCCTACAGTAAGTTCTCACAACCTTTTTAGTGTATTTGTAGATCTGTTGTTTCTTCCCCCAACATAATTTTTTTTTTTATTAAAGCTTATTCTAATTAGTGTTTATCTGACATGTAATAAATGTGAGTATAAAATAGCTGAAAAATATGTTTGTGGAAATTATGAAATCTAATTTGCCATAGCTTTTTCTGTATAAAACAGTATTATTTAAATATAAATGTTGCTGCTAATTAGCTGTAGAAGTCTGCATGAATAGCAGCTAAGAAATTAACTGTTTAGCTCCCAGAAGAGTGTAGCATCTCAATACCAGAAGGATGAAAGCTACACTGTTGTTTGTAATGGCGGACAGGGCTGGATTAACCATTAAGCAAAATAAGCACATGCTTAGGTTATCAACCACAGAAATTTTCTGTAGCCACATTTCCCATGGACCATATGGTGCAAAACGGCAAATGGTACAGCTTAACCAGGTTCCACATATATATATATATATATATATATATATATATATATATATATAAATATATATATATATATATATATATATATATATATAAATTGAAGAGTAAAGCAGCCATGAACGTCCAGTAATCAAGCAATTTAGTAGTTATTAATCTGTAATATCCTCCTTTTAACAAGTCTTCTATCAAGGTATTGCTTTAGACTTGATAAAGAGAGGTGAAATACAAAAGTTATTGCAATATACTGCAATACTCATTATTAATCTATTTATATATAGATTAATAATTACTATATATATATATATATATATTATAATAATAATAAAAAAGGCATTAATAGAGGCTAAAGATATACATTGTAACGGTTTATTATTGTTTATACTTTGAATTAGAAATATATGGAAGCACCAAAAGCTTCAGGTCTCTAAAATTCTTAATACGGCCCCGCTGGCAGATATGTTTGTAAGAGGCAACTCATGATTGTACATACTTTATTAGTACGAACCATATTAGAGCACTTTATTCTATCCCACACAATGAAACCATGCATGGTGCAAGTCTCTTACTCCAGTTGAGTGGTTGGGTTTGCCATCCCCAGGGGATTCTGTGACGTTCTCCTATCTATAATTGATTTTAACCAACATCAACAGCACTATAACTCCCAGAATCCCCTGCAGGAAGGGATGTGTAAATAGGCAGTGTACAAGTTATGTGATCACAATAGCAATATGCTCTCCCAATAGTAACCATAGCAATGGAGGCCATATACAAGGTTCATTGCATTGCCTTACCCGCACCTCCATTTGCCAATATCATGAAAAACAGAATATTTGAAAATGGATTACATTATTTTTTACATGGATTTAACCTTCTTCCCCAGCACTAGTGCATCATGTGACTACTAATCTACCAATGACCCCATTGTTTGCTTTTGAAATGGTTGAGGGACTACATATAAATATACAAATATAAGTGGTGGTCAGTTATTCTTTGAGAATCTCCGGTAAAGTCGGACATTTAAAGAATTGGTAAAACGGTAACTTGACAAACTTTCAGTAAAACATAGATTTTCTTTGTGTGACTTATACATTATATCACAAAGTCTTCAAAAAAGAATATCACTGCAAATTGCAGGTATCAGACAACTGTCTGCAATTACAGAAGAATCCTTGGTCACTAAGGCCCTCATTCAATTGCAATTTGGCCAATTGAATAGGGCCCTAAATAAGCACATAACATATATTTTTTAAAGAAGTTTTTAGTTAGTAAGCATCTATCCAAAAGCAAGATTTTCACTAACTAAAAACTTCTTTAAAAAAAATATGCTATGTGCTTATTTAGGGCCCTATTCAATTGGCCAAATAACAATTGAATGAGGGCCTAAGTGACCTCTTGTCTAACTCCTCTTGCTGCTATATTACTACTAAGAGCACATCAATATGAAGACTCCATAGTAAAATCTATTTTTTAATATGGATCCCTACTGCTATCTATTAATGATTCAGACATTGCCAGAAAATTAAATGAATTGTGAGAGCTGCCAAATGGTCAGGAAAAATACATAAAATAGTAACCATGGCAGTATGCAGAGGTGACCCAGGACTTATATATCTAGATTGTAAACTTTTCGAGGCAAGAACTAGGTGACCTGTTGGCTAATTTTATGTGACCCATATCATCATGTAATGGTTTTGTACATTATCTCTAAAAACATTGATGGTGCTATATAATTACATATACAGATGATTGTGGTATAGATGTAGATGGTGCTATATAATTACATACACATACATACAATATGAGGGGGTTGGCATCTTTGGAATTATATTAGCACTGTACAATTTTCTTACTTAAGAGACCACTGTAGGTTGGGGACATGCTTTTGAAGTATGAACCACAAAAATAAAATCATTTTTAGAGAAAGGCTTACATTTAGCTGTGCCTTCGGGGATTCCATCAAGAACTGTTCGTTCTGCTAATGACCTTCTTCTTTCTACCACTCTTGTCACCTCCTCTCACTCCCGCCTCCAGGACTTTTCTCGGGCTACCCCTGGTCTCTGGAACTCCTTGCCTCGCTCCACCAGAGTATCCTCTTGCCTCAAAACATTTAAAACCTCACTTAAGATGTATCTCTTTAAAGAAGCGTATCACCTTCCACCCTAACGCGCTTATCACCTCTCTCTCCCTCTTTTACCTTAGATTGTAAGGCCCTCATTCAATTGCAACTTGGCCAATTGAATAGGGCCCTAAATAAGCACATAACATATATTTTTTAAAGAAGTTTTTAGTTAGTAAGCATCTATCCAAAAGCAATGTTTTCACTAACTAAAAACTTATTTAAAAAAAAAAATGCTATGTGCTTATTTAGGGTCTTATTCAATTGGCCAATTGAATGAGGGCCTACGTCTGCAAGTTTCTATTTTAAGTACTTTGGGAATGCACCATGGACATTGGATTCCTAGCTCAAAGACAGGGCCCTCCTTGCTTTGCTATATGTTCATTTGTATTTATCTTTGTCTGAACTTAATTTATGTACAGCGCTACGGAATATGCGTTATAAATGAACTATAATAAAAGAACTGTAGTTTGAGGTGGAGGGCTATTCTTCTATTTTGTTGTCAAGTGGCAATGTGAAGTGGCAGATTTGCTGTAGAAATTAGTTGAAATTGTATCTGCATCCACATTATATCCTGTTCCTCTCAGGTATCTAATCTGTTAGGAACAACAACAAAATGCCTGCTGCCTTTAAAGTAACACTAAATACAATGGTTAAAAGTGGAGAATTGTATCTATTTATTTTGTACATTTCCCACATCATCAAGACAAAAGGGTATATTATAAATAAGGCACTTCAGTTGTCCTTTAAGCGTATGCTATGGCCATAAATTTTAAACATCCTCTTTTAGTATTATCATTTATTTGTAACGCGCCAACATATTCCTTAGCGCTATCCTCTTTTGAAGAACCCTGCTTGAAAATATGCTTTTTTTTCATGCTTGAAAATAAGCAACATGTTTATAATACTGTAAAAATATAATACAGCTTCTTATTCATTAATTTTAGATGCAATTATGTGCAGAGGAAACCACTAATCTATCTACCAAGGTGGGAGAAGACTGTAAATGCAGGGAGGAAGTTCTGTCTGCACAATGGGAATGTAGCATCAATAACAGCCAGTGCTTCCATTAAGCCTAATTCAATGCTCTTTAGTTTATAAGAACACACCATGTAGAGACAGAAGCTACAACCAGCTACCTATTAATAGAAAACCTGCAATAAAGAATATTTGCATACAAAAGTGGAATATTTTTTTTTTTTTTTTAAACTTTCTACAAACTTTTTGCCCTTTATCAAGTTAGTTATTTAAAAGACCACAGCTACCTATTGACCTGACATTCTTCATGTACATCTATAGCTTGGAGTTCTTATATAAAGTAGTAAGATTGTGCAGTGTTATATATTACATAGCCAAGTGCCTGCATCTTACTCTATCTCTATTGACTCAAGTCTCTGTGGTGAAGGCTCAGCTGATTGCACTTCTGAGGTGCTATGCTGATGGGGTTAAGTGTTGAGTATTTATGTGTTGCTGATTAGGATAAGGAGAGAGCCCCGCTCCCCATCCCCTCCATGTCAGGATATGAGTCTCCTTGAGAGAACCAGAAGGGAAATTAATAGAAGCTGGAGGAATAAGCACTTTTCCCTGCAATTTCCTTTGGAGATATGGTCTCTCTAATCTTTATTGAAGCCCTTTAACCTGTCACTCACTGCTCTCACCACTGCTCCTCTAGATATTAACAGGAGATGATGAGGAGAAATTGATTTTGCTTTACGGGAGTGATTTCTTGTTTTTTTTTTTACCAGCTTTGAGAGTAGAAAACAATTTTTTTTTTAATAGTGATAACATCATTGTTAGAATAGTGAAGAAAATAATAGTTTTTTATTTAAGGTTCAAAACATCACATTTCCTCCTTACATTTCTGTTTGGTGTGTTCATCAAGGTGACACATTTATCTTGCTATTGATAAGCCATTCCTATAAAATGACATCACAAAATTATATATTTTTTCAGAAGAGATACATATATTACTTTGATGAATATACAGTTACCAATCATCTCCTTGAAAGGACACTTTATGCCCATAGCTACAATATGCTCTTATGAAGATCTGCAAGTGGCAATGGACAAATGCTTTAGAGAGTATAACATAAATACCGTCTTTGGGCCATATTCTATTAGAAGCCCGCAAATGCCTCAAACTCGTAAATATGGCTGTGGGTGTTTTTTTCTCTGTAAATGTTTAGATGCATTCTATTGACTCAAGCTCACAATTCACCTCCTTTATCATATGATATGATATGACAATATTTAAGCAAGCCCGTAATTTACTTCTTAGACACATCCAATAGTAAATGAGATCATCATCATGATGTTAGTAAAACATGGAAGTTGGACGTAATCAGAGGCTACAAATGAATTAGTGCCAATAGTAATAATATTTGATGATCAGTCTTGCAGTCAAGCAATCTTATTAGATCATCTGTTTTAGTCCATGTGGTTTTTATGATATGTATTAACTCATTGAGTCCCAGGATCTGGAATAACATTTAAAAATAAGATTTTGTGTTAATTGCATGTTTGTGCGTTTGAGTCTGTTGTGTAATTAATTCTAATGTCTTTCCATGCCTTTCAAGTACAGTATTGTGTGTTTAATTGCTGCTACAACTCTAATAAGTGCTTGAAAAAGCCCTTGTGAGTCCTATTTAGTACTCTAGTATATTTTTGACGAAAAAGTAATCGTTTTTTCAGCTGCAGGTTAGACTAGAGCTACTGGTCTAAAAGAATATCGATTCTGTGAAACTTTAATTAAGAGATTGTAATATTCGTGCTGTGCTAAAACCAATGGAGTTCTAAGGTTGAATTTGCGGGTTTGGCTGGCCCGTAGTGATTGCGGGCGGGTAACTCGTAATCAAATTGCAAGTAATAGAATCTGTGCCAATATTAAGAGCAGTTTTAAGTGTGTATAAATGTACAAATTGGCAATCGAAAATGGCCCTTTATTAGCAATTTTAAATGCTTATTTGTGTATGTTGTGCTACCACTTCCTTGGTTGAGATGCTTTATCAACATGAAAGTGCTTTGTAAACTTATTTGCATTAGTGTTACTGAAACCCTTAGGATTGTCACATTTGTAGGATCTCTGCAATCAAGATCTCATCCCACTTGTAGAAGCCGATCAGCAAAAACAAATATGTAGACTTCCATTGCATCATAATTACATCTAATAGTTAATAAATAAAGATAGTATTATGGTTTTTACTATCTAATCTCATTGTTCCTATTCTCATGTGAAATTCTTTAAAAGAGCATGTTACTAATAAGTATGTCTGAGATTATAGTATGAAAACAGCCAGACTAGATGGACCAGTGGGTGTGTACAGTACCTGCCATCACATTCAGTATATCCATATTGTATGCCTCAGTCTTTCACATCTCCATTACATCTGGCAAGCTGTCCATATAATATCTAAATGCCTGCACATGATCATACTATACTAGAATTAATAACGTGATAGAGATTCTGAAGAAGTTTTAAAAACAGACTTTGCTATTTATTTCCACAATTCTCATATTTATAGCACGGAAACCCGTTTGACTGAATCCATAACACAGAAGCGTCAAATACCATTTCAGACTTGACATTTTTCACTAAAACTAGCACTGAAAACACCCTCATGAGATAAAAATAGGTTACAACTGTACATATTGTGAAATAATACTATAGGACTATAATAGTAGCCAAATCGTCATTAAGAGATTATATGAATGACTAGCGACTTGCCCGTCAAAAAATGACGGTCAATACAATTTGAAGCCATGGCAATGCTGTTTGGCACACAATGTTAAGCTTTTTATACCTTAAGGACCTTTGGCGCTCATTGCGAGCCTCTACTCGTGTGTCCTTTGGCTCCTCTCTCTATTTTTTTAAATACCAATTAATTAATTAATTGAATAATAAATTAATATATTTTACCTTTTTTCTAATTAATATATGTAACAATCAATAGCCTGAAGAGGTAACAATCTCTTTTTATTGTCCCGCAGCATATAATGTACATTTGCACTGTTGCTGCCCTGAGGAGATTGTTTTATGAATGTCCCAACTGTGCATTAGAAATAGGCTGCGTGCACAAGGGCAAACCAAACCGTTGGTTTATTTGTGTAAAGCGCTACATTAGATGCGTAATGTTGTTAGTTTCAAGTTAGGATTGTAAAATAGCATTGTTTGTCTATGTGCTACGCGGTTCGCAAGCATTTGCCGTCCTTTGTAATAGTGTATTTTGTACCTCGTACGTTCCTGGGTGAAAGTGGTACGCAGTGTTTTGCGCTGTCCAGGGTCGTGTAGCCTCGTTTTCATTTTGTTTGGCGTCCATTTTTTTTTTGCTTAGCCGATTTTTGAATTTTGAAACTTGCCAAAATCGACTTAAATTTGCTTTCCACCTCAATCCCAGATGTCCTGGCTGCCCCCCCCCCCCCCCATACTGTATGTGATGTTTTTGTTAAATTTAAGTTTTTTGTATTTTTTGCGTCTTTTTGCTTTATGCGGTTTGGCCGTTAACTTTGTATTTTTCCTATCTCATATTTTTTCCCGCGTAAGTCTCGCATATTTTTTTTTTCGGAGTCCTGCGTTTCGACTATTTTTTTTTTCTAAATGTTTGTCAGCTGCTTGCAGCCTAAGGCGTTCCCGCGTTTCCTAAGTGTTTGGAGGCTAAGTCCTGCGTACTTCAATGTGTGATGGGCTCGCCTCACTTTGCGATGCTCGCAGGAGCACCTTTGCCGCTCCTTTCTGGCTAAGTCCTGCGTGTTTCATTGCCTCCATCGCGAGGCTCGCAGGCAATGAGCGCCTTAAGCGCTCATCGCCCAAGTGCTGCGAGTTTTAGTGCCTTAGCGGCTTGCCTCGCTACGCAAGGCTCGCAGGCGATAAGCACCTTAGGTGCTCATTGCCTAAGTTCTCAGAGTTAACTGCTCGCCTCGCAGGCGTTGAGCGCCTTTGGCGCTCATCACCTAAGTTGTACGCACCATGCAAAGCGTGACGACGTCTCATAGTGCGACAATTATAATATGTGATAACTGCCTCATGTAAACATATAATATTGTAACAACCTTTATTCAAATAATTACTACTTGTAATACATTTTAATTGTTAATATGTTTATAATGTAATTGATGTTTACAAAAAATGCACTAGTAGAAAAAAACATGTTTATTCAAATTCATCAAAATGGTTGACACACAGCTGGTAAAATCTCAAACTATTCACAATCGAGCTATATCCACTTTTTTTGTTTGTGAATTCAGTTATGGCTTTTTAAAGAGGAGAAGAGTGAAAACTAACAGAGCATACTATAAGCAGTTTACGGGTTACAGCAGGTGTTGACATTAGACACCATTTAAACTAGGCTTGACTAAGTCACAGCCATCTTTTAGTAGAGCTTTGTATTGACACAGCCAATGGAGCAGAAATCAATATAAATATAAAGCAAACACATTGGCCTGTCAGGCACACCTGCCCTTGATTCTGGCACTTTACTGAATGGAGATAGAAATGGCTGCACCACAGTCTGACCTTCCGTGTATCTCCCATGGGTGGAAGGAGTCCTTATTTGGGTGAAATATGGAAGCAGATTGTTTTTGGAAACCTATGGATATAGATATATCTTTGATACATTTATTTAAGAACCTGCCACTACTCTCTTACACCAAATATACCACAAATTAGCATTTGTAACAGTGTTTTTTTTCCCTGTTTTTCCAGCATGCCCAGCGGCCATGTTTAAGGCTAATCAAGGTATGGGGATATGTGCGCCATGTCCTGCTAACAGTCGATCTACTGCCGAAGCTTCACCCATATGCATCTGTCGCAATGGCTACTATCGAGCTGACTTTGACCCACCAGAGGCTATGTGTACAAGTAAGTGTTACTTATTATATGAAGAGCGTAGTGTCAATATAATTATTACATTATAGAAAAGTATTCAGCTTTCTCTTCTCTAAATATGCTAATAAAGAAACATATAAAACATGTAAAAGTGTCTTGATGCAAGAAGATTTGCTATATAAATTGCTTGAAATTCGATCTACCATCATGATCCACATCTGCACAGTATAAATGGGGTTTTTAGTACGGGAATATATTGTCCTCTGTTATGTTAGTAAATGTCTATTTTACCTTTCTAACATCCACAAGATAATTAATGTTGTTATAGACAGAGTAAGGCATATTGGACCTGGTATTTAGGGCCTTGCCTATACTTATGGGTTGGGCCAAACTGATAGGCTACTGAAAATGTCACTATTATTATCTAATAGCACAAGAGAGCTAAAGCTACGAGACTGTGCCTGAATAGATACCAGTCTAGAGCTTATTTTGGTTTGTCTTTTACAATAAGGGTTAAGCAGTAAGGTATGATCATGAGGCTGAATTCAAATATGTTGACCATCTCTTGAGATGAGTCTCATGCTGGGAAATTCTGAATGCATGCGATGAAGGGGGCGCCAGAGGCACAGATGGATAGATGAGATCATTGAAGCAATGAACATGAGTTTGATGGAGCTCAAAGAGGCAGTGGCACGGGTTGCTTCGGTCCATAAGGTCATGGAAAAAACAACAACAAAGGGGACACTGTCATGCTCATACAATAGGATTTCATTTGGCTTTTTAGTGACTACTGATACATTTTTTGAAGAGAATAAATTCAGTATAGCTTTGAAAACATTTGAAATGTAGTGTTTTAGGGATTAGCAGTTCAACGTCTCTTTACCCCTATTAGGTTTCCAGGAAATGGGAGAGGATCTGCCCTAGAGGCTGCCCTGTCTTTTTGTTCTTCTTACAGTTCACTGCAGGGAAGGAGGCTTGTTCAGACTTGTTCAACTCTAAATACGTGGTACTGGGTATAGAGAAGCATATGTGTCCCAAACACTAACATTTTATAAGCTGCGGGCAATATATTTCTTCAAATGCTGGTTTTATTGTTACCAGTTAGAGAAGAAACAAATGAAACCCAATTGTATGTGCATGACAGTGGCCCTTGAAGACTTGAACCACTTGCATTCTTGATTAGCTCCTTGATATCTGTGTTTTATGAGGATCCCAACGGTGGTGATAGACATTTATGTATTTTGGTGGTTGACTTTAAGTGGCTCTTAACTGCTTTTAAATTCTAAAATTGATTTTTCATTAAGACAATATATACTGTATCCACAGAAGTGTGGAAATCTATAAGCTCCTAAAGCCCAAGCAGTTTCTCTGTAGCTTTTTGCCTTTTACAAGGATTGGTACACATCAATACCCCGGGTCATTTGTACCGGAAGATAATGGGGGTGAGTACAAAATCTCCCTGTTAACGTAGACTACTCTATCACATTAGATCACCGTTGCATTCAGAATCTCCCCACTTAACCTATCAATAGAAACCCACATTTGACAGCAGATAATAACCAAAAAGGCTCATCTGGTCTACCCATTCTTTCTACCCCAAATGTTGGTTTATAATTAAGCCTCAGAAAAGCCTTATTCCAGGCATGCTTAAGTTCCTTAACTGTGTGACCCTACTACTTCCACTGGAAGGCTTTACCAGTTATCTACTAGCCTTTCTGAGACGCACTTCCCTCTTGAATTATATTAAATAGTATGATTTTAATTAGAATTCCATTGGCTTTTTATTCTCATTGTGTTAGGTCACTGATGATAAAGTCATAGGGTCCCCTCGTTATTTTTATTTTTTTCAATTCCCAATAACCATTTGGGTTTTTATAGCAGTCAAAAAAAAATGTTTTATTGATGCTTTGACCTAATTACAATAAAGTACTTTTTTGGTCCCAGGTAGTGCTCATATTCTTTGTCACTCCCTACTAGGGACTTAACAGTAATAAATAATGTTCCAATTTGGGTTGCAATCCCTTCTTATCCGATCTTTAGGATTCCATGGGCACTGTAGCTGGAGAGAAAAGACACAAAACCATGTCTCCATCTATATACATGTTGCTGCACTGTGGTATACCTTATGCCTTTTTATGGTAAATATACATATATCCAATGTTAATAAAAGCATCTCAAGGCAAGGACAAGATCATAGGTTTAGCAAATTTGGTACAAGATTTATTTGTGTGATTTGTGTCTGTGTTATCTAGATTAGTGACCTCTTATTTATATGATCCGTTCAGTGTTAGGATACTGGTACTTCTTACACGCTATCTGTATGCCGGGTGTGTTTTGCATACTGTCGTCTGTGTTGTGCTTCTGATACTTTGCTTCACATCCAATTTTTGATATTAACTTCTGGTATTGATGCTGTGCTTTTGTCTATTTAATTTGTACATTGTCGTGTTCACTTGATGTGCTGGATGTGAAGTCAGGGTTACTATGACATCCTTCTGGTGGATGTTTCACGGTCAGGGTTATATCTTCTAGTTTATTTGTTCGAGGAACGTTGTGATCACAATATTGATCTTCCTGTGAGTATAAACTTTTTTTTATCAACAGGCCAGGAATTATCTGTATCGCTGAGTGTAGAAACACTTGGCTTAAAGGATCACAATAGTTCAAGAAAAACTACAAATGCTCATGCTCATATATTTAATTTATAGCAATCCCACAAACCGCAATCTATTAATGTGTAAGCTGTGAACATAAAAAGTTTTTAGAAAATAATCATAATCGTTAATGAGTTTGTTTGTTTGTGTATAGAAGGATCCATCCTCTCTGCTTTCATCACATCTTTATAGCTGGAGCCTGGGATATCAGTGGAGAGGAGGGTGGTGGAGAATGGAAGAGGAAAAAGTGGATAGGATTTGTTATATAATTGGGCATTATTGAATTTGACAAAGACCCCCTTCTCTGGCACATGTTCCAAAACAGGCAGCTTGCAACAATAAATGCAAGCTCTCTCGTCTATAAATATATTTGCCATTCGCAAACAGGCATCCTTCACCAAAATCTAATGGATGCCTCCATTAACCAGCAGAGACTTCAACTATTTTTTATTGTTACAATCCTCCTTTATTATATTTTCCCTGTCTAATTATACCCTTTTTGTAGAAATCAAATTATGCTCTGAGTCAGAATTTTTAACCACATTTCTTTCATTGTACAGTCATCCTTTAATTAATCCTCAGGAAGGCCTTAGGTATATTACAGACATTCTTGAATTCCTTTACTGTATTTGTTCGTACAACTTCTGCTGGAAGGCATTTCCACTTATGGACAATATACACAGCTTTTTCCGTACTGCATTAGCAGTCCAAGTAAGGAATCGTGCAACGCTGTGACCAAAAATGGAATTAAACTATTAAGAACTTGATGTAAGTGCTTGATAGTTTTGTAGATTTTTAGTAGCTGAGGAAGTGAACATCCTCCTTAGGATCCTGACCATAAAGATGAAGATGTCATGTTCTATTGACCTGAAATCCGGGTCACTCATTGAGTGGGACTAGGTGTTCTGGAAGACAATTAGCTCAAATCATTTATCTCTGCACTGTGAAGAGGTTTGGGCACAATCGATGAAATTAGGACCTTGAGGAGGGATTGTGAATTTTCTGAAAGGGTTTTCATAAAAAACTCATAAAGGCCAACAATATTTGGATGGCTGAATTAGTTGGGAAAGCACTGATGTAGCAGAGCCTCAATCAGTTCCTGAGTGCCATTCTTTACTCTCGGTATTGATATAATTCACCAAACAGTCTACATTTCTCTGACTTTTCTCCTACTAAAACCAAGTAATGCTAGAGGTCCAAAGATAATATAAACTCCAATTGAGCAGGAGCATAGAGGATAATATAGTTAACATTTTTAATAGTTTTGAAATGTAAAGTGATGATGTTTGTATTTTTGTAACCTCCCAATTTGTATAGCATTAGTGCTAGAGTGGGGGATGCTTCAACTATTTTAGAGTGCCTACATGGTCTTATTTCTTCTAAGTCATTTTACAGTTCCACTATGGACATTTGATCTAGTGCTCAACAACATCTGAAACATTAGTTGCTTGTTAAAGGTTATATGTGATGCAAAGGTTCAGGAATGAGATTAATCCTTTGAAAGTTTCTGCTTGTGAACTTTTAGTATATTATATTACAGAGACTTCTTGTGAAGGAATTAAAGAACTGTAATATGTTCCAACTGTTATTGTATATTTCTCTATTTTTCCTTCTTTTCAGTACTTTCTTTTCACTCTTTTTTTTTTTTTTTTTGCCCTGCATAAGTTAGTTAAGTTTTGTGGCTACACACACACACACACACACATATATATATATATATATATATATATATATATATATATATATATATATATATATATATATATATATATATATATATCTCTTGGCTTGGCTTCTACAAATCTGCCTGACTCTTTATTTTGATATTTAACTACGTTACTGAAAATAGTGGCTGTCTATAGGATGTCCATCACAAATCAGTACAGAGTATCTAATGTGTGATTTGGTTTACGTGTTTGAATCTGTTTGAAGTTTTGAGTTTTAGCATCTACTGCACATATGGAGACCGGTAATGGGGCATTTCATCATCCAGAAATAATGTGTTGTGTATCATTCGCGTACTGTAATCTGAAAGAATGGAGCTTAGTACTGGTACTGTCAGCACTTTTAACCTATGACTTCTTAATGGGTACTTTGCCATGAGATTATCTCAAAGGAAATAAACAGCGTTAATGGCTACTGGATTCACATTAGTTATGCCTGCTATTAACCAGTTTTATTTATTCGCTGCTCAAACTACTTGCTAACCCTTAAAAGTATATGGACATAACTTACTAGACAAATTATTGAACTGCAGTGAAATTCTTTGAACTACTGGGTGTTTCTATGGGAGATTTATACAATCTGCCCGATTTGATGAATGTTCACTTGTTAAGTTAGAACTATTATCTTGTTTTAGTTAGCTTATCTCTTATCATTAGAAAGCCCTGCTGGTAAATCTGTTTATTAATATTGATTGATTTAACTTCATGTGAAGCTGTAGTAAAAACATCATTATATTAAGCGGTTGATCTTTCAGCTAATGTGATCTACCCCTGATGGGCAAAGCCATGAATTAATGATTGAACTAATGATAGTTTCCCTGTGTTTAATGTAGTTTAGGGTGTGGTTTCGTGTCATATAATTGAATTTATATCACAGGATATTAATTACAAAAATGTAATTTACACCCATAGTACACAATGTTTTTATTGTCCATGCCTATAATTAATAATTAGAGTAGCTAGGTTATGTTGCAGGTACATACCAATGATACATTTTCTCATGTAAAAGACAAATGGACCTCAACAAAGGTTTATCTTAAGAAAAAATGAAATACCCTTTTCATCTGCAGTTTGCCTGTTTCATGTGAATTAAAAAACAAAAAAAAACAGGTTGCATGTATTTTCATCTTTTGTTTCAAATTTCACTTAATTTTAGCAAATACATATTACATATTGGTTTGTCGTTGCTTTTAATCAGCAAGCTAGAAGACTGTTTTTCTAACCACATCAAACATCTTTCTTAGATTGCAATATTATATTGGGATACTTCCATTTGCAAATATATTTCCTTTTTTGTGTAATATTTACTCCTGGGTATGTATGGTATTTATGTAAATTTAGAATTTGATTTGAATTTAATTTAAGGTCTTTTTTATTAATCTATTGTGTTAATATTCAGATTTATCTTAATTTACTAGTAAGGCGTATATTGTGCTAAATTAAGCTAATAACTTTAATAAATTGCTAAAATGAGGAGAGGTTGCGAAAAAGAGATCATTAAGTCTTCAGCAGCCCACTCAATTTTTAAAGCACATGATAAATCTCTTTTTAATTGATTTACAGTGTAAAAGTGCTGATGGCTGTGTGGTCCTGGAGAAGGAATTATTTTAGTTAAAGATAACTTATAGTGGAATAGCGAAAACATTACCATAGATAGGAAGCAGAGGGTTTGTGTCTCTTACTTAAATATGTCCTTCTTTACCTTTGGTGATTTCAGTTTCCAATAATTCATCTATGAAGATTTTTGGTTTCTACTAAATGGTATAACCATATACAATTCAAACATATTTATTTGTTCACAGAATTTGCCTTGTAAATGAAAAAAAAGTGTGTTCTTTGTATATCGTTGTACTTGTAGTAGAGGTTGCAGGAAAATCCAGTTGTGACCAGCCTAAGAACCAAACACTCCTACTGTATGATTTGTATTATGTTATGTTACTGGAGCCCACCAACTTCACAATCTTTATTATCTTTAATCCTATATCTCAAGTCCAGATGGGGTTGTTTTTCTCATTTTTTTAAGTGCTAATTAACATTATGAATGAGAGAAATTTCCCCAGTTAAATATGAAGGAAAATGCGGAGGAAAGAGATAGTGAAGGTGAACAAGATCAGAGTGAGAGAGATGGTGAAGATTAGGCAATGAGGTAAGAGATACACAAAGTTCTTTCTGTAAGTAGCTTTTCCTCGGTAAAAACCCAACCGTTTTCTCCATACGATACTGAGTCAATAGCATCTGGACAGGTTTATCAGTGACTGTGTTCCAGTATAAAAATATTGTAAGTGCACCTCAAAATTACCCCATGTAATTGGTATTATACCACTGCCCAAGCTATCTCATCTGTACGTTGTTTCTGTCAGAAATTAATGGTACTCCAAAAGAACCAACAAGTCTGGGGCTAAGGTAAAATCAAGGATTGGTTGGACCCAGAGCTCGCATTACTTTCATATATCACTGTGGAGAAATGAGATAGTGAAGGTGAACAAGGTAAGAGCGAGAAAGATGGTGAAGATTAGGGAAAGAGGTAAGAGATACACAACGTTCTGTAAGTAGCTTTTCCTAGGTGAAAACCCAACAGTTATCTCCATACGATACTGAGTCTATAGCATCTGGACTGTGTTCCAGTATAAAAATATTGTAAGGGCACCTCAAAATTACCCCTTGTAATTAGTATTATACCACTGCCCCAGCTATGCCCTCTGTATGTTGTTTCTGTCTGAAATTGGTGGTACGCCAAAAGGACCAACAAGGTCTATGGTAAAATCAAGGATTGTTTGGACCAAGAGCTCCCCTACATTCAGATATCCTTTTTATCATATAACTAGTCATATTTCGATTTTACGATTTACGTTCCCACATGTCATACATCAATGCTCTCTTTTCCATTCCCTTTCTATTTTCTTTTTCTGTCTCTAACCCCCCACCACTTACTATTTAGCAATCTTCCAAGATTGTTTGAATGGTCCTTTCTTCTTCACAGAGAATAGATTTTACATTGTGGTATAATTCCACTGGTGTTTTAGTATACTATGCCATTTCTGGCAGGGAACTAGTTAAGGTGTAGAGTGAAAACACTTCTTGCCTTGCAGATTTAAGTAGAGCGGCTGGTGTTCACAATGAAACACATTTATTATCTCCCTTGACCTTGTTCCTCAGCATAGTACAATTATCGGAGAGAAGGATTTACAAATGTGCTGTCTCACATCACATTGCGGCCACCCCTTCCCCTTCTACCCAGAAAGGTTATGCTACTGCTTTGATATAATATTAACAATATTATTATTACTTGGGGAGTCGGGGAGCTCGTGTCAGCTTAACCCTGCTGATGCTGGAAAGACCACATATTGCCAGATATAGTGATGCACACGAACATGCAAAGAGGAAAACATACACAATAACATTATTTTAGATCAGCAAAAACAAACATATTAACACAGTAACACGACTTCACAGCGCGTGAAGCATGCGTGCCGACGCATGACCGCCCCACAGAAGCGATCCCGTCAATTGCGCAACCCCACATCTGCGCGCTGGACCGGCACAACCTCAGGTAATTTGGGGATTTAGGTGTTAGCTTTTAGGTTTAGGGCTGTTTGGGTGGGCTTAGGGATGTTAATTTTAGGGTTATGGCTCTTTGGGTTAAGACTTAGGGGTGTGAGGTGTTAGGGTTAGGCTAGGGGGTACCAGGGTCTTTAACCAGGGTCTTTAATTTCTCCACACGCCCAGGAATAATGTTCCAGTGGGCACCACGACTTCAGCGCACACGCAAAATGCTTGGTGGTATAGTGGTTTAGTCAGAAATCAGAGAAACTAAATTAGAGAAAGCCCCCCAAGTGTCTCTCCCCCTGCCTTGCTCTGTGACATTTATCCCAGTCTCTCTATGTATCCCAGTCTCTCTCCTGCCATCCTTGCCTAGTGCAGCAGTGCAGAGACACTGGGGGGCTTTCTCTATTGCGCCCTTCCGTCCGCGCCCTTTTTTGGCCGACTTTACAAAAGCGCGCAGCTGTCCACTCACTTTTGTCACCGCGCATTTTGCATGTGCGCTGAAGTCAGGGTGCCCAGTAACACTGATGCAGTAAATGTAAAAACTGTTCTGCGTCATATAGTCATTGTATTCACTGTATTTTCCCTTTTGTTATAGCTCTGAAATGTTGGTGCTTTATAAATACAGGTTACTAAAAATAAATGTAATGCACCAAAAACATATACAATTGCTCACTGAAATACACAATAGCTTACATAATGACAAACTGATAATAGCAGTAAGATAAAAGCACAATATCACAATGATACTTGCAGCCCTATTAAATTAGCTCAGCGTGTAAAACAGTAGTCCGCAACGTAGCCCGCAAGACTTATGGCTTTTAAATTAGCCACGTAAAGCAACCCGCCGACGACTTGCAGGGTAAGGGCGAGAAAAAGCTGCGGGACGTGGAAATATGAACTGCCCGCCCACAAATCCTTTGTCACGCCCGTAACTGTTATGTTTCCAATCATGCTATTAAATTGCAACAAATTCACTGCTGTTCAACCCTGTAACCCGCAAATGGAGCCAAGAAGCCAACGGGTACCAGAGAGGACCCGCAATGGGGGTAAAGTCCTATCCGTAGCACTGTAAATGCAAATATACACATACTACTGTACTCATAATAAAAGGGAAAGTGATGTTGGGGATTAGAATTAATAGCACAACATTCTCAAGCTTGTAAATCTGGAGTATAAAATACATTTTTTTCATGTTTAATTTCCTTGTTATATCAATCCGGCAATCAATGTGTTAATACACATAATGGAACTCGCATGGACTAGAATATCATATTTACAGCTTTATCAATATTGCATTATTTCTGGAATGTGGGTCCGATCGTAACTCGTAATTGAAACCTGTAAGTATTTGATATCTAACCTCTATTTTTCAGTGACGTAATGATGACGATCTCTGTTGCCATTGGCTCCATCTAAACCCGTAACTACGGGTTTGACTAATTGATCATGTTCATGGCCATGCATCCAACGTTCGAAAAATGGTTTACGGGTTTGCGTCTCAAGCCTGTAACTTTCTCAGCATGTTCTAATTTAATAGCAATGTAACGCAGCCGAATTGGTCTCGCGTTGCTGCTACGGGCTTTAAATGTAATTGGGCTGCTGATCTTTAATACATGAACAAACACACACAATAACACACCGATACAGTAACACTTTTTAATATGCACTCATAATGTCATGAATATACATACATTAAAAAAACAATACACATAACCCCACATTAACACACAATTATACACATACTGATAATTTGATACATAATAAAATATTACAGATTAATAAATACAATAGCACGCACAAAGGCACAAAAACACATGTTGGAACTCCAGATACACACAATAACACACTGATGATAACACAACCACACAAACCTAACCGTGCTGAAACGTGCATGGATACAAGCTGATATACATACATGGGCTGATAGGAAATACATATGCAGCGCTCATTTATATAAATACCACATGTACCCTATTCAACCTTTTTACCAGGTCATTGTGATTTTTTTGACAAAACACTTTTCATTATGAGTCAAGGAATTGCACTCTCTATTGACAAGCATCCAATTGTACACAATGTACGTAGTCTTGCACGCACTGAAAAACACTATATATATATATATATAGCTCTGTACAAGGACATAATGTGTTATTACGCACAATCTAAACATAGTCTGATGCATTGTTCATGCTATACACAGATATACCTGTAGCTGGAATATTGTGTAAAGGCTCTGTTCTAGGTAATTTATGCGATAAACAAAAAATAACTTAAAATCCAACTCAAATGATTCAATAAGTGTTTGCTGTGTAGTTTATATGGTGTGGGAGACCCTCCGTTACATTTTTGTTTTTAGCTACACTTTTAGCTGTTGGCAATTGGCTTCTTCCCTAAACCATTTTCCTCAGCCAAATACAATTCAGTTGTCCCAGGATGCTTTTATTCTTCAATTCTTATTGGCTGAGAATTTCTGTTACTGTAAAGGATAACCTACAGGGTTGGAGAAATGATTGGACATGGTATCCTTGTTGGGTAACTTTAGAAGTAATTTCAATTATCCTTTGATTTTGTCAGTATATTAGTTGTGCTGCATCTTAGCATGCTTTTGCTATTTCATGGATAGAAACAGAGAGAAACAAGTGTCAAAGAGTCCCTATAATTAAAGGGAAAATGACTATGGCCCCTATTCAATTCACAATAACATGAGCCCGTAATGTAGCCTGTAAATGTTACTGATATTCAGTTGGCTACTTTTAGCTACTCACATTCCAATTGTAAGCCACAGGCTTAAAATCTCTGTGGTTGTCAAAAACGTAACTCAGTCCTATCTCCTTTGATGTTTCAAGTCCATAAATGTTACCAATGCTAACGACGCAAAATCCATATTTAATTACAACAATTCAACAAGCCCGCAAATGTATCAAAAAATTATAAGAGTATTAGATAGGACTTTCAAGTGTGTTAAACACCTATTTGTAACACTGCAAAAGCAAATAAGCACTCACTACTGTACTTAAAAATACTGGGAAAACAATGAAAGGCATTAGAATTAATTGCACAACTATCACAAGCTTGCAAAAAAAAGAAATGTTTTATTTCCATGTTATATTGATCCCGGGAATTAAGGAGTTAATGCATATCAGTCCACTCACATGGACTAGAACAGTTGCTTTATTGATTTCTATATTTCTGGAGTCCGATCACAAATCTGACTTCAAAACACTAATTGATTGTCCATGTTTTACTGACGTCATGATGACGGTCTCATTTACTATTGCCTCTGTCTAAAATGTAACTTACGGCTTGCTTAATTGTTCATGATCATTCCCTGAAATGCTATTTACGGATTCATGGTTTGCGTGTTGGGGCTGTAATCATTTAAATTGCGGGCATGAGTACATCTACTGTATATATGTAAAAAAAATTGTAACCCGCAGCCAAAATGTCAGGTTATATGCAATTACCAGCTTGAAATTAAATAGGGGCTAATGTGTGCTATGTGCTTCTTTATGAAGTTAATAAGTAATAACTGTCAGGGGAAAAGTAAGGACCCCAGAGTTAAAATCAGGAAGCAAAGTCACAATGGAAGGTGGCAGCTATCAAATTGCCAGCTGGGTAGTCCATTGACTTTGTGTATCTGTAAATTTGTTTTATATACTGTAATTGAATGTTTCAGAGGACATCATCATGTCTCAAAAAGTGTTTTTAATTGTCTGAATTTATAATATTGTTACAGAATGCGTTGGCAGTAAATCTTAAATAGGAAAAATGTTGTTTTGCTGCTTTGTATTGTAATATATAGATGTGCATTATTTAATGATGTTTGCACATTTTTGATTGTTTCTGAATGTGACCTTAAGGATTGCAGTGAAGAGGTTGCAGGTTAAGGCCGCACATTGGTACACAACGTGGGTATTGTTTGTGAGGATGCCTCCTGCATGAGAACAAGCCTTGATGGACGCGTGATTAACTCTAAACCTTCGCTTTTCTCTCCATAAATTTAAATTTCTTTTCTAGTAAGATATAGTATGATGTGTCTGTACTAAACAGCAGCCAATACTTACACCATGTAAAGAGTAACAATAACTATAACTTCTGTAATGCTATCTCCCAGAAATCCCTGCAAACCGCTGGCTTCGAAACCAGTGCTGGGCAACTTGAAGGGCAAAATATGGATCCGCAGTAATTTAACATTTTGATACTATTTTTTTAATTCACAGGGAATTAAATACAAGGGTGTGCATGGTGAAAAGTGAGTGTAGGTATCTTGTGGTAGGCTTTACAGCTTGAGGGGACGGGGCTGTAGTAGAGGCTTCTTATGGCATTTTTATACCCCAGACGTCTTTTTACCTGTCAGTATTCTAACCCTTTCTATCCTCACGTTCTGTGTTACTCAATGGGACCAATTGATCAAAGTGTCTACATTTTACACACGTTGATAAAAGGGCTCCATAGAATAAGTTGGAGGTTGATATTTTTTATCTTTCAGTGGTGTCCAACTCTCTGTAACATTTTGGATCGTAACACACCAGGCACCTCTTTATGTCCATGGTCATGCTGATCCACTTGGTTTTCATGGCAGAGATACTGGAGTAGGCTGCCAGTTACTTCTCCAGTAGGCCACAGCTCCTGGTATTCCTAGGTGGTCTCTCATCCAAGTACTGACCAGAGCCAACCCTGCTTGGCTTCAGAGTGGTGTGACCTCTTGGTTCCCGCAGAGGTGAAAGCACTCAATCCTAACCACTGGACCACCTGGGAACCCTAAATAGGCAAAGCCGCTTATTGCAAGGCTTGTAATGGGCGCCAAAGGGGCAGAGCGATGGAAAGAAGGAGAGGGAAGGAAGGGGGGGGGGGGGGGGGGGGAGAGTGAGGAGAGAGAGAGAGATGGGCAAGTGACTAGTGTGTGTATGTATGTATGTGTGTGTGTGTATATATATATATATATATATATATATATATATATAGGTTCTTCTCCCAGTAAACTCTATTAGTCTCTCCTTTACTATTCTTTTTTGGTCTCAAAGTAGTGGGGTGAGACTGTTAGATTGAACTGAAATCATCTATTGTATATATGTATCAGGAGTGTACAGACTTTAGTGTAATGGGATCCACTTTTTCTGTAACTATCTAAACAAGATGGTCCATGTTATTACCGCTGTGTCAATTTCCTTTCACAGTCAACATCAAACATTACACAGTTTATATGCAGTATGTCTCCTGTTGTCTCCCTCAAATAAAAGCTTAAAAGCCAATGGGGATACTGTTCTCTCCATGCAGTAAGATTTAAATCTGCGTGCAGGTTGTCACGCCACAAATTGCCTGTCACCACTTGGAGATCTACTATTAGACCTAGATCTGTCTTTTGGGCAGCCCTGATATATATGATCTGTTATAGATTAGTTTTAATCCTACATCAGTGGTTATTTTTTTATATGGTGTTCTGAAGCATTTGACTTTTTGTTCAATTTTCTGAATACAAAACTAAATCTCTATAATAGTTGTGGATCTGCGGGGCTGTTCGTAACGCTTACGATGTTGGTCATGCTTTGCGAGCCTCGTGAAGCGAGGCTAGCCGTCGACCGCGCGGGACAGGCTGCAATGAGCGCCAAATGCCTAGCAAAGCGAGGCGATCAGTTGAAGCACGCGGGACTTAGGCTGCAATGAGCACTGAAGGAGCTCATTGCACTGCTCACCTCGGCAAGCAACGCGAGCAGTTGAGGCATGCGGGACTTAAGAGCCTCTTCCCCGTGTAATTTACAGGCCCTGCGATGAGCGCTGCGGGGCTCGGCGCTCATCGCAGGGCCTGTAAATTACACAGGGAAGAGGCTCCCAATAAGCTCCAAAGGCGCTCATTGCAAGCTCTGCAATGAGCACGAAAGCGGTAATCGCGGGGCTCGCAATGAGTGTCGAAGTGGCACCGAGGGGCTGTAGCTTTGCATTGTGCGGCAAACAGCATTGCCAGCCTTACAATTTTACTCCCGTCATTTTAAACAGGCAATTTCCTAGTGTAATTATAATAAACTGTATAAAAGCTCTCACATGTATAAATTATTACCCAGACTATAGATTATTACTGTATATTATATGTGTAATTATTGAGGTTTGGATGAACATTTGGATGGATCTTGCTAATAAAAACTAAAAGTACCATAGCATATCTTCTACTTCTTCCTTAAATGAATGTCCCTTAATACTTACATTCATTTTTTCATTAAATAATGCTTCTGGCAATCCTAACATCCTGCCATATAGCTCTGCCCCAAGCAGCAGTTATTACACATTGGGACATTGATCTCAGTCAACGCTTTACATTTTCAGATGTAAAAAATGAATGTAAATTGCTTGTAGGTGTCTGCACTAAACGTCAGAAACAGATGTTAATCACTTAAACAGATTTTAACATTAAAGTGATGTTTTTCAGCAGTGCATTGAGAGCTAAGAGATGATAATATAATTGGAGGTGAGACTACTTACAATCTGAGGCATGCAGTTAATGTGTTCCTTCCAGTTTAACCCTATGCTGGTTTGGCATAGTGAATCGGGGGGGAGCGGTGGCATGGATGGGTCCTAGAAGACAGACAGATATGGAGCTTTCTCAAAGGGAACAAAGACATAAACTGTTAACGTGTGCAGCCTCTCAAGCGGTGGAGATGCCGCTCTCCAATACGTGGTAACTGTGGAAACAGATTCCAGAGTGGCTCACAAAGTGGCTGTCATAACGTGATTAAGTGACACATACTGAAAAGGCATAGCTTTGTGCTTTAACCCCTGAAAGTTCTTCCCTATAGCCTCCGTCTCTACCATATGTGCCTCAATAGGAACCTTTCCCGCTGTTCAAGTTTTTGTGTGTACAGCTTTACGTACAATAAAAAAGCTTCTTGTGAATAGCACATATGAATAGGTATTATTCCGAGTCTTATATATCCATTGTACTCCATTGTGCAGGGAATGTTTACAGCTCTATAAATAAAGCATAATAACAGCGCATGCAGTTTGTCACAATCTAGTCAATACACTACAAAGAATAAAAATAAATTCAGGAATTATTGAAGATAATAAGAAAGAAAGTGTTTGTCCAACAGGACCTATAGTAGGATGTACGAAGACGTGCAGGGATCAGGGAAGAGTAGTACCTTTACATTTTGAATGCTGTTTTTGATACTTTTTGGTGGATATACTCCAGCTTCATGGAAAATGTGTTTTTTTATTAGATATGACATTTTAAATGAACCTGCTTTATACGGATAAAGCTTGGTGTGAAGGAGTAAGCAGCCATCAAAGGCCAACTGGGCAGCAGTCTTGGGAGGTTCACTGACAGGGCTCCTACCAGGCCTGTCATGGGATACAGATTTGCAATTGATAGGGTACTTGTCTAAGACTGTGTGGATGCAACTGTAGATCCAGAGACACTTGAAATTACATTATAGACCCTTCAGGTCCATAGCAATATTTTTATAGCCATTCATGAATCACTTTGTAAATAGCAATATCACCAGGCAGACATATAGAGCAGAGTAATAAGAAGGTGTCTGAGAAACATGTACCAAGGGACACCTGAGGTATAAATTAAGACCTACAACAGTAGATTGAACATTGTCTATGTCCTCCGTCATACAATATAGTGATCATGAATATATAACGAGCATAGATTGACTTCTGCTTAATTAAGCCAAACACTTTAGGTAGACAAAATGAACAAACGAGATGGACATTTTGGGTTTTAGCTGTCATTAGATTATTTTTCTATGTGACTTAATGTAATCTTTCCAAAGGGACAGTAGCTTGTTATCATACAAGCATACTAACTGTAGAGATAAATGATTTTGTGATTCTTGACTTTCTTATATATTCCTATAAATTATCAAGTGTTATTATTGAATAATCCTGCTTTACCCCTCACTAACTTAATATATAATGCAAAGTAGCGTTTCTGAATCTACAAAAGACCACTCCATTCAGGTTTTGACATGAGGCTACTATTTTTTTTAAATATTCTTTATTCCTGTACTTTATTTTATACTTAAATGCTTATATTAAACACCCTTTTTTGTATATAATATGCACAGTTATTTAATACAGCACTGCTTTGTTATTCACAGGTGTTCCTTCTGGTCCTCGCAACGTCATCTCAATAGTCAATGAGACATCCATCACGTTGGAGTGGCATCCACCCCGTGAAACGGGTGGTAGGGATGATGTCACCTACAACATTATTTGCAAGAAATGCCGGTCTGATCGGCGTAGCTGCTCCCGGTGTGATGATAATGTGGATTTTGTACCACGTCAAATGGGTCTGACGGACACACGTGTCTTTATCAGCAACCTATGGGCTCATACCCCTTATACCTTTGAAATTCAGGCTGTTAATGGAGTTACCAATAAGAGCCCATTCCCTCCACAGCATGTTTCAGTTAACATCACCACCAACCAAGCGGGTAAGTTCAGCTGACAATAATTCACAATTCTGCATCCAATGAGTGCATGGAATGCCATACATAGCATTTTCCTACTTATCAGTTTTACTTGTAATGGTTTCAAATAATTCAGATAAGTCAAGTAAATTGATAAGATATATAACTTTATTTTTGTAAATGGATTTGTAACTGGAGAGACTTACATAGAAATATAGATTGGACTGCTGATAAGAACCAAAAAGACAATCTAGTCTTCCCATTCAAAGTGCCTCAAAGCTTGGTTTAATTATGACTCGGGATGGCCTTATATTGGTCACAGATATGCTTAGAATTCTTATTTGTGTTCCACTGGAAGGCTGTTCCCTTATTTACTACTCTTTCTGGAATATAGTTCTTTCTCACACTTAATCATCTCTTGTTCTTGCATTCCTCTTTTTGTAGATCATACTTCCTTTATTAAACTGATTGATGTATTTGCAAGTATTAGATCACCCCTCTCTGTTATGTCCTCTACAGATCATGAAATCTTACAAGTTTTGTCACGGCATCTAATGTCATGTTTATGGCATTATTGTGTAAATAGAAACATTGTTCTTAGGGGCTATTGTCGTCAGCAGTTTTAATCACTGGATCAAGCAGTTGTGGGTCCCATCCATGACATTATTTTAGAAGGTGCATTGCATGGGTGGGAATATGTTTTGGCATTTCATCATTAACATTTTAAACTGTCCCCACTGTGCAGTGTGTTGCAGGAATTTATTTCAACAAAATAGTTAATCAAAGACAATCTAAGTCTATCTAACAACAATTTGAAGCTCGGCCAAATGCCTCCGTTGAGCAATGTTCTCATCATTTTTGGCTTATACGTCCTCTGTGTTCTATCTTTTTCACCTCCACCCCATCCATTCCCCATCTCTCCACTCATGTGTTTCATTCCTCCATCCATTCATATTACCATGGCTGCTTCTTCCTTTCACGCGTCTGTCTGTGTCACATACATAACTAGTTTCAATATCCATTAATACGCAGGCATCCATCATGCCCATTCAAACCATGTCAGCATAACCCATATCTGTCTTACATCATGCAGCCGTGCACACTCTACACCATCTTCCCTCATCTTTCATTCCATATACCCATTTGTTAATTAACCTACGTCTCTCATCTCTGTCCATTCAAATTTTATTCATGTCAAACTACAGAAAGAGATTCTCTGAATCTTTTGTTTTTGATAAAAGAAAAGGAGATATGTGAATTTGATTTTCAAGAACATTGAATAACAACTTATACTGGCACTGATTTTTATATTTTGTCTTAAATTCCTAAAATTAAAGGACCCCTGTTGTCCCCTAACAGCAAAAGTTAGATGTTTTAACTAGGCATTAAAGTAGAATATCTATTTAATTATTTAGAAAAGCAGTATGCAATATTAAACATTCTTTCAAGCACCAACTTCTAAACCCTTAATGAGGTCTCGGCCCCTAATGAGGTCATCAAGGGGTCGGAGCAACGCTGACTGAATTTGCTCTAAATGCTAAGACACAAGCTTTTGTCCTTGCCACGGTGATCCAGGTCGCCAAACAATGAAGAGCATCTGCTCCTGTCAAAGCATGAGCTGGTTTCTGACCATTTAGGATGACCTTTCAGTCAGCGTTGCTCCGACCCTTTGATTACTTTATAATGGGTGGAGACAAACAGCTCAAATGGATATTTAGAAGCTGATGTTTGTAATTAAGTTCAAAATTGAATACTCCTTTTCTAAATGACGGATTTTTTTTTTATTAAAGATTAATGCCTAGTTAAAGCTTCTAGTGTCTGCTGTCTGGGTGTTACAGAAATATTTTAGGATGAACTCATTCTGTAAGTGCCGTGATGTCAAAGGTGAGGAACATAGAAGTCTTTTTCTTTTTTGGAATTGTGCTATTTGTATGGGATTAGAAACATGTGTCAATGTGGATACTTTAGTGCAGGCTTTAGGCCTTCATGAAATGCACTTAGATCCCAACTAGAAATGATAACATAGCTAGGACTGTGATCATTCGACTATAAGGGTGAAGATGTTTGGGTTATGTAAGTAGAAGTACTGAGTACTGATGCTGGCATGTGGAGCTTCCCGGAATCTCACTGCATTAGCCATGTTAATCACGCAACACTGCCAAAACTACGAAGCCTGCAATTAACAAAACAGCAATCAAGTTAAGTGCTTAATTTCAGGAAATTAACATCCTCCTCCAAAAAGATGGGAATAGAAAACAAAAAAGGCGGATTAGAGAAGCATTGGGTAAACAGAAGAAGCATTAGCTTTCTGCCTTCTGCATGCATTCAAGAGTCACGACATCAGGGAGGTAAACAGAGCTGACCTCGAAAATTAAGCATTGTGCACAATAGAGAGACAGTATAGGGAGGTGGAGTGGTAAATCTTTTATCATAGGTTGAATTAGAGATAGATGGTAGGCATCACCTGATGGAAAGTTGTTTGCTTGGTATTAACCGATGAAGAGGTATATGCCAGATATCAACTGGTGGAGGGATGTATGCTTCATCACCTGATGGCACAACAAAAAGAACACCTCTTTTTAGGCTCATATCCCATGCCATTTATATATATATATATATATATATATATATATATATATATATATATAGCTTGTGACCTGGCCATTCTGTTTCAAATGGCAGAAGAAGAAAACTCAAGAGTGTTGAAGTCTTATATCAATCCACCAAGAAGCAAATCCAGGATAATGTTAATACAAGCACACCGTGAATCACAGAACATTTTTTTTTTTAAATCTCCTTTTATTCATACAATTTAAATTCCAATATGGCAAGTGAGTGCTTTAATTACTTTGTCCTGGTAATGGACAGAGTTTGGTTATACATACGAAAATGCACAGTATACATGCTCTTTATTCCTCAAGATCTGTCTGTACTTCCTAATTCACTTTATATATCAAACATCTCCTCTGACCTTATTCATTTCTTCATGTCTCTTTATTCTTTCCCATATTTACATTCCCATTTTTTTTGTCCTTTTATCTCTGCAGCTCCCTCTATTGTACCCATCATGCACCAGGTCAAAGCCACGATGAAGAGCATCACATTATCATGGCCTCAGCCAGAGCAGCCCAACGGGATTATCTTGGACTATGAGATCCGATACTATGAGAAGGTAAGTGTGTCAGTACAGATACAGCTGGAGTCAGCCTCGTGGCTACATAACAAGTCCACTATTGAAAGAATTCATAATAAAGATAAAGGAACTACATTAAAATGACATGGAACCCATCAATGCCGCTCTAACCGAGATAAAAACCAAGTGAAAAAAATATATATATTTTTATAGAATTGATGTATATCTCACTGTTTATATTAGTTTTTAAATAACCAGTTATTCCTTAAACAGTTCTAACTAATGGCTCTATGGAGCTTCCTAGACTTACAGCTACTGAAGAGACAAAAAATTACAAGCATTTAAATGGCAATACATTTTATTTGCTGCAAACGTAACAAGTCTGCTTTTTGCTATAGCCTCTTTAGAATGGAGAAAAATCTGAAATGCATTATTGCAGTGAAGGAATGTATAAGCATTTAAAGGGAAAATGAATTTTATGGTCCCTTAAGGCCATCAGGACTTGAGTGCTGTGAAAGCTAACACTGCAAATATACAAACAATTGTTAAGCAGTGAAAAGAGCTTCAAAGAAAAACATTTTTACACAGTTTCTAGTTTATTTTTCAGGGCTCTACATGATGGCCCAGAGCATTATCAATGAGTTCATCCTCCTCCATGCATTTCTATGATTAATTAGTTGGGTACTCTTTACTTCTCCAAGATCTCATTGGACTTTCTTGTGCCCGTAACATTTTCAAATATTTATTGTTTACATGTTTTATTTGTTTATTGTGAAAAAAAATACCATTCCTTATAGTAGAAGTAATAATAAACATCCTAGTACAAATATTCCCTATTCCCTTTATGTTTTGTGCTTCTGTGCTTAAATTTTTTTTTAAATAAAGGAAAGTATACACATGAAATGTAATATCATTAGGAACCTAATATCCGTGTGCTACCAAGAGACTTTAGATGTAATATTTATTAATACAATAAGGGCTTGTTTTATTTTAAAGAGTAATCAAAATGTGGACATTTCAAAGAGGCCATTTGCACATCAAATACATATATTAATTAACTGGCTTTATATAATTTATATTTTAAAAGAACATTGCTGCCATTCTGAGTATTAAAGTAAGTACATGCACATTTTAAAATTGGTAAAATGTGCTTAATATTTAATAAACAGTACTAAGCCCTAAGAAGTATTCATTGGTTTCATGTCATTCAAATATAGAATCTGACATCTTGAACCAACTGGTCTCCTAATAGGGTTAGTATAGACAAGTAGCAAAATGCCTCTATGAATGGCAAGCATAAACTTATATGAACAGATTCCCATTGGCTGGTAAAGAGACTCAGTCAGTGTAAATACGGTAATAATAAAAAGTATTTTAAAAAGTATTTTCCGAAAAGTAGTGGTTACCAAAGAAGTTTGTTAAATAGATTGTCCAGCCAGACAAGTTGAATAGTTGATAACAAAAAATGTAAGTCATTTAAAAATAGTTATAATTACATGGCACGCCATAAGCAGGTATTCTTAGCTTCAGGGACTAAATTGGCCCATTTTCCACATTGTTCTTCAGGATTCCCCTTGGGCAAACCCAAGGTTTGTATCTCAGTGCATCAAAACAATATGGAGATTTCTGAATATAATTTGATAATTAATCTGCCAGTGGAAGTTATTGGCATTTGCACATCATGCAAATGAATGCCAGATTTGTTTAGGAAAATGTGAATTCCATGTCCAATTGAAAATGAACAAGGAGTTTAACTAAATGTTGAGGGATGCCTATTTCATGTTGTGTTGTATGTGGGAATTATCAGCCTTATTAAATTGTTATTCGGCCAATTGTATAGGGCTCTATATAAGCACAGAGCATATTTTTTACAGAAGTTTTTAGTTAGTTAACTTCTTTCCAAAAGCAAAGTCTTCACTAACTAAAAACGTCTGTAAAAAAAATATGCTCTGTGCTTAAATAGAGCCCTATTCAATTGGCTGAATCACAATTTAATAAGACTGCAAATTAGTACCAATTGTCGAAGGACGAGCATTTGCATTTTTTGGAAGTTTAGCTATCAGAATGCTTTAGAAAATTGATCTGTTTAAAAGATAACACAGTCTTAGAAGTAACCAGCAGAGAGAGTTACAGATCATTGGTAAGACATCAAATAAAATATTGTGTGCAGCTATGGAAACCATATCTACAAAAAACAGAAATTAATTAGAATCTGCACAGAAAATGGTCTATATTATAATAGCTAAATGACCTTTATATGTAAAGTTTAGAGCAAGACAGGAAAGTAGAATAGGGATATATATCAACAATTTCATGGAAAATGTAATATAATTCCTATGTCTAACAATGTATAATATAATGTAATCTAATGTCTAAATGATATATGTAAATTTGTATTTATGTAGAACAAATAGTAAAATATTGTACCTCATTATTGTTAACAGGATCACAATGAGTTCAACTCTTCCATGTCCAAAAGTCAAACCAACACAGCAAGCATAGAGGGATTGAGGCCGGGTGTGGTCTATGTGGTGCAGGTCAGAGCTCGCACAGTGGCGGGTTATGGGAAATACAGCGGCAAGATGTGCTTCCAGACACATACTGAAGGTAAGTACAGGCCATGGGATAGAGGTGGTTGGATGGAACCTAGGATCTCAACACTGGTCCTCAAGGCACATCACAATGATTTGAGAATATTCCTAACCAAAAATTGGTATATGAATACAAATTAAATGAGTCTTTAATTGTCAAAACTGGGCTAAGGCAGATATTTATCCCATAGTATGAATATAAACTGGTTGACTACTTAGTGCCATAGATTGATCATTCAAACCCCATACTCAGCAAGCCTAGGATTTGGTGGTATCCCTGCTAGAGAACAGCGGTGTTAATAATTGATTCAATCATTTTGCTTGATCCTCACATCCTGGTTTGCTGATATGGCTTGAGGTCTAAGGTTGACACAGAAAGACACTCTGAACATTGCATATATGTCATCACTCAGCAGTGGTATCGTGTTCATAAGATTTGAGGGGCTGAAGATATCAAAGGTGTTTAAAAAATGTCAGCAGCATTCAAATGTGGGTTACCAATATGTAAACATCTGTCCGTTTCCAAGAACAGGAAATAATTTGGTTTCTACTCCTCCATTTTGTGTATTATCGCTATCTCCTGGATATGGGTTTGCAGGGAGAGAGCACACTCTCTAGTTAGCTAGATAGAACATGAGTGAACTGTGACCACACTTAAACAACCTCAGACTATATACTAACATTTGTCTCGAAGGTAGACAGACCCTTGTTATATCAGATGATTATGTATAATAACAAGTAAATCATGCAACTGAAATACATAACTAGTCTGGCCATTCTATTTACCTAAAATAAATGGCTTACTATTGACATCCCTACCACTTCCACTGGAATAATGTTCCATTTTAATGTACATTCACAAATCACCCCTAAATCTACCAACTGTTATAAAGTAAAAGAAAATATATATTCATTTTTAACCCTTTGACAAGAAGTACCATATGTTGCTTGCCACTTTGCCAGTAGGATGATTATAGAATGAGTGGTTCTTTGGATTAATCATTAGAAAATGTGTACTTTGAACTCTAGTGGCACTGTGCCCTGTCCTACCCGCATTTTCTATATGTGCTAGTTAATTGAATTCCGATGCATCTGTCACTGCTTGACAGACGAGAGGGTTCTCCTCCACGAGCGGAAACATTCCACCCACACAAGGCACATTGCCAAACTGGTGCATGCGTAACTCTGCTGGGCATCTCTCCTTACCCGTCTGGGCACTGGGAAGAGAGCTGGAGATGCCAAGCCTTGCTGTGCGTCTTTGTCATTCCAAAACACTTAACATTTTCTCTACCAGGCACTGGGTTCTGTACATAATAAAGATTAGATGTATGACTGCCAGTACAGTGAGAGCAGGAGGACTCACAAATATGTTATTTTCCCACTGTTATAACTGAGAAACATCAACCAAAGAGGTAGTTATGTTATTTTCAAAAAAGAACAATTTGGGCATCTGGCACAAGTAAAGTAGTGTCCCTATTTCAACGTAATTTCCGTAATACTAGGCCTAAGCACATAGCATCTGCCAACTCTATCAAGAGATAATTCCATAAATCCACTACTTTTATATACAAAAGTTCTTGCTATTCTATAACCAAGGGTGTAAGGCAAGCCCCTGTCCCTGAAACTTAAGTGAATTCTGTGCATCATGTTTGTTATCATTTTCTCAATATATGCCTAGTGGGTATAGAAAGGATGGCAATGGTGTACAACTTCATATGGATGGGTTAGAAGTAAAAAGATTCCACCTTAAAGAAAGAAAAGGGTTCAGTATAAGGGTGGTTAATCTGTGGAATTCTCTACCAGAGGAGGTGGTGACAGTGGATTCTATAGATATCTTTAAAAGGGGACTGGATTTATTTCTAATTACAAAGGGAATTCAGGGTTATCATGTATAATTAGAGAGGCAGTATTGATCGAGGGAGAAGTCCGGTTGCCAGTGTCTGGGATCAGGAGGGAATTGATTTTTTTTTTTTTTTTTTTATACAACTAATTAATTAATAGTTAATCCGCATATTGCAGATCAGAGGAGATCTTAAAAGGTTGAACTTGATGGACTGAAAGTCTTTTTTCAACCTTAAATACTATGGGCCTCATTCTATTATCGGCCGTAAATCGGCCGTAAAGCTGCGATTCCTTGCGGGGGTTCAGTTAACTCGCGATTCTATTATACGGCCCCGCAAGGATCTCCCCTTACGGCCGGCCGCATATCTTGGAACCGGCCGTAATCTCAGAAATATAAAAACTCAAAAATAAATTCAAGCCTGCACTGTACAGCTCTGTAAATGCTAGGGATCATATTGGGGGACATGAGGATTAAAAGGAACCCACTCTCAAGCTTGCACATCTGCCCAAACCCGAGTTCAAATTAACTGTTTATTTTCCGGCTGCGGCGTGGGTGTGTCTGAGGTGCTCCAAGCACTCTGGACTTTTTACATGGATATTTTACGGATATTAAAAATAAAATATTTTACGGCTTTGAGTACAGGATAATTATGTGCTATTTTTTCTAACACCTAAAATCCCTTTATAGTCTTCGCAAAGTGCAGGATGGCTTTATTTGAGCTATTTTATGTGCTTAATTGGTGCTAGCGAGACCTCTTTCCTGCAAGTAAGCTGCGGCTCGCTTTTAGCCTTGCAGAGAGGTTTCCCGGAGGAATTGAATTGCAAATCTCTTGCGGCCGTTTTAGATCAAAGGCTTTCCTCCGGCGCGAGCGGCCGCAAGAGATAGCAAGGCACCAGCCGCAAGCCTGCCGGAATCCCCGGCCGTAAGGGAATAGAATAGCCGAATAGCTTGCGGCCGGTCCTTGCGGCCCGCAACGGCTGCGGCCGCTAATAGAATGAGGCCCTATGTAACTATTATAGTTGACCCTAAGACTGCTTTACAGGTGACCTCAGCAATTTGTGTTATGCCATGTTCTTTAGCTCTATAGTGTGAAATATCTGTATCTTGTTCTAGAACATGAATCAATTGTGTCATAGAACTGAAGTCTACTACTTTTCTCAGTCAGATCTCTTGTGCTCAATGTTTATTATTAAAGTGAAAATCTGGGCATTGTCACTTTTGTCACACTACAAGTGATCTCTAAAATTCCTTTGGAGAGTTGGGTGTCTCTTTATCTCATTCTCCATAGAATACAGTGGTACCGCTCTCTCCCTTCCTCGGTGATTGCACGAGGATCCAAAAAATCTGTTTATTCCCAGGAATGTTCTTGACACACTGACAGTAGAATGTATATAATCTGTGTTTTCTATAAATTGCTTATTTTTTTAAGGCAAACTACTGATAAGGGTATTTAAAATAAATAAAAAGCATTATAAGTAATGAGCATACAAACATTTTAGATAAAATCTTTACTGGAGCATATTCTGTCTGTTGTGTCTTCTGGCTTTCCATTGTGTATGTTTTCAGCACTCATGGACACAATCATCTTGGGTTGTACATGCTACTGGGCTTCACTGAGACTTTAATATAGGAGAACTAGCAGGGTCTGGATCAAGGATTTGGGCTGATTTATTTATGGATGAATTTGTTGTTTTTTAGTTGAGTTCAATTCTCTGTGATTCTATGGACACCAGCACGCCATGCACATCTATCTATGTCCCTGGTTGTGCTTATACATAAGGTTTTCTTGGCAAACATAATGGAGTGTGTTGTCATTTCCTGCTCGGCAACAACGTCCCATCTTGGTTGACCCTATGTTATAGCACACATCTTCATTGAGGTACACAAGCCCCTTTCCAATGAGAAAGCAGTGATGCAAAAAGGGTGAATCTACGAAATTTTAAAAGCCCTCTATTTTCTCTATTTTCTTAGATGTTTTTTGTGGATTCCGTGATGGAAATAATGCTACAGTGCCTCTTTTATGATATTGGTTATAGAATATGCAAATATGTTCTGTAATGGCATAGTATATTTACAGTTTTAGACAGGAAACCCAAACACTAAGGGCCTCATTCAATTGCGATTTGGCCAATTAAATAGGGCTCTACGTAAACACATATCATATTTTTTTACAGAAACTTTTTGGTAGTGAACTTCTATCCAAAAGAAAAGTCTTAAGTAACTATATAGAGCCCTTTTCAATTGGCAAAATTGCAATTGAATGAGGCCCGAAGAGCAGCTTTGATATCCGCATTGCTCCTGTACTTGATCTTTGACACAAATACCTTCTCAGTAATAAACAGACATTGCGTCCCCTTCACAGCCTGTGAGAACCTTAGTAAATGTTGCCCTTTAATGCTTCCAGAAAATGGATACCCAAAGCCAATCGTCTGTAGATCAGAAATGATTCTGCCCAGCAGAGCATGATTGAAGAGTTTTTATTGTTTCTCTACAGTGCTAGCATTTGAGAACATTACATTTCTTTCTGTTAAATAACATGGTGTTCTTTTACTCAGCCGTTGCAAGAGTTACGCTAGATGCCAAGAAAAGTTTATCACGCTGTGCTATATAGGATGTTCTGTACATAACAATGACAGTGAGTTATATGCACTGAAAGTTATAGGATTTTAAAAAGCTTCTATAGGACTGCTACTGAAAGCAATAGGGTTTTGGTTGCTTATTTGTATAGCATTACCGCTGAAGAATAAAAGCATTTAATAACCCTGGGGCTATATCCAGAAATAAAACAAATACATTTGGCCTTAGTTCAGTTGTATTAGATGAAATAATCTGAACCCACATGAAAAATATTGAAATTTACAGATTGCCAAATATATTGATAATCAATAGCGATTTTTGAATAATTCCTTAAAGGGAATTAGACCTGTCGATGTGCATTTACCCATATTTTTCCTCTACTGATATTTAGTAAGAGAGTGAACTAAAGCAGTGTCCATGATGAGATAATGCTCCATTCAATTGAAAGCCCATAATTGTCTGTAACTCGAAAATGTGGCTGCGGGTTACATTTTTTTCTAAACATTTAAAATCATTCAATTGTCTCTAACTTGCAACTGCTCTCTCACAGCCTCCACATGGAAATAATGCACTCGTAAGTAGAATTTCAGGGAGCTTGATCAAATGATCTGACAAGATTAAAGCCCATAATTTAGAAGCAGCCAATAGTAAATGAGGGCGTCATCATGACATCAGTAAAACATGGAGTTTATACTACAATTAATTAGTGTTTAGAAGTAAAATTTGTGATCGGACTCGCAATCCAGCAATGTAGAAATCAATAAAAATCATTAAAGCAACTGTTCTAGTCCATGCAGGTTCCATATGTATTAACTCCTTTATTCCTAGGAACGATATAACACAGAAACAAAAGTTCAAAATTATTATTTTATATTGCAGATTTCCAAGCTTGAGACTGTTGTGCAATTAATTCTAATGCCTTTCCATGCTTCTACCAGTGTTTTAAAGTACAGTAGAGTGTGTTTAATAACTGCTGCAGTTGTGAGAACTAGTGTCTAACCTCCTATCTAGTACTCATAATATTTTTTGATACATTTTCGGGTTGAAGGTCAGATTTTATTTGCGGCCTACTTCAACTTTTGTAATTGAATATCGATTTTGCATCTTTAGCACTGTTAATTTACAGGCTTGAAAAATCAATGGAGTAGATAGGGTTGAGTTACGTCTTTGGCTGGCCCGCAGTGATTTGGGGCAGGTAACTCGCAATTGGAATGCGAGTAGCTAAATGTAGCCAATTGAATGTCCATAACCCCTATGACCTGCTTTTCGAGTTCAAGTAATTGCAATTTGGCCAACTGAATGGGACCCATAGTGTCCAGTGCCAGACAGCACCAACCGCATCAAGACTTTGCATGTGGCCGTCCAGTCTTCAGTAGAAGGATAGTGTCCAGAAATTAGAGCAGAGGGAAGATCCTTAGAGTATTTAAAGTTGCTAGCTGAGATATCAAAAGATATCAAATATAAAAAATGATGCTACCACTTCTAAACAAACAAGCTACAAGCTAAAATGTCCTTATTATTTTGATCTAAAATGTCTGTTGACTTCCTCCTGCAATGACCCAGTAACACATCCCACCCTCTGTTTTTTAGTACTAATAAGATCCTTTTCCTGCTGAAGAATATAGGGAACCAATCTATGAATGCGCAGTGAATCAACATATGATGAGTAGTGGATCAGTGTAATAGCATTTAGATATGTCACTGGGGGAGGGGGGACAGTTGTATGATATGAGGGCCAACAAACATGGAAAGCAACATTCGGCAACTGCCTAATAATATTTACATTTGTCGAATTTGTGGTGATGGGGTATAATGCATGTATAAAACTTCATGGTCTTATCCGAGTTCTGGGAGTATTTGCTTGTCTTCTTTACATGTATTTTGTATCTTTTAAGTCATTTTGGAATATTAGCACCTTCTATATCCATATCCATTAAATGTGGGTGGTTTACTATACTGGACTTTTTTGTAATACATGCAAAACATTCTTGAATTAACAAATGCCAGTCCTACATGTGTTTGTAGATGTCACTTTTATGATATGACATATCTGTTCACATAAGTGCATAAAAAATGGCTTGTAAATGTAATGCTCTAGACCAGAGGTGCATACTTCTTCACTATGGATTCATTTCAGTAGTTGGGCCATCCTTTTGCAGACCATTTGTTACCAAAAACCTTTATCATTCCACCTATATTAGTTAAGGTGTTTCACTCCCTCTCTTACTATACTGGTGTCTTCTTTCACTCTCCATTTCCTCCAAATACTATTTAGCAATGCAGATAGATCATTCATATAATTTAATTTTCAAGAAAATTGTACATATCATAATTGACATTTTCTGTCTATGTGACTGCAGACAGCAATGTTTGTGGACCTTTGTGCCAACTGTGCCTGACATTCTGTTTCTCTTCTAGAGGATTACAAGTCAGAACTTAGAGAGCAGCTTCCTCTTATTGCTGGGTCCGCTGCCGCAGGAGTGGTTTTCATAGTGTCTCTGGTGGCAATCTCCATAGTGTGCAGCAGGTAAGTTGGGCAGCACCTGGGCAGCTTGATATACAGGAAATGAGGACTGAGTGAAGTCTGGGTACCAGTGTTAACGAAAAGGGATCATCATTGTTTCATATTAACCATTAACTTATCCTATTGCTCTGTATAATTAGTATTTATAACCCAAAATATTGCTGTTACTCCATATGACAAAAACTCTAAATCCTTCTATAGGCACATACCTTATCTAGTGCTCCATATCTAATGTTCCCAAACTGTGGTCTGGATATCCACTTTATATATAACTCATATAAAAAAATATTTGATGCCACACAAGAACGAATAGGCATTTTTAATATACTGTACCTAAAAAGCTTGGTTTAATAAATCCTCATGGCAATTATGTATTTTTGTCTTTAAAAGCATATCAGCGGAAATGATACTATTGGCAATGATAATCCCTAACTTTAACTCCTATTATTCCACATCACCTTCACTTTCCATCCTCACATCCATATATCTATCCCAGCTGGTATTATTGATAAATAAAAAGCATTCCAGAATCTTACCCTCTGGCGCCATATATTCCTTCTCCACACTTCCTTCTTTTATTCTATATAACTGTTATAAAACCTTACCTTACTTCCATATATTCCTACATATAACCTCAATTTCCCAGAAAAAAACCCTCTATATGACTCCTGCTGTTCCATCATATAATCGCTCCCTTTAATTCTCAATAAATCCAGCAACTGTCCAGGTTCATCCCTATAACTACTCCTGTTGTTTTATATAATCTCACCCATTTCATCCATATTGAGACATGTAAGTTCCCATCAAATTCCCATTCTGTTGATAGAGTACTATTTAATACACACATTTGCTGTAAGGCAAACTCTTCCACAACAAAAGGTAATATGGCATCAGACATGGTGAGCCTCAGTCATCTTAAGTGTTTGTCTTTTGTATTTCAGGAAGAGAACCTACAGCAAAGAGGCTGTGTACAGTGATAAACTGCAGCACTACAGCACCGGCAGAGGTAAGGTACAAACTTGCAGCAATCGCACTCAGCTGAGTTACACTTCCTTTATTATGCATTGTTGCTATTTATAACGCTCCAACATATTCCGTAGTGATATACAGGGGTTAAGTACAAGGTGCATTGCAAAGAATGGAGGGTCCTGAGCTCTGTGCATAGTGCTTTCCCCAAAGCACCTTGCAAGATTGAAAACTCGCAAACTTACAATCTAAGGGAATAATGTTTTTTGTTTTTCTTCTTCCTTGCTTATCCCTACATTTATTAAGATTTTAATTGTTTTATTTTTTTTCTTGCACTTTCCCTTTCACTTTGATTTAATATACATTTCATTCCTGTATTTATCTCTGCATCCTCCCATCTCCTTTATTGTATTTTTCCTATCTCGTGGTGTCCTTCCCACTTCTTAATATTCTCTTTCGTCTTCATTTTGACATTGCTTCTGTTCTTCTAACAGTATCTACCTTCTCCAAGGGATATATTCATCAAACGTTTGATAATATCACTTAATGGCATGTTATTCTATGTGGTGATTTATAAGCAGCAAGGGTTTTAGACATAGTGATGAAGTGTCCCCATGGGATAACATAGCATAGACTGATAATATCTCCACTGAGATAATATCACTTGTTGAAGAATAAACCCCTTGTCCTCCACAAGTGTCTTTGTCTCCTGTATAGTTATTCACTCCTTGTACAGTTTCAGTATGCCGCAGTAATTATGTACTATTCTCATAGTCCAATTCTGTTTCTTTGAGAGTGGGAAAAATATAGTTAAAGGGGCATGAAATTCAAAAATTGTTATTGTACATTTAGAAAAGCATCCTTTACACTTTACACAAAAAAAACCCACATTATTTAATGTATTTAAACTTGCACAAATTGCACAAGGTATCTCATATTATTGGCTAAAGCTAATGACTTGGGTGGCTGTATTGCTGCTGAGCAATTATTATTATTATTATTATTACTCTGAAGAATAAAGTATATTGGGTACAATAAGCAAATTACAAAGTTATAGACAAATTGTAATGTAAGTATGTAAGTACAGATCAGTTCAATACAAATACATTACAGATTAGTCGACAGATAGCTTGATGTTGAGTTGAGGTCCCTACTCCAAGGAGCTTACAATCTAGAATGTAAGGGTGGGATATGAGACAGGAAAGTGGCAGATGCAAGATGGCAGTGATTAAGTCAGGAGGATGATGCAAGTGGCTGAACCAGTTTATTTAGCAATGGGACCATCATTTCACAATAAGAATAGTACTATCTATCAGATGCAAAAAAGAAAAGTGTGCATTCTGTCTAATTCATCCACCTGAGATAGTAACACCTCCGATGACTGGTCCCAGTTCATATTTGTTTCCAGATGCTGACACCATTTACTAGAGAACAATAGGGGGATTCACTAAGCATCACATGGGCTGTGATGTGCTTTCCTATATTTGGGATGTCATTTATTTTCTATGGGGCAAATTGTCATCACGGCCATTCCCATCCTCTGTTCTAGCTTAGTTAATCTCCCACAGTGTTTTTCGGCATAGGATTGGAAGGGATGCTCCTTCTTTTGTTACGTGGACCTTTGACATTTTATTACCATCTTAGAAACCGACCCTGTGGTTAGAATTATAATTGTACTATAATCATGGTGCCTTCCTGTCACACTTGGATATCATCAGTGCGTCTTTTTGGACACGTACATGGACAAGACATCTCACAGATATTATAGGCAGGCACATTCTTTCCCGTAGCTGGAAGGAAAACCCTGTTATTATTATACATTATGTGAACTAGATGAATGCAACATTATCACAAGAAATAAAATGCAAGAGAACATATTGGCTAGGAAACCAGCGACAAATACAACTAAAAATGTAATGTCCAAGAGAGGTATAAATAATATTAAAAAACACCATCACTGATTCATTTGCTGTCTCCATCTTTTTCTTTGTGCTATACTGTTTTTTGTTTGTTTGACCAATAACTATTTTTCACAAAAATGTCCAGTATCGCAATATACTGCTTTCTGTATTTAGGGCAAAAAACAAAACTATAAAGACAGAGGGGAGGTGTATACTCAGGGGACATGGAATGAGAGGTGCGGACATGTCAGAATAATTGGATTTTTTTGTGTTTAAAATCCCAATTTATATGTAGCCTCTTATTGTTTACCTAAGATATTATCGTCACCTTTTACTCCTGCCGCCTCTATAGTTTTTTCCATCTCTCCTGATCAGTCCCTCCTGCTGCCCATTACTCAGCGGCTGCAGCTGCCTGCTCTCACCTTTCCTGTGGCCTCCAATCACAGGCCCTTGTCACATGTGATGAATCTTGATTTCTTGGTAGAGTTCTCCCTTCATTTATCTGCTAATAGGTTTCTTATGACACAGTAAATAATAGCCAGGCTGCAGGTTCTAGCCTGCACTGCGCTGCCTGTCCCCAATCTGTCAGTCTCAACGTGTCCCACATTCCCACAGCAGACTGGCAGGAGAGAGATGAGATGTGAGGGAAGGACACGGCTGGAGCCATAAGGTTTACAGGACATATAGTGACGGGATAATCTCCAAAATGCAAAAAAAAAAAAAAGATCCATGCAAAGCAACTCAATGATTATCTACTTACCGTGGGTAATTATGGGTAATTAAATGAAAAATGTGCAAAATTATTTTAGAAAGCAAAAAAAAAAAAATTATGTCCACTTCATTCTCATGAGGGTGTGCCCTGGTAAACGAATGCAATTTCCATTAGTCGCATTGAAAGTACTGGCAGTTTTACCTGTCACATTCTCACTGTGTAGATTGAAGCTTTTCAATCTATTAATCTATTAGAGTCTGTTTTACAGTTTAAACAAAATCTATTTTCAATTGTGGTACTTCAGAAAAGTACTTTTTGAATATAGTTGTTCATTTAGTTGTTCTATCTATCTATCTATCTATCTATCTATCCGTCTCTATCTATCCGTCTCTATCTATCTATCCATGTCTATCTATCTACCTATCTTTCTATCCGTCTCTATCTATCTATCTATCTATCTATCCGTCTCTATCTATCTATCTGTCTATCTATCTATCTATCCGTCTCTATCTATCCGACTCTATCCATCCGTCTCTATCTATCGATTCGTCTCTATCTATCTATCTGTCTGTCTATCTGCCTATCTATCTGCCTATCTATCTGTCTATCTATCTATCTATCTATCTATCTATCCATCCGTCTCTATCTATCTCTATCTATCCGCCTCTATCTATCTATCTATCTATCTATCCATCTCTATCTATCTATCTATCCATCCGTCTCTATCTATCTATCTATCTCTTTCTCTCTCTCTATCTCTCGGTCTGTCTATTTATCTATTTTCCGTATAATTCACACTTGTGTAGTAGTGAAGCGGCTATAGAAGATAAATGATCTAACTTGTTCCACAAATCACACTGACTTCCTGGAACAGAAACACAAACTCTAAATTGAATTTTTTTTTGTGCAAATAAATGCATATTATCGACAGCACAGAACAAACAGCTTGCGAAGCAGGGAGCACCATCCTTTACCTCGGTGGATTGAGATAAACTGTGGGGATAATGGAAAGATGATTTCATTACATGAATAAATGCAGATAAACCCTGGAAGGGAGAGATCAGTGACAAGGGATTGAGAGAGAGGGACGGAGATTCTTGTAAGGAGAGAGGGAAGTGAGACGGAGAGGTGAGGGGTGCAGATGAGAAGGTGTTGAGAGGATAGACAAATGAGGAGAGAGAGCAGAGTGATGGGTTAAAAGATACTGTCTCAGAAAGTAACATATACCTAAAGGAGACCATAGACCAGATGTAGATAGGATCTGATGACAGCGAGAATGCAAATCTTAATTTCTTTGTTTGCTAAACATAGGCTGAGTAATGTATAAGCCATTTTATGCTTCAGGGTGTTTATTCTGCATGTGTTTGTTTACTCACAGATATACACACATGTGTAAATAGGAAGACACACACTTGCAATTGCAGCAACAATGTACCATGTACACAGTAAAACATATGTACTAACATAGGGGTTCCCAAACTGTGGTCTGGATCATCAGTGGTCTATGGAAATCACAAGGTGGTCTGTTGAACGAATGGGATTATAATAAATTACCATACAAATGTAATATCATTGTATTAACAAGTAGTATACAAGTATCTTGATATTACATTTTATTTTTTACAAGTGCATACTTGTATGAAAACATCCATGCTGACCCTCAGTAATATTCAAGTGGTGCACCAAGCCAGTCAGCAGTGTTCAACTGGTTTATTAGATCCCAAAATACAACTGGGTACACTGGTATGTCAGACCTTATGGTGGCAAATCACTCGTTCATCTCCTCTATTCTTTTCCACTTTTATAGGTTCCCCAGGCATGAAGATTTATATAGATCCTTTCACATATGAAGATCCCAATGAAGCTGTCAGAGAATTTGCCAAAGAGATTGATGTCTCCTTTGTGAAGATTGAAGAAGTGATTGGGGCTGGTGGGTCGCCATGTTCTGCATAAACTTGTTGTATCGCCTTCATTTCATTTAGTAATGCCTTTCATGTAATGAGTTCTACATTCATTTGTTGACATTTTTTCTATTTTAATTGCTTTATATGTTCATTGTGGACCCATTTTGTCCCCTCGTGTCTAGACATTATTTTATTTTAAATGTATTTTGCCCCCAATGCTACTATGTTATTGGGATTCACATCTATCTATCTATCTATCTATCTATCTATCTATCTATCTATCTATCTATCCGTCTCTATCTATCTATCCGTCTCTATCTATCTATCCGTCTCTATCTATCTATCTATCCGTCTCTATCTATCTATCTATCTATCTATCCTTATCTATCTATCTATCCGTCTCTATCTATCTATCTGTATCTATCTATTTATCTGTATCTATCTATCTATCTATCTATCAGTATCTATCTATCTATCTATTTATCTATCTATCTATCTATCTATCCGTCTCTATCTATCTATCTATCTATCCGTCTCTATCCGTATCTATCTATGCGTATCTATCTATCTTTCTATCTCCCTATCTATCTATCCGTCTCTATCTATCTATCTATCTATCTATCTATCTATCTATCCGTCTCTATCTATCTATCCATCTATCTATCCGTCTCTATCTATCTATCTATCTATCTATCTATCTATCTATCCGTCTCTATCTATCTGTCTCTATCTATCTATCCGTATCTATCTATCTATCTATTTATCTATCTGTCTCTATCTATCTATCCGTCTCTATCTATCTATCCGTCTCTATCTATCTATCCATCTATCTATCCGTCTCTATCTATCTATCTATCCGTCTCTATCTATCTATCCGTATCTATATATCTATCTATCTATCTATCTGTCTCTATCTATCTGTCTCTATCTATCTATCCGTCTATATCTATCTATCTATCCGTCTATATCTATCTATCTTCTCTATCTATCTATCGTCTCTATCTATCTATGTTTATCTCTATATCTTTCTGTCTGTCTATCTGTCTATCTATCTATCTATCTATCTATCTATCTATCTATCTATCTATCCGTCTCTATCTATCTATCTATCCGTATCTATCTATCTATCTATCTGTATCTATCTATCTATCTTATCTATCTATCTATCTATCTATCCGTATCTATCTATCTATCTATCTATCCGTCTCTATCTATCTCTCTATCTATCTATCCGTATCTATCTATCTATCTATCCGTATCTATCTATCCGTCTCTATCTATCCGTCTCTATCTATCTATCCGTCTCTATCTATCCATCTCTATCTATCCGTATCTATCTATCTATCCGTATCTATCTATCTGTCTCTATCTATCTGTCTATATCTATCTATCTGTCTCTATCTATCTATCTGTCTCTATCTATCTATCTGTCTCTATCTATCTATCTATCTGTCTCTATCTATCTATCTGTCTCTATCTATCTATCTATCTGTCTCTATCTGTCTCTATCTATCCGTCTATATCTATCTATCTATCTATCTATCTATGTTTATCTCTATATCTTTCTGTCTGTCTATCTATCTATCTATCTGTCTGGAAAAATTATTTATTAGGATAAGAACTTACTAAGTAAGAAGTGCCACTATTTGCAGTAGAACATTAATAATCTGAGGTCATCTCACTCTCATACCTGTAGGTGAGTTCGGGGAGGTGTATAAGGGTCGACTAAAACTCCCTGGGAAGAGGGAAATCTACGTTGCCATCAAAACCCTGAAAGCTGGATACTCAGAGAAGCAGAGACGAGACTTCCTCAGCGAGGCCAGCATCATGGGCCAGTTTGACCATCCAAACATCATCCGCTTGGAAGGTGTGGTGACCAAAAGCCGGCCTGTTATGATCATCACAGAATTCATGGAGAATGGAGCACTTGATTCCTTTCTGCGGGTAAGTGATATCAGTAACAGATATCTCTCTTCCCAGCTATATACAATAATATGTACATTATAAGGATCTGTGAGTGCACCCTGACCACACAATCAAAATGGTCAGAAGGAATATATTTTTTCACTAAATGAGACAATTGACAATGTTTCAACAGGGTTTTTTATTTTTCTCCTCTGTATCATTTGACATACAGAATACATCATGGATCAGAGATCTAGAAATATTGGACTCAATCGACTTTTTTTATTCTCAGCTAATGTGTTACTATTTACTAATGCACAATTTAATACTAATATACCAACCACTGACAATACATACTATCAGAGGGGAAAGTCATCATAGCATTACACTAAGGAATTCATATTATCTGAGTAATATGTCTTAAATATCCACTGTAGTTATATATGTAAAATTTACTGTTTGGAAGACACATGATTTAAAATAGGGAAAATGTTGTAAAAATGAAAAAGAAAATAATACAACCTCTATTTTTCTTACATGTATCTGCAATAATGCTGCTTTGGCATCTGCCATACTGGTTTCTGCTGATCCACTTACTCATGTGGGAGATTTTGAATGTACAACATTTTTATGTCTGCACAATCGGAATGGGTCATCAATATCTTCCATTATGTCTAATACAAAGCACATTAGTTTACAAAAACACCCTCCTTAGAAAGTAGCTGCAGAATCAGCTGAGAGCAAAAACTGGATTACTGCAGTAAAATAATTGCATGCTAAATTAAAAAAAAATATATAAGGGCTGGCTGTTTTTTAGTTTTGCTTTCTAAAATATTTTCCCAAGTTTAGTAATTCATACAATAGAAAACAAGTTGGCCACAATAGACAAATAACCCATTTAACACCCCTTGTCATCAAAACATACATTAATAACACCAACACATCACACTAATGTATTAACACATTGATAATACACATATTAATTCATTGATATACATGCATATTTAAGTATAAACATTATTACACACATGAAGACTTTGTTTACACATAGCATAAGGCCATTTATCTGCACAATGAAATACAAGCTCGCAACCATTGTTAAATAGTTGCACACTGCACAATGATATACAAGCTCACAGCCATTGTTACATAGTTATACTCTGCACAATGATATACAAGCTCGCAACCATTATTATATAGTTATACTTTGCACATTGATATACAAGCTTGCAGCCATTGTTACATAGTTATACTCTTCACAGTGATATACAAGCTTGCAGCCATTGTTACAGTTATTCACTGCTGTGTTTTCTCTGACATGTCATGCTTAGATAGATGCAAAAGGTAATCATCTGCAGACAGTGCAGTGCAATTGTGAGGATGAAGTACCAGCCAAAAGCAAACTGCAGATGACCTAAAAAATATCTAATTTCAGCCTTCAGATAAAAATAGGGACATTAATTGGAGCCTCGACTCCTCAAGAAAGTAGGTTATGGGATCCCATCCATCGGGGCCGTTTGTGTCTGAGCGGAACAGAGCAGAGATCAAATTCTGAGTGTGCAGAGAGCAGCTATGGGGAATATGGGAGCCAGTGTGTGTGAGCCAAACGAGCTACCAAAGGGAGCCAGTGTTTGTGAGCCAAACGAGCTACCAAAGGGAGCCAGTGTGTGTGAGCCAAACAAGCTACCAAAGGGAGCCAGTGTTTGTGAGCCAAACAAGCTACCAAAGGGAGCCAGTGTGTGAGAGCCAAAAGTAGCTACCAAGGCTGGTCTTCGCTCAGCTGTTACTGCCCTTACCTTCTGGTCATTTGGTAGTGGACTCCCACCACTGTATGGTGAAAAAAATTGTTTGCAAAAATTTGAGTCTGGTTAAGAAAATAGGCTGGGAAAATATCAAAAAGCTCAATTTTATTTAGAGAATATGTGATACAGAGGAGGCATCTGCTATAATTTGGTGATGTTGCACGTGTAAGAGGTTGTTTATATTTCTGCAGGAAGAGGGTTAACAGCTATCCTTGCAAGTGTCTTTTTCTGGGTATGTGTCAGATTAAAAAATCTGTAATTATATAATACGTACATAAATATACAGTGAGGGGGAAAAAGTATTTGATCCCCTGCTGATTTTGAGCGTTTGTACACTGACAAATAAATGATCCATCTATAATTTTAATGGTAGGTGTAATTTAACAGTGAGAGACAGAATAAGAAAAATAAAATCCAGAAAAAAAGTTATAAATTGATTTGCAGGTCAATGAGGGAAATAAGTATTTGACTCCTTCGTCTTAGTACTTGGTGGCAAAATCCTTGTTGGCAATCAAAGAGGTCAGACGTTTCTTGTAGTTGGCCACCAGGTTTGCACACATCTCAGGAGGGATTTTGTCCAACTCCTCCTTTCAGATCCTATCCAAGTGTATAAGGTTTTGAGGATGATGTTTGGCAACTCAAACCTTTAGCTCCCTCCACAGATTTTCTATGGGATCAAGATCTGGACTCTGGCTGGGACACTCCAGGACCTTAATGTACTTCTTCTTGAGCCACTCCTTTGTTGCCTTTGCTGTGTGTTTTGGGTCATGGTCATGCTGGAATACCCATCCACGACCCATTTTCAATGACCTGGCTATGTTCACATTTGAATGTCTAAAGCAAGTTAAAAAAAAAACTGCTTCCAGCTCAGAAGTCTGAGAAAACCAGTTATTACACTGCATTCTGGGAAGCTGAGCTGGGACATGCAAATGTAACAAGAAATGCCTCGCTCTTCAATCCATAGCCATTTTCAAACATGGCTTCCTTTAAGCTTATGCATGCTGTATTACATAGCTTTAATGCAAAGCCAAGGCTGGAATAAACACAGGCTGAGTATCCAATCCATGTACAGCTGTTTCAAGCTTACTGGCTATTATCAGCATGGAGCGGGATCTCAGCCTGTGTTGTGGACCTTATGAGTAGGTAGTTCACCACAACAATCATTTATAATATGGTGGGCAAAAGAGCGATAGAAGCCCTCCAACGTACAGTAGTACAGTAAATAAATTGTACATCGGTATTCACATTTGAATGTGTGAAGGGCTTCTATCGCTCTTTTGTCCACCATATATTAAATGATTGTTGTGGTGAACTATATATATATGATATACAATGATACATATGTATATGCAATATCACACTAGCATCCACAATAGCACAATGATGTACAGACACACACAAATACTGTACATTCAAGCACACTGAATTTACAATAAACATAAATTAATTTGGACAGATATACAGACTTGTGTAGCAGACAGACACACTGACTTAATACAATAAATGTATGATATGCGATTTAATAATGTGTTCTTTTTCTCTACATTGCGATGTATAATAATACAGTACTGCTTCTTTAACCGGTTTACACCTCTGGCACTGAAATGATGAAGAGAAGCAGAACAGAGAGAGAATGGATTGTGATTATATATATATATATATATATATATATATATATATATAATTTTTAAGAGAAGATCTTTGTTATTGATTTTCAGCAAAATGATGGACAGTTCACAGTGATCCAGCTTGTGGGTATGCTCAGGGGCATTGCGGCTGGAATGAAGTACCTCTCCGAAATGAACTATGTGCACCGTGACCTGGCGGCTAGAAATATTCTGGTGAACAGCAATTTGGTGTGCAAGGTGTCAGACTTTGGGCTGTCGCGCTACCTACAGGATGACACCTCAGATCCCACATATACCAGCTCCCTGGTAAGAGAACTTGTGGTCCTTGCAAATAATAGCCTGTTTTACTTTAAATTCTACTTATATACAGCACTTTGTACTCTTACATATCTGTTCTTTACATGTATGAAGGTGTTCAAACATCACAAGTCAGTTGAGCCCGTAAGTTAGTACCTGCTAAACCCCTGACAGCACAACTGGTTATAGGTTGCAATTTTAAGTATTTTTATTTTTAGAAGGAAGTACTTACCCATCAGAGACCAGATCACTTACTTACACGGACTGCTTTTCTTACCTATCTGACACAGATAGCCTTATTTTATTAGTTTATTGCAAATTCCTTGAACTCATAAATTTGGCTTTGGGTGTTTTTTTTAATAAATGTTTATATGCATTCTATTGACTTAAGAATTCATTAGTGCCAGTAAGTAATATTTGCTGAATATGTAGCAATATTAAGCGTGATTTTAAGTGTGTATACACTTACAAATTGGGCTACTGAATCGGGCCCAGAGAATCCCAAATCTAATGCTTGTTCTAATGATCAACACATACTTGGAATTGACTTGTTGTGAGGAAATAACCCAATGGACTTACGTTTTGGTCTCTACATCCATTTTTACTTCCATATGACTAGACTTAATCATAAATTTAGACTATCTTGCTTTGTAAAACAAACAATTCAATGCTTTTTTAGATAAAATGCCGCTGTCTGGGACTAAAAAGTCTTCCTCTTCACTCGTGTGTGTCTCTCATACAGTATGAGGTGTGGAATTAATGGTGTATGCCTTGTATGTGTTCATCTTTTTAGGTAGATACAAATGGTATATTTTATGAGACTGTTTTTCACGATTGCCTCACTGATATCCACAACCACAAACCAGTGGTAGGATTTATTCATCACACACAGCTATGTTTTACTTAAATCTCATACAGGCATTTATTTATCCGCACAAATTTGCAATAAAATGTAAACTGAGCAATACAATTTTACAGATCCTTTATTCCAGTGTTCCTTAAACTAATTCCGCCCCTTTTGAGCTCCAAAAGTATTAATGAAACCCAAAAACCTAGAACGGTTCAAAAGAAACCTTGCCCTAAACCTCAACATGTCTACATAGTGTCCAAAACCACTTGTAAGGCCTAAGGAACATAACCCTCATACCTAGGAAATCATAATCTCTCTTGAAGATCACCACAAAGCTTTCCACAGGGGGTCATTTTCTTGTGGTAGCCATGGTCCTATAAAATAGAACGATATAGAGTACGGTCTGGGAAACACTGATTTATACAGATCTGCATTTTTTAAAGACTGCGTCTGTGATCCTTTAAGTTAGTCAGAAAGGAAGTAACACTGAAGTACCATTTTTATTCCTATGAAGAAGATGGCTTGACAATGTGCAAGAAATATGTATACAGCCTTTAATGTGTAACTATTGTATTCAGTTTTGATTTAATGGTGGCAGTTTGTTCTTAATGGGATTAGAAACCTGCCAGGAATAGGAGTTACCATGGATTCAGATCTCTGTTGAAAGATTACCACTTACCAATAGAACTCAGTAGAAGAGTAATTCCCAATGGGATAACTCTCCCCATCAAGCTACATGCAGACTAGCAATCCAAGATGGAATCCCACGTGCTCTTGGCTTATACAACTTGCAAATACTGATCATTTTTAACTTTAGGCTTCTTAGAAGGTAGTATCACTTTAAGTCAGTCAGAAGATAATATAAACTGCCAGAAGGTGTTAATGGGATTTAGATGTATGTAGCACTGTAGCATAAATGCAATTCGACCGCTCAAGGTTTCCTGTGCCCTTGGAATACTTAGAGGCAAAGAGCCTCCATACTGCTTCCCACAATGCAGAGAACTTGTTTATTATAATGAACTGTTGTACATAACTTCCCATGCAACCCACTGGTGGAACACCAACATCTGTGTCCTTCACGCTCCCGATATGTATATTGTTGTAGTCCTGAGGATATTTACTGTGACATTGGTGCAGAGAATGTCCATTTTATGTTGTCTTGATGCATTAGTCTCTCCAGCTTTTATGGCCCATGTTTTATAACCGTGCTAAGTCCTATACACCCCTTGTCTCTGCAAGAAATAAATATGCTTTAAAATGCACTCAGGCTTAGCACAATTTAGAAAATCAAGACCCAGGGGTGTGTAAAGCCGAGAACATTCGTATTATATTCATTAGCATCTGTGTCACACTGCAGGGGAGGGCCCATTCAGGTGTGACAGTGCTTGTTTGCACAAAAACACCTGCTGACTTGACCTGAACACCACTATCTCACGTCATTGAATAACCCCCAGATTTATACACATTTCAAATTAGAATTGAAAAGTAAACGTATAACTAAAAATAATTACAGTTGATTTTTTTTTTAAGCTTAAAGTCATCTTCTAATGACTTAATCTCATTTAATGATTTCTTTGGGACTTTTGCAGGGTCACTTTAAATGTAAATGTACAGTAGATGAGACGTGCATGGCACTCCTCACTACTACCTTTAACTCTACTGCTACGGTATCATGTAATTTCACAGTATAGCTATCTATATTATTTAATAAACCCTTTCCTATAACTTCCATAGCTTCATATATCCATTTATATTGTTCCATAAACTCCTCGCTCCTTTTTTTTTCCAACACAATATATAACTTCTACTGATTCATACAATTACCCTATGATTATTCCACTGCTCCTTATAGCTGCTCACTAAAGCTGTTACTCAGATGTTAGATCTTTGTTAGGGGTCTATGATGTTTACCTGAATGAGGAATGGGTGAGACCCATCTGTATCATTTACACTTTTATTTATTTTTTGCAGGGTGGGAAGATTCCAGTGAGATGGACGGCCCCAGAAGCAATAGCTTACCGCAAGTTCACATCTGCCAGTGATGTGTGGAGTTACGGTATTGTCATGTGGGAAGTGATGTCTTTCGGAGAGCGGCCATACTGGGACATGTCCAACCAGGATGTAAGAACCTAATGGGACTATAACATGTATAGCAGATCACAAGAATGGTGTGGTGTTGAGATATATATTGAACATGCATACAGTAACTTGTATTCTTGTCCAAAGAAATACATCCAAGGAGTGTTATGCAAACAATTACTTTTACTGTTGCAAATGTAAAGCAATAATCAAATGTGTAAGCTACAGTGTAGCGACGAGACGTGGGATAAATGAGTTGATAACCCTTAGTTTACTAATTTGAGCATATTGGCTGTGTGAGATTAATGGTGAGAGGATGTCGCTTAGTTAAATAATTGGCTAGTACACTGTAGAGGACTGAGTATTATGTAGGGATGTAGAATTTGTGGATGAGAGTTGCAGATTATACCGGGAGTTAGGAGATGGAGGGAGAGGTAGGCACAATCTTTATATTGGTCCCATACACACTTTAAACCCACAGTAGAAACATAGTTAGAACACAAGTACCATTATATAGCTGTGCAATTCAGACTGATCATGAATAAACTGTATCACGTATATAGTTGTGAGCATACGAGTTGTTGCTAACGCTTACGGGCTCGCATAGCGAGCCCGCGGCCCTCGCGAAGCAACTGCGACCCTCGCAAAATTTACGTTGTAACGCAAACAAAAAACGGCCGCAACACGCGCACATCAAAACATGAAAAATACAACAAATACACACAACAAATACATAAAAAGCTTACTTACAGGAAGAGGGAGCATCCAGAACCTCGAAAACTAAAGTTACACCTCAATTTAACTCAAATTAAAAGTTTAGACACTAAAAAATTCTCAAAGGTTACTCACAGCAAGGGGGGGCATCGAGGACCTCTGCAAGTGAAGTTACACCTCCATTTAACCACAAATTTCGGAGTTTAGAGTCCCGAAAATCACCTAAGCGAGAGAAAAAATGGCCGCCGAACAAAACAAAAACGAGGCTAAAGGTCCCTAAACACGAAAAACACTACCATAAACACGCAAAACACCACCAAACAGCTACGGATATTCCGAAAAACACCACCAAACAGCTACGGATATTCCGAAAAAATCGCACGTCATAGAAAACGAACAACGCTACATCAGCCACATTATATACACCAAACACCCTTAGCTCACTTACAATTTCATTGCCGTAATTTTTTGACGGGCAATTCGCTAGTACAATATAATCAGTTGTAATTAGACAGATAGATATGGTAAGCTCACATTATGATATTCATGATTATGACTTCTTATTTAATCTCGTATACTTTGGGTCAAACTATAATTTTATTCAGGCTTACTGGGCAGTTGCTATAAGCTATTGCTGAGAAACCTTAATTGTAGGTGTCAGCTGTCAAAGATTAGATTGCTGTCTACAACCTTTGGGCAGGACAGGACATGTTATTATATTGCAATGTAAGTAGGGATTACAAGACCCTTAGGGATTACTGTGTCCATAAGTGGCATTTTCACATTGTGGGCTTGCATAAAGTAAATAAAAGTAACATCTCATCACTAAATAACTTCACCATCATGTCACTTGATGGGTCACATCGTTGGCTCCATAGTCCTCCAAATTGTGGAGAAATTATATAGAATAATCAATGAAAAAGAGTGACTGACATCTTATACATTATGATGAATATTATGCATCTTCAGGAGAGAGGACATTGCAGTTGCTTGAAGGCTCTGTGAAAGAAGTCATATTTAATCCCCTAGACAGATCAGCCCTTGCAAAACAAGTAAGCACAGTGTAAAATGCTGAAAGTACTAGTCAGATAAGATGCTGCAGTATTATTTGAGAGAAGCTGGAAATGCATAGAGGAGGACGTTGGGAGATGCATCAGAAGGGAAGATGGGAGATACAATAGAAAAGTCTGGGGTGATATACAAAATCTTGTGGGGGCATGTTTGGGGATTTATCAGTTTAATCTATAGGCAGAATGAATGGAGACTGGGTTGGAATGAGCCAATGTAATTACATTGAGATAACTATGGCTATTATTCTGCAATTACAGTGTACACAAGGCTTCTTCTAACAGATACATCCCTGCTTTCAGTGTAAACAGAGGTTATCCCCACACATTCCCCTTATTGCAATATAGTCATGGTCTCTTGTCATATGGGTCAGTTTTGGCAGTGTACAAATCACCTCTCCTTATAGTAGATGCTTATTGGTAGTATACACAGTGCCATTCATCATCATCTTTTAAGGTTAGTAGTAAAGATAGGGCCTGATATTGTAAAAGGTTCTTGTTAGCAGTATAGACATGGCTTTTCTTTATAGAGATACATTCTGGCATTATAGACTGGACTTTTCATTATATAGGTACAGTATGACAGTATACGCAATACTTTTCTTCAAACACGTATATGTTATGGCAGTATACACAGTACTTTTCCTCAAACAAGTATGTTATGGCAGTATACACAATGCTTTTCCTCATACATGTACATCATGGTAGTATACACAGGACATGTTCTCCTACACATACATTGTGACATTATAGACAGGGCTTTTCCTCATACACGTACATTTGGCAGTATACACAGCTCTTTTCCTCACACAGGTACATCATGGCAGTATACACAGTGCTTTTATACCCTGACATTCTAGCAGTAAACACAGGGTTTTTCCTCATACACGTGCATGTGACATTAAGGCAGTATAAACAAAACTTTACCTCAGACACGTATGTTATGGCAGCATACACATTGCTTTTCCTCATACATGTACATTATGGCAGTTTACACAGGACATTTTCTCCTACACATACTTTGTGACATTATAGACAGGGCTTTTCCTCATACACGTACAATATGGCAGTATACACAGGACATTTTGTCCTATACATACATTACGGCATTTTAGACAGGACTTTTCCTCATACATTTACAATATGGCAGTATACACAGGACATTTTCTACTACACACACATTGTGACATTATAGACAGGGCTTTACCTCATACACGTACATTATGGCAGTATAAACAGGACATTTTCTACTACACACACATTGTGACATTATAGACAGGGCTTTTCCTCATACACGTACATTATGGCAGTATAAACAGGACATGTTCTACTACACACACATTGTGACATTATAGACAGGGCTTTTCCTCATACACGTACATTATGGCAGTATAAACAGGACATGTTCTACTACACACACATTGTGACATTATAGACAGGGCTTTTCCTCATACACGTACATTATGGCAGTATAAACAGGACATTTTCTACTACACACACATTGTGACATTATAGACAGGACTTTTCCTCATACACGTACATTATGGCAGTATAAACAGGACATTTTCTACTACACACACATTGTGACATTATAGACAGGGCTTTTCCTCATACACGTACATTATGGCAGTATACACAGGACATTTTCTCCTATACATACATTATGGAATTTTAGACAGGGCTTTTCCTCATACACATATACTATGGCAGTATACACAGTCCTTGTCCTCATACCGATACATTATGGCAATGTACACAATTCTTTTCCTCATACAGGTACATTCCCTATTAGCATACACAGGGCTTCCCTGCTAGTGGCTTCATTGCAACTGTTCCCCTCAAAGCTTCCTGTTCAAATAGTGCAGAATCAAAGCCTGATAGAGAGGGAGGGCTGACTGGATGAGCAGCACTGAAACTACTGCTGTGTCAGATGGATCAGGCTGGAAAAGAAGAAAAGAATCCGCATAAAGCAAGAAAATTGGAAAGTGCAGCCAGTGCGCTGGGAAGTAATTGGACTTGAAGAAGCTTTGAACATGTGTCAGGCTGGTGGAGATGCTCGGCTCTTTCTGTAATGCAGTGAGCGGCAGATATAATGAAGGGGAGACCAGAACAATGCTCTGAACAGTGTGCGGCTTTGATTAACCTGCCGCAGCCCCGGATCTGTGACTGCCCTCACTATCTGAGCTTCTGTAATCACATGGGAGGGGAGAGGGGGCATAGCATTATGTAGTAATTAAAGCCAAGTATAGAGTGGTAGTGAGGAGCTGAGAGTACTGTATGACCTGAACATACGCGGCAGGTTGTGTTCAAGCTGGGACAGATTACTTTTATACAGCACATTGTATAAATTGAAATAACACACAGTGAGAAAGTACTCTCATCAATATGGCAATGGAGGCAGGTATTACGATATACACACAGGCGCTTGTCAAGATGAGCACATAGAAAATCCTATATGCACCACACACATGGATAGGAACACATATCCATATATACATATGTATACACACATATGTTAGTAGCTCAGACTGCAGCAATCTGACTGCAGCTTTTTGTTCTTAAATGCTGGTTAGCGAATTGTTGTAGTGTTGCTTTTTTTAGTGTGTTATATATAAAATCGCCCTAAGTAGATCGCTACTTTGTCGTGATGAAAGCGCTTGTGCACTTAAATAAAGCTGTGAGCTACACCATGTAGGGTTTTCCAAGATGGGCAGGTCATAGCAGAAAGGTCAGACAAATCTCGGTCCACTGGTGAAGAATCTGGCAACCCACTCCAGTATCTATGCCAAGAAAACCTTATGGATAAGCACAACTAGAGACATAATTGTGTCTGGCATGCTGCGGTCCATAAGGTCGTGGAGCGTTGGACACAACTGAACAACTAAACAACATATAAAAACTGATTTTGGGTCGTATGGTAGAGTCTTGCAGTTCAGTGTGTGTTACAGTGCTGCTCTTTCTTTTATTCAGTATGTGTTAAAGCAGTAGTGTTGCTGTTTGTTTAGTTAGTGTTAGAACAGTATTGTTGCTTGTTGTTAATGTTAGAGCAGCAGCGCTGCTTGTATAGTATTAAAGCTTTAAGCTTTAGGGCTACTTCCTTTTTTATTGTTAGAGCAGTAGATCAGTTTATTGTGAGTGAGCAGTAATGGTGCAGATAGCGGTTTGCAGCCTTATTGCAGCCAATTGAATAGGGCTCTATATAAGCACAGAGCATTTTTTTTTTTACAGAAGTTTTTAGTTAGTCAAGACTTTGCTTTTGGATAGAAGTTCACTAACTAAAAACTTCTGTAAAAAAATATTCTCTGTGCATATATAGAGCCCTATTCAATTGGCCAGATCGCAATTGAATAAGGCCCTTAGAGTGTGTTAGAACAGTAAATCATCTTTCTATTTAATAGGTATTAGTATGAGTAATATGTGTTGTATTCAGTGGTGGAGTTACTGCTAGTGCAGCAGGTGAATATCACTGGATTCCACAAAAAGGGGCCTCATTCCAATGTGATTTTGTTAATTGAATAGGGCTCTATATAAGCACATAGCATTTTTTTAAAATAAGTTTTTAGTTAGTCAAGACTTTGCTTTTGGATAGAAGTTCACTAACTAAAATCTTCTGTAAAAAAATATTCTCTGTGCATATATAGAGCCCTATTCAATTGGCCAGATCGCAATTGAATAAGGCCCTTAGAGTGTGTTAGAACAGTAAATCATCTTTCTGTTTAATAGGTATTAGTACGAGTAATATGTGTTGTATTCAGTGGTGGAGTTACTGCTAGTGCAGCAGGTGAATATCACTGGATTCCACAAAAAGGGGCCTCATTCCAATGTGATTTTGTTAATTGTATAGTGCTCTATATAAGCACATAGCATTTTTTTTAAATAAGTTTTTAGTTAGTGAAAACCTTGCTTTTGGATAGATGCTTACTAACTAAAAACTTATTTAAAGAAAATATGTTATGTGCTTATTTAGAGCCCTATTCAATTGGCCACATCACATTTGAATGAGGCCCAGAGTAAGGGCCCTCTGCTACCTGGAGTAAAAGGGATCTCTTAATTTATCGGAGTAGAGGGTCATATAAATATTTAATTGAAAGGTGATCTGATTACTCTAAGGCTAATTTCAGCAACATATAATTTGTTTTGATGAACACCTACAGGCACTTACCTTATATAGAGAGGCCCAAATTATTTTGCACCATGCCCTCTATTCCCTCGTGCCACTACTGGATATATTAATAGCACTGCTTGTTCTTTAGTGTGTGTTAGCGCAATGGTATTCCTTGTTAAGCTTGGCTAGATCAGCAGTGCAGCTTGTGGTTTAGTGAGTATTACAGCTGTATAACTATACGTTGTTAATGGAACATTTTTTCTTTGTACCACTGAGTGTTATCTTTTTTTTCAAATTATTCTCTCTAAAGCAGAAAAAACTTATCCAGACATTTAACTGATCTGGAGAATTACCCATCAGCCAGTAATCAGAATATAGTTGTTTGAGTCATACTTATTTGCCAGTGAAATCTACGAGCGTACATCTGTCCTGTTAATTTCACTTAGGTTTAAACAGGTTTTACTTAATATTTTTTCATGAAATATTTTGTAATATTTTAATCATGTGCTTTTAAATGCATGAAAAATAATTATGTTTCATGTCCCTTTAAGAGCATGTTGTAGCAGTAGTACTGATTGCTGTTTAGTGAGTATAACACCAGCATTGTTGCTTGTTATTTCTTTGAAAGTTAAGAGTAGTAATGTTACTAGTTGTTCAGTGAGTATTAAAGCAATAGAGCTGCTTGTTGTTTAGCGGGTGTTAGAGCAAGAACATGTTACTTTGGTTTGTGATAGCTCAATACAATTTACAGTAGACTCAGTTAACTGGCACCCATGGAGATTGCTAGATGCCAGATAAATGTAGTTTCTGGTTGCTTGAGATTCACGATTAAAAGAGGCCTAGATTAGCTGCACATAGGATGCTCTGCTAAGAATATAGTCTGTGAGGGCTGTTCTAGCAGCAGCAGCTTTCACTCCTCACTTACACACAGGTAGGTTTGGCTGGAGGGTGTGGTGCTGACCCCGGGGAATGTAAGCCCAACACTGCACTGGCTCAGTCACTCATGTCTGTCTGCTTCCAGGTAACACTGATTGCTGAGACGTACAGTGCCTGTAAGCATTTTATGGCATGACAACCTGGCTCCTGGCATTTTTTTATTTATTTTTTATATATAAAGTACAGTATTCAGTTTTTTTTCTGATTGCTTGAGTTCTGGTCAACCGAGAGTCTACTGTATTTGTTGCTTACTGTTAAATAAATACATTAATGCTGCTTTGCCTTAATCCATTGCTCACTGGTCTCGAGAATTGAACGCATAGATCTATAAAAGCAATATCTTATATTCACACTACTACAATATTCACACTACTACAATACACTTATAATCACTTCTCCATATTCAGCACAGCAACCTGAACCCTTATACTAGGGATGTATTAATGAATATTCCTCTTTTCTTGTGTGCAATATCATATTAGGATTGCTTTTAATATTGCATAATTCCTGGTTTGTGCAGTTCCTTGACAACGTCTCACCCTCTCGTCCGTTAGGTCATCAATGCCATTGAACAAGATTACCGCCTGCCTCCCCCCATGGACTGTCCAGCTGCTTTGCATCAGCTTATGTTGGACTGCTGGCAGAAGGATCGCAACAGTCGACCACGATTTGGGGAGATTGTCAACACATTGGATAAGATGATTAGAAACCCTGCCAGCCTCAAGACAGTGGCCACCATCCCTGCTGTGTGAGTTACTGTTTATTATTCCTTCTGCAATACCAGTTAGAAACAAGGCCAGGTCATCTGGTTTCAAACCGAGAATAAGAATTTAAATTCTCTTGTGGGTATTCGTCAAAACACAGACTGATACAAGTAACTGAAGCAGAACACCTTGATACAGATCTAACTCCTTTCAAGGTGATCTCTGCTTTAAAATATGAGCATATGGTCTGGATAACTGCTCCAATACTGCCATCCATAGATATGAAAGTTTAATGTCAATCTGATGGGTGAACAGTAAATGTGTTAATCCATTCAAATGTAACATGACTTAATTCATTCACTTTCCCCTCTTTGTCCTTTTTAAGGACCACTGTAGTGTGGGATAATTGTCAGATGTTAGTGAAGTATGTAACATGCTAAGGACATTAACAGCTATGTTAGTTATTCGCAAAAAAAGCAATTTTAAAGACAATCTTTAGCAGACCCTTTTGTGCCATGTTTCCATGCTGGTATTGTTGTCTGAGGGGTCTGGTCTGTACAATTTGTATTATCTGTTCAGGAGTGATAAGGTTTTGCATTTGACACCTTCCCCCATCTCCACACATGCTCAGTAGAAGGAAGCTGCAAGTAAACTTGCAAGTATTGCTTGCCCCGCACTGTATGCACCCATCAAACCATGTAAAGGTGATATTATTGTCATGGCAGCTTCCATGCACTAGCAGAATATGCTAAAATTAAGGTTTTATCTTAAAATTATGTTTATGGCTTAAACAGCTGCTAGTACTTGTAATTTCCTGAATACTTTCACAACCATGTAGCATTGTCCCTACCTATTTAAGCATATATGGTTTTAAGAAAACTGCTTTTTAAATAAACTATATTGCAAAGTTGTTTACCCCAGGATTTTGCAGATCCCAGTACTATAGCATGTTGAGGTATTGTAGAGACGATAATTGCCCCACCAAGAGAGATTGTTTTTTTTTTAACAAATGTATTTGAGAGGAATGTAATTCTTAAGTGCAGGGTTATCTGAACTTGATGCTTGTAGATTTAGACAGCCTCATACACAAGGGATTTCTGTAAAGAACTCCTCTAATTCTCAGAATCCTTAAAACGTGACATCAAGCTCTGCCAATCCCATTAATGTATATTAAATCAGAGTGCTTCATATTACTCTTTGGCTGCCAGAAGTTATATCAGCACAAGTCTACAAGGATTATTCACTGTACCCTGTCTTTTTATCCATAGGCCTTCCCAGCCGCTGCTTGACCGCTCCATCCCAGACTTCACAGCCTTTACCTCAGTAGATGACTGGCTGAGCGCTATCAAAATGGGACAATACAGAGACAGCTTCCTGAGCTCCGGCTTCACCTCCCTGCAGCTAGTTGCCCAGATGACCTCAGAGTATGTATTGCACAGGGTATTATAATCCACTGTCAAAGGCGCTCATTCCGAGCCACGCGATGAGCGCCAAAGGCACTCAACGTGGGACTTGCAATGAACGACGAAGCTGATCATTGCAAAGCAGGAAAGCTGCGGCTTGCCAACAACGGCACTTATGACGGGGCCTGTAAAGTACACGGGGGGAGAGGCTCACAATGAACGCCAAAGGTGCTCATTGTGAGCTAGCCTTGTATTGTGTGGCAAACAGCATTGCCAGGCTTACAATTTTATTCCCGTCATTTTTGACAGGCAATTTCCTACTCTTTAATAAAAGTAATGTTCACTGACTTAAACAAGTAATTTTAAATATTAAACTTGTTTTCAAAGATCAGACTCAGCTGCTGCTGGTATCAACTCACTATATGGTTAATGGGGTTAAACTGCTTTGTCTGGCAGGCAGTGCTACATTTTCCTGCTCGAATTGTAACAAACTATTGTCTGTAAGATTCCTGTATTAAAATATATTCCTTGACAATAATCTTTTGCTGTTGGGATAGCCTGTGAACACCTGCTTTGCCTCTTTTCTAACTACATGTTCTTAAACCCTTTAGACCTGTCTCTCTTCTTAAGCCCCTTCCCTGTTGATGTCCTTATCAGGGTGGAGGCAATCAAATGGGCCCGGGGCAAAGCTGTAACTAAATGTAATATTCAATATTGCCATAATAACTTATTAAATATGAGTTGTATTAATTATCAATGCATAATTAATACATCAAGGTCCTCTTGCATTGAACCTTTCAGTGTGATTGCTTTTAATACATGATGTTAGAGTTATTTACAAATAATAAGTGACCTTATCACTTTCTTGGTCTTTCTAGCCCAGAAGTCATGTAATTTCTAAGGAACCAGGTGAGATTTAAGGATAGGCAGTGAGGTTTCACTGGAACACTTTGCATATACTATGATTTATACTATAGTTAAGTAAATACTGGTGGGTGCAATGGTAAATAATATTAACTTCACAATGCAAGGTCCACAATCATAGTTTAGGAGCTAAGATTCATCCTATTCTGACTTTGAAAGGATACTGTATTGATAAAAACAGGAGTTGAATCTAGCAAAATCTTTTAGCCCAGTTGAATGGAGTTTTCAGAGAAGATTTAAATATCTGAAGAATTGGAGAGAGTTTAATGAAGCGAGGCAGGGAATTCCAGTGAGGGGGCTACTCTTGAAAAATATTTTAGGTGGGAGGAGGTAATGACGAGAAGAGCAAATCATGGGCAGAGTGGAGAGGGTGCGTTTGCATTACAAGATGACATATGGAACTTTAACTATATTTTGTAGATTTAGACACCTCAAAAAAAATAAAAATTTGAGAAAACATATAAGAAACAATCAGTTCTCCAGGATTTAAGAAGAACTAATCTAATAGAGCGACATGATCAAAGTTCAAGTGATGATTGCTATTTAATCTAATTCAACTTTTCTGTTTCTTTCAGGGACCTCCTGAGGATAGGGATAACATTAGCTGGACACCAGAAAAAAATCCTGAACTGTATTCAATCCATGAGGGTTCAAATGAGCCAGTCTCCCACATCTATAGCATGAGACTTTGGGGAGAGCCAGGGTCAGGGAGTCCATGAGGGTGGGGGAGGGGACTAGAAGAAGTCAGAAAGAGGAAGAGATTGATTTGTGGGTGGAAACGGACTTTGCAATTCAGGAGACAACACTTTGTCAATCATGGGCCTTCCATCAATAGTTTATGGCTCATACTCTGAACGTCTCTCATACAAAGAAGCAGAATGAACCGGTGAAAGCTACGGCAATACATAAAGCTTCAGTTAATCTGTATGCAAGTGGTGTTTAGCAGAAGATCACAGCCTTTGGAACAAACATGGACCATCAATTGGAAAGGTCTCAGCGATGAGCAAAGGTGGTATCGGTCTTTGGAAACAAAGGTGCTTAATTTTATCACTTTACAAATTGCAAAGGGATTGTGGACCTCACATTCAATCATCTTCACCCATGAGTGGATGCCCTACGTACCCTCATTTCTGACACTGCTGCTGCATAAGGGAGGGAGGATGTCTGCGCACTTCCATCTACTATTTTAATTGTTTTTGATTGTCTTCATATTGAAGATGAAGTTGTATGGAAGAAACAAACATTTTTTTTTCTTCTTTTGCTTGCATTTTTTGGCAAAAAAAAAAAGAAAATACCTAAAAAAGATCAGGGTGGAATAACCTGACAATGTGTCTGCCTTTGTGTCCTGTATGTTAAATAAAATTAATACAATTACAGAGCTCCGGATATGGTGTTTGTAAATAGAGGGAAAAGGGATTGAGATCTCATGTGGATTTAACAGAGAGGACTTTGTTGGTTTCTAGTCTTCATGGAACTTAATATGGATAATAACAGACATTGTCTTGGAAACTCAGGACAAAATGAACCGGCACATGGATGGGGACAATGGGGTCATCTGCACTGGTTCCGTCAACAAAGATTCTTGAAAGTGACATAAGTATCACTGGGCTAGTGTGTTTTCCACACAGACCATTTTTAGTGTCTCCAAGGAAATTTAACAATGGAGTTGGCAGCCACATCTTCAGGATTAAGAGGTAAGACCTTAAAAGGCAACAGACATCATTAAAACTGCCTTTCACCATCATGTAGCCATGGGCAACCTATTTCAACTGGAGCCAGGCCTCAAATGTGGCCCCAAACAGTGCTTTGAACAATTTGTAATCTGCCCAAAGCAAAATGGTAAAATTGCTGTAGAAAATGAATTAATCGGTAATAAATTACAATAAAAATGATTTATTATGATTGGTTATTAGTTTTAGAGAGATATAATCACTGTGTTGTGTTGAAGAGGCTTATGGTGTCCCTCTCCAGAAAACAGGCTGTGGGCCACATGGGAATTGCCTGAACCCCCACCTGTTGCCCACTAGTGATGTAGAGCATTGCAAATCTTGTTATTATCTTTATTTGTAACGTGCCAACATATTCCATAGCTCTGTACATGGGTTAAGTACAAGGCAATATTAACACATTGCAAAGAATGGAGAGCCCTGTCTTGGAGTTTAGAATCTAGTGTGCATAGAGTTTTCCCTAAAGCACCTTCCAAGATTGAAAACTTGCAAACTTACAATCCAATAATTGTTTAATATGTGTAAAGACTTTTTCACTTGCAGCTCATTTCACTGTATACTTTTTTTATATGCAGCAGTGATAGCTTTTATACCACTCAGACTGGTTGTTTACAATAAGTGGGTATGCACCACAGGATTTATTGAGCTTAATAGGATATTCTCTCAGGTCCGGAAGGGACTATTAATAAAAATCTCTCTCTAAATATTTATATGCTGTCTGAACAGCAATAAAACATTTTGCTTTGTCCCTTTGAGATTAGAATGTCTAAAGAACACAAAAGAATAAGCTGACATTTTTTTGGTTGCATCAAGGATGGTGCTTGTAATTTGTGGTTCTTGCAGAATCTGTCAAGTTTAGCGAGTGCAACACAGAAATTAGTTCTAACAATTAGAGGATTGACTGCATGGTGTACGAAAATCTTATAAAACATTGAAATTTGTAATATTCTGTTGGTTGCTCTGTTTGATGATGTATATTAATGAATTACACGTCCCTTTAACTATGATTGTATTTTTCTACGCAATACTGCCTAGTGATTGCTTCTAGAGATGACAGCAACACAATAGAGCATGAAAGCGCAATTTTTATATTCTCTCTTTATTGATTAAAAGGCATGGATGGAACCACTTTGGTTGCCAAATGTAGATTACCATATTCATTATTCCTCAATCCAACTTGGGAAAGTAACAGAGTCTCAGGATGTCAATCCAGGCAAAGCTAAGTGACTCAGCTGGATAGTGAGAGCTCGTACGCAATCAGGGCAAGTTGGTGCTTAGTATTTTATATTTTTTGTTTGTTCATCTTCTGTCCTGTTAGAGAAAACCTACAATACAGTATGAAACATATGGGGCTATATGTACTAATTGAATGAAGGGTTGTAGATATCAAATCTTAGTACATATGCCTAATAGGAATACATAGTAATGGAGAGGTTCACTTACAGTTATCCAACACTTCCCTCTTTAGTATATCTGGCCTGAGATGCACAACACTATATGAAAAGTTATAAAAGTTTTATATGGAGTGATGTAAGGAATTTTATGGATTGGAAAGTATGGAGAGATAGAACAGATTTATTTATACTTGCTGCCACTATATATTTAAGGACCTTTATGTGAATCAGCTTGAGAAATGTTAACATAATTAGTGCAATGTGAAGTCCCGCTTTGAGTTACATCTGGGTATTTTAAGGCATAGTGCTATACTGAACATATTATACATCCAAGGAACAGTTATAGTTTAAAATGCCGCTTAAGTCATATATTTTTAGAAAAACTGAAAATAGTTTTTGGAGTGTAAAAACAACTTTCATTTATTTTTTTTATATATCCAATCGTACTGATATTGAATCTGCCATTTTGGTTTCTGACAATTATGTTTCTGAGGTGGGGAAAACTGGAATGTGGCATCTAAAATGGGCAGTGCTTTAAACAGAACTAATTGAATGCTGATTAGTTTACACAGCCTTTTGAGAAAATAACTGACAGAATAATGAACTGGAAATCCTCAGTAAGGAATAATTGCACATAAAAACTCAGGAAAAATTGAAGGTTAGAAGGAAAAAAGCACAAACTTAACATTTTATAATTTTTTTTTTTTCTTTTCAAAAAATAGAGAACATTTGACCAATGTGGTCCATTAATTAAAATAGTCAGAACAAATGGCCGTACTATATCAAAATCTATTTCAATAAAACCCTTAATGTCGCAGACACAAAGAGTGTAGATATCAGAAATCCACTATAAAGGGAGATAGGGTACATAAATACCACCTGGGTTTATGAAATCTAAATATTTTGCACTATATCACAAGACACATTGAGCATACCGACCACAGCTTAAAAGATTTTGAAGTCAGTAAATTTCATATACCATACAGGTCCTCCTAACAAAATGATAACATTGTATTTAAAGGACATGGAACTCACACAAAGCCAGATGTGGATCCCCTAGAGCCACATGTGGATCCCTCCAGGTCCATTTGTAGCTTTAATTCACTCATTTTCCTCAAATTTGTCAATGTGAATTCAAATCATTGGTAGCAGTAAATCCAAATCAGTATCAGTTTGCTTCTTTGAATAATAAAAGGCAAATTATAGAGAACATGACCCATGACATTTTAAACCTATGTGAGAGTGTTATTAAATATAACATATTTTATATACTGACTATTTGTAATCCCTTACTCTAAAATGTAACATATATTGACTCTTCTATTTTAAAAGGTTGCAGACCCCTGCTGTGGAGGGAGTAAAACCTGATAAACTGAATGGTGGCTTATTTTTGACTCTCCCAATTGTGTCTGACATTGTGGAAATGCTTCTATTAAATTAGATTATAAATTGTCCCTAATATTTGTATCACATATTTGTAATCTTTTATACATGGTTTATAAAATGTACATTTTGGAGTACCAGGAACATTTAAGACTACTACACTGTACATAAATGCAAGTATAATGTGTCCTATCTAAACATGGCCCATCATATTGTCTAGCACCCAACTGTTTACATTGGTATTTCTTGATGTTAGGTATATAACATTTAGGAAGTTATAATCTACTTTTGTAAACCAGCCAATATAGCCACTTGCACAATATGTTTAACCCTTTGATCATATATGATAATATTCACTGTGGAAAATGAGTGAATTAAAGTGGTAGGTAGAGGAATATAAAACCTTAAGCAGTGGTTTGTGGAGGAGGAGAGCATGGCTATGTGCGTGAAACAGATTGTTATGAAACAGGAACTGGCATGCCCACCAATGAAAAGAGAAGAGAAGAACCGACTAATCGTAATCTCAGAAGATACTCTTAAGTTTGTGCCACATGAATCGCGCAGTCATTTTTATTTTTCAGATTTCAATTTATATGAAACAGTAACACTGTTTGTGCAAAATGATCTTGTCCTGAACTGCACTATAATAGTCACATTCTAATTGAGCTAACCTTGACAGAAGAACTAGCAATCTGGAATAAGTGGTTCATGTAATGTTTTTGTATTAAACACACATGGGTACACATCTGTGTATGAAAGTATAAATGAATGAGAGTTGGGATGGGTGAGCATTGACCTCTATCTGTGTATTTGCTATTTTAATTGGTTTTTGCTTTGTTGCTTTTCCTATAAACTGCATTTGCCACTAATTATGTATTTTGACTATTCTTGAATTTATTAACTACTTTGAGCATTTCTGTCAACATGCCACAATCATCATGCTAAAGAACATTTGAAGCTAAGCTTAGAAACTTAAAGGATATGGAAGTTTTCTGGATTTTACTAGGTATATAATATACCTAGTAATATCCAGAAGACATCCACATCGCTTTAAGTTATTTTTCTCTGCTTAGCTTCAAATGCAGCTTTGAACAACACCTCATGAAATAAAGTGTATTCTCCCGCAAAAGACGGATAGCTCACTCTGTTCTCTGTATAATGAAACAGTCTTCCATTTTTGTTGCTTCACATTAACTAAGATGTCCAAGTTTGCACATACAGATCAATGAATCAGAAATATGTTCATGCATTTGGGTTTGAGATCAGACTAAAATATTACAGACTGCATAGGAAATGTTCAGGGGCCGCTTGTTGCTCACCAGTTTTGTAATGCTTTTGATGTCTGAGATACACTTTCATTTGTCCATAAAAGAGATAGTGGACAAGTCAGTTACATGGTAGATCACGTTGTTGACAGTAAATTGTTTTATTTATAAATGCTGTTCTTTGTAGCTTGGCATTCTTGGATGTCTGATAACTTAATATAGATACTTTGCTTTTTTCTGACACTTTATTTTGAAATTTTAATTTTCTTGTGTATATTATTTTAATATGCATGAAAATGCATCTGTATTCACTTGCATGCATCCATTCTGCAGTCAGACTGGTAACTGACCTGGCACATTATCACCAGATAGATCCAGCCCATTGCGCTGGCTACCGGGACACATTGTTGACATTTTAAAGCCTCCATATACTTACCGTACATTACATTTTAGTCTTAAAGGACCATTGTAGTTCAAGAAAAAATGCTTAGTTTGTGAATAATGTAATAAACCAATAACTATTATAGCTGTATAAGCAATGAAAATAAAACTATTTTCAAGAAAATAAGAATATTTGAAGTTTCATTTTTGTATAGAATGTCAATCTGAATTCAACCCTTCCCGATAGCTGGAACTTCAGGGCTGTGTTTCAGTGGAGTGAGGAACAGGGGTGGAGGCAAGAGGCAGAAGGACTATTGTATGATAATTGAAACTAATTGAATTTGACACCTACGCCCTTCCCCCTGGGCCCTGCCCATGACTTGAAGCAAGCAATTAGCAAGCCATGTTCTCCAGAAATGTAAAGCCTGCCATCACACACACCGGTTAATTAAAATATTACAGATTGCCCAGCATAGACAACAAAGATAAAAGCTAACACAACATCCCCAATGTTAACCCATCTCAATGGGCCCCTTTCCCCTGGCACAATAGCCTATCTTATAAGGCTGAGGGCATCAGTCTGTAAGGTATTGCACAGCTGGTGCCGTGGCATGCTTCAGCCATGACACTAACTTTATGACTTGATCCCTGTCTGATTATGTATGTATATATATATATATATATATATATATATATATATATATATATATATATATATATATATATTTATATTTACACACACATATATAGTGGTCCTTAAACACTCTATTGCCCTTCCTTCCGAGAATTTGGGTTGTGAGAATTCCTGCTCTAGACTATGTTGCATAAATATTATTTTATGCCCATCTGTCCAAAAACATGGCCTGTCCTGCTCTTTCCTGTTTAGGTTATTGTAATTAACTGATATAATTATTAATTTATATTTATGAGGTACCACCATATTTAGCAATTCTACACCACATCAAAACCGCTCACAGAACAGCAGGTGGTAACTTATGTTACATTTTATTTAGTAATTGTACTTGTAAATTGTTAGAGTACTAGTAAAAATAAAATCAGATATACTTTCAAAAGACCAATGTGGTAATTTCTTTCTATATAGTCTTTGAATACGTAAAGATGATGTTTGGTAACCTGCAAAAAAACACAACCATTACATTATTAACTTTATTGGGTGGCTCTGCTTTCTTTTCTCAGCTGATTATGTTATTTGCACTTTTTCGGGAAGGTACATAAACTAGTGAACTTTATTTTAGGGATGCTGAAAGCCCTGGAAGTTTTAGCTGCCACATTACCATTGTGCAGCTAGAAACATCCTCTGAATTCAAGGTCTCCTCCTATCTGAAGACATTAATCACAATAACTCAAAACAGGAAATGTAAGATTTTATTTTTAACTTAAAAAAACATTTAACAATTATCAATTTTAGTTTTTCAAACAACACTGTATAAAATAGACTCTTTAGGCAATTCCTTTGTTTATATGAATGCTTAACTTGGTTACTAAAGTCATTTTATCCTCTTCAGTGTAATTCTTCCTGTTCTCCCTCATGATAGCTGTCATGTTTCACATCTTTGACATAAAGCCACACCCACAGGAGAGTGCTTCATATTCATGGTGTCTCACACAGCATGTCACTGTCTGTTGTTAGCAGCATTAGACACTGCCGTTTAAGAAGGGAGCAAGAGCAAATCCAGGGAGTTATAGACCTGTATGCCTCACATCTGTAGTTGGGAAGCTTTAAGAATGGTTAATAAGAGATAGTATACAATAATATGTCTATTTGAACAAGATCATAAATTGGAGTCAACCCAGATTTATGAAAAATAAGTCATGTCAGACCAATCTAATTAGTTTCTATCAGGAGGTTAGTAGGAACTTGGATCAGGGAAACTCAGTGGATGTAGTTTTTTTGGACTTTACAAAGGCTTTTGATACAGTGCCACATGGCAGGCTATTGAGCACACTAAGGGATACAGGAATTGCAGTAAATATCTGCTCATGGATTGAGAGCTGGCTAAAATGCAGGAAAGCAAAGGGTTGTTGTAAATGGGACATACTCCGATTGGACTAATGTGGTAAGTGGTGTTCCTCAGGGTTCAGTATTAGGTCCTCTCCTTTTTAACATATGTATTAATTATGTAGAAGTAGGATTGGAAAGTATTGTCTCCATTTTTGATGATGACACTAAGTTGTGCAAGGTAATTAAATCAGATAATGATGTACTTTCTCTCCAAAGGGATCTGCATAAATTAGAGAAATGGGCAGCTAAATGGCAGATGAGATTTAATACAAATAAATGTAAAGTTATTAATTTGGGAAGGACAAATAGACATGCAATTTATAATCTTAATGGACCAAATATAGGGGTATCAGATATTAAAAGGCATTTGGGAGTACTAGTGGACAACCACCTAGGTAACATGTATGGAGTACAATTTTGGGCACCACTTTATAAAAAGGAAATTTTAGAGCTGGAAAAAGTACAGAGAAGGCCAACAAAACTAATAAGGGGAATGGAGGGGCTAAGTTATGAAGAAAGACTAACCAAATTAAACATATTTTCTCTAGAAAAAAGGCGTTTAAGAGGACATATGATTACCTTATTTAAATACATCCAGGGTCAATATAAGGCTTTGTCAAGTGAATTATTTGTGTCAAGAGGTTTCCAACTGACAAGAGGACATCCCTTGGGATCCCTTGGGGTTAGAAGTAAAAAGATTCCACGTTGAAGAAAGAAAAGGGCTCTTCACAGTTACAGTGGTTAAACTGTGGAAATCTCTACCAAAGGAGGTGGTGACAGCAAATTCGATAGATAACTTTAAAAAGGGGTTAGATATATTTTTTACTAAAGAGGGCATTCAGGGTTATCCTATATAAGTAGCGAAGGTATATTGATCCAGGGAGAAATTCGATCGCCAGTATCTGGGGTGAGGAAGGATTTTTTTTTTTTTCCCCTTAAGAGACAATTGGCAAAGTTTAAATTTATTATTATTTTTGTCTTCCTCTGGATCAATTAATAATTATTAACAAATAATCCACCTATTAAAAGGATCAGAAGAGATCTAAAAAGGATGAACTTGATGAACTAAAAGTCTTGATTCAACCTCAAATACTATGTAACTATTTTGGGTGTGTGGCTTTGGGTCACAGCTGTACAAGATTCTCACTCTCATGAGGTAAAACAGTAGGTAAGGGGGATGCTCAAGAAGGTAACATTGTATTACGTGGGTCTTCGTAGATGTTAGAGAAGTGTACATTTTATATCATGATTATATTGAGGATAAAATTTATTTTAAATTATTTGTATGTAACATAAAATAGTCCGATACATTTTGGATGACAGTGGTTCTGTGAATACAATTATAAAAGCTGCCACTTATCACTCAGCAATATTTAGTTAATCTGGCCCTTTCTTTTTTCAAGGCTACGATTCTCTGTCTCCTTATTATTCGTCGCTGCTTTTTATGCCAATAATTCTGTCTCTTCCGTTGTCACTATCAAGTACAAGATGCTTTTCAATTGTCACTTTCATCACGGCATTTCTATGGTAACAGTAAAATCCCAGCTTAGTATTCTGTTTTATATTTTTTGTTGGCATGTTCTGGATTTGCTCATAGACTTCTGACAGCTCATATTTCCAATTCTGAGCTTCGTAAAACAAACCGTTGCGGTGAGGAGGAATTTAGGGCAGGTAAAGGGTTAGCACTAGAGATTTACAGACAGGTAAAAAAGAGCATTTATCGGCTCATACTGACTCTGTTATACAAGATCTCATATTGTAAAAGTAGCGAATATTCCCTCGTCCACTGCAATCCTTTCTTAACTCAGAAACCGATTCATTTCTTAACTCAATCACGAATAAAAAAGTGACTGTGTTTATACATTCCTTTGGCACGCCGTTTTCCATGGCCTCTTCTTTGGATCTTTCTAACTGTGAGATTCTCTGAATATAATAGGTCAAGATGGCTGACAGAAGTCTTTGTGTCAGGCTTATGAGGGATTTATAGCTTTTTTTTTTTTTTTTTTTGGCATTTTTGACTCACTTGACCCAACAACAATGTCAACTTCTCTTCATCTGACTACTAAAACTAAGATGTTTTGAGAATAGGCGTGTTAAACTTAACCCAGAACCCATAGCACTCCAGGTATCAAAACAACTAACTTAGTTTTTCAGGTTGTAGTTTTTGTTTTTTCAGTATTTATTATTGCATGTATGTAAAGGGACGTTCACAATCTGGGCTCCTGACCATCAACAGAGATTCTGTAGTGTTCAGTCTTTCAGTCAACGCTATTTACTTGTCCATTGTACGTTCCTAGGGAAGAATCCAGGCCACATTTTCAAAATATCTCGTTTGATCAGTTAGTGGCTCCATTGATTTACTTAGCTATGTTGACACATGATTACTCTGAAAATGTGGCCTGGACCACCTCAAGGACTAACAAGCCAGTCCTATAGTATAAACAGTCCAGAAAAGTGATGAAGAAGACGACACTACCCAGAGAGCACACTCAATTTGAAAAATGGTATATTTGGAATAGATATTCATCAGAAATATACTTTGTTCTTCTTTTTAAATAGTTTGTTAAAATCTTTTTCTTCCATTTCCCTTTTTTTATGTTTATTACTATTTTGTGTTTAAAGGTTTAGAGTTTTAGTTTCTTAAAGAAAAAACAAAAAATGAGACCACTACACAAAGTCAATGTTGAAATTTAAAATCTAATATATGCATATAGCCTATTAAGTATGAATTGTGTTTATTAACATTAAATAAGTAAATTGTATCTTTCTTGATATTCTGTTATATATAATAACTTTGTCTCTTCCAATAAAAAAATAATTTTCGAAGAAAATTTACATTTTATTAAATTCTTAAGAACTAAAAGGAAGGAACTATGATAAAGTTTACAATGATTTAGCGTGTCTGCTTTTCTTTAAATTGTTAGCTCTTTATAAAAGTAAATGTTTTACATTTTTAATTTGAATTCTTGAACTTTTCGAGTGTACTATTTTATATTCTGTTTAGAAAGATCATCCTCTGCAAGAAAATCTAATATTTTATTCTGAACTTTTTTGGTTTGTCCTCCTAAAGCAATCATCTCCAAAACCACTATCTGTATTTTTATAGCACCTACACTTTTTCAAAATGTCTTTCACCTAGCTCTTTTTCTCTATAAGTTAGACGTATTACAATATTTTGTTAAATTTTAGATTTTCAGAATGATTTCTCTTCTGTATCAATAAGCATAGCAGTTTAATTCTAGTGAACTATTTTTATTTTCTAAATGCATGCATCTTTTACTATTTTATTAGAATTTTTTATATACTTCAGTTATTCCTCCCTCACTGCTGCATGCCGCTTTTATTCCTAGTTGCTGAAATGACCAAAAATGACAAGCACTCTGCAAATGTCCATGATTTCTATTTGTTTTTACCAGACCTTCTAACCAAAAAGAAAAGCTAAAATGTATTCATGCAGTAAAGCGAGTATATAAGCATCACCAGCCCTTTCTCCCCATAAGCCCAATATTGTGGCTCTGCTAGTTTGAAACTAACCCTAGGGTGGTTAACACCTAATGATAAGTACTATAATCACTATATTGGCTGGTGCAGCTAAACTGATGATAACCCTAAGAAGATTAAACACTTTGAGAGCTTTAAAGGCTTACAATGTACCATTTAAAAACGGTGACAAAATAGTGAAAAGAGTATCAAATTAAAACACGTTTGCAGTTTCTCTACTTAGTTTTGACTGGTGTACATAGCAGTATCCATTAGTGCCCTAGAGTCCCTTTAAGAAGTGACTACAACTATGTATTATAAGAAAGCTACAATTCCATCCTAGTGATACTTGTCTTCATACAAAGCCATGATCATCAGCTTTCTCCTAATATTATAACATTTTCCATTAGAAGGAAAGCACTATTGCTTTGATATACATTATGGGTCTGTATTTTCTTTAAATACAGGCAGGATGGTTTATGAAAGTAATCCTGGGCAAGCGCGAATGAGTTTTTAATTTTTAAACGCAGCAGATAGAGAGCTTGTAAAAAGGCAGAGAACTCAGCAGGCGTCCAGCTTTTAAATAACAGGCAGTCGGGATCATTATTTGTGCGAAACCACAGTCAGAAATTACACGCCTCGATTTAGAACCAATTCACAGCTACAATAACCCGCAGCTTGTTCTCAATGCCAGATTTCACCAGAGTATTTATTAACCCTTCCCTATTATTAACCTTTTCAATGCTTATCCCTCCATCTCTTCCCACAAGTGACACAAAAGGGCTGATTATGCAAAGTAGGTATTTGGAGTGGCGTATTTCTGAGAAAGTGGTGAGGAAATCAGTATGTTGTACGGATTCTGTCCATTTCATTTCACTCAAACCATTCTGAATGTTTGATGAGAGAATTTGCTCCACGGCAAATCTATAGGTGCTGTCATAACCGTTCACATAAGACATTCTGGGATAGTGATGAGGGGAAATGTGCGGCATATGACTTCGCTTTAAGTGATGTCATGTCCTTTCATTTCAGATTGTAAGACATTCTAAGAGTATGAATGAGGTAATCTGTGTTCTGAATGACTAATCTACAGATGATGTCATGGTCTAGCAGTTCTTCTTTTCTAGGAGTATTTAAATATAACTATTATTCGCACCAACTGCTATTATTGTTATCTATTGAAAGGAAAATAATTTGTGCTACAATTTGCTAATCTCTGCATAAAATTAGGTGCTTTTTATCAAGCCATTCTTTTAGAAGTTACCTTATTTCCTTTTACGAGAGGAGTGGTCAAGACAAACATCACTAAACTCTAGTGCCAACTTCCAAATAGTTTACTGTTACCATGATCAGAGATAGGCAGTTCATGAAGAGCTGTCAAACAATTGTAATTGACCAAGACTTTAAATCTTGAAACTGTTGGCGTACACAATAGTGGAAAATAAATCCAGGGATTAACGATGGAGAATGTATTTGTTGTAGATGGTACCCCAGTCAGTGAGGATGAATAAAGTTACAACATGATATAGGGATGGATGAATAATCTGCTAAAGGTAGAGATTATTATATTTAGAGAGAAAAAAGATCCTTGTATAGGGCCCACCTGATTATCGTAATCTCAGAAAAGAGAATAAAGAGAATAAACTAAATTATAAAACTTAACTTTTATTAAATGGTCAAATCCATATTAAAAATATGTAAACATAGGCTGCAAAGATAAGAGAAAGGTAGAGATTATCTAAACTATTAGCATGGTTCCTGTGAACATAAAAAACTGTGCAAGATGCACTGAAAGTACAATGAAAACAGGATATGACTATACTGAAGAAGAGTAGTAGAAATATATGGTTTCTGTGTCACTAAGGCAGAGATAGGACCAATACAGCCTATAGTGAACATGGTCCTGGATTTCAAAATGTTCAACCTGTGCACATGTGAGATAATCACGGTCTCACACACTTTAATTGCATCAGTTGGGAAATACTGAAATCCAGGACTATGTTCAGTACCCCAAAACCAACATTCCCTCCTCCAGCCTTAGTTAAAATCTGGAAACATGAACATGGCCCAATATCTGAATAAATACAATACCTTTTTATCCCTCTTCTCATTGCCAAGCTCTTTGTTATCTATCCCCTCCATACTGCAATTCTTTATATTAAGTTTTCTTCTGTCTCAAAATCCCTTCTTTCTTCTCATTTCACACACATATTTTTTTCTCTCTCTTTTAACTTTGTTCCTCTTGTCTTAATTCATTCCCTTTTATATGCTCCAGTTGTATAATTTTTCTCTCTTTTCTTTCTTCTCATTTCACACACATATTTTTTTTCTCTCTCTTTTAACTTTGTTCCTCTTGTCTTAATTCATTCCCTTTTATATGCTCCAGTTGTATACTTTTTCTCTCTTATCTCAGTCTACCATTTTTACTCACTCAATTCTCTCTTATCTACCTTCTTATCCCATTCCTCTCTTTTTTTTATAGTATTCTGAGTATCACATATATAGTTGTCAGCAGTGCAGGTTGTCAAAAGTTGTTGCTAGCGGGCCGCAGTTGCTGGCAAGGAGCGTCGAAGGCACTCCTTGCCAGCAACTGCGGACTTTAGGCCCGCAAATGCGTACTACACACATTAGGCGCCATTTTACAACACTAACTTACACAATGCGGAAGTACACAGCTACCTAACGGATTTTCCTCGCGCACGCACACTATTTACCCTATACACTGCACACATTGCTGACACTTACACATCAGCTCCACAACACTGAAAACATACATTGTATGCTGCAGCAACATCAAAACAGATTGTTAGCTCTTCAACCCAATGCTTCCTGCATATATTACTTCAAAATAGGTAAAGTATATTCATTTATTTATTTCTTAATTATTTCCAACGCTGCTCATAGCACACAAACAAACAACATCCTTGCAATGAGCGCCGAAGGATCTCGGAACACTTACAAAATGAATGTCGCAACCAAACACCATTACCTGCCTTACAATCTTATTGCCGTAATTTTTTGACGGGCAAGTCGCTACTTTTTAATAATGGAGAACCATTAAATACAGCTGTGCATCCAGCATGTGTGTAAGAAACATTAATTGATGTTTTTCAATTCTACCATCCACAATCTTACAATCTACATCACCACCATATCAAGAGCTCACACAAAGTAGATCTGTTGAGAGCCGGAGCTGCAGGAAGGTTCCTCTGCCCCTTCACCTCACATATGTTGGACAGAAAGATCTGAGGGTCCTTTTGGTACCACGAATTAAAGCAGCAGGAGCTCAAACCACTCCAAGGCATCCATTCTACAAGGAGCCTAACACTTTGATTTGCATACATATGTTATTATCCTCATGGCCCTAGAGCAGCCAATAATATTTCCTATCTAATAATGCTTTACCGTCACCTCTGGGTGCAAAGTAATTAACTAGTTTGTTAATCCTAATGATAACTTGCACAGCAGCTCTTCTCTGATCAGAGTAACCCATTTTCTGCTCCAGGGGCCAAAAACCTGTGGAATTGAAAAGAAAATCCGTTACAGATTGGAAAGAGTTGAAACTGTCTTTCTCTAGTGTGTGGGTTAATTGCATTAACCCGGATACCATCCCTGAGGAAAAGAGAAAAGAAAAACACAATTTTACTGAACACAGAGAAATGTAAAAAAAAACAAGATAACAAGAGGCATTTATATTTGACACATCTTAGCAGGAATGAATTGAAATGCATAAAAATATCCTAATAGAAATCCACCCGACTATAACACTGCATGCATTTTTTTACCATGGTATGTAGATGACGTTTGCACGAGATACAGATCTACCTTTTTGCAGATAGTACCCAGAAAACTGATTAAATTCTACAAGTCATGTACACATATTATTATCTATGTGAAAGTGTTTTTCAAAAGTAATTGCTTTGGAAATATGGAACGTGGCATAAATCTCTCTCTCACACTTGGAAAGATAATCTCGTAGAGATAAATCCTTAGTCCCAGGAATGATGAGCTTTTGAAGAGAGCTGCACTTAATTCATAATAAAAAGGAAACTAATTTAGGAGGAGATTAATCTTTTATTGCTTGGCAAATTACATATAGAAGAACTTCACGTGTATTTTTTTTAAAAAGGCGAATAGTTATTAAAAGATGCTAAAAATATCTCTTGGGATTCAGGCCTTGCGTTGAAGGCCTTAGTATGTTGAAGGTCAAAATACCTTTTAACTGAGCTAGCAGAGAGGATCTTAATAGATTTTGTTGTACGTAAGGAAGGATTTTACAAAGCTATTTTAGATATTCTGTAGTCATTCTAGATAATGAAGAGACCTGTGATCTCCGAGGCATGTGGTGGGAATATATTCTATGAAAGATATTGTAGTTTAATTAAGTTTTACATCAAACATTGCTGGGTACCTCATTTACTAGAAACTTGTGCGATGTCATATAGAGGTAGTAATCCAATATAGATAATAGATATTCACTTGATTTGCACTCAGATGAGACAGTATATTGACTGGAGTTGAGTTGCAAGAACTAATATTTTATTAATATAATGGATATGCTTAATTTCCAATTTGATCATTAAATAGGTGTGTAAAAGTATTATTTATCGATTGCATTCAGTGAGCTCACATACCACCTGTGTTATAATATTTGAATCTTTGCATAGAATTGTGTTGTACAGAGAAAAAAAAATATATATATATATATATATACTGCATTCTGGCCTTTATTGGGTTGTAACCAAGCACTGCTTTGGCCACTCTTTTATTGACTAGGATGGCTTCTCCATTTCTTCTGCGGGATTCTTGACCACAGTAGAAGATCTGGTGGTTGTCTGATGTGAAATGTCCCATTCCAGTCCATTTTAGTTCACCCATTCCCAGGATATCTATGTTTAACCTTGTCATTTCATTCTTGAAAACATCTAGTTTGCCTTGGTTCATAGTTCTAACATTCCAGGTTCCTATTCTAAATTGGTTTGCAGCAGCAGACTTTCCTTTCCTCTTCAGACACATCGGCAGCTGGGTGTCCTTTCGGCTTTGGCCCAACCACTTAATTAGATCTTGTACTTGCCCTCTGCTCTTCCTCAGTAATGTGGTAGGCACCTTCTAACCTGAGGGGCTCATCTTCATGTGCCATATCGTAATGTCTCTGGTTGTGCCTGTCCAGAAAGTTTTCTTATCAAAGATACTGGAGTGGGTTGCCAGTTCCTTCTCCAGTGATTCTTCTGACCTCTCTGCCATGACCTGCCTATCTTAGCTGACCCTACATTGTATAGCTCACAGCTTAATTGAAGTACACAAGCCCCTTCACCATGACAAGGTAGCGATCCAGAAGGGGCTTATCCAGTTCTACAAAGACATTCAACACGTCATAGATATAACACCAAGAAAATATGTTACTATCATCATAGGAGATTGGAATGCTAAAGTAGGGAGCCAAAAGGCACCTTAAATAACTGGCAAATTTGTCATTGGAGTACAAAATGAAGCAGGTCAGAGATTAGTAGAATTTTGTCAAGATAATTCTCTGGTCATAGCAAAATGCCCTTTTCCAACCGCCTCTGAGACAACTCTACACATGGACATTACCAGATGGACAACATTGAAATCAGATTGACTGTATACTTTGCAGCCAAAGATGGAGGAGCTCTATACAGTCAGCAAAAACAAGACCTGGAGCTGACTGCAGCTCAGACCATGAGCTTTTTATTGCAAAGTTAAAAATTAAACTGAAGAAAAGAGGGAAAACCATCAAACCAAGTAGATACAAAATAAATAATATCCCTTGTGAATATGCAGTGGAAGTAAAGAATAGATTTAAGGAACTAGACATGGAAGATAGAATGCCTGAAGAACTTTGGACCGAACTTTGCAAAATTTTCCAGGAAAAAGCAACAAAGAATATCTCGAAAAGAAAGAAAATTAAGAAGTCAAACTGGCTGTCTGAGGAGGCTTTGAAAGTAGCTCAGGAAAGAAGGAAAGCGAAAGGTAGTGGAGAAAGGAAAATATTTTTTCCCACTGAATGCAGAATTCCAGAGGATAGCAAGAAGAGACATGGAGACATTCTACAATTAGCGTTGTAATGAGATTGAAAAAGATAACCGAAGGGGAAAATCAAGAGATCTCTTCAAGAAAATTGGGAAACTAAAAGGCCTTTCATTCCAAAGTGGGCTTCATTAAAGACAAAAATGGTAGGGATGTAACAGAAGAAGATCAGATAAAGAAGAGGTGGCAGAAATACACTGAAGATCTATAAAGGAAGGATCTTAACCCAGGTGTTAAAAGTGCTTTCCAGAGGTATGAGTGGACCCAAAGAATGCTATTTGAGCTCCCAGACAACTCCATTACTGCTCCTCTTTCCCCTTGGTATATCCCAATCATAACATTGCCACACACTCATACTGTATAATCATAAGTGTATGTGTGTTTATGCATATATGCACTTTTCCATGCCACTGTACCAGCACCTAGGCATCATTTTCCAAATGATAATATTTGTCCATGATTAGAGCAAGACGGTTATAATTGGGCGCATAGTCCCCTATTCAATTGAACAATTGTTATTTACTGGAGCCCGTAATTTAGCCCGTAATCTAATTTGGTATTCAATTGGTGTCTTTTAGCGAGTGGCAAACTATCTATGGGTTCAAGCCCGTAAATGTTACAATCACAAATTGCTATTCATTTGCTACAAATCCTCAAGCTTGCAAATGTTTTCACACCCGTAAATGGTAAATGTAGAAGAAAATCCTACAGGTACCAGATAGGACTCGCAAGGGGGTTAAACACCTGATCGTAGCACTGTAAATGCAAATAGAAAATCAATACTGCACTTTAAAAGACGGGGGAAGTGATGAAAGACATTAGAATTAATTGCACAACAGACTAAAGCTCACAAATCTGCACTAGATTTTTTTATGTTTCAATTCGTTGTCATATCAATCTCGGGAATCAAGGAGTTAATACATATCAGACCACCCACATGGACTATAACAGCATCGCAATTCATATTTGCACATTGCCGAATTGCGAGTCCAATCGCATATGGGACTTTTAAACGCTAATTGATTGACTTGTAACTTCCATGTTTTACTGACGTCATGATGACGGTCTCATTTCCTATTGGCTGTTTCTAAATTGGTAGTTACAGCCTTGCTTAATTGATCGTGATCACGCTCTGAAGTGCTACATTTGATTGCATGGTTTACAGTTCAGGCTTTCGGTCCCCTAAATTGCGGGCTTGTTCAATTGAATTGCTCTGTAATTGTAGCAAATTTCAAGCCCGCAGACATACGGCCTGTATAACGCAATCTGCGGACATGCAGTTGAATAAGGCCCATAGTATAGTAGACCAATAATAAAGTGATCATTCAGAGCTTTCCTGCAGTTCCGCATTTCTTCTTAAAATGTTCTGCTTGTTCTGCTCATATTTGTACTTTATTTTTTCAAACAAGAAACTTTATCTCTCATAACCTTTATCACTAGCACTAACTATTACTAGTTCATAAGACCTTTGTTGTCTTAAAAAAAAGATCTCTATGCTTTTTCTCATGTAACCTTTCTTCTAGCTTCTCTTATTATGCTACTAGCGACTTGCCAGTGAAAAATGCCGGCAATAAAATATGAAGCCTGGCAATGCTGTTTGCCACACAATACGATGTTCTCCCCCCTCTGAGCACCTTTGGTGCTCATTGCGAGCCTCTCCTTCCATCTAGTTCACCGCTCATTACAGACCTCGGCAACTTGCAACTTGCCATGTGTCACTTTCCACCATCTCCCCCCTGCCCCTTCCCTGTGTCATTCTGTGCTGTGTCTCTGCTGAATGCTTGCGTGGCGCACTGACTGCCGTTAGTTTTATTTTCAAAGTCCCGCGTGCCTGGCGTTGGTGGTGTAAGTGTTACTGTCTTTGCCGTTGTGTATTTCCTAAATCTCCCATAGCTGCGTAAGTCTAGCGTGCCTGGTGTTCTCTGTGTAAGGGTTACTGTCTTTTGCGTTGTATATTTTATAGGTTCTGTGTGCCTGACCTTGCTGAGCCTCGTTTTCATCTTGTTTCAGAATGTTTAAGTTTTTTCGGCCGCCACTTGTTTTCCCGCTTCAGTGATTTTCGATCCATAAAAAAGACAAAATATGCCTCAAATTAACTTGCAACCTCAATCACAGGTCCCCTCTCCCCCTGTGCTGTGTGTGAGTGTGTAAGTGAATTTGAGGCATAATTGTGTGTTTTCGCCATCTTTTCCAGTTCGGTGGTTTGGTCGTTAAAGTCTGAGGACGTAGATATACAGAAACCCTCTTTCTAAACCCCCATATTCGCTTCTTATAATACTTCAGTATAAAATGTCTCTATAATGCCTTGTATTGCTAGTTATTTGTGTCCCTATAACTCCTTGTTGCTCCAAATAACCTGTCTCTATACCTTCCCCTATACAACCCCTTCCTTGTAATCATTTCATGACTTTATATAACTCATATTATTGCTCCCTATAAATTCACCTATTTATCCAAACTATGCTTGTTTTCTTCCACTGATGTAAAATAAATCACAAAAAAGATTGGTATTAATGTAAACCCAGCTCCTCTGCCCTTCAGTTTAGCAGTGTGCGCTGTGACCTATGGTTCATTCCATACAAGATCGTTACCTGCAGGCTACATGTGGCAATTTGTAGGCTTGTTCAGATTAGATTTTAATACCACGCAAATGTCAACACTGGAGTTAGTAATATGAATAAGGGAGAGAAATCGACTGCACCTTTACAAAGAAAAATGGAAATGTGCTATTATGGTTTTGAGAGCTTTTCTAGTGCATTACATGGAGCATTTTTTCTTGTCCTGAAGAAGGCACTTTCATAGTTTTGCAGTTTTAATTTGGATATATTTTTCATTACCTGTAAGGACTCTCATGTCTGGCTCCCAGTGTAAATTTCCTGGTTGACAGAGTGTGTTCGTGGCTGCAGAAAATAAACCAGAAACCTTTGGAAATGTAAACAACTTTTAACTTGAGTTCTGCGCTCAAGACAATGGGCCCCATGCTTCAGGGGCTAATTAATAAAAAAAGATTAGAATCCCTGTTTGTGAGTTTATCAGAAATATTGACTGATGCTCAAACTTCAACTGTAGATTAGTGTAGGATAATGTATTTTTTAAAAAATATTTGTTATTATCCATCGTTTTAAATTATACCATATTCTGCTGTGTCCCTTTAAGTATGGTTTCTGCCGTAACAAGTTTCAAGCATCCAGACACAGTATTAAAAGTATGAACAGCACATAATAGAAATATTAAATCGATGACCATGAGTTTTCTTTTAAACATTACCTGGTAGCAAGATATTTAATTAACTGGCAGGTCTAAGTACCAATTAGTGCTTCCTGGTTCTGTATATGTGAGATAGGATCTCTGACATTAATTGGCCAGCCTCTGTTACTCAATGGATATAAAATATGCACCCGTCTTAATCTCAATATAAACACATTTTCCACAGTTTTTATTTATATAAAATATCCACGTAATATCCACTTTATCAATATATCTATTTTGTCTTTTCCAGTCTTACATCTTGTTCCTTCTCCATGATCTTCCAGTCTCTCTGTTTATTCTTCTTGCTTTCTGTCTCCAGATTATCATCATAATATAAATTGGGGGTCACAGTTTTTTCCAGACTCTTTGGGTCTCATTAAACTGGATTTTTTTAGTAAATCAAACCTTGCCTGACATTTTTAAAATTAATTTGAAGTTTGATTTTCTTGTATATTCGATATATAGAATTTAACCTTTTATGTGAGCGTTGTATAATTTGACTCTGTAGTCAAAAAAGGAAATAAACAAGAAAATATGTATTCAAGATAATTTGTGTCCAATATTATTATTATTACTACTGAATATTTATAAAGTACCAATATTTTATGCATCTTTATACAGTTGAAGGAAGTTACAGTTTCGTTTAGAGGTCAACTGGCCAGTATGGAAGGCTATCAAGCTCACACAAGAAGCCAATTTTATCACAAACAGCGTACATAAAAAGAAAAACTTTTTGGTCGCCTTGGCACCCTTTATCAAGTTTAGGTGTCAGGATGCCTCACATATTCACTTTTTTTGTAAAATGCTAAATTGCAAAAATATGAACTGTTGCTTGCCCTATGGATATCTGTAGTTGCTAACTTCTTTTTGATGGAGGGGATGGCAGAACACATGTTGCACCCAGTTGTTTAAAGCTTGATTTATCATAATTCAAACAATTATCCGAAGTATATTTCAGTTTTTTAAATGTTGAACATGTATACTATTATTATTACATACATATCTAGAAAGTAATTTTAATTTTCGCAAATAATTACCTATAACATCTACATTTTAATCCATTTATTGAATGGTGTTAGTGAAGTATCATCAAATTCTTGAAGATGCCAATGTAAGTGCCATTGTGAAAGATTGCAACTCAGAATAACTTGTCAAAATCGGACTCCATGATAGAATATGTTACTCATTGAAAGGCCCATTCCCTTGGTGTTGATTCTTTAAAGATATTCTAAAGCCGGTTCAAGACTTTCCAATTCCACTATACTGAAAACCGTCTGTATTGAGTAGAGAAATATTCTATATGTTGTATTCACGTTTCTTTATCTATATCATGTGAACGACTCCCTCTAAGAAGCTCTGTTTTCCAGGTATCTGCAATGGCCTTGGACTTTCCCAAGTTCCGAGAGAGGAAAGTGTAATTTGTTCAAAACAATCATATATTTTCAATATTAATCATAAGAGTGTATTCATAACTAATATACAAAGCCTTTCAATCTCTTTACCTCCTCCGCACTATAATGGTCTTGCTAATGTATGTGTATACATGTAAATATTCAAAATATATCGAATATATTTATCCAGTTACTTTAGAAATGTTCTCAGCAAACCATAGAGACTATTTCTTTTTTTTATTTATCTTTCTCCCCTCTTTGCATGTCTAAATGTGAATACATAGATATATAAATATATACTAATTTCATGGTAATTATCATAATAACAACCTTCGTCTAAGATGCATTCTGAAGCACTCACGCTGTATTAAATATATATCTGCTGGAGAAGAGACACCTGGGACTGGGACTGGGACTCATAGGAGGGATAGGTTTGTACATTGTGTGTAGTAGAGAAAAATCCCTCTCCGTGATTTCATGGATATTATTAAAATGTTAAACACAAATGTATATGCTCAGAAGGCTAGTCAGTCACACTTGTTACTATACATATACAGCCTTATTAAATTGCAATTCAGTACATTTTAAACGGCTCTATATAAGCACACAGCATATTTTTTTTACAGAAGTTTTTAGTTAAGACCTTGCTTTTGGATAGAAGTTCACGAACTAAAAACTTCTGTAAAATAAATATGCTGTGTGCTTAAATAGAGCCCTTTTAAATTTACAGAATCGCAATTTAATAAGGCTGATAATATGCCACCACATAAAGTGCCCATCCTTAAACACACATAGCATCTAAAACAACACAAACCGCATTCAACACTAGTCACTCTCTGTGTGCCAAATAAAAATGTCTGAAATATTATTGTCTTGCATACACACTTCTCAAATGACCAACAATACTCACCTCATATATACAAAGACATCATAAAAAAAACTCCCCAAAACTCATTATCTGTATACACACTTAAACTGTAGCACTTATATATATATATATATATATATATATATATATATATATATATATATATATATATATATATATAGTTCTGGATTGCTACCTTGTCGTGGTGAAGGGGCTTGTGTATTTCAATGAAGCTGTGAGCTATACCATGTTGAATCACCCAAGATGGCATGTCATAGCAGAGAGGTCAGACAAATCTCATTCCACTGAAGAAGGAACTGGCAACACGCTACAGTATCTTTGCCAATAAAACCATATGGATAAGCACAAGCGTAGATTGATGTGCCTGGTGTGCTGCGTCCATATGGTCACTGAGAGTCGGACACGACTGAAGGACTGAACAACAACTATATATATATATATATATATATATATATATATATATATATATATGAAAAGTCGTAATTTTTTATAAACATTTACATAAAGTACATATATGATATTCACCACTTTGCACACATTATTAACTAAACTGGAAATAACTGCCAATAAACCATGAATAAAATCTATATTCCCAAAATGTCTGATACAATTTATGCCAAGTACGTATGGGCTAATAAACTATTAGTTAAATTGTGTCTTTTCTCTAAGTCTTTTATCTTTGAACATGCCATTATTTTCATATATATCTGTGTGTGTAAGTGTAAGTGTATTTCTACAAAAAATATGGATTGTGGACATCATTTTCAAAAATACATTTGTAGATTGATGAAGAGATTGTCAATGTTATGCTACTACTCAGTTGGTTTATAGCTCTGTAGTTTATTTGCATTTTATTTCTTGTATGGTTGTTTTTTCTGATTACTAATTTTTCCTTATTTTATTTTCTTGCAGAGTTTGGCCCAGTGACCCATTAATGCCACCTGCCGATTCACAAGGGGTCGACCGTCCGTGGGAGAGATGAAGTCAATGGGCACTTCCCCTTTGCCCTCTCTCTGCCTTCCTGCCCCTCCCCTCTGCTTCCATGACAAGCACATAGCTGTATATTACTGTAAGTTCCTGCATTGTACAATTCCCCCTCCTCAGATTTGTCAACTGTGTTCAAAATGTTGGAGTTTGTAACAGTAATTTCAAAGAAGAGAATAAAAAATTGTACTAAAACAGAGAAAACAAATCTAAATTGCACTCAATAAAAACGAATTAAAATACAAACTGCACTTATCTTGTGTTACTATGTTGTAGCAGCTCACACACATTGTAATAAAACAAACAAAGTGAAATAAGGGTAATAAGTGGAGTATGTAGGGTGAAAAGTAGTATTGTTAGGCATGTGAAAGTGATATGCTGGTTGTGAGAGTGGAATTGTGGGTGCGGGACATGTATTCCCATTCTAAGGAAGAGAAGCACATTTAAGGTTATGTTGGTTAACTATAAGATATTGATCCAGGTAATAATGAGATAGATTTTTTGGGGGCGGAGAGATTCTCCCTAATGAGAAAATTGTCAATGGTTCAGTGGAATATTTTATTTGTCATAATTTTACAAGGATCTTAAAAGGTTGAAATTGATGGACCAATAATCGTTCTCATTCTCAGTTACCGTGTTACTATATGTTGTAAGAATATATATATATATATATATATATATATATATATATATATATATATACATTGCACATGTAAAGTGTGAATATCAATCAGTTTACAGAACAATTACAGTGCTATATAAGTGGATATTCTTATATATGGTATAATTTAATTCCCTATAACAAGTCATTATTGCTCAATCTTTGACAAAGGGAGGACATGCTTTTCTCTTGATACGTTAAGTTAGACCAGTACAGTGGTATTACTATGTATTACTATATACTGCAGATATTAAAAGGTCCACTGAAGTGTGTATAACAAACTAACAACACTAGCAACTATGTAGGCTGAGAGGATACAATTATTGTTTAGAGTAAATCATACTTTTCTCTGCTAGAGACTAGGGGCTGCCATTTTTGTTATGCCTCTTACTTGGTACATAAAAGTAATATGGGATTTGTCGTAGGGCAACTGCCTGCTCTTGAGCTTGTAAATGCTAATAGTGGAACTCACTCTCCAGTGAGATCACAAATCCCTACCTATACTGCTTTATAGAAAAGGAAATGGTAAAGAGATCCTTGTCAGGTGCCAGGACAGCAAACAATTCTGAGGAGACACAACATGGAAGCTCCACGACAGAAGGAAATTTATGATTCTAGAAATGATTTACATGGCTCTAAAGTTGTCTGTCTGGAAAGTTATTTAGGGACACTGAACTATGTCTAAAATAGCATATTTGGGTCGGCTTTGCACACTGTGTATAAAAAAGAAGCAATTATTCCAAACATCTTACTGACAGTGTATTCACTACACATTTTCCCTCAAGATAACCTGCGTGGTCATAGATGGAGGAGATATTAAAGTTGTGAGATAGTACTGATTGCACCCACATGGGCAACTCATGTGAGGACATTACTATGTGTCCAACAATAATACCAAGCCCTGCTATGTCCAGGAGCCTCAACTTGTGGAACTGGGGCAGATATATTATTCTGCACTTTCTTAACACCAGTATTCCAAGTGAGATAAACAACCACTATACTGCTTATACAATATGGTTTCATTTGTTTGCTTCATAAATGGTTTTAGATAAAATAAGAATTTGAGGAGATAATTATTAATTAGAATTTAATTTTTTTTCAATTTCAGCAGATCTGATTCCACCACTTGTAAGATGTCCAGGGTGCGGCAGGGGATCTACCCAGGGGAACTGTCCTGATAGGGGTCTTTTTATGTTGTACTGATAAGTATTTTTCTCTTTCCCTGCAAACCTACATAAGGTCAGAAAAAAAAATATGACCGCCTCCTGGGCAGATCCTCTTTCAGCACGTGGGCACTTAATAGGTTGTTAAGAAGCACATCTGCTGGAAACTACAATGCAAAGTTCAAATATAAATGTAAAAGCTAACCAGGCCCTAAATAAACAGATTACTCCTTATTGTGTGGCAATTAAATGTAAGATACAGATGCATTTAGAAAATAGTTAATACAGTGAGCTATCACCCATCAACTGAGTAAAAAAAAGAATTCAAGCATGCCTGCTGTTATCATACTAATATGCAAACCATAAGAACAAGCAGTGACCATGAAGGGAAAGGGCAGATGGGCAACGTGGCCCTTGTCTGCAATCAATACTTATGTTTCCAGACTAATTAATACAGTTTTTCAGAGGGGAATGTATAAGTGTCCTTGACAAAGTCATTTTATACACCACTGTCAGCAACTGTATCCTACTTAGAATGTCCCCAGCAGGTCTACTGCTATATCATAATTAGTAGAAGATGGCCCAATTATGAAGACGTGTGCCATACTACATAAGACTCAAGCAGCTGCTTATATTCATGGGCACGTCCCATGCCTAATTAAATCTTCTCTACTTTCTTAAGGATGCAGCATATGGGTGAACTTAGGGAATGTGGCAGGAATTGGTGATGGAGGGAAAGGGAAAGAGGTCGGGTGGAAGGAGATTTACACATAAGAAAAAATGTTCCCTGTATTAACAAGCTCAAATGCAATAACAGATTTTTTTGTGAGAATAGACATTTTTATTTGTTGCTTTAACCTAGTATTCAACACTGGCTCCACAAACATCATTAAAGGTTTTCTCACAAACAGCATCTAGTTTGAAAATGGTATCAAATATATTATTTTTGGTTGTTGGTTTTATTGAGTAAATAATTAAAATAAAATAATAATCATAGTACATTATTCACATCAGGGCCATATTTAGATTTTATACTGCTCAAGGGTCATTCACGCTACTCCTTTTATTCACGCTACTCCTTTTATTCACGCTACTCCTTTTACTTTCCCCTATATATGTCCTCATCCTGAAAATATCACACACATATTTATATTTAAGTGTAATTTTTTTTTTAAGTGTATTATTTTTATTTATAAAAACAGTCTTTAAGAAAGTGTCTGGGACACCTACAAGGATTTATAAGCATATGCAGGCACTATTTTGAGTTACAACTGCACATCTTGAGATAACCTGTTACCCAATAAAAATGTGCTGCCATGAACCATGGCTTAGACCAAAATATACCACTTATTCAATGTCCCTAGCTCAGTTTGAGCATTTAATTTAGGGAATATTCATCACATATTATTGATGTCCTTATTTGAATAACGTTTAGACCCATTTCTCCTAGTACAGGGACATCCTATAACATTTTCAGGGGGGTTGATGTAAGGATCTGAAATACTCATTAGACTCAAGTGCATTACTTATTTTCATTATCTTAAAGGTGACTTTCAGTGTAAAATATTGCACTAAGCAGATTTTAAAACTGTAATGAAATTAGAAAGATGATTTGAAAGGATTGGGCAAAAAGGCTGCCAAGAATCACCAAGCACTCAGCCATTGTGCGTCCATCATCGTGTGCCCATGTTCTGATACTTTGCAAATATAGCTTTTGAAAAACTGGGATAAAAGTCACTCAAACAATAAAGTTTCTTAAGTAAGATTTGTCTGGCAAGACACAGGAGGTACAGAAATACACATATGTTAATCTTATGAGACAATCATAATGGGAAATCATTGCTTACATCAGTTAAAGAAATACAGAATTACTGAGTTATTAATAGGCCACTGATTATGGTCAGGTGGCCCAGTGGTTAGGATGCAGGTGCTTTCACCACAGCATCCTGGATTCAAATCCAGCCAGGGAACCAGGAGGTCGCACTGGCAAGTACTTGGATGGGAGACCACCTTGGAATACCAGGAGCTGTATGTTGTGGCCCACTGGAGAAGGAACTGGCAGTATCTCAGCCATGAAAATCAAGTGGATCAGCATGGTGTGTTGTCCATGAGATCACGGAGAGTCAGACACGACTGAGCAATGCCATCAGATTATAGTCTATTATATAAATATATTTCATTAATCAAAGTATCCCTGGAATGCAAACACTAAAGCTGTTGTGCACAGTGTTTGGTTTAGACAACCACCTAGAAGTTTCACCTCAGTGCTCGGAGCTAGATCTAGTGATATCATTCAGTGACCCATGAAATCATGACCTCTTGGTCTCCTTCCTACAATGATAGCACTGTAGCAAGTCTTGTTCTGAAAGGAAGGTTTACACACAAATCACAGGCAGTAACCAAGCCCAGCATGGGGTGTGCCAAAGACCTCCAGTCAGATAAGAAAAGGTAAAATAAATGGTTCCATATCCCTCTTGTCTTTCACTTGATCATTCACCCTTGTCTCTGTTCCTCTCTTTTTTTTTTTCTTCAACCCATGATCTTTTTACGGTCTCTCTCTCTTCCTTTAGCATCTGTCTCTCTCCTCACCTTTATTTCTCTCTCCCCATCTTAACCCTTTTCCCATGCATCTCGGTCACTTTATCTTCCTCTGTCTCTCTTGGCTCTACTGACCTCTCTCTCAACCTTTATTTCCTTTCTCTTCTCTCTCTCAACTTTTTCCACAACTTCTTCTCCCTGTGTATCTCCCTTCATCTTTCTACATGTCTCTCTCTATCTTCAACTGTCTTATCTTTCCTTCTCCAGTTCTATCTCGTCTATTTTCCCGCTCCCCCTTCTATCTGCACACCAATTAATCTCTCTACCATTTACTTCTACCATCTTTATCTACTATTCTCTTCTTATCTCTCTTAATCTCCCACTTCCTGTGTAACGTTTATTTCTTTTTGCGTTGTCCCAAATCTTAATAATATGTCATAATTATTTAATTCTCAGGCTGGTACCATTTTAAATTGTTTATGAAGATTGTGTGGAAATGCTAGATGATGTGTACAAAGATCTACAGTTTATGGAATGCCTCTTTAAAAATACTGGCTATTTTACAGCATGTAACATATGTATATGGTTACAATGACCTAAAATACACACTACAGTCTCTCTTTTATTTATAAGAGCTAATATTTCCCCACAAATTCCAGGACCCACTATACCAGTGTTCAATATCAGACCTCTCTTACAGCCACATTAAATTCCCTCTACGTGTATAAATGTAGCTCGTCATGTAGCTCACAAGACTTACGGCTATTAAATTGGGCTCTTAAACCAGCCCGTCGACGACTTGCAGCGTAGGAGCGAGAAAACCCTACGGGACGTGAGAATTCAACTTGCGAGCTCGCAAATCCTGTCATCTGTCAAGCCCGTAACTGCTATGTTCTAATTGCACTATTAAATTGCATCAAAATCACTGGCGTTCAAACTCGTAACTCGCAAATGGAGCCAAGAAGCCAACGAGTGCTAGAGAGGACCCACAAGGGGGGTAAAGTCCAATCCGTAACACTGTAAATGCAAATATACACACACTACTGCACTTACAAATTAAAGGGAAAGTGATGTTAGGTATTAAAATTAATAGCACAACATTCTCAAGCTAGCAAATCGGCCAAATAAATAATACTTTATTTAATGTTTATTTTCAGTGTTATACCGATCCCGGCAATCAATGTGTTAATACATATAATGGAACACGCATGTAATAGAATATTATATTTACAGCTTTATCAATATTGCATTACATCTGGAATGTGGGTCCAATCATAACTCGTAACTGAACCCCGTAAGACTTCCTCCCACCTCCATTTTTCAGTAAAGTAATTCTGACGATCTCTGTTTCCATTGGCTCCATCTAAACTAATAACTACGAGCTTGACTAATTGATCCTGTTCACGGCCGCGCATCCAATGACCGAAAAATGGTTTATAGGTTTGCTGATCAAGCCCGTAACTCGCAGCATGTTCTAATTTATCAGCAACATAAATATGCAACTTTTCAAGCTCGAAGCCGTTGCGGGTCTCACATTGCACATAAAAGCTTTGAATTTAATGTGGCTTTAGTCTTTCTCTAACATGTCACTTTGTCTTATGTCTTTGACATACCGTCCTCAACTTCTTTCTAACAGCACTAATCCAACACTAAACATTTGCATATGGAAGATCCCTAGTGGGGTAACTCAGATATAGCCCCTCCAGACCTGAAAATATACACCCAGGGAAGGAGCTGATGTTAAAAATGTTAATTTTGAACAAAGTTGTATTACATTTTATTTCTAACATAATATACAATGCTAATGAACTTGGATCTATAGCCCACTTAATGTGATAAGCTGTCTACACAACAAAACCAGACCAGGATGGTCAGTGAAACACGCTAATGACTTCAAGGTTAAAGGAAAGGTCACAGCACTTTGAACACCCACGCTCAGGAACTGGCTGCAGATCATTAAACAAATAGCTATTTATATATAACTAAAAAACAAGAAATAGATTAGGACAGTATTTTTTCTCCTTTAGTGGTCATCCAGCATGCGACAAATATAATTGCTAGAGAGATTCATTTTAAGCCATAAAATTAACCATGTTTATTGCGGTATTCTGTACATAAAATATTTGTAGTGTTTTTCTGTATTTTATATTTTATACGACTATGCATATCACGTTTCGGAAGACAGCTGTCTCTTCTTCAGATAAAAAGCCATATGATTTCTGCATCTCGCTGTACCAGGAGTCATAAATTTGAACAACATTAAGATGTATCTAAAAGTAATGTCATTTTCGTAGGCAGGTAGCGTGAAATGTTGTCGCCTGGATACAGGATAAAAACAAGCATCAAAAGGCGAGGCGCACAATGTACAAAACAAACATTCACATGATAAATATATTAATTATAATTATCTTTCAGAGAGAAAGAGTAGCAACCTGTCCTTCATGTGACAGTTCCAATAATGCAGTTGAAGGGGAGATACATGAGACAAGGATCCATCACATAGACGCAAACACTAACGGGAAATGAGCATGGATGAATAAATAACATGTCACTGTCCAACCAACACCGTTAACAAATATGCCAAGGAGGATCTGTGAAAGCAGCATTTTAAAGAGTTAATTCCTCCCACGATAATAATTTGCTAATTGCAACTGTAGGTCCACTGTAAAGCTCTAACGAGAATCTAATTTAGAAAAAAGCAATAATCAATTTCAAAGATCATACTCCTATACTATTGATCTCTGCCCACTATAAGGTCAATGGGGGAGGTGGCCAAACTACCTCCCTTTAATTTTTTTTCATTGTTTTAAAACTTGTGTCTTAAAGTGATTTCCTTTGGCAACAACCTTTTATTGTGGGGCTATGAATGATTGTTTGGTCTCTTATTGAATCAGATTGTTCTTAAAACTCTTCAGATCAGTCTCCCAGCTAAAACTTCGTTCCGCATTGATAATGTTACCATGGTCATATTGTTTCCTACATTAATTTTTGAATAACTTAACATGATAATGATCATACAAACAAAAATAAACACAACCTTTATATTTTGCAAAATGGTCACTTCCACAGCAGTATTACTACATATAAAAGATAATAAATTAAAGGTTGTAATATTATATTTTCCTTCTAAAAACTGTTTTTTTTTTTCAAAATATAGACGTCTCCGATGAGATACATTCTTGAGAACGTCTTTAGGTCGGATTTGTATGCAACTTGTATCCCTGATGAATAATAATAATAACAATAGTATAATGGCTTGTTGATATGATATGCGGCCGGCCATAAGGGGGATATCCTTGCGGCGCCGTCTATTTGAATTGCAAGGTAAAAGGTAGCTCTACACGGGGCCGTAAGACGGCCGCAAGGAATCGCAGCTTTGCGGCCGTTTTACGGCCGATAATAAAATGAGGCCCTTGGTATCCGGGGAATCCAACTGATGCTATAATTGCAGTTACATCTTATCAATATGAAATATTGAGAGATTCAAAGACATATAACATTTCAATAAATAACAGAATGTGAGTTATTTTACCATAAAGCATAATCTGAAACAGATTGCAAGTTCATAGGATAATCCATACTAAGTAAAACAGTCTACATTGTGATCTGACCACAAAAGTTAGCTACTTAATAAAAATCCGAAAGATAAAATTGACTGCTGAGCTCCCCAGCGTTCAACAAAAAAAGTAATTTGGTAAAATGGGAAAAATTACTCCCGTGAGCTAATACCTGTTCATTTGTAATATATTTGTTGAGATTACAAAGACAAACCTTATCAAAATATAGTTTAATTAGAGTTTAATATGTATGAAAGCACATTATTAATTAATATCTGTGCATACAATTACAAATGATGATTCTATAAAAAATTTAAATAACTCAAAACACCAAATTCTATATATAATTACTGTATTTTAAGTTGGTGTGTACTGCTTGTTGGAGTGAATAAAGAAATGGTGCAAACACTTCAAATAAAATATTTAAAGTATAATTTACCATCTTTGCTAGGAAACAGATATAAGCCTCTCATGGCATTACTTTAATGGATTACCTTAATATATTTGCTTGCGAGACTATTGATATATTATTATTATTATTATTATCATTTATTTGTAATGCGACAACATATTCCGTAGCAATATACATAAATTAATTTCCAGGCAAAGGCAAACTCAATATTAACACATTGCAAAGAATGGAGGGCCCTGTCTTTGAGCTTAGAATCCGGTGTCCATAGAGCTTTCCTCAAAGCGCTGTGCAAGATATTCAATTCGGAGGCGCAAGTTATGGAAGTATGGGCCGTAAGTCTGCGGGCTCACAGTGTCCTCAGCTTATGATGCTATTCATTTGGCTGGGCTCGCGAGTCCCGGCCTGATATCGCACATCGTAAACCATGCTATCGAACGCAGCATTTGAGGGCTTGAACATGATCAATCACGCAAGGCCGTAACTCCTGATTCGAAGCGGCCAATGGAAACAGAGATCGTCATTATTACTTCAATGGAAAATGGAGGTTGGATTTCAAATCCTACGGGCTTGAATTACAGGTTACGATCAGACCCAAATTCCAGATATAATGAAATATTGATAAAACCATAAATATGATATTCTTTTACATGCGAGTTCCTATATTGCCGGGATCAATATAACATGGAAATTAAACATGAAATAAAGTATCTGTTTCGGACAATTTGCGAGCTTGAGAATGTTGTGCTATTACCTCACATCTATTTAACTTTTAATAAAAGTACAGAATTGTTTTTTTTTTTTTTAAAGTGCTCTGGACATGTCATTAAGCCCTTTGCGAGTCCTACTTGGTACCAATAACTTGTGGTTCGACTTTTGCTATTTGCGGGCTTGACGGAGTGGTTAGAGAGGGGGCATCAGAGCAATTGAATAGCGATTTGCGATTTTAGCATAAGCAACTCTTGCGGCCGTGAAAGATCAAAGGCTTGGATGGGCATTAACTTGCGATTTGAACCATCGCAGGGAATCGAAGGCCAGAGCCCGTAACTCAATCGGAGCCAGCAAAAAGACCTCAATTGAATAGCAAAATAACTTGCAGGCTACATTTGCGAAGCCCGGATCTTCGAAAGCTCAATTGAATGAGGCATTTACAATCTAAAGGATATAGAGGATATAGCCTAATAGCAACTATCCTAAGGACCTCTTTACTCTGACATTTAGATGGGATTATCTGTTCGTTACACATCATTTTTGGGAGTTTTGACATCTCCATGGTAAAGGAGAGCAAACACAAATATCTTTGACTTACTTTCTTCTAAAATCTAGGCATTTCTAATGAATTCACTGAGAAGTGTGACAAATATTTTAACTATTTAATATGTACTAATTACTTGATATAGGAGTTTTGATCGACCTTGGTTCCTTCATTTTAATTTGTGTTGTTGGCAACAAAAATGGGAGCAAGGGGTTCTAGGTAATGGTTGACAAATCACTTCATTGATTAGTCTCTTATTCGGCTATCTACAGTTGCTTTTCACAGGGACCAGGATTTCAATCCACGGCATTAATTACAAGCCTGAGACAACACAGACTGTGCGCCGCTCCGCCAGTGTGCACTGTGAGGGCGTAATTGGAAATAAAAACGCATCTCTTTTAATAGTCTTTTAATTAGCTGTTCAGGTGAACCGTAATTAGAGAGAGGACCATAAATTTCTGCTTCTTTAATAATAAAAAAAATCTGATTCAAGGAATGCAATTTTAATGTAATTAGCTGTTAAGAAAAAAAAATGAAACTTTAATGTTGGGTCAGAGCACTCGGCAATGTGTATCAATTAGGTGTTATGGGAGAGTGTCTTCTGTATTAACCTGCTATTATGGAATCCTTGTGGGGTGGATGAGGCTCTGGATTAACTGCTGAAGAATGTGGAGAAATTATATGCACACCAAAATTAAGGACAGATACTGAATGATTGACATTTGGCCAATAAGGTTTATTTACTGACATACATTTTAAGATAGGCCCTATAATGATATAGGAAAGAAATCTTTATCTCTTAGTTGTCTAATATTGGTTCGGGGCTTCAACAAATGGAGAGGTAAGCACTCCAAGATCCTAGGGCAAAGTTGTGCCCCTATGACTCTCTCCATTCCTCTCTTTTTCTCTCACACCATTACCCTTCCCTTAGATTTTTGCCCGACTGCGCTGTCAATAAATAGTTGTATGGGTGAAAGAGATAATCATAAATCATCTAATCCATCAAACAGTCGACGGCAAAAGTGGTATTGTTTTTTATTGTTGGTGTTTATTTTGATATTTTAGTTGACACATTTACTTACATGTGTCACATAATTAACAAAATGGAGATCAATCATTCAGAATGTTACTTAAATAAAGCAAAAATAATCTAAAATGAGGAGGGGTTGTAGAACACATCCCTTGTGCAGGTCAGTTTTCCTCACATACATTAGTGTCCTAACTTTAGGAGCTAGATATTTAATTGTATGTTGATGATTAATAACATTCCTATTTGATGAATTAGAAAAAAATAGTTTTCAGAAATACATTTACTTTAAATCATTGGGTTCACAGCAAGCAAAATTGCCTGTTTCCACCAACTGTAAAGACATCATGTGAGTGGAAGTGGAGGTAGAAGGGAGGCAGGTTAAAAAAGTCTCAATAGAGAGAAGCTACCTTATGTCTAGACAAGTGTGGCAGTGCTCTTCATTGGCTGGAGACTTGCTTTGTTAAAGTGATTTCCCTTGGCAATGATGAGCTTATCAACTCAGACTAGATGCAGCATGTGAAGAGCACTGTCTAGGCACAAATGTTCAAGTGTTACTTGGGAGCTGTGGTAGGGTCCCTTTCCCACATAACATAAGCTCTTCCAGCCGGCCTCTTCCTTGAACAACTCAGTTTGCTTTTGAGTCTGTGCTTGGTGGCTGTTCCTCGTTCATTCCTTGTCTTTTCTGTGGCGCTCATCAAACCCTTTGTTCCAGTTTTTAGCTCATTCATTTGTCATTACGATCGTAGACACTCTTCAGCTACATTCATACGTCATTCATAGACACTTCCCCATTTTGAAAAACAAGTTGCATTCATAGGTTATTGCAATCATTGACGCTCTTTTGCTACTGCGTCATATCTAAGACCCCAGGGGAAACATGCGTCCTTGCCACCGACCAAGGAAAAAACTTTTTTCTTACCATGATTATCTTGCCATCTAAGCAGGCTAGGTTTACCTAGCTTTGGCAACAACATCAGCTATCTGTGAGTTGTGATAGTGTCCCTCTCACACCTTCCATAAACCTCTTCCTTGATCACTTCAGTTTGCTTTTGAGTCTGTGCTTGGAGGCTGTTCATTGGTGAATCCTTGTATTTTTGGTGGCTCTCATCAAGCCCAGTTTTTGGCTTTAAAATGTAGTTTTTGGCTCTCATCAAGCCCTACATTGCATAAAGCCGCTGATGATCATCTGCATCCAGGCTGATCCCATCCCCCTTGGCAAACCCCATTATTTTTAAAGTGGATGGTAGAGTCTTCAACTGTGAGACAGGAATGGGCAAGAGGTGTGAAAGGGCAGAGAAGAGTGTTGAATGTGGTAAACAAATTTGTGTAGGATTTGCGGTGAGATTGCAGGTAAGGAGGTGGTGGTCAGAGACAGAGACAGATGTAATAGAGGCTGTAAGAGTAAATGAGCTTAATTTTCCAAAGGTGTCCTTTACTGTTTATTCCTATTATATTTTATATGATGGTGTATATAAAATGAGAATTCTTTACAAGCAAGGATCGATGTTTAATTGCTCAAGGCTTTCATATTAGCTTAAGTACATTAGTATACTGATACCAAATGATGTATACTTGAAAATTAATTAACAAATGAGATGAGGGACATTTTATTAATTACATCTGGAACTACTATGCCATATTTTGCTGATTGTAGAATTTATCAACATTCCAAGCACTGGTGACTGGCGGAGCAGTGTTTTAATGGCTGGTGTCTGTGATATGGTTTATAGTCTGATTCTGATCATTGCAATAACTATATTGTTCTTCAGATATACATTAAGTCAAACAAATGACTCTACATACGGGGTAACATTTCAGAATGTCATTGCTGTGCAAACAGGAGTCAGTCACTGCCTCTTCCTTTTTTGAATCTCTCTTCAGACCATCTACTCCTACTCCTACCTCAACTACTCTAACACTCTTCAATACATTTCAATATTTTTTCAGACTTAGGTGGATTCCCTCTGCCAAAGTATTTCAACTGCCACCATTACTTCCCAGTTACTCAGTTTCTCTCCACAGCTACAGTTTCCTTTCTTCAAACATACCATGTCATATGTATCCTCAAATAACATTGTCCTGTACCCTTGTATCCTATGTTTCCAAGCTTCTGGTATAACTAGTCTTCCCATATCATTTCTCAACTCTTACTCTCTACTTGACCTTTCTACAGTTTGCAAAGGGCCAAAAAGCAAGGCCAGTACTCGGTTCATCAAACTCTCCTGCTACACAGTAAACACAGAATTGGGGTAAAGTTCTGGTTTGGATCTCCTGTTACCTCTCTAATCCATGTCTCTTTCTCCAAAATCTTTTCCACCCCTATGAATCATTGTGTTGGTAAACCCCAGGGGTCTCAATTCTGCTTCTCCCTTGTTGAACTCATCACATCCTTTGGTTTCAAATACCATCTATATGCAACTTTAGTTTTCTACCCCTGACTTTACACGTGCATGTCAGGAGAAAGTGGCTAAGTGTCTTAATGAAGTGGAAACAGGATGGCCCAAAGCTGTGTTAAACTTAACATGGCAAAAACTGAATTCAAATTTTTTCCTTCCTCCCTCCAAAACCTGTACCTAATATCTCCTTACCTATGACTGTAAGTGGTGATTATGCATTCAGTAGATAAAGCACTCTGCTTAAATGTCACACTATCATTCTCCTCATCTAATTCACTGCAAAAACATATAGCTTTTTTTGCCTAGGATTACAGCAAATATACGCCATATTCTAATCCTCAATATTGCCAGGACAATAATTAAAGCTCTTATCCTATCTCATCTTGACTACCTCAACATTTTACTCTTCACACTCCTCTAAAATCTAATTAATCTGCTCCTATCATCTCCCTCTCTTCTTTATATTTCTTCTTTCTTCTTCTTCTATGCTAAGATCCCTCAACTGGCTTCCGGTAAATTAAGAATAGCCTATAAAACTCCATTCCTCTTGGTGCTCATCCTTATATCTCTCTTCTCATCCTGTCTCATTAAGTTGTTGGTTGTCTTAATGTTAAATACAATTATATTGTTACATAATGGATTTACACTTTGTCCCTGTAAAGTGCTGTACACATTGATGGAGTTATACAAGCACAAAAACACATATAAAGTACATTCAAATTCTCCAGTGACTACTTTTTCTAATGCTCTGTTTCTTGTTTATTCACATTATGTATTCAATGAGTGTGTATTTAGAAGGTGGTTGTTCTGCAAACAAGGATCTAGGTTTAATTACTCAATGTTTTCTAATTTAGTTAAGTATATTAATATACTGATGCCAAATACTTGTGGAGTATTTACTTAAAAAAATGAGTCACATAGATAATATAGACTGGATGTAAATCAGTAACTGCAGAGTTAGCTTCTCTTACAGTTTTCTTTTGCATTAAATTAATTCAAAGAAGGTAGTTCTAACCCACAATTCCCAGCACAGTGCCTGGATAAAATCAATGGCGTCTATTACAAAGTTTATAGTCCGATTTAGTCCTTTTTAAACTCTCAGTCATGCAAACAATTAATTGTAAGAAAAATACAAGAATTTACATTAATTTACACGAGAAAAACATTTTTTTAGCTGCTTTCCTTCTAGTTTATTCCCAGCGTTATATTCTCTCCCATGTGGTCACATTTTGCGATTGTCCTACAATGATCACCCTATAATGTATAGTCTAGCTCCTCACTTAAATTACATAAACATTATGAGCCTCATCCAATTGGCTGAATTTGAGATCCGGAGGCCCGTAAGTAAGCGTAATCAATTAGCGTCTTTTTGCAGGCTCAGATCGGGTTTTGAGTTACGAGCTTGTAAAGGTGGCGTCTGTCAAACTCGTAACATACAGCCTCCAGAAGCCTTTGATGTGTCACTTTCGCAGGGCTAAAATCACAAATCGCTATTCAATTGCTCCAATTCCCCAAGCTCGCAAACGTATCCACACTTGTAAACCGTAAATGGAGGAGAAAATCCTACATGTGTTCGAGAGGACCTGCAAAGGGGTTAAACACCAATTCGGAGTAAGAAAGTAATCCAGCACTGTAAATTACGGGGAAAGCGATGAAAGACATTAGAATTAATCGCACAACAGTCTCATGGCCACAAAACTTCAGGAAATTACATGTATATTTATGTGTTATTTCGGGGTTAAATCGATCTTGGGTATCAATGAGTTAATACATATCAGGCCACCCTTATGGATTAGAATAGTATTGGCATTCATTTCTATAATTCTGTATTTTCTATGTTTTGCGGGTCTGATCGCATATTGGACCACCGAACCAGATTGATCGACACGTAACCTCCATGTTTTACTGCCCTTATTATGACAGTCTCATTTTCTATTGGTCGATTCGAAATGGGCGGTTACGGACTTGGTGAATCGATACGGTTCCCGCCAACAACTGCTGCGAACCAGTGCATGGTTTACGAAGCTGGCTTAAAGATCGCATTTTGCGACCAGGAGCAATTGAATAGCCTCGCAAACGGAGACTAACGGGAGCTCAATCGAAGACAAGCGTCCGTCAGCGAGGCCTGGAATTGTTTTTTAGAATTGCAATATATGTCTATGTGTACATTTTCTTCATGGCTTCTAAAATACTACTTGACTCACTTATTGCTCAGTCATCTAGTGGACAGATGGCTTGATCTAGGGAAGGTCTGGGTGGTGCGCTAGGGATGGTTTGATCTAGGCAAGGTCTGGGTGGTGCCTTCCACATCTTCATTGTGATCCAAAGGGTACCTAGAGATTTTTACATTTTTATACTCATCTCCTGACTTGTACCTTCCATGAACTTTATTCTTTTGAAAGCACCCTTCTTCCCATGTCTATTATTTTGCATTAGTGGAAACCTCTAGACAAAGCTGTTTTTATTCTGTACTAGTTAAAATCCCTTTAAGTGATTGCAGGTGGGAGTCACTTTGTTTGATCTGTAAGGACAAATCCGATTCATTGTATTCACTTATCCAAATAAGGAGTTTTATTTAATTTGGAGTTACAAGTTATGGAGGTATAAGCCGTATGTCTGCTCTCGAAACTTATGGTGCTATTCAATTGCTCAAGGCTGCAAGTTATGGGCCGATAGCGAAATTCAGAAACCATGCCGTTGTTTGGAACATTTGCATGCTTGAACATGAAGGCCGTAACTCCCTCGATAGAAACAGCCAATGGAAACAGAGATTGTCATCATTACGTCTATGGAAAATGGAGTTTGATTTCAAAGTCCTACGGGCTTGAATTACGGTTTACAATTGTACCCACATTCCAGTCCAGAGAGTCCTCGTTGGTACCCTTAACTTGTGGTTCGATTTTTGCCAATTGCAGGCTTAACGGGGCGGTTAGCGAGGGGGAATCTGAGCAATTGAATATCAATTTGTGATTTTAGCTTTCACAAGTCTTGCGGCCGTGAAAGATCAAAGGCTTGGAGGGGCATTAACTTGCGATGTTACCCATCGCATAGGAGCCAGAGCCCATAACTTGATTGGAGACCGCAAAAAGTCGGCACTTGAATAGCAAAATAATTTGCGGTTTACATTTCCGAAGCCCGGATCTCCCGAAAGCTCAATTGAATGAGGCTCATGATTTTTAATGTAATATTAATATATTTTCAGAATGTTTTAGAATTTTATTTTCTATTGGCTAATGTGGGTTACCGTGTATAAATAAAAATGGAACAAGCCTAGTTTCAGTTTGTCATGCAACAAAAGGTCCTTCTATACCCACTATAAATCCAGCACTAATCCTCTCATCCTATAATCTAATCATATGTCCTTTTGACCACACCCCCTTTCAGCTAGTTCACTCTTTTTTTTCACATTCTGTAACACTTAACCCAATTTTTTATCCTCATATACACTGATACCTCTATATATACTTGTGATTGCATTACTCATTATTACAATATATGACAATAGCTTTTTTATTTGAGCAATTTGTATCAAAGAAGAAGAATTAATTAGTTTTTGATTAATTTCTCATGTGTTAAACAATTTTGATTTGAACATACAGCTGGATTAAAATGTATTCTACATGTGTATCTACATTATGATTATAACAGGACCATGCAGCTAAATTGATAGAAATGAGATAAATATTAACATAACACAATAACAGCAGTTGTACAATTCTTCTAGTGCAGAAGTACAATAATATGCTGGTACAATCTTTTATTTTATTTTAATCAGTGATAACATTTAAGTATCTTCATACATGTGATGTAGAAAGAATACTTCTATTTAAAAGTATAATTATGAATGCAGGTAGGGGATTCAAAATATATTCAAGATATGTCACAGAAGGCTCCAAGTAGTGAAGTCAACATAAATTCTATTACATTATTTATGACTATTCTTGGGTATGTTAGTGTGATTAATTAACTAATGACTTGCTGTATATCATCATCTTGCCAATATACCATTTTTGCATACTATTCATTATCTGCATACACATACTGTATTTGCTTACAATATTAGAAACATTGAATAGCAAGCAGCTATTAGCATTGTGACACTGTCCAGAAAAGAGCAACAAAGAATATGCCCAAAAGAAAGAAAACTAAGAAGATAAACTGGCTGGATCATGGGGCTTTGCTCTTGGCACAGCAGAGAAGGAAGGAGAAAGGTAGTGGTGATAGGAAAAGATTTGTGCAACTGAATGCAGAATTCCACAGGATAGCAAGAAGAGTCAAGGAGATATTCTATAATGAGTGATGTAAAGAGATAGAAGAAGATAACAGAATGGGAAAGGCAAGAGATATCTTCAAGGAAATTAGGAATCTCAAGACAACCTATCATGCATGGACTTAATAGACGCAGATCATAGAAGAGGTGGCAGGAATACACAGAATATCTATACATGAAGGGTTGTCCAATAAGGTGGAGCCAGACATCTTGGAGAGTGAATTGAGATGGACCTTAAAAAGCATTGAATATAACAAGACTCTAGGAGTTGATGGAATCCAAGCTAAACTGTTTACACACCCTATAAGATGATGCTGTTAAAGTGTTCCAGTGGACTGGAAAAGGTCAATGATGTCAATGTACACCCCAATTCCAAAAAGGCATTGCCAAAGAGTGCTCCAACTATCAAACAATTGCACTTATTTCACATGCCTGCAAGTTACAGATATTAGAGAAAACAAAAGAGTTCCAGAAAAACATTTACCTCTGCTTCATGGACTATTCTAAAGTTTTCGACTATGTGGATCACAACAAATGTGGCAAGTTCTTAATGAAATGTCAGTACCAGATCATCTCATTCGCCTCCTGAGGAATCTGTATATGGACCAAGAAGCCACAGTCAGAACCAAGCATGGAAAAACTGAATGGTTCAAGATCAGGAAATGAGTACAACAAGGTTATATATTGTCACTTTATTTATTCAACTTACATGCTGAGTACATCATGCATAAGGTTGGACAGGATGAATCCAAAACGGGGGGAAATATCAACAACCACAGATGTGCAGATGGCTGAAAGTGAGGAGGAACTAAAAAACCTACTGATGAGAGTCAAAGGAGAGTGAAAAAGCTAGCCTGCTGCTCAACATTAAAAAGAAAAAGATGATGGCAAACAGCAATATTAGTTTCTGACAAATAGATGGAGAAGAAGTGGAAGCAGTGACAGATCTCATTTTCCTGGACTCCAAAATCTCTGCAGATGGTGACTGTAGCCATGAAATAAATTAAAGATATTGGCCATATCATGAGAAGACAGGATTCCCAGAGAAGACTCTGATGCTGGAAATAATTGAAGGCACACAAAGAAGGGGTCACAGATGCAGAGGATAGATATTGGACATTGAATCAATGAACATGAGCTTGAGGGAGCTTAGACGGAAAGTGGCTGTGGACCATAAGGTCACAGAGAGTCAGACACAATGGAACGACTAAACAACAATTAGAATTATAATTATTTAAGAATTACTGCTTTTGGTCTAATGCTGAAAAAAACATGAAGGAATAGGTTATGCTTGTGTTAAGCTTTGCTTTGGGCCAAGGTCTCTGATGTCTTTGAAATTCTTCTAAAACGGATGACATTCTACCAGGATTAAGTTAAACTACATGCAAAGTGAATGAAGACCCATGGTGTCTCCATCAAAGGCGTAAAATGTCACATAAAAATGATGCCCCGGGTTAAAATGGAGCCTTTGTCCTGTAGTGACAATCACGTATTCTTTGGGATAGATTACATTTTTAATTTGTTTTCAGATGGTATTTAATTGTATTTTATTTCAGTTTTCTTTGTATTACTCCTATTTTTTTGTTCTACAAGCTTTGCAAAGAAGAATACTTAAATGAAAACATGTTATCATACTCCTGAGACACTCCTGTTCTACCTTAACTTCATATTTTACCTTTGCTTCTGTTTCCTTATATTACTAAATAGAGTTGCATGGTACTGGTACCCTATGATTATAGAATCTCTGATCTTTGACTTTTACACAATTCTAATTTTTGAAGCAATCCAAGTACATGCTTCTTTTTCCTGTACTTGTAAGGGGCACAACATCTGAAGCCTTGCCTAGGGTGCCAAATCGGCCTGAGCCAGCCATGCCTACTACAAGCAACATATTACACATAAATAGTGCTTGTGACAATACAGAAAGAGTACAGCACATCCAGATTGCCTTTCAGAGAAAGAGCAGAGCCAATAGCAAAGCGAGATCAAATGAATATCAATAAATTTCACAATATACACTACTAGATAAAAATAGACATATACTAGTCCAAGACTCTCACTCAGTGACACTTTGAATACATTTTTTGAACAGCAATGCCTTAAAAATATTGCTCATGTGCATTTGGTAACATTCACATAATCCAAAAAAAATAAAAAATGTTTGTATATAAATTGTTAAAACAGATATATGAACTCAAGTGCACAGATTCTGCACGTATATTTATTCTTTTGCTTACAGTATTAGGGGAGTCATTTAGACTAGCTAAAGGCGTGTCATTTGGGATGGCCTGATTTGTCATTTAAGCCCAATTTTGGGTTAATGGCAGAACAATTGAAGCATATCTAAGATGTATTATTTTCATCTATGCAGTTTATTTATTAGAGAATACATTTTAGATGTGAAACTGATTGTAAGATACCACATCTTCAGGGTATTTTGTTATAAGACCATTTTTTCCTAAAAAGTACTTTTCTCGTTAATGTGTCTTTACTGCCTTTTCTTAAATAGAAAATTTGGATGTTCTAAACTCCATAGAGCCTCAACTAAATTCTCTGTTAACACACAGCACAGTTTTTCTCTGTTATCTATCATAATATATAGACCAGTGGTAGTCAACCATGGTCCCCACCGCCACTAGCTTTCATGGTGGGCAGCTGGGTAATCGCTAGGTGGCGTCGCTGACGAGTGACGGCACAGGCCGAGGCGAGCCGTTACACCGTAGCAAAACAATACGTCCGCAACTCACGAACATGAAATAAAATACAAACACTATAAATACACACAGCACATACATAAAAAGCTTACCGACAGCAAGAGGGAGCATCCACAACCTCAAAAAACCAAGTTACACCTTCATTTAGCTCAAAATAAAAGAGTTTAGACACTAAAAACTTCTCAAAGCGACAGACAAAATGTCGGCCGAACAAAACGAAAACGAGGCTACAGCACTCTAACCACGGATAACACTTACGGATAATCCGCTAAGACGCATACCACACATTACGACATCGCAAAAATCGGACGCAACACGCTGACAGGAATAAAGCAAAAACACAATAAATACACACAGCACATACATAAAAAGCTTGACCCGGCAAGGCCCAAAGTCCCTGACCCCCCCCAAAAATGACACAACACAACTGTTGGAGGTACAATTGGCCGCAGCGAGTTTTATTGTTATCATATGCAAATGGCAAATGTAAATTCACTACAACGGGGGAGGAGCCCCGGGCTTGTCAGTAACCCCATCCCTTGAGCCCACGCTCAAGAGGTCAACCTCTGTGCCGTCGACACACCTTCCCAGGGTAGGGACGGCCCTTTCTCACAATTGGCCCGGGCATCTCCCCCACCTGCCACGGCGACTCCGACGAAACCTCTACGGAGTCGCTCCCCCCCATCGCTAAGGCCTGCTGTACCCCCACCTTAAACTTCAACAGTAGCAGCTCCAAGCCTATTTCCGTTAGATGTACTCCATCTTCCAAGAAAAATGCATCCGCATTAGATTCCTCCAGATCATGATGGCGCAGAAATATCCATCCCATCTTTTTAATAAAGCTTGACATCAGCTTGTTCACCTTCTGCCTGGCCCTGTCCAGGCTACCTGGGTCCCTTGCGTTTCTCCACGCCCTCCTTTTTACCATCTCTGACCATATAACGATTATTCCTGGGGACCTCTCTCTCCAGACACTGATGTCACGCTTCATATCCCTCACCAGCCTTTTGATAGGGATGTATCCCAAGTCATTTCTTCCCACATGGAATAACACAATCTCCGGCCGACCAAAGCCCAGTATATGCAGCAGTGCCTCGTAGGCCGTGTGGCAAACCTCCTCCAGTGCCACAGAGATACGCAACAAATGTGACAGGATGCCGCTTGTCTGTACCTGACTGACCCTTCGCCAGTCCCTTCAGGACCCTCCTTACCAGAAACTCCTTAGTCAAGTCCTTCTGCCCAGATAGCTTGAACATAAAAGCTAACGCAGTTACTTGACTGGACACCGATGCCGCCGACATACCGGCATCCCTACATTGCAGTATGAACCACAGCAGTATGCTTAACCTCTGATCATCAGACTCCTCACTACCTGCCGCCGCCATCAAGTCGGCCCCACTTAAACCACACCTTCCTGTATGCCGACCATGTTGATGGCGCCAATGAATTCCTGATCAGCGACACCACCTCTCTGCTCTGAGCTCCCATAGTGTGAGCGGGAACTGCTCCCCCATTGCTGCTGCTTAGGGTGCCAGCTGTCTGAAATGTCCCTACTGAAAACGAGACAGTGCGCCAGCTATTATGTTATCCCTGCCCGAAACATGCTCTAAACCTATGTTCAAACGTAGGCAGGTCAGAACTAAGTGTCGAAGCAACCCGATGACCAGTCTTAATGACGATGTGATGTTGTTTCCAGTGTGGACCACTGCCATGTTGTCAGAGAAAAGATGACTTGCCTATCCTTACTGTCTTCTCCATACATCCTGAGACAACGATAGGAAATAGTTCCAGGAATAGTTCCATTTTTTCGGGCCATGCCACCGCACACCATTTTTTACGAAAATATGCACCGAATCCATGAGCCCCCGACGCGTCGGTAAACAAGGCCAGCTGGATGTTACACTGTCTACACGTGTGGATCAATGCCCTACCATTGAAGGATTCCAAGAACGCCACCCAAACCGCCGCGTCCTCTCTTATAGATGCCGTTGTCTTTGCGACGTGGTGTTACTGCTTGATACCAACTGTAGCTACCACGATCCTACGACAAAAGATCCTACCCATGGGAATGATTCTACATGCGAACGCGAGCTTTCCAAGAATAGAATGGAGCCGCCGAAAAGACACCCTCCTCGCACCTGCAAGCGCCGCCAACTCGCCTCTTAAATCGTTGACTTCTTCCAATGGTAAACTGCACTCCATCGTCAGGGAATTTTTTCAAGATGCCCACGAAGCTAAGGCAGGTGGTCTGCCAACGGAACCCCAAAGGAATGCGCCACTCTGGAGAATGTGGCCAGCAGGTGCGCCCACACTTCTTGTCCCCTTGGACCCCACGAACAGGAAGTCGTCCAAAAAATGCACCATGCTATCATAACCTGACTCCTGGACTTCAAACTATCTCGGTCGCCGAGTCAAACGACGCGTATGAAACTGGCGACCGATTCTTGTCAATACCATCAGTAACTGATTGCCCGTTTGAGTATGACAGGTGATACATCAGTCTAAACTTTCCAAGTTTTTCTTTGGCACCACACCCAAAGGGGATATCCGTAAACAAGGTATAGGGGGTTCCACAAACGGGCCTGTTATCCTGCCCAATTTGACTTCTTTTCTAATTTTTTCTGCTACACCAGGAAACTTGGCCACTGATTTTAGGCCCCGCTCCGTCCTGGGCTGACCCGGTCCAATGGTTGCCTGACTACCTTTGATCACCCCATTGATCACCTGTGGTCGACATAACTCATCCATTTTTTTTTTAACCAACCTCTTGCTGCCATCCGACCCGTGAGAAAGAGATGGCTGCGCCGCACCGCAAGGCTCCCCAACCGCTCATAACTTCCTCCATGACAGTGATATACAAACTGCTTCTGTTGGTCATTCTTGGCCTTCACCTCACACAGTCACATGCTCACCTTGAATTCTAGGACCGGACCTCCGAGGTCAACCCACCTTGTTTGTTTTTAACCACCCTCTCCCTACCGGCCGGAAGAGTCGGCTGTACCGAACCTCAAGGCTTCATACTTGTCACAGACCTCTTTCCGTCACCGTGGTATACCGCCACATGGTCACTTGATCAACCTCTGGATCCCAAGACCGGGCATATGTTCACACAGGATCCCCAAACCAGCCACATGGTCACATGATCACCTTTTTGATCCCAAACCAGCCATATGGACACATGATCCCCTTTGGATCCCAATACCAGGCACATGAGGCCACCACGCCTTGTCTGTATACCAACCACCCTCTCGCTACCGGCAAACCTGCGGGAAGGAGAGATGGCTGCACACCAACTGAAAACTGCTCTGGAGACCTCTCGCTGATGACACACGCCAAGATCGACAATGCCTGTAGTCAGTTCTCAAACGTCTTAGGAATCTTGATTAAGCCTTTTCGCTCTGGCTCGCCCAACACCGGCCCTTTGTCCTGGATATCCCTGAATCTTGATGAGGGTAGCAATGAGAATGTTTTGATAAATTCCCTCTTCCAGAACCGCTCTGTTTCTTTCAGCGGCAGATGAGCACCCAAAATATCCACGCTGCATAACACCGTCGACCTGACTGAGCTGTCGGATATCATGACTGCGCCTGGTGCTGTTACCGGGTCTCCCGGGGAAGGCGGTGAGACTAACCCTGAAGCACTCCGGGAGGCACGACTCTTCTCCTGTGCTACAGTACCTTGTCTTCCGCAGGCCTGCCTTGCCAAACTCGACACCCATTCTCCTAAATCTTCATTTTTCAAGTTAACATCATATAACCTCAAGAATCCCTTTAACCCAGCCAAAACGTCTGTGACTGTACGTCCCTGCCACTACCAGTGTAGCCCAAAGTGAGTGTCTCACCTGTATCATGCCTGGCAGGCTCTCAACGTGGCTTCTGTTTGGCTGGACTGTTCCTGTCTCGGGATCTCGGTCGCCTGCTCTTCATACTCGTTGCACATGATTCCCTCTCCGAACTGGAGTCTGTCCTGATGCGCCGATAGGACCTGCGGCTATGGGAGTGAGATCTGCCCATAGATGATCTGTCAAGGCAAAAAGAACTATGTGAGGGCTGTCCTTGCCTGCCATACCTGTCGTCCCGTCCACTCCCGTCCAGTGATGACTCGTAGTTGGAATACGGTAAGGACAGCCCAGTCAAAGGACTGACGGTTTTAACCTCCCGAACAGCTCTACCATCTTCTTTTGAAGCCCCTGTCAGTCCTCTGGTGTTACTAATTAGGTCCTCTACGGCCACGCCCCCCCCCCGGCTGGGTAACCAACGGTCAATGGTTACCGCATTGGTGGCTGAGCGGTTTGCTTCTTTCCAACTCTGATGGAAGATAAAGAAAGAGGGCTGTACCTTGCTGTTGGCTTCCTTCTTCTCACAGGACGTGGAGATCGTCTTGCTTCATCTCACCTCATGGTCTCCGTGACCATCTCTTTTTCCACTTCGCTTCTCTTTTTTCTCATCTGCGATGATAGGGATGGCGGCAAGCCCTGCGAATTCAAGGTTGGCACGTTATCACCACTCCCGCTTCCCGCTAGCCCAACTCCAGGTTGAGGTGTCAGAGCCCTGGTGGCACTCCTTTTAATTTTTACCCCTCTGCTTTCTATGAACCCTAGACTCGCTCTGCGGTGGCCGCATGGATAAAGAGCGCCGTGGGAATCGTTCTGAGAGTTGCCGGCTGGCCTAGAGCCACTGCCGGCAGCATGGCTGTGACTGGATCTCCGTACCTCCTCCCTCTGCTGGTTCTGAGACCTAGAAAGCCCCCGCGTGACTCTGTGGGGAGGAATGCCGCTCCCAATGCCCTTGGGGGAAACAGCCACCACCGACTGTTGCCCCGCAGATAAAGGGGGTTCTTCTCCCTCAATAGAGTCCGCCGCAGGTGCTGCAGCAGCCTGTCCATAGCCCAGACAGCCTTCCAACCATCTCACCCCATGGCTGATGGCTCTGGACCACACCTTCGCCAGGATGCTCACTGAACCCACTGACTCCCCCACATCCATAACACAGGACAATGAGGGGTGAAAAATGAAGAACACACAAGCACACCACAGCCACCACACTCACAAAAGGCACACACCTGGGTATGACACCTAACTATAAACACAGCTAGGGAAAGGAAACAAAGCTGAACCACAATAGACAAGAAATATAAGGCCCTTCCCCCCAAGAAATAAACGAAAAGGAAGGAAGAAAAAGAAGACAAAACACTGTCTAATCCCTACCCTACACTATAGTGCATTTATGAAGCATGCACACAAAATCAAACCACTCTATGTTCACTATCCGGCTGCTCCTGCGCTCCTGCTGCTGCCTGGTTCCCTGCCTGCCAGGGAGTGAAACTAAAATGGTGCCCGTGCTTGCCTGAGGGGGCGGAGCAACCACACCTCTCACGCGAGGCCCCGCCCCCCTGCTTCCTCTGCCGGCACTTGGTCCTACCATGTCAAGGGACCCCCGCTGCAGATACCAGCACGCTGGTTCCGCCCTGGTGGTCCTTCATACCGACAGCAAGAGGGAGCATCCACGACCTCAAAAAAACAAGTTACACTTTCATTTAGCTCAAAATAAAACAGTTAGACAATAAAAAATTCTCGAAGCGAGAGAAAAAATGGCGCCCGAACAAAACGAAAACGAGGCTACAGAACTATAACCACGGAAAACACGTACGGATAATCCGCTAAGACGCATAACACACATTACCCGCCATTAAACGACGTATGGATGATCCGCTAAGACGCATACCACACATTACCCGCCATTTTACGATAATGCGGAAATAAACAACTACGCTAACGGTTTAGGCTCGCGCACGCACACTATTACACTGCAAACATTCATCCCGCTTACACAGCCCCTCCACACCACTAATGCTGCAGCAACATCAACACAGATTGCCAGCTCTTCAACACAATGCATAAAAATAGGTAAAGTATATTCATTTATTAATTTGAATTATATATTTCTATAGTACACACAAAACAACATTAGCTACCTTACAATTCCATATGTATATTAATAACTAAACAACTTTCCAAACATACACATCTCATTGCCGTCATTTTTTTTTTTTTTCTTTTTTTTTTTTCATTTTTTTTTTCAGACAAAAGAATACAAGTACAAAAACAGAATGTAAATACAAAGTACAGAACAGACAAACAATCGCAATTCATAACACACTTCTGATAATACTCCTTCTTCCTTCCTTTCCCCTCATGTTTTCCTCTTAACGGGGGAAACTTATACCTCCAGACCAGATTTAAACATCACATATATATATATATATGTACACCTATATATATACATATATATATATATATATATATATATATATATATATATACAGAAAAAGAAAATATTACATCTGTATCCCCTATATTATCACTTAGCTTCTTTGAACCCAGGGCTGTGAGTTCTGTTAGATACTTTGACAGATCTTAGCTCCTCTCTAATATTTGCATCTATAACTATGGCTTTTCGCCATCCCCCCACCCAAAATTAATTCCAACATTATGTGAGAGAGTTTTCCACTATATAGGGACCGGGGTCTACCCTCTCTTTCAGAGAAAGGTCTATTATTCTTTATCGCTTCTCTTTCTTAACTATCTGCCTTCCCACATTTTCCCTATATTTGTGTTTTCAGTAAAAACGTCTGTATATATAGGAACAGAAATTTTTCCTTTTTTACTCATACCTTTTTTTTCCTTTCCTATGAATTCAAGGTATGCCCCCGTTTAACCTCGTTATATTTACAGAATATTTGACTATTATCTAAAGAAAATAAGAGAAGAAAAGGCGAGAAAAAGAAACACATACACCATTCACACTGTACCAGACCGATGACCTACCAATAAGTTGTTGCTGGAGAGTTCATTTTTTGACGGGCAATACGATAGTATATATATAATGAGATGGCACTGGATAGGGGGGGCCCAAAAATGATTTTTGCACCGGGGCCCTCCATTCACTAGCTCCACCACTGAGAAGGAGGAGTTACATATAAGGCCAGGGGAGGAGTAGATCAGCACATTGGAGGTGAGCACACGAAAAGGAAAAATCCCACCCTCCCTCCGTAATGGAAGTGTAGGTGAAAAGGTGGAAGTCCATGGAAGGAGGCAAGATCGTCACAGGAAGGGGGCGGGAGTGCTTGCCCACAATTAACTTGTAAGGGACAAGTTAAGAAATGTTATTGTCCTCTAGGGGCACGGGGTTCCCTGAGAGGTTGTATCAAGTGAAGGTGGGTGGGCAAGCACTGCCGGGTTGTTTAGTTTTTGATATCACATATATAGTTGTGAGCAATATTGGTTGTTGCTAATGCTTGCGGGTTCGCATAGTGAGCCTGCCTCTTGCTGGCTTGCATAGCGACCCCGCTCCAACTGCGGCCCTCATTTGTGCAGAATTAGGGTAAAGGTCTCTGGGGTGGTTTCATTATAAAGCAGAATCCCAGGTTTGAGGGTGCAAGGGTCATGTTTTTAGAATCTAAAAAATAGAGCCTTAACTGAATTACTTTTATATGTAACTAGCGACTTGCCCGTCAAAAATGACGGCAATAAAATTTTAAGACTGGCAATGCTGTTTGTCACACAATGCGAGACGCTCTATCTCGCGATCCTCACAATGAGTGTGTTCGGCGCTCATTGCAAGCCTCTCCTCCGTCATTGCAGGCCTAGGCCAACCCGCCACTTTCATGCTTCGCACTGAGCACCTTCGGTACTCATTGCGAGTCTCCCCCCCTCTACTTTGGAGCTCATCATGAACCACGTATCTACCCCCTCTACTTTACGATGCGCACGATGAGCGCTCATCACAAGCCGCGTAAAGTACAGGGGGGAGAGGCTCCCAATGAGCACCTTTGGCGGTCATCGCAAGCCCTGAAATTAGCTCCTTCGGGACTCATTGCAAGCCTCACTCCCTTCTACTTTACGTCCTCATCTCCAATAGGTTGCATTAGTAGAATAGGGCTTCTTGGTATTATACACTTTTATATCCAATAGATGGCGCTACAAAAACTATTTCCACTGTTATCATTTACCCTTACATCCAATAGATGGCGCTGTAATTTATTGTTATGACTCCTTACACCTTTATATCTAATAGATGTTGCTACAAAAAGTATTTTCACTGTTGTAATTTACCCTTACATCCAACAGATAGGGCTTATATTTCCACATCCAATAGATGACGCTCTAATAAAGTTATTGTTGTGACAACTTAGCACCAATAGATGGCGGTGTATCGATTCAGTAATATATTATTAGTATTATTATTTTGTTATTATTGTATTTATTATTAAATCCAATGTATCAAATGCATCAAGGGTTTTTTCCCCCCACCGCCTTACTAAACTTAGGCAGAGTCCTGCACGGCTAGCGTCTCTCACAGGTAGCCAAGGATTCTGGGTAGCTTTATGCAAATGAGTTGGAAGGATCCACAGAATGGGTTTTAAATTGTGCGGCATCTGGGACAGCAGACTTGTTTCTCACAGGCAGCTTAGGATTCTGGGTAGCTTTATGCAAATGAGTTGGAAGGATCCACAGAATGGGTACCAAAAAAATTGTCCTATAGATCCTATTTAGGAATCCTTGAGCAACCAAATTAAATCTTTATTTGTACATTTAAAATATTTAAAAAAACGCAACGATTAAAAAATTCATGTTAAACCCAAGGCTTTTGATTCTTTGGTTTTTTTGACGTCCAGCAAATTATTAAAGGTTTGTTTAGGTTTTATTTTTGTTGTCAATATATTCTTTGCTTTGATCACAGCTTTTTTATTTAGTTACTTTATTATGCTCCAGTCAATAAAATATTTTGTTTTTCAATTCAACTGTATTTGTGTTTTATTTCTGGTTATTTTTCCTTGATCATATCCTTATCAGCTACCCTGATTTTTTATTTACATTATTTAAAATACCCTACGGCACTCATTGCAGCCTAACAGCATAACTCCTACGGACCTTGCAATGTAGTTGTCGGAAATTGCAAGTTTACCTGCGGTGCTCATCGCAAGGCCTGCATTGAGCACCTTAGGTGCTTATTGCAGCCTAACTCCCTGCTTGCGAGTAGTCGGAATTGCGAGTTTGCCTGCTCATCGCAGTGCAATTTAACATTGGTGTGATGTACACATTTGCATATTTGACAACTATTATAGTTGACTAGCGACTTGCCTGTCAAAAATTACGGCAATAAAAAGTGGAGCCTGGCAATGCTGTTTGCCACACAATGGGAGCCTCCCCCTCTACTTTACTGGCCTTGCAATGAGCGCCTTTGTCGCTCATCACGGGCCTCGCAATGAGCACCTTTGGCGCTTATTATGAGTCTCTCCCCGTGTTTACTTCCTCCCTTGTGTCTCATTTCCCCCCTGCTCTCCTTCCTTGTGTCTCCCCCCCCTTTGTTTTTAACCCCCCTCCCTCCTATGTGTCCCTTTCCTCTCTCCCTCCCCTGTGCCTTATCCCCCTCCCCTGTGTCTCTTCCCCCCTACTCTGTATCGCTTTCTCCCCTGTGCCCCCTCTGTCTCCTCTTGTCTCTTTCCCCCTCCCCTGTGTCTCTTCCCCAACTCTCCCTCCCCTGTGTATGTTTCCTCATCCCCTCTGTCTCTTCCCCCTCTCCCTCCCATGTCTCTCTTCCCCCTCTCCCTCCCATGTGTCGCATTCCCCCTCCCCTGTGTCTCTTTCCCTCCTGTGTCTCTTCCCCACCTCTCCCTCCCCTGTGTCTGTTCCCCCCTCCCCGTGTCTCTTCCACCTCTCCCTCCTATGTGTCTCTTCCCCCCTCCATCCCATGTGTCTCTTTCCTCCTCCCCTATGTCTCTTCCCCCCTTGTGTCTTTTTCCCCCTCCCCCTCCCTGTGTCTCTTTTCCCCTCCCCTGTGTCACTCCCCTCCCTCCCATGTGTCTCTTTGCCCCTCCCTCCCATGTGTCTCTTTCCCCCTCCCTCTCTGTGTCTCTTCCACCTCTCCCTCCCATGTGTCTCTTCCCCCTCCCTCCCATGTGTCTCTTTCCTCCTCCCCTGTGTCTCTTCCCCCCTTGTGTCTCTTTCCCCCTCCCCCTCCCTATGTCTCTTTCCCCCTCCCCTGTGTCTCTCCCCTCCCTCCCATGTGTCTCTTTCCCCCTCCCTCCCATGTGTCTCTTCCCCCTCTCTCTCTCTGTCTCTTACCCCCTCTCCCTCCTCTGTGTCTTTTCCCCCCTCCCTCCTGTGTCTTTTCCCCATCCCCTGTGTCTCTTTCCTCCTTGTCCCCCGTGTCTCTTCCCCCTCCCTTGTGTCTCTCCCCCCCATTTACCTCCCCTGTGTCTTTTACCTCTTCCTTTCCATCCCTTGTATCTCTTCCCCCTCCTCTCACTTCTTTGTCTCTTCCCCCTTCTCTCACTCCCATGTGTCTCTTCCCCTTCTCTCACTCCCCTGTGTCTATCCCCCTCCTCCCCTGTATGTCTCTCCCCCTTCCTCCCATGTTTGTCTCTCCCTCCTCCTCCTCTGTGTGTCTCTCCCCCCTCATCCTCTGTGTGTCTCTCTCCCCCTCCTCCCCTGTGTGCCTCTCCCCTGTGTGTCTATCCCCTCCTCCCCTGTGTGCCTCTCCCCTCCTCCAGTGTGTGTCTCATCGTCCCTTCTCTGGCTCCCTTCTCTCCCCCCTTCGTGTCTCTTCCCCTGCCTCCCATTTATCTCCCCTGTGCCTTTTCCCCTCCCCTGTGTCTTTTCCCTCTTCCTCTCCCTCCCCTGTATCTCTTCCCCCTCCTCTCCCTCACCTGTGCCTCTTCCCCCTTCTCTCACTCCCCTGTGTCTCTCCCCCCTCCTCCTCTGTGTGTCTTTCCCTTCTTCCCCTTTCTGTGTCTCCACTCCTCCCCTGTGTGTCTCTCCCCTCCTCCCCTCAATGCCTTTCCCCTCCTCCCCTGTGTGCCTCTTCCTCCCTTTGCCATGCACGTGCACTACCGGCGCAGTGCGCATGCGCGGCTAATGACGCGCAACGCTTACACCACGCATGCGCAGGGCTTTTTGCGACAGGTCGCAGTTGTCAAACTGTGATTTGTTGCAAGCGTGACGACGAATCACAGTTTGACAACTATTATATGTGATGACTAGCTACTTGCCCATCAAAAATGATGGGAATAAAATGTTAAGGCTTGCAATGCTGTTTGCCACCTTGTGTCTCATTTCCCTCCTCCTCTCCCTTCCCTGCGTCTCTTCCCCCCCCTCTCCCTCAGAAACCAGGTAAAGGGTGTTGCGAGCCCAGGGGCATTGCGATGAGCGCCCTCTACTGGCAGGAAGGGTACTGGGGAGTGATGCAAGGTCGGGGGCCTTGTTATGAGCGCCTCTGGTGCTCATCGCGACCCCCCGCTGGCAGGAACCAGGTACGCTGTAAGGGCGACATTGGCTGCAACGAGCGCCTTTGGCGCCTTATTCCCCTGTGTGTGTGATGTTTTTGTTGTATTTTTTTTTTTTTGTGCGTGTGTGCTTTTTCTTCTTCTTTGTAATAGTGTATTTTTTACCTTGTAAGTTCCTGTGTGAAAGTGCTACGCAGTTGGTGGTGTTTTGCGCATCCTGGGTCGTTTAGCATCGTTTTCATTTTGTTTGGCCGCCAATTTTTCTCGCTTAGGATATTTTCGAGTGCCTAACCTCGGCCAAATCGACTTAAATTTGCGTTCCACCTCACTCCCAGAGGTCCTGGCTGTTCCCTCGTGCTGTGGGTGATGTTTTTGTTGTATTTGTTTTTTTATTTTGTGTTTTTAGTGCTTTTTGCCTTGCGCGGTTTGGTCGGTAACTTCGTATCTTTCCTCTTTCCGCGTCTCGTATACATTTTTTTCTAAGTCCTGCGTCTCGTAATTTTTAAAAAAATAAAATCCTGCGTTGGTCAACTTCTTGCAGCCTAAGGAGATCCCACGTTTACTAAGTGTTTGGTGGCCTGCATGTTTCAATGTGTGATCGGTGTTCCTTTATGGCTAAGTCCCACGTGTTTCATTGCCCCGTGGTTCGCAGGCAATGAGCGCCGTTGGCGCTTATCGCCTTTGTGCTGCGAGTTTTAGTGCCTTAATGGCTCGCATCGCCTAAGTCATACGCACCACGCAAAGCGTGACAACGTTTCTTAGTTTGACAACCATTATATCTGATATGTATGTGTCAGTCTTACATAAATAGTTTGTGTTCTGTATTTTGAGTTTTTAATGAGGCATCCAATACAGATGAGACATAATGAAGGCTTGCCATTGTTTCAGTTACTACAAGAATATTTTCTCCCATTAAGCTCTCATTTCATCAGTTTGGTATACCTAGGGCCTTATTCAATTACAATTTGGCCAATTGAGTAGGGCTCTATATAAGTACATAGCATAATTTATTTACAGAAGTTTTTAGTTAGTGAAGACCTTGCTTTTAAATAGAAGATCACTAACTAAAAACTTCCGAAAAAAAATATGCTATGTGCTTATATAGAGCCCTATTCAATTGGCCAAATCACAATTGAACTTAGTTAAAAGAACACTGGGAATTTTACAAATTAGCAAAATTAATATTTCATTTACCCTCACTAACATTTATTACAAAGAATAAGTAACAAAAAATAGCTTGTAACTCAAACACCTGCAAACCACTAAAATTAGTATCATTAGTAAAATTAGGGATGGTGTAAGTAAAAAAGTACCAATTTTGATCACAGATTAGAATTTAAAATCCATATGCCTATATTTGGCTAAAATGTGATTGACAACCCTATTAAGCCAATCAAAATTGATGTAGGTGCTTATAAATATTATGTACATTTGTTAAGAGGTTTTAAAGGATGTTCAGGTACAAGCTAAAGAAAAAACTTACGTGTGTGCGACCTCATCAGTTAACTAAAGTTCCTCAGTATTTTTTATACGTCAAGTAAAACCACATCCACCTTACAACAGAAATATCTGTAAAAAATGCAGACATATGGTAATTGGTAATGAAATATATTCTATTCTGGTTGTTTCCTAGTAATATCATCATTAGCTGCGCACAGATGTTGCGTTTCATATAATTTAAAATACTCCTAGCATTAATACTTAATAGCTTTTTAAGGCCAACTTACAGTAAGCAGGAACATGAAAACCCCCAAGCCTAATCCTACACTGATCCCAGGAAATAATGGTTCTACAAAATAACACATAGCTGTAAGGATGTGAAGGACATTTAATAGAGAATGGAGAGTCTCTATCGTCAGTAAATTACTGAGGCGGCGCTAGTAGTTAAAGTACTACGGTGGTTATAAATGGAAAATATTCTCTTTCGAGGAAATACACTTCAAATAGAGAACATATTTAAATATCAAAGCAAAAAACACAGACTTTAATTTATTACATTTATATGCAATGAATATTCTGTGGAATCCACAATTTTATTTTCCAGTGATTTAGTTCCTGGCATGGGGGGAAACTTCCAATGCAGAGAGGAAGCTTCGGTCTGCACATCAGAAATGCGGTAGCCACAACAGCTAGTGCTTCAATAAGGACAAATGCAAATATTATTAGTTTACAATGAAACACTCTGCTGTGACTGAAACTGCAAGAAGCAGTCTAGAAAAGAAAATGGAAGCCTGCAGTAAAGAATAACTGTATATAATAGTTAAAATTGTAAAGGCTTTGTTTATTATGTTTACCTTCGTAAGGATTTTAACCACTATTATGTTTAGTTATTTAACCACAGAGGTAACTTAAAGTGTTTGCTCATAGAGCTTGTGTTATGTATATGTATACAAGACATTCCCAACCATGGGCGTAGGAGCTAAAAAAAAATTGTGGGGGATAATTCAACCTTATTCCCAGGGCAGGAAGCAGGGGTATATCCATCACTGGTGCACCTGGTGAAATACACTGGGACCCTGCTCTGTGGGCACCATTGCTGCAGTGCCACTCAATACTTTTTTTTTTTAGTATTCTTTGTTTAAATTCTCAATGCCCCTGCCCCAATATAATTACAATTTATATTCTATGATGGTCATAAAATAGGTGAGCACAGTTGAATATTTGATGTTGCATGAAATAATACAAACTGTCTGATATGATGACCAGGAGTTGAGTCGCCACGTGCACCTCAATTTTCTCCCTCTAGATCATGTATTTTGTGTTTAATATCTCAAGGCCCAGCAGAACACCTCTTAGGGGCAACTGTGGAAATCACAGGTTGCAAGCTCAGCCCTAAGGTTACTGCCATATTAAAAATATTAAGCTTTTTTTCCCTCCCCTTGCTTAGGATTGAATATACAAGAAATAGAATCAGACACCCGTTGTTTAGAATGTCATAGTCAGACTGACTGAAAAACTTCCTAAATATAACACTGAAAACTTTCCCACATGCCCACCTCATCAGTCCCCTCACTCTAAGAGGATCTGATTTTGTGGTGTGACCTCCTAACCCTGTTGCAAGGGTTACCGACCCCACCTAGTTTTCAGAGCTGATTTTACAGAGGGCAATAAACTAACTTCAAAAATTCTGACTATCTTTGATCACACAGGAGTTATTCAAATGTAATGTTACATCTGGGGCCATATACACATTCAAATACCTGTATAGTTAACTCTTCGTTGTCACACTACAAAAATGGTGAAAAAGTGTATCTGTTAGTAGGTAACAAAACACTAATCCAGTGCTTATAACACAATATAGCAACCACAACAGTGGCCCACACTACACTGCACAGGTTATTACGGTCATAACAAAATAGTCCTTAAACAAGTCCCATCTCTATTTTAATAACCTTGGGTATTAATAACCCAATGTGCCAGAGTCCAAAATAGTAGTGTTGCTTGAGATTCAGGGGAGTCCCAACATCAGCTTGTTTATAAGGCACTAAGTGAAAAATTGTATATAGTATCTATCTATCTATCTATCTATCTATCTATCTATCTATCTATCTATCTGTCTGTCTATCTATGATTTAAAGTGTTATGACATTAGGCTAATGGCTATGTTATTCCTTAAGATATACTGTATTTGTGTATATGTATTTAGGATACTTGATTTGATTTAGATGTTGGATTACCCACTGTGCCCTAGTAAGCACCCTGGAGGGGAATATCCAGTTAACAGATGTGAATGAAAACTAAATAAAAATAAACTATGCTAAGAACTAATCCAGGAACAATTTATCTCAAGGATATAAACTATCTGGAAAATCATATTAATGGAGCTATTACTGATCCTACACGTGAGGCAGGAGAGGTCCCCTGAGTGATGGGATGCACTTCAAACCACATAAGTGTACAATTTGATTGAAACGATGTGGTCCAGCCCCACAACTTGAAAAAGAGCAAGCTCATTAACTAACTCCTTAAATCAGATTGTCCTGATGAAATGGTGGCAGCTTTCCAAGCCTCCAAAAGTCAAAATATTTTTTATTAGAAATGTAAAGGATGCAGCCAGAAGAAAACGCTTAATCAAAAGTACACATTAAGTACATACTATAGCAAGATCTCCTTGTATTGGAGGGCACCCAGAAATTGATCTTTAAGTGCTGACACTGGGCCAGTTGTGCTTGAGGGTAAATGGAAGGGCGAGGTATGCTCTGGGCATGACCGCATCCAAATGACACATTCCTGACATTGTATACATTCCCTGATCACCCACCAACGTATGATACTCAATTAAAGACACCCTGAAATCAGAAACATTGCTCCATCATGCAGAGCAGTGAAAAGAAAGTGGAGAAAGTGAATTTTCTTTTTTTTACATTTCACAATTTTTTAATAGTTTTACAATTGTGCAATTTTACCTTTTTTCAAAGCTATCTCGTAAAATATATCTAATTACCATGGTAATCTGTCCAGTTTTACTGCACCAGCTGAGATACTAAGCTCATGGGTCTGTTAATTACAGAAAAAGCAGCAATTTCTGAGTTTATAAAAGGACCATAAATTACAAGCTCCATCTAAGTGCTTACATTATTTCATCACTTCAATAATAAGCTTCAACTTCTTAGCACTGGCAGTGGTACAGTTCCTTGCACAAGTATTTGTCCAGGTTTTATAATGTTATAACATGGAGTTAAAATGTACTAAATTGGGATTATTACCATTTGATTTATTCAACATACTTAACACTTTGAAAATGTAAAATACTTTTCATTGTGATTCAAGATATAATTAAGCAAGAAAATACATTTGTTGTCTGCATAAGTATTCATCTCATATCCATATTTGGTAGAACCACTGTTGGCTGGAATTACAGCTGTGAGTCTTATGTGGTCTCTACCAGCTTTTGCACATCTAGGTATTACAAGTTTTGCCCATTGATCTTGGTACAAATCCTGCCAGGTAAATGGGGACCATTATTGTTGTTTTGTCTGTCTGTCTGGACCGACCTCAGTGACCCTATGAACCGCAGCACACCTGGCACATCTGTCAGCCACTGCCCCTCTGAGCTCCCTCAAGCTCATGTTCATTGTCTCAATTTCCTAATATATCCATCTCTGCCTCTGCATTGCCCTTCTTCTTGTGCCTTCAATCTTTCCCAGCATCAGAGTCTTCTCTAGGGAATCCTGTCTTCTCATGGCTTAAATGTTTTGAGCTTCAGCCTCATGATCAATTGGTGAACAGCAAATTTCAAGTCTTTTCCACCAATTGTGATTTAATTGAAATGTGGGCTTTGTCTGCACTATTCAGTTTCCTGGTTTTAAACTAGTTCCTTTGTAACTTTGGCTGTGTGTTTAGTGCAATAGTCTTACTTGAAGGTTAACCTCTAGCTCAGTCTTTGCTTTCAGATTGAATCAGCCTTTTCCTCTGGAATTACCCTGTATTTGACACCATTCATCTTGACATTAATCCTAACCAGTTTACCAGTACCCATTGCATCCCATAACATGATACTGCCCTCATCATGCTTTGCTATGAGTATGCTGTTCTCAAGGTGAAAAGCAGTGTTGGCTCTGCACCACACATGGGATTTTATGTTAAGGATAAAAACTTCAATTATGGTTTCATCAGAACAGAGAACCTTTCTCCACGATTGCTGTATCTCCAACATGACTTCTGCTAAACTACAAACAGGATTTAATTTGGGTTTTCTTCCCTCCATTTTTACGTAAAGCCCAGCATTTTTTAGAGTCTGGTTTATAGTTGTCACATGAATGATTTCTCCTTCAAACTTAATGTTGGCCTCTTGGTTACTGCTTTGACTAATGCCCTCTTTACATAAAAACTTAATTTCTGGTGGATGACCTTCTCTAGTCTGAAAAGCGGTTGTTCCAAATTCCTTCCGTTTTGTAAAATTTTATTTAACAGTGTTCCAGGGGATTTCAACGTTTGGGATGTTTTGGATGTCCCAACCCAATTTGGTGCTTCTCCTGGAATGTATCCTGGACTTTTTTTTGATAGCACCTTGGTATTCATGATGCTGGTTGTTAAGGTATGCTCTCTAACACACCCTGGGGCCTTCCATCAATAGGGGTATTTAGTTTAAGATTGAGTGACAACTTAATTGCACATGGGCAGACTCCAATCAGCTAATTATGTGATTCTGAAGGTGCAGCAGAGCTTATTTGGGGCTTTCACAGCAAAAGGGATATTAATGAGGTCAGATTTTTTTATTATTTTTTTACTTGTTAATATTATTATGTTGTACTGTTTTGTGTAGATTGGTGATATAACATCCCAATTAAAGGACAATTGTAATCAATTATTTTCTCTTTGGTGTTTTAATTAACTAAATTAACTAATTAACTAAACTTGATAATAGGCAAAAAATATATATAAAAAACACCCTCTACATTTTTTGCTTTGTACAGTTCTTTTTTTCTGCAGGGCTCTAATATGTTTTTTTAAGATGATTTGGTCAGAAAGGTATGTCCTTGTAAAATAATTTTCCATTACTCTCTTACTCTTTGATCTTTCACGTCCCCAAGAGTTATGGTCGCTAAAATCGCAGATCACTATTCAATTGCTACAATTCCTCAAGCCCGCAAATGTTTTCACACCCGTAAACAGCAAATGTGGAAGAAAATCCTATGGCTACCAGATGGGCCCCCAAAGGGGTTAAAGAGATGTCCACAGCGCTGAAAATGCAAATAATAACTCAATAATACACTGTAAATGATGGGTAAAGTGATGAAAGACATTAGAATTAATTGCAAAACAGTGTCAAGCTCGCAAACCGTCAACCAAAAATATTTTTTTTAATGTTTCAATTCGGGGTTATCTCGATCTTGAGAATCAATGAGTTAATACATATTAGGCCACCCAAATGGACTAGAACAGTATCGGCATTAATTTGTATTATTTTGTATTTTGGGGTTTTGCGAGTTCCGATTGACTTTTGGACCTCTAAACGCTAACTGATTGACATGTAACCTCCATGTTTTACTGACGTAATGATGACGGTCTAATTTTCTATTGGCTGTTTCTAAATGGGTAGTTACAGCCTTGCTTATTGATCATGTTGCCGCCCTGAACTGCAACATACGAGTGCATGGCCGAAGAATGCACCCATGGATTCACTAAGCATCTCCTTGGCCGAAGAGTACTACCATTGACTCACTAAGCATCTCTTTGGCCGAAGAGTGCTCCCATTGATTCACTAAGCATCTCATAAGCCGAAGAGTGTTCCCATGGATTCACTAAGCATCTCCTTGGCTGAAGAGAGTTCTCATTGACTCACTAAGCATCTCCTAGGACCAAAAAGTACTTCCATTGACTCACTAAACATTTCCTTGGCCGAAGAGTGCTCCTATTGATTCACTAAGCATCTCATAGGCCAAAGAGTGTTCCCATGAATTCAATAAGTATCCACTGGGCAGAAGCGTGTTCCCATTGACTTACTAATAATCTCCTGGGCTAAAGAGTGGTCCAATTGATTTGCCAAGTATCTCATTGGCCGAAGAGAACTCTGATTGATCCATTAGTCCTCTCATGGGCCAGAGTGTGCTTCCATTGACCCACTAAGCATCTCAAGGGCTGAAGAGTGCTCCATTATAGTTTCATTAAAACAAGCTTCAAGTGGACCACAGACCCTGTTGTATAAGACAGGTAAGCAAATCCAGGTAAAATAGTTTAGTAGGAAGGCAACAGACAGAGGGTGATTATTAAAGGAGTACTGTAGTTTAGCATTTAAATCTTTTTTTCTTTCTTGCATCTGTAAGATGGTATTTGATAATGTAACACTGTGTGTTTTCTTTTTCAAATATAGCTTTTACAATAATGATAAAAATGAATAAATGATTTAATGGTTTAACGGATCCATGGTTTTGGCCCTGTCGGCCAATGAGCATTACTAGCTGTATGATGATCATGCTTGTCTGCCAATAAAACCTATAGACATATGTATGCTCTGGGTATTTCCTGTTAGCTTCATTGAAGTTTAAATGGGGTTTACCTGTAAAAAAGACTTGATTTCCATGTCCCTTTAAGGTGCTGAATTGATCTCCTTAAGGTGGACTCACCTTAGTTCTGGACAATTTGGAATCTGCTGCTAGCTTTGCAGACTGCAGCCACTCGCTGTCCACAGAAGCCTGACAGAAGACATACTACTTTGTAGTTTTAATACAGAGTAATCATTATATTTATTGTTGATCCTCATATATGTGCATTGCAAATATAACCTTGATCTCTGGGTGTAATGGTGGTTGAAGCTGTGGTAGTTTCAATAGATAACTTTTATAATTTGCTTAAAAATTATTCTCTGCTAATGTAATAATTCTAAGTAATAAATAATTATTCTAGTAATCTCTTATGTCCCGCAATGAAAAAATGTATTTTCATATTATGTAGCATGAAATATTAGACTGTGCACCCCTAACTTTCTAATTTAATATAAAAGTGATATGATGCGGTAATTATACATAATACGGATGAATTACTAGACAGTCAAATCCACTGAAGATATACAGCGGAGTTAAATGTCCTTAACGTAAGAGCTTAACTACAATAAATTCACTTTTAATAACCATTTAGCACACACTCAACATATATGCACTGGCTGATTAAAACAAAATTGAATGAGTGTTTACGAAAATGGGTTCCTGACAAACTGGTGCACTTCAGACATAAATTGCATTTTAATTTAAATGGCTGAAAGCGTACAGACGTCCGCTATTAAATCACACTGCTGGACAATGATGAAAATAGACTTTAGTAATATTATCATCAATATCATTCAGAGCATCATGTTTGTACTTTCTTTAATAAAGTGTTTTATATATTGAGCCGGTCCCAAGAGCAATGTAATATTGTTTGTTGAAAAAACATAAAGACAAGTTTTCAGATCTGACCTTTTTAATAATTACAGAAGGAAAATGAAAGTTCTGTTTGTTCCAGGAACATGCCTGCAATTTTCTTTGTTTAGAGTTTAGAGTAATGCAACCGTACAAAATGGTAGTAAAGATATGCTAATGAGGCATAAGAATTGCACAATGAGCCAGGAGCCATGTTTACTTCTTGAGAAAATGAGAACAGATGCAAATTTAACATGAACTAATATTTTATTGTATATATTGGTGTTATGTTGGTGTGAATATTGTATATATTGGTGTCATACAGGACTCAATTTTGCTTTGTTCTCTGTAGGAGCCGCCATGTTCTATTGCTAAAATGCTAAATGGATACTTGTGTCCGATATATGGAAGAACAAAAGAGTGGCTCATTTCGACATTTGTTTCATGTAAATTTTTATTTAATATCTCATAAGCCACAAAGTTCACTAAAATAACATTATTAATAAATACTTTCTGTAGCAACAGAAAAGTATGTCTTATGTTTTATATGGGTAACTTGGCCTTAGGGCGCCATTTTGAAAAATTCCTTACAAATTAGAGGAAAAAGTTATGTGAAGTGATTTATGCTTTATATGAACGTATGGAAAAAAATATGAGATTTTTATATTTATTCAAGTACACAGATTATCAGAACTCACGAGAATTCATGTTTGTGATCTAATGACTGCATTAGAGACCTCCTGGGCTCACAATGAATACATAAAACTCAAGGTGACATATTGAAATACATAAACAAGATGATGTTAGGCAATGTTCTGCCTTCTGAACAGCCCTTTGTAAAGCCTTAGAACATGTTTTATGCGTAGTTGAATAAATCACCTTGAACTAGAGTGCCATTAAATGGTTATTTTTCATTCTTTCATTTTCTATATGTTTTCCCAATGAGATTGTGTAAGCTTGTTTGCTAAAAATATGGAATTTAATGTACTTTTTGTGAGAAAAAAAACATACTTTTTAGCAAATACTTCTGAATTAATATTTTTGCAAAGCAACAATATAAAAAATATTTAAAATGTGAATTAGCAACTACAAGAAGCCTCATCCCCAACCCCACCCATTGAATTCCATCCTTTGAATGATTTCTTGGGCGAGACCACTTACCAGCATGGCCCATTGATCCAAGAACTTTGACTTTGATAGCCTCTTTGACGCCAATGTCAAAATCAATGTTTATATAAATATCTGATAAGACTTTATTGAGGGAAATTTAGCTAGGTGGGTGGGAGGGGTGGGAGGAATTCATTTTAGCATACACTTTAGCATATACTTTAGCATATACTTTAAAAGTATAACCTTAAAAAACATGCTTGATTCTTTAAATAAGTATGTAAGTAGTTAGCCTGCTTTGTACTTACTATTACTCTGACAAAAAAAAAGCCAAAAGTCTACAGAAAATATGCTCACTAATTATATTGGCAAGTTTTGGGTTATTCATCACAATGGCTGTTCTTAACGTGTTGAGCTTTGGTTCATACATAGCCTAACTCTATACATATATGGTTTCGATGTACCTGTGATATAATGTTATCACAATTATTGTTTCTTTTTTCACCATTACCTTGGTTAAAATATCCTGCCAGAGATCTTCATGTTGTGAAATTATTTAGAAAATTCTACAAAAACAATATATTGTTTCCAGTAAATATTCTCAATGGAATATTTTTTTGCCGAGAGCCACCTGTTAGTAATTTAGTATACTCTATAGTGAATACTTTTAGAAAATGAATAAAACCCCTAAATTCAAGCTGGGTATTACAAGAAGGAAGTAGTTCATTTAACATCCAAATATCATCAAATTAAAAATGTAAACCACTACTTTCAGTAATGACAGTTATTGTTGTGAGTCGATGATATATGAAGTGTTGTCCTCCAAAACAGCCAAATAGTACAACACTATTCTCAGATGATGAACTATGCAGACCATTGGGATATGCAAAAGACAGATGGAACAAATCAACCATGTCTTTCAAAATGTGGCGCCGCAGCTTACTTGGATCTCAGGGGCCCAATTCTTAGCCAAAGTCTATGGGGTAAATTACAGCAGATGACCAGAAATGGATTGGAGTTTTTCTTTTATGAGATGGTGAAAGACACAAATCATGAATTAGCACAGAAAAGCTATGTTCACTAAAAGAAACATAATCACAAAATATGTACAAGTAGATGCAAAATTAATTCATTTTATTTATTCATTTGGAAGTTTATAAAAAACTACATTTATTTTTATGGACACTGAAAATCTATAAAATCACAGGAGGTAACATAAGCAAAGGATAATCAAACTGACCAGTTTAGGTGAGAGCCACAAGCAATGAACAGTACTCAAGCTTTAACTTACATAACTTTCACTATTTTTGTAGACTTAAATTGAGCTTTCGCAAGTTACTGAAGCCCGTAAGGGAGATCGCAAGTTAATTTGCTATTCACTTGGCATCTTTTTGCAGGCTCTGAACGGGTTACGAGTTACAGCCTTGAAAAGTTTGCGATGGTTAAACCCTTTACTTACAGCCTCCTGAAGCCTTTGATCTTTCACTTTTGCAAGAGTTACATTGGCTAAAATTGCAAATCGCTATTCAATTGCTCAATTTCCCCAAGCCCACAAATGTTTTCACACCGTAAATGGCAAATGAAGAAGAAAAACCTATGGGTGCTAGAGAACACTCGCAAGGGGGTTTAACACCTATTTGTAGCACTGTAAATGCAAATAAAACATCAATACTGCACTATAAATAAAGGGGAAATCGATGAAAGACATTAGAATTAATTGCACAACAGTCTGAATCTCACAAATTGGAAGTATATAACATTTATTTTGATGTTTCATTTCAGGGTTAAATCGATCTCGGGTATCAATGAGTTAATACATATCAGGCCACCCACATGGACTAGAACAGTATTGGCATTGATTTTCCTAATTCTGTATTTTGTGGTTTTGCAAGTCTGATCGCATATCAGACCCCAGAAACTAATTGATTGACATGTAACCTCAATATTTTACTGCCATAATCATGACAGTCTCATTTTCTATTGGCTCATTTGAAATGGGAGGTTATGGTCTTGCTTAATTGATCATGTTCCGGCCTTGAACTGCTATGAACCAGTGCATGGTTTATGGAGTCAGCTTTGGGCAGTAACTTGAGGGCTTGAGCAATTGAATAGCATTGTAATCGAAGAAGAACGGGAGCCCGCTACACACCCGCAGACATACGGCCTACATCATGCGAGTTGCGGGCTTGCATAATGATATTTTGCATAAGTAAAAACAAAGACAGATGTGCTCAATCTGAGAATGAACAAATTGATTTGCAGAATATTATTATTATCGTTTATTTATAACGCGCCAACATATTCCGTAGCGCTATATATAAGTTAAGTTACAGGCAATGACAAGTTCAAGATTCACACATTGCAATGAATGGAGGGCCCTGTCTTTGAGCTTGGAATCTGGTGTCCATAGCGCTTTCCCTAAAGCACTTTGCAGTATTGAAACTCGCAGACTTACAATCTAAAGGGTGTGAATATGTTTAACATAGGTGTTTCGCCTTTATCACTTACAATGGCAATGTAAACCATTGAGATAAGATTTTGGTTTAGGCTTAATGATGTGTGGGAAAATGAGGTGGCTTTAAGGATGTTTAATGAAGTTAGTGGATCTACGTACAGTATATAAATATGATCTGAGAAAGTTGAGTCTAGATTAACATTTTTGGGGGTTTTAGATTGGTGATCCAGTATAGTTCTGGCACCAGGTGCATAGATTCCTTGGCTGTTAGAAGATTACTGGCATAACATTCTGTGAGGAGGTGATTCTAACCCAAGATAGCTGGTGTGAGCCTTGAGAAAGTGACTACGGTAGTTAATGCTTGGAACAGTATGCAGGGTAAACTTGAGATGTGTAGATATATATTTGGGTGGTTCTTTGTTCAGTGGTCAGTTCAAACTGAGATATTGAGTACTGGGATGTTTTGGGGTAATGAGTGAGGTTTGAAAATGAATATGTACTGCAGAGGGTAGTGTGGTCTCAAGGGTTCAATACAGGTAAAAAGGTACATATTGAGTGTGGTCTGAGAAGTACATTTTTTTTATTTAATTGTAGTAGAACTGAGAGGCACAGTAAGTAGGATTTGAAGGGCAAAAGGCAGAGGCATCTAAGGGTCTGACAGCGACTTTGAGTATGGAAACCTGATGTGGATATCTTGTTGAGCTCCTAGGAGAGTAGAGTATTAAGTGTGTGGTGAATGGTGAGTAAGAAGTTTGGATGAGGTCAGCAATCGTGGAATAAGACACATAAACTTTGGGGAGAGGAGTGAGGCTAGGAGTAATTTGAGGTGTAGAATCTAGGAGAGTGTTAGTGTTTTTCATTAGAGACCAAAGCTGTCATTCCTTACGTTTAAATAGATTTTCTGAATGCTATCAGGTTCAGACTTCATTATTGCCTCCATTAAGGACACTCTCTTGCTCTGCTCTCACTGTCTCGTTTCTCTTTTCTCGGGTTGTCTTTATCCACCTTTCCTCTGGCTGTACTGTCCGTTCTTCTGAATGGCTTGCTTCCCTTGCCTGTCTCACTCTGACATTCTCATTGTGATCTCACTATGCTGTTTCTCATTGCCTATTCTCTGGTATTTTCTTTATCTTTATTATTCCTTTTGTTAGTCTGGAAAAGAGCTCATAGTGTTATGCTACCAAAGGCCTGACTTTTGCCACCATTAATATAAATTCCGTGAATGATCTCTACTCATATTAAGAGTTTCTAAATATTATGTTTAGTCGCAACTCATAAATCAAAATCTACCCAAGGAAAAAGGAACTGAAATAAAACAAAAAAATAAGTAAATAAATAAAGACTTCCAGGTGCACACATTAATCTCACATTTAATACCTAAACAAATATAGAAAAAGGCAAAATGCTAAAATGGGTAAAAAAAAGCAGTAGCCCCAGGCACTGACAGGGCTACAATTTAGTTCAAAAACTGACCTTTTAGTTTATAGAATTTCATAGTAACTCTATTATAACCTTTTGCATATATGTCAGATTTATACGAATAAGAAACTCTTTAATCTGCAGTGCAAAGGAGACATATTACTGTATTTTAAATTATATGTAAAAATGTATGATATATTGAAATACAGGGTTAATATTTCTCAATGTTTAATTTGCTCACAACTGAATAAATCTTTATATTTATTTCATTAGTATTGACACAACTAAAAGGGCACTTGGGAAAATACACTCCCTCCCAACATTAGCTAAATCATGTCATCAATTTGTTAAATGTTCTCATAACTCATTTTGCCTTTGTCAATCTGGCACCACATTAGCTGACTATACACGTGATAAGCAATTGTATACATAGTACCTGGTAAAATATATTTAAAGAGTCAATGTGAAAATCGGATTACAATATTGTACAGATAATCTTTAGAAGTTGTTCATGTGAGTATCTGTAATGTGTTACATGTATAAGACTGGAAAACAATATGTTTGCGGGGCGATAAAAGATTGAATAAAAAGTTGTCAGGAATGGTTCTGTGCAGCATGTACAGTATATATAGAGAGTATCGTCAGAAGTGTCTCTGTATTGCCATGAGAGCCTCGCAAAGTGTGGAGAGCAGTTGAGGAATTGAAGCACGTGAGACTTAGGCTGAAATAAGCAATTAAGCAGCCACGCAGCACAGTCTGCAATGACCGCCAAAGGCGCTCATTGCAGCCAGCGGCCTTGTCACACATGCAAGCCTGGGAAAAAATACAAGCCTATTAGATGTTTTTTAATTTTTTACGCCTGCCATTACAGGCTCATAGCCCCAAACATGCAAAACATGAACCCGCACGTAGCATTTCAGGGCATGATCATGATCAATTAGGCAAGCCCGTAAATTACAATTTAGATAGAGACAATAGTAAATGAGACTGTCATCATGACATCAGTAAAACATGGAATTTAAACTACAATCAATTAGTGTTTAGAAGTCCGACTTGCAATCAGATTCACAATCCAGAAATGTAGACATCAATAGAGATTAATAAAGAATCTGTTCTAGCCCATGTGGGTGGCCTGATATGTATTAACTCCTTGATTTCAGGAAGCTTGGGACTGTAACTTTATGGGCTCCATTATGGGCTCCAGTAATTGCGATTTTGACAATTCATTAGGGGCCTATGTGTGGGAAAACACGGGTAAAAAACATTGCTTTTGAGCCAAATAGTACAGGATTTCTGTATTTCCCTGCTGTGCACAGGTGATGCAATCACAATGTATGGGGCAGTGATTACCTCACCTGTACACAGCAGGGAAATACTGAAATCTGAGACCCTGTTCATCACTCCAAGACCGATGTTGCCTATGCCAGGTCTAGGACTCACAGTAAAATTACAGCTTGTCTGGGTGCACACTAAAATAATTATCCAAAAATGACTGGCAGTCAAGGGACTAAAATATGGTGATAAATTAGTGCAATTTTACATTTAAGTATTTTTCTAGATACCTTTATCAAAACAGAGATTGACACACAATACCCAATATTTAAACAACAAGCTCTAGGTGAAACCAGCGAGCAAATTACCTGTTGTCATGGTTACCCATTGTTGTGAGGTATGAAGACACACCCTTTGAATCTCCAAGTCCACATTGGAAACAGAGTCCAGAATGGTAACAGTTGGCAAGTACTGCCCACTATCTTTACAGGGATATGGACCACCATTCTTTTTTCATGTGTTTATTTTAAAGAGCATACTTTAAACATTACCAGTTATGTGTTTTTTCATGACAAAATGTTAAGTGAAACCTGTTTAAACTTCATTGAAACTAAGCAGAAGTGTTAAATCTATAGATTTAATTGGCAGGCAAGTATGATTCCTATATCTATCAAGAAGCAGATGAGATCGTCTGATACTCCCATCTCTTTAAGGGCATGCCACATTTTGTTGTGATCCGCACAGTGAAAGGCTTTAGAATAGTCTATGAAGCAGAAGTAAATATTTTTCTGGAACTCTCTTGCTTTCTCTATTTATCCAATGGAAATTGGCAGTTTGACCTCTTGTGGCTCTGTAAGATTTTGAACAGTTCAGCTGGGTTTCCATCAGCTCCTGTAGCCTTGTTATCAGCAAGGCTTCTTAGGCCCCATCTCACTTCTGCATTCAGCTGGATAAATCTTTTTCAATCTCCATTACCATTTTCTTTCCTGGGCTTCTTTCAAAGCCTCACCAGACTGCCAGTTTGCAATCTTAGGGCCCAATTCAATTACCTATTTTGTAAAGTTACACCACTTAAAAATGTTACTTATCTATTCAATTCACTATTTTTTTTCATATCTGCGAGTGAGCCACTTAAAACTCTCTAGAACAACACATATGTGTATTGTTACAAGATGCTTTTCCATTGATTTTCACACATTCAGAATATTATGAGATACAGGACTATTACTATATCGGCAGGCCATCCAAATGATTGTGTTAGGGAGCTTGAAAGGGATAGGGTGTTATAGGCACAGGGCCTAATGGTCAAATGATCACAAGGGGTATTATAGCTTTTGAGGAAATCCAGCAACAGAACAAGGAGGCTGTGGAAAAGCAGAAGGAGCCCCAGGAAACTTACCTCCATCAATGGTAATCTTGCAGTTGTGCATTTGACAATATGTATAGCAATCATAAATATGTGAATTCATGCTACTTTTACTGTATTCATTAATTATGTATAATACATGTCATAATAATACACAACCCTTCAATGGAATTGTGATTGAAAACACTGTATTGTGTAAAGAGATCAAAGTATTAAAGAAAGATTAAAACAATCTGTATTTTCATGCATTATTTAGAATTTTGTAATAATAACATATAACATAGTGCTTGAACACACTTTAGCCATACTAAATCACTTGTAAACCACACCTGTGCCACTGTAATTGGCTGTATTGTTCACATGACAATGTTTTTGATAGAAAATAAGGCTAAATATTTCATCCTGATAACACACTAAATGCAAATTTAGCATGAGATTATTTCCATAAAATATAGGATCACAGTAATCATCTGCATGTCAAGACAAGTATCACCCTTAGCCATTAATAATGTTGAAATAGATTGTGCTATTATCCATGTGCTATTTTTCACTACAGATGATTACTGAAAATATCAATTATAAACATCCACCATATCTTAACATAGGATGAGTATACAGAAAGATGATCGATATACAAAAATCTGATTAAGTAAATGTAATGTATGTTGACGTCCCAAACCAATAACCAACAGAAACACACAGACAGTTTTTTACGGTATAACAATAAAAGAGATTGTTAATATTAAAACCCCACAAAGGGGTTTATTCAAATAACATCTGCAAATTACTTTCAAGATATTTGCTCCTCTCATTCTAAAACCAGCAACCTTATGATATAATATTTCCTGAACAGATATGACTTGCCCACAGTCTCTACTCAGGAACTTAACCTACTAAATGCAGAAGTTACCGATAAAGAAATTAATTAAACCATTAACAATCTTAAATTAGTGAAATCACCGGGACCTGATGGTTACTCAAATGTTTACTGCAAAGCAAAATAATGCCTCCAGGACTAAATCAAGCCAAATTAATATTTTTTCCTAAAACCCGACAGGATCCACTCAACGTTTAAAATTATCGTCCAATATCTCTATTAAATGGAGATATACAAATACTAGCGAAAATAATGTCAATAAGGCTGGCCAAATTTCTCCCCAGACTGATCCATAAGGATCAAGTCGGCTTTATACCATTTAGACAAGTGGGGGACAATATCCGGACAATACTAAATATATTCCATCTAGCTAAATCTGCTAATACCCCACTATGCACTCTAGCCCTCAATTTGTAAAAAGCCTTTGATTCCATTGAGTGGCCCTATCTACATACAAATTTCATTAATCTTATTATGACATATTAACGGATACAATATCATACCTCAAATTAACAGGCAAATCTACTGATCACATTTAAATTCAAAGAGGCACAAGACAGGGATGCTCCCTATCTCCTTTATTATTCGCCTTAGCTATAGAACCCTTAGCCCAAGCTATCCGGACCGAATCTAAAATACAAGGTTTTACAACAGGCTTATATCAATTAAAATGCTGTCTGTTCACCAACAATATATTGTGTACACTTACAGACCTTGTAAACTCAATTTCAGCCTTAATGGATAGCCTTGAAACCTTTGGTCAGATTTCTGGCCTTAAGGTAAACCATTAAAAAAAAGAGGTTATAGGAACTCAAATCCCAAACCATATAATAGACCAAATTAAGGAAAAATACACATTCTCATGGCCGAATTCCCACCCTAAATACATTGGCCTAAATATAACCCCGGAATTGTCCGATCTATATAAAGCTCTTATGCATAGACATAAAAAAGTCAGAGGGTTATCCTGTCTCAACTTTAACTTATATTTTAGAGCCGCACAAATATCCCTCAGGCACATTCAAAAGAACATCAACCATTATGGATCTTTATTGAAAATCTACAAATTACACCATTTCATTAAGATTCATTAATATGGACCCCAACAATTCCTACCATATTCTTAAAAAACTGGGCTTGGGCCAACTCAAGAACTCAACTAAAACACCAAATTTCCCCTCTGACCCCCACTCTCACTTCACCACAAATACTTAAAAGTATGTGAGAAGAATCCAAAGCATGGTGGCGTATTAATAAACTATATAGACTAGAAACTTTGCTCCAAGATGAACAACTACTCTCAATAGACCAATTTAAAACCAAATTTAAATTGCCCCAGAAAGAATTTTTCAACTTTAACAAAATTTAACTTTAACAAAATCAGATCGGGACTTGGTGAATACATCAATCCTCCTGGCTATTTTGTAACTTAACAACATGTACCCAACTTCCTAGAAATCTAGGGAAACTGGATACATTCAACCTATCTCTCCAACAATAGGTAAAAAACATTGAATAACGCAGTGGAAAGTGTCTTTGCTATTGTTTATGTTTATTTGGATTTTGTTGAAAAAGGAAAATGGATTTGGAGAAGTTACAATGTTGTCTGTATTACACAATTAATCAAGAAACCAATACTGTATATAGTACATAAATATACTCTTTGACCTACATATCAGATTTGCTATATATAATACATAAACTTACTCTTTCACCTGCGTGTCAAAAAATTGCTATATCTAAATCAAACAGACTCCTTTAACAATAAAAATATTTGAAAAGTAAAAGAATGTATTATATACACAGAGCACTGTCATAAATGTATCTGACTGCATTAATATGATATGTGTGGATATGTGCGGCGAATCCCAAAAGGACAAGAGGCTTTGGAAACACAGGAAAACATCTAGAGCGTTAAAGGTAATACTGAATAATAATAATGATGCATAGAACCTACTAGAGTCACATGTGGTGTCACACCACAGTAATGAATAATAATCTCATCAATCATCATTTCATAAAAGTAACCATTAAAGCACAGCCCATCATGTCTTCATCTGCTCAATTAGACAGAAATCGCTTGCCATGACCATTAGTAATGAAGTGGGATCTCACAAGGAATATTTAGCTGTGACCACAGTGTACCAAATTTACTATCACCATTCCCAAATGAGATTGTTTAGCCACGTTAAATAGGTATACATGTGTTAGCAAATTATAACTGTATGTTATGATATAATGACTTAGAAACACATACCCATTAATATTAAGAGAGGACAAAGGTCAAAAGCCTAAATGTCTGTCAATGTCTGTAATATTTTAAAAAATATGACAACCTTAACTAATGCATAAATTGTATGACTGTTTTTCACTGAGGAGTGTTTTTGATAAGGTAAAATCATAGATGCAGCTCCTATCTCCTCCTCCTCTAACTGAGCACCAAGCCTTCTCCTTGGACAAGGAAATGTTTCAGGGGGAGGCATAGACCCTGGAAGTGGCAGTGCAGTCCCAGGTCTGGGAGCTAGGAGGAAGATAATGCTGGGCCAGGCTGCTGATGAGATGGGTAAAACTCTGGGGTGGAGGAGGAGGTGCTGGCGACCAGAGCATGCTGTGTAAAGTCAATGTTCATCTAGATGAGCTTGCTTGTGTTTTGCACTGCCAGGAGCAGCCTGACCATGTAACTCTCCATTTTCAGTTTTTGGCATCTCACCTCCCTATAGAGCCTCCTGATGGTGCGGCCCAAAGTAGAGATCTGGGAGGTTAGGGAAGTCTGTGGGATCAGATGCCGGTCATGAGGCCCACCATCGTCCTACCTCAGCAGATTGGCCAGCATCTTCTCCAGTGTAGCCTCAAACACTGGCTGAGCGTATGGGGTCTGTCACCTGCTCATCCTGGAATGTCTGAGGGAGAAGGCAGTGGTGGTGGCGGGTATAGGGTGCATCAGAAAACCACCGGACCAACTACTGTGGTCAAGAATCATGCAGTAGAAATGGAGTAGCCCTCATAGTCAGTCAAAGGATGGCCAAAGCAGTGCTCAGTTACAACCCAATAAATGACAGAATTCAAGGCAAGAAATGTAACATTACAGTGATCCAAGTCTATGCACCAAACATAGATGCTGAAGATGCTGAAGGTGTCCAGTTCTACAAAGCTATTCAACATGTCATAGATACAACACCAAGAAAATATGTTACTCTTATCATAGGAGATTAGAATGTTAAAGTAGGGAACCAAAAGATTCCTGGAATAACTGGTAAATTTGGAATACAAGATGAAGCAGGTCAGAGATTATTTGAATTATCTCAAGATAATTCTCTGGTCATAGCAGAAACCCTCTTTCAAAAGCCTCAGAGACAACTCTGCACATCAACATCACCAGATGGGCAATACAGAAATCATATTTTACTATATATACTACATACTTTGCAACGATGTAGGAGCTCTATACAGTGAGCAAACATAAGACTTGGAGCTGACGACGGCTCAGACCATGAGCTACTTGTTGCAAAGTTCAGAATTAAACTGAAGAAAAGAGGGAAACTCATGAGACCAAACATATACAAAATAAATAATGTCCCTTGTGAATATGCAGTGGAAGTAAAGAGTAGATATAAGGGTCTAGAGCTGGAAGATAGAATGCCTGAAGAACTCTGGACTGAAGTTTGCAACATTATCCAGGATATAGCAACAAAGAATATCCTCAAAAGAAAGAAAACTAAGAAGCACACTGCTATCTGATGAGGCTTTGTCAGTAGAACAGGAAAGAAGGAAAGTGAAAAGTAGTGGAAATAGGAGAAAATTTGTCCAACTGAATTCAGAATTCCAGAGAATAGCAAGAAGAGACAAGGAGACTTTCTACAGTGAGTGATGTAAAGAGATAGAAGAATATAACAGAATAGGAAGGTCAAGAGATCTCTTCAAGAAAAAGGGGGATATTAAAGGAACCTTTCCTGCTAAAGTAGGCGTGATAAAAGATAAAAATGGTATGGTACTTAAGAGAAGGTCAGATAAAGAAGAGGTGACAGGAATACACTGAAGATCTATACAGGAAACATCTTAACAGCAGTGATGACCTCTATAGTTTGTCCAATTAGCTAGAGCCAGACATCTTGGAGAGTGAAGTGAGATGGGCCTTAGGATGTCTTGGGGATTACAAGGTTGTAGTGGTTGATGGAATCCCAAATGAACTATTCAAAAATTTTACAAGAAGATGATGTAAAAGTGTTCCTTGCCATATGCCAACAAATTTGTAAAACTCAACAGTAGCCAATAGTCTAGAAAAGGTCAGTCTACATCCCAGTCCCCCAAAAAAGGCAGGGCCAAAGAGTGCTCCAATTATCGAACAGTTGCACTCATTACACATGCCAACAAGGTAATGCTTATGATTCAAGCTCGACTCCAACCAGATGTGCAAGCAGGGTTCCACAGAGGAAGAGGCCCAAGAGATCAAATTGCCAATGTTCCATGGATAATAGAGAAAGTAAGGGAGATTCAGAAAAACATTTACTTCTGCTTCATGGACTATTCTAAAGCCTTTGACTGTGTGGATCACAACAAAATGTGACAAGCACTTAAAGTGATGGGAGTACCAAATTATCTCATCCACCTTCTGAGGAATCTGTATGTGGACCAAGATCTGGGTTGGATGAATCCAAAGCAGGAATCAATATTACTGAAAGAATTATCAACAACCTCAGATATACGGATGATACTACTCTGATGTGTGAAAGTGAGGAGAATATAAAGGACCTATTGATCAGGGTAAAAGACAGTGACAGATTTTATTTTCCTGTGATCCAAGATCTCTACAGATGGTGACTGTTGCCATAAAAAAAAGTTTTTTGCTTCTGGGGAGGAGAGCTATGGCATGCTAGGACAAGCTAGTCAACAAAGGTCTGAATAGAAAAAAAGTATGGTATTCCCAGTAGTAACATATGGATGTGAGCACTGGACCATAAAGAAGGCTGAGCTCCATAGAATTGATGCCTAAAATCCTAAAAACTGCCTACAATACCTTGGACTGCAAGATCCAATAAATAAGTACTTCAGGAAATCATGACAAGCTGTTCCCTGCAAGCTATGATCATAAGGCTGAAGCTCAAATATTTTGGTCATATCATGAGAAGATAGGATTTACCAGAGAAGAGATAATGCTGAAAAAGATTGAAGGCACAAGAAGAAGAGGATGACAGAGGTGGAGATGCATAGATGAAATAATTCAAGCAATAAGAAGGAACTTAATGGAGCTCAGAGGGGCAGTGATTCACATATGTACCTGGTGTGCTGCTCTCCATACAGTCACGGATAGTCGGACTTTACAGAGTAACTAAGCAACAAGGTATCTGCCTTTGCTGTTCCACAAGGTTTGCATGCCAAATATACTGTAGCGGGTTGTCAGTTCCTTCTCTAGTGCACTGTGATTTGTCTGACGTCATTGCTATTACCTGCCCACCTACACTGGCCCTACATGGTATAACTCACAGCTTCATTGAGGTACACAAGCCCCTTCACCACCACCACTTGGCAATCCACACTAATGTAAATAGTAGCAGAACATAAGGGGAGGACACAAAATGGGAATGGCTACACATCTTGGTACATGGCCACCAGCAATGGCATGGGACTTTCCAGGATGGGCATAGCGGAGATTATCCCTTATTGAGGTGAGTTCGCTGTTGATGCACATGCCTCTGCCCACCTCCATGTGTTATTGAGGACCCTCCAATGGGTTACAGTGGATCAGTGTGGAGTATGTTCCCCTGGTCCCCTTCAGCATTGCTAATAGGTGGTGGTGAAGGGGCTTGTGTACTGCAATGAAGCTGTGAACTATACCATGTAGGGTTACTCTAGATGGGCAGGTCATAGCAGAGAGTTCCAGGTTAGGACAGTATATGACATGCACATGCAGTCCTACAGAGTCTGTATCCACATATGCCGCCAGACATTTCGTTGATACAAATTATGAAAATTATATATTTGCTACCAGGATTTACATGGTTATTGATGCCCAATATATCTTTAGCCGTATCCATAGGGCTTACAGTACTATTGTATGTCAGTTACCTATGCGTGTGGGCAGGGGTGTAGGAGCCAGAATAATTCTAGGGGGATACAGCTCATTGTATACACCTAGGGTAAAAGCTTATTTATACATACATTCAAACATAATGATATCTGCAGAGTATTTGTCCACCGCATTGTCCACCGCATACACCAATGTGTGCCGTGTGAGATGATACTCACTCTGCATGGTTCTTGGCATACCCGTGTCCACCTGTCTTGGGAGGCCCACTACTGCCGCTGGCTCAATCCACTCCCTCAGGGTCTGCTCCCATCTACAATACATGATGATGGCTGTCGGCCCACCACCTGTTGCAGATGCTGCTCATGCCTCCTCTACCATTTTCCTCTTCACCTTCAGCCAGCTGTCGTCATATCTGTGTTTAACAGACCTTACGTCCCTATTAGTGACCCCTAATGCTGCAACAGCTGAAGCAATCTGGGACCAGGCATTTTGCTTCTGGCCAGCCCTCACTTCTCTCCCACCATGTATGATCTGATAGCAAGGATTTCCCTGAGCAGGACATCCATCTCCTCTGGGCTATAATTGGGGGGCCCTGTACTGTGCCACAGCCTCTTGCACTACCAACTGTGCCTGGGGTTCCTGGCCTCCCTGTTCTCTCTATGCTCACTGTAATTCTCTCTCTCTATATGGCTCACAACTGTTTGTTGGGATCTCAACACCAGCAGACACTTCAGATGACAGCATCATTTCTGAAGAGACAGGCACCATCAGACCCCTTTTCTTAGGATCCAAGAATCACACACCATGTACCTGTGATTAGTACAAGCAGAGACTGACACCAACTTTGTTTATTGTGTCCAAAATCAGACTGGCACTTCTTTATTTTTCAAAACACATTTTCAGATGACGCAAAACACCAAAGACTCCCCCCCAGTTCTAGCCCATCCTCCCAGGCAAATAGCTTGCTATCCCCCCTCACCCACATGATTTCCAGATGTATAGAGGGGTCTAGCTTTTTTGTTCTCATTACACATTTTTTGTCCTCTTACAGAGCCATAAAACTAGCCGATCAAAGGGCAATATACATTCTTTTAAAACTTTAACCATTTGTATAGCCCAGATATGACTGCCTACTATCCTACTGCTGATACAGATGTTAGTACTATATGCACTTATTACATCCATGATATAACTACATGTATGCATTACACCCATGATATAAATGTTAAGCAAGTTGTTAGTACCTTGTAACATATAATAACTGATGAACCCCAAACAGTCCAGTGGGCCCTTCTGTCCATAACACCGGTCCCTGACCCTCTGCCCCTCCACCTTGTGTGCCTACATCTGGGGCACATTGCTCCCACCCTGCTGCTCTCCTCCACCTGACCTCCCTGGCCTTGTTCGCCCTCTCTCCATACCTCTAGCTCTCCTCACTCTCTTCCTCTGCCCACTCTCCTCACTCTCTTCTTCTCCTCACTCTCCTCCTCCAGTGTTCCCTTCTCTCTCCTCTCTTCACTCTCCTCCTCTCCTGACTCTCCCCCTCCAGCGTTCCACTCCCTCTCCTCTTCTCCTCTCTATACTCTCTTTCCTCCTCCCCTCCTCTACCCTCCTATGATATTACATATTTTAATTGTCAAACTACGAGACGTTGTCACCCTTTGCGTGGTGCGTACAACTTAGGCGAAGCGAGGCAAGCCGTTAACTCGGAGCACTTAGATGATAAGTGCTGAAGGCGCTCATCGCCTGCTCACCTGGCGTAGCGAGGCGAGCCATTAAGGCACCATTAAGGCACTAAAACTCGCAGCACAGCCCTTAGGCTATGAGCTCCAAAGGCACTCATCGCCTGCAAGCCTATTGATTGATGCATATATTAATTACAAATAGGTAAAGTATATTAATTCAGTGAGTAACTAATTAATTGATTATTATTTGCAAAAATAGATACATATGTATCTGTCATTGTGAGGCATGCCGAGGCTGCTCAGAGGAGCAAAAGTACACTAGAGGAGATGCTCAAAATGAGCGCCGAAGGTCCGCACAGTACAAAAAACTTCACATTGTGTGGCAAACAGCATTTTATTAGCAGTTTATTGACCATCATTTTTTGACGGGCAAATCGCTCGTATGAAATAAAAATAAGGATAAATAAATATAATATATATGTGGATGTGTATGTGGTAAAACAAGAATGTGAGTATTATGTGTAGTATAGTAATTGCATGGGGGGGTATGGGGGGTGTAGATGTGTGTAGATGTACCGCTATGTGTACGTATTAATCTTTGTGTGCAAATTATGTGATAACAGTAATTATGTGTGTTGTAAATTAAGGGTTAAATTATCTTAGAGGTCAAAATATCAAAAACTTACAATGCTCCTTCTCTCTCTCTCTCTCCAAAGCTCAAAAACCCACGAACGCCTAGACCTGTGTGCTCACTTGCTCAGCTACAGCACAGCAAATGATTTACGGTTTTAGCTCCCTTTTAAATCCCTTCCTGCTGCGTTAATTGCGGTTTCCTGCTTTCTATTGGCTGTTCTACCTGTGTCACACTACATTATACTGCAATTGGTTATTGATGGCAGATCGTGGCTCGTCCGGCCCCATAACCAGTTGCGTGTACGGAAACGATTTACAGGCTTGCATCTCAAGCCCGTAACTCGCGCCATGGTCTAATTGAATAGCTCTGTAGCGCAGGCAAATTTCAAGCTCTTACGCTTTGTGGGCTTGTCGATGGCTCTATGTGCTTCAAATTTAATGGGACTGTTAGTGTGTAAATGTAAGTAAAAAAATCTGAAAATATTAGAAAGTATAAGTGCAATTTGTACTTACTTTCCAAAAATCAAAAGCTCATTATCTCTATCTCAAAAACCCTCCAACTCCTAGACCTGTGTGTCCACTAGTAAAGCTATACAGCACAGTTAGCTGTTGGGCAGTAAACTCTGTGTGGCAGCAAGAAATTCAGTAAAATTGCAGTGATTGTTGTAATTTTAAGAGAGTCACGTAAACCTGCCCCTTCTATTTTACTGACAAGACATGGGTTTACAAGTTGTGAGTGAGCCAGGTAAAGATACAAGTAAAGGGAATTGAAATGATGAAAGCTTCTGCACTTGAAAATAAATATTTTACGAGGACAAGTGTGGAATTGAATCGGGCCCTTAGTTTTCTTTCTTTTGTGGAATTCTTTGTTCCTGTTTCCTGGATAATGTCACAAACTTCAGTCCAAAGTTTTAAGGTATTCTATCTACCATGTCTAGTGCCTTAAATCTATTGTTTACCTCGACCTCATATTCACTGGGGATATGATTTATTTTGTATCTGCTAGGTTTGATGAGTCTCCCTCGTTTCTTCAGTTTAGTTCTGAACTTTGCAATAAGACGCAGTTACTCAGTTCTTGCTTTTGCTGGCTGCATAGAGCTCATCCATCCTTGGCTACAAACTATATAGTCAATCTGATTTCTATTTTGTACATCTGGTTATGCCCATGTGAAAGTCGCCTCTGAAGCTACTGGTAGATATTTACTATGACCAGAGTGAAAGTCGCCTCTGAGGCTATTGGAAGATATTTACTATGACCAGAGAATTATCTTGACAGAATTCTAATAGTATTTGATTTGCTTAATTTTGTACTCCATAGCCAAACTTCCAGGTATCTTTTGGTTTCAATCTGCTATGAAGAGAACATAGTTTTATATATTCAAGGTGTTGAACATCTCTGTAGAATTTGAAAGCTTAAGTCTCTTCAGCATTATTGGTTGGATCATAGGCTTGGATCACTGTGATATTAAATGATATGCTTTAAATTCAAATTGAGATATTTTTCTCATGTATTGATTGTAATCGAGGACTGCTTTGACCACCTTTTGGCTAATTATTAGAGCTACTTCATTTCTTATGTCAGATTCTTGGCCACTGTACAAGGTATTTTGATTGTCTGATATGAAATGTTCCATTCCAGTCCACTTAAGTTCACTAATTCCCAAGATATTAATGTTTAAACTTGTAATGTCTTGTTTGACAACGTCCATTTCCTTGGTTCATTTTTCTAATGGTTCTAATGTTCTAGGTTCCTATGATGAATGGTTCTTTGCAGCAGAGTTTCCTTTACCCTCCAGCCACATGAAGCAGCAAGGCATCCTCTTGACTTTGGCCCAACCACCTCATTAGATCTGGTATTACTCATACTCACACTATGCTCCAGTAAATGTGGTAGGCAACTTCTGACATGAGGGACTCATCTTCCAGTGCCATATCGTTATATATCTATTATTATTATTATTATTATCTTTATTTATATCGCGCCAACATATTCCGTAGCGCTGTACAGGGGGTTAGTACATGGCAAAAAACAAACTTAACACCTTAAAGAATGGAGGGCCCTGTTTTTGAGCATATAATCAAATGTACATAGTACTTGTTTCCAAGACACGGACACACAATTGAAAACGCGCAAACTTACAATCTAATATCTGGTCTTGTTTATCCATAAGGTTATCGTAGAGTGGGTTACTAGTTATGTCTCTAAGGAACTGTAATTTGTGACCTCTCTGCTTTGACTTGTCCATCTTGGGTACATGGTATAGCTCACAGCTTCATTGAAGTAGACAAGCCCCTTCTCCACAACAAGATAGCAGTCCAGAAGGGGAGTGACAGGTTACCTCTCAAATTATTCTTCTAGGCATATATCCAGCTGTATATTTCTTGTTAATCATGCATAGTGTACAACAGTGCATTATAGCCTTGCATAAGGCACCTATGCATTGATCTATTAAAACAATTAAGTATGCAATCCCCTGGGAGGTAAATACCTAATTAGGGCATAACAAGTTCAAAGCAGTGCAGATTCCAGATTTACATTCTTAAATGCTGTAAAAGTCAGACAACTCTTCAAACCTGAGGTATCATTACTTCATCTGCTCTGATTATTACCCTCTAAATGAGTGGGGCACATATTGGATAAAATATAGGGGCATAACACATATGGAAATAAACTGACCCCTTTTTAGGATCAATTAAAAAACAACAATAAATTAATTAACTAACAATCAGTAAAAAGTATTTACCCTTCTCCCTGCCCTAATACTGACTACTGCCAGTGGTAATAGGACTCCACCCAGTAGTGGACCCCAGTGCTTTGCACTTGCTCTATAAGCAGTAGCTCTGCCCTTGGTGTCCAGTTATGCTAATCATGTATCATAGAATTAAGGCAGTACTGTTTGTTATGCAGTATATAAATGTATATAGATAGCCAAGAGTGGTCTTTATTATAGTATATTCATGTATAAAGATTGTCCAGGTGTTCTGTACTTTAGTATATGAATGTACAGAGGATCCCAGAATTGTGACTTTTCTGCAATATATATGTCCCTAAATAGATATATATATGACCATAAATACTTAGTTTTTATATCCCAATAATTTTAAACAAATTTACCATCATAACTAATTTAGAATGATTATAAATATTCAAATTAAAGCTAAGAGTAAGCCTTTAATATCAAAATCGACATCTATGTAAACATTCAGGTAAGCCTGTGTCACGACCGGTACCTCAATTGAGCTCACCCAGAACCTGGCTCTGACCCACCCATCGGCTCATGTGGGCGACTGTAGATATCCCTGAAAGAAGGATTAAACCCAGACCGGTATTTAATCATCACATAGGACCAAGGGACCATGGCACCAGGCTAGCAGAGTCAACGACTGTAACTCAATCGGATGTAACATCAGTAACCCCAATGTATAGGATTATCCCTTCCCCAGAATGTATAATAAATGTAAATTAGGTATACCAAACTGACAGCAAGTTTTATTGAACCACAATCACCTATAATAGTTAACAGATGTGAGTAAAGGTGAGAACGGTATAACAAAGCTTTATTTCAGAAACAGAGCACAATCAGAAATGTACAAGACTGCGCATTAATATCATGGGTGTGGGCAGATCCCGGAAGGGCAAGAGGCTTTTTGGGAAAAGGGGATACCTAAAGGGGTAATTTCATAGTCTAGAATAAGCATGATGCATAGCACCTACCAGGGTCACATGTGGTCTCTACACCACTGCAACCGGAATCTGGTTGTGGGTGGGGGCACTCAGAAACTTTGACACTAAATACATTTCCTTCCCAATGCTTGCAGATGAAGAAGATGCCTCCATGAGGGAGGTGGTTTTTCTAGTGCTGGTGGTGGTGGTGGCGGCCAGTCCACCGCACTGCTGAGAGGAGAAGGAGGTGGGGTCAAGGCACGCTGGTCCCTCCAGTAGGAGGGCCCTGGTAATTGGCTTAGTCTTTGGAGGAGGGGACAGTGAGGTCAAATGCCACTGATGAGGCTGATGGTCCTGCTGGTGACCCCACTGCACCTCTGAACCACGGCCCTCGGCTACGCTTTTTTCTTCCTCCCCCTGCCCCGGTTCCTGCTGGGCGGGGGCTAGCTCACCAACGTTCTGCTGCGATGGAGCCAACGCCCCCATCTCTGGCTCACCACTGGACCCAGACCTCTTTGATGCTGAAAGAGAGAAAAGAAATGTATATGTTATTAGTATGATGAATATTAACCTTGTTTTGATTTCTTTCCTAACTATCTGACATCTAGACTTGAACCTGGGTGATTCTTTTAATTGCAACTATGACTTGCTAGAATTTGCTAGATGTGATCTATTCTTAGGTTCTTAATCTTGATTGTTCTTGGCTCCTAACACTATCTTGATTCCAGTCTGTAATTGCATACACTGCAGTGGGTACATCCATACATGGACTCTCTATTGGTTGATTACTGTTATTATGCCCTTGAATGACAGTGATTTGTCAGCTTCATGGATTTAATAATGCATCCATCTATCCCTTGTTAATTCCATAGAGCTGACATGTCAGTGCCCTTGTTGGTCATCATGCACATGTGTTGTGTGTGTGATGTACATGTGGTGCCATGTTGGTGTATGTGATAGTATGTGATAGTATGTGTCACCTGACATGGAGACTGGAAGGCACTGGGCTCAGAAGGTCCTTGGCCACCCTCTCCCACTAATTTTATAGCTCAGTCACTTCGGGACACTACTTGGTGCTGCAGCTTGACCGGCCTCCTTGGCCATCATCCTCCTCACCTTGGCCCTGATGTCGTCAAACCTGTGCTTCACCGACCTCACATCCCTTTCCACTATTCCCACTGCATTACTGTGGCCGCTACCTCCTTCCATGCCTGGGTCCTAGCCCCAGGCCTAACTTACCTCCCCCAGCAAGGATAACACTGTATCGCACCAAGGAGGACCCCATTCTCCTGGCGCATGTAGTTCAGGGCCCTGTGCGTGCCTTTAGCCTCTTGCCATCCCGACTTTGGACGGGGATCCTGTGCTCCCTCATCTGCCCCTGAGGCCTGTCTCTCCCCCGAGTGACCACCCCCTTGGATATGGCCCCCTCTCCCTGTGTCCCTGTACTTGATGTGCCTATCTCTATGGGCACCCTGCCATCACCTACTTCCTCTACTCTAATATCCTCACCTCCTCCTCCTCCTCTTCTCCAGCACTCCTCACCTCCTCCTCTTCTTCCTCTCCTCCAGCACTCCTCACCTCCTCCTCTTCTTCCTCTCCTCCAGCACTCCTCACCTCCTTCACCTCATCCTCCTCTACTCCATAACCACTACCTCTCTCTCCTCTCTCTCCTCCTTGCCTCTCTTCTTCTACTCCCCCCGCCTCTCCACTCCTTTCCCCTCCCTTCATTTAAATCCCAAAAAGAATATAACGATAAATAAAAATAAGTTATACTTTATATATATATATATATATATATATATATATATATAATGGGGGGGAAATGTGTGTTTTATGTGGATTTATTATCTGTTGAGGGATGGGGTGTAGGGTATGGGATGGGGTGTGTGTATGGAGTGACCAAGCTCTATGTGTATCTATGTGTGTTATTTAATATATGTGTATAATATATGTATATGTGTAATCTGTATATATGTGTAATCAAAGATTAAGTGTGAAACAGGAAGATACATCTCTCAAAAATCGCCTACTCTCTATCTATAACTGCTCAAACCACCAACTCCGGGACCTGCGTGCTACTTCATTAGTTTCTACAACACAGTCAAACCATGGGCGGGTGAAATGCAACTTTATAATCTCTCTCTGCCAATCATCTTTGGCTAGCCTGCTTTCTATTTGCTGAGAGGCCTGCGTCGTACTCCGTAATAACGGGAATGGATTGTAACCGCAATCTAGTTCAGCATACTGTCGGCTTGTGGGCACGGGAGGGGTTTATGGTCTTGAGGTTTTGGCCCGTAACTTGCGGCCTTGTTCAATTGAATAGTACTGTAATTGTAGCAGAGTTAAAGCCTACAGACATACGGTCTGTATACAGCGAGTTGCAGCCTTGCAATTGAAAGAGGCTAATAGTATCTACCTAAACCCTCTTCCCTGCAACCCCCCAGGCCTCACCTCTTCCCTCTGCTGGTAGACTACTGGTCACCCCATAACTCTGATTCAGGCGATATGCTTTATTATATTCCTCAGGGATAACCTATCATTTTGATACAAAAAATTATATGGGGATTCTCATACTTAATATTACATAAGTCATATATGTTATAATCATAAAATGGACAATAATAACCACTTCATGCCAACAGGGCAATACCAGTCCATATTAATCTAGGGCCTCCAAATAGTCCAACAGTCCCCAAAAGTCCAGTGGGCACTTCTGGTCATGACCGCCTGTATTAGATAAAGTTCAGTATGTTGAATTATATTCTTATTTCAGCTGCAAAATCAGGTGACAGAATTATAAAGCATTAGATTACTGCTATGTATTCACACGTACTAGAGCAGATTTGAGCGCCATGAAGGAGTTAATGAAACTCTGAACCAAAGTAGAAGGTAAAATAAATGGGACATATTTTCAGCTTGTTCATTGTTTATATTTGGCAGAGCTTTTAATTAATCCCCCTGTGTTCCAGACACTGTGATGTACCTTCTGTAGGTGGACAAGCAGAGCTAAAATCCCTCATCCTGCTATAATTACACAGTAAGAAGGGCATTGTGGTCTCCTGGAAGTAGATGGGTTAAAAAATTCCAGCTATTCTGCCCACTCATAACAAAGTTTCCCCAGCTCTGCTCTGTAAAGTGGCATCTCAGATGTGTATTTATTTTACTGTATGCTTGTTACATTTCATTTATAACTAATCAGAGTGTGTATTCCTTGAAGGGACAGTTGTCATGTTTCTTTCTTATATATTTAGTCAGATTGCTACAGCTCTACTACTAGTTCGTGGTCAGCTTGTAATACATGAGCGCCTGTATGACATACTGGTCTAATTTTTATCATTAATTTATAAAGCGCTAACGTGTGCCCAAGTTAGTATAGTGAGTACATGACATTGTTAAGCGCTTACTGTCTTCATCAGTGGTGTGTTTATGCCTAAGCCCATGAGTCCTAGGGCAGCAGTTTTATAGTACCTTGGAATAATGGTAGCATAGTCACAGAAATGCATATTTGTTGTGACATTACTGGCCGTAAATGTACCTAACACTTTTTGATATACATAAATACTCATAAATCTATGATTTGGGATATAGCAAGGGGATAGAATAAAAAAGAAATGTGGTTTGGGAACTAGGTGCCCTTAAGTAAGTGTATACATCTGAATGGGCCGAGGGAATATACTAATAGGAAGTCGATGAGCTGCAATTTACAATGGCCAACACTGGTTTAAACATGCATTGAGGAATATCAGCATCAAGGGTTGTAAAAAGCAGGGTTCGGGTTTAGTAAATTCAGAGTAGTTGTTTTTTCATGGTAGATGAAGGTTTAACACTCATAACAAGCCAATAACACACCCCTTTCACTGCAACTCTCAATAGGCAATGATGAGCTAGGAGAAGAAGGAACTTTAATAGATCACACGAAAAGCTGAGAAGCCAGATTACACGTTAGCAACTGTTATCTGCTAGTAAATTCTCATTTCAAAATGCTATCTCTCTATCTATCTCTTCATCTTCTCTGGACACAGAGCATTAGTGTGATCCATTAGGTAGAATCTAATGCCAGTAATTAGTGAACTTTACGCAATCAGCAAAACATAATATACTGTGGTAGAGAAACAAAAGATAAACAAATAGCCATACTGTAGATATTCACAAACACTAATAAACTGTAAACATGGTGTGTCATGTACTATTGAAACACAAATATACATATACACCGGTACTATAGACACTCTTAGGCACAACATACTACTCACATAGATAGATACATACAGAAGTAGATATTATAGTCAGTACCACAGAGGAACATACTATAGCTACAAATAGATACATACACTGCAACCAACACATACTGCAAATGCAAATAAAATAAAACTACACCCCTTTTCCTCTATCTTGTTGCTAATATTCTTAACACGCTTAAGGCCTCCACTCAGCCTGCTGCAAGTGACACAAAGACATCAGCTCAGTAGTCTCCCTAGCAGTACTGCACAGCCCCACAATAATTTCCTCTCTCCATCTATCTCTATAAACCTTTCCATGGCAGGGAAGGGGTTCAAACTCATAATAGATAGGCAGGGGGTTTAAGACCCCACTGCCGATCACCTCCAATGAGTCCAGGGAACCAGATAGATTCCCTCCTCTCAGGCACTGAAGGGAATCCCAGGGATTCCATCCCAGCTTACCCTAACCCACTTAAGTATATAACCATGGGGGTTTATATAGACCTCAATGGCACCTAAATATTAAACACTGTGCCATAAAGGTCTTGACCCCATAAGGGACCTCCATGGCACCTAAACATTAACTGGACCCACGTGGCACACTAATTTATCTATTCCATAAGGGTCATGTAAGGATCTAAGTATTGACCACTAACACTGTGCCCCGATGCCATGGACCTCCATGGCATATAACTATGAGGGATATGCCATGGAGATATTGCAAGGACTTCCATGGCACCAAGCATAAAGATATATGCCATGTAGATCCTGTAAGGGCCGCCATGGCTCCTAATGGGCTTAATAGACTCTTACTATTAACCCTTTCATCCATGTCATCTACCATTTAACCACATTCCATGGTATCTAACATTAACCCCTAGCACTATGGGGTCTATATAGACCCTATGCAATTTAAAATTAACCCCTAGTACCAGGCTGACTTCAAATACTCAATTCAGATTGGCTGAAAATGTGATAGACATGTATTTTAGCCAATCAGAAGCCCACAAAAGCATGGCATAGCCATTTACCATGGCATAGCTCCTCATAGGAGGAGCTCCATTAGTGTAGCTAATTGTTTTTTAGAACGTTGGATTTTTAGGTGGAAGGCCTCAATCAAGGTAGGAAAGGACAGAAATATTCTATCAATTTGTGTAGTCTGTTTTATCCAGGGCATGAGATTGATCTAGCCATAGGGCCTCATGGACATCACTGGATGGTCACTAAAGGTAGGTAAGTGTTATGGTCCCATTTTCAGGTCCTGGGATTTTGGCTCAGTGAGCCACCATAGAGAACAGACTACCCCATTGCAAAATAGGTAGGGGAATTACATTGCCACATGGGCAATATGGGCAAGTGGGGTGAATAGCCATAGAGCATAGGGCATAGTGTACCACCATGGTTCATGTGGTCTTATGGGATATGCACATGCCTTATCCTGTGCACTGTATGTATTTCCCCATGTAATATTACTGTGTTCTGTATTATGTTAAAATAATTAATGTGTACATATATTACGGTAATGAGTATAATGTGTGAAAATAGTTATATCATGGATGAAATGTGTGCATATAGTTACTGCCATGGCATAATTTAAGATAATGTGGAGTCTATATAGACCCCATGTTACTAGGGGTTAATTTTACATACCATTGAAGTTCTTTATGGGCATGGAAATAAGGGTTACTTTAAGGATTCCCATGGAACTAGGGGTTAACTGTTAAGATCCATGCAGGTTCTTGGAGGACCCCATGGTATGAGGTTAATTGTTATATGTCAGGAAGATTATTTAAGGACCTCTATGGCAAGGAGTAATGGAAATAGCCATGGAGGTCCTTTAAGGACCCATTGGCATATTAGGCTTATGTGGAGACCCTGCGGTTTGAGGGTTAAATTTAGATGGCACGGAGGTCATTGGAAAGCATAGAGGAATAGGGTTAATAGTGGGTACCATGGAGATCCTCCATGTCATATATCATTATGATAAAACTTTTATTAGTGGCACAGTAGTCTTTGACGTAAAGAATGGCAGCACTCAGGGTGTTAGTGACCCTCAGTGAGAGACTCAGAGACTTGCGCCTATGCAGTTTTTCTTCAATAAGAGCAACCATTTTTACTGCGTTCTATTCAGGTTCAAGGCCTACAACCTAATGCAATGGCCCCCATTCCATGTCTCCCATAAGAACTCCCGTAGGAAATCACATAGTAATGGGTTAATATTTGGTTTCATGGTGGTTCATAAGGCCCCAATGAATATAATTAAGATGGGAGAATCCTGTGGGCTCATATGGTGGTAGGGTCTATTGGTGGGGATCCTGGGTAACCTCGCTTGATATTAAATGTGGCAGATTTGAGCCATCAAGCCTCAAATCCAACACAATGAAGGAGTTAGCCTCTTCATAATGTCAAATTGGACAAGAAAAGGCTTCTAAAAGTGTTTATTCTTTAGGGGGTTGAAAATACCCATAGACTTTTTTTAAATCTTTGACACTCTGAGACACATCTGAGTAAACTTCAACAAGATCAGATGTCATTACAGGAAAAGTGTGATATCGGTTTTTAAAATAGTTACGTGAAGGGCAAATGGGGATTAGGATATTAGAGACATTTTGAACACTTGGATGGCATTTCTCAGAGGTTAGATTAACGTGTGTGATATAACTGTTCAGTAGTGATTTACGAGTGAACTTCACTTGATCTTCCATTCCATTAGTGCAGAAACATTCAATGTAGGCCTGTATCATAATTCTGGAAGCTTCATAGGTGGTAATGAGTCATAGCCAGAGGAGTCATAAACCCCCTAAATTATTTTTATTATTATTTAAGCCCTTCCTTGCCATGGGAAAAGGTTGTATATAGATAGAAAGGGACCTAGGAGGATGTTAAGGCTAGTGTAGTGTGTCCATGAAGTGGGTACCATTCTGTAGTGTTGCTTTGGAGACTACTGAGGTTAAGCGCACACCTTAGAGCTAGAAAGCTCCGGGTAAACTCTCCTGCGTGCGAGTCAGTTAGTTTTACAGGATTTAGCTCCAGTATTAAGGTTTTAAAAGCTCCTGGACTTACAAGCACGGCTTATATCAGATGTTACTGCACTAATGGCTTGGAGGCCATGGTAACAAGTAATACAATTACTATAGGCACATTTACACATCTATACACAAATATGTGCAACACTGACAGCATAGCATACAGATACACGTACACATATAGACACAATTACACACAGATACATAGTGTACACACAAGAGAGCACATATACATAGATATACGATTACATATACTAGTGTAAGAACAAAATCTCCTCTCTGATATTGTTTCTCTTCTCGAATATAATTGCACCTCCCATTCACATCCCCTGTTGCACATTCTGTGAGAGGTAGTCCTAGTTTGAAGTCTGTGAGACACCAGTTACTGAAAGAACCACAATTCCCAAAATCCCTTGATAATTTATCAAATCAATGTGATCAACCGTTCATTTCCATTCTGGAGAGGGTTACATATTTGAGATTTAGGATGCAAAGAAATAAAGTTTTGTGTGAGGAAACCCACTGGGTAGCATTGTGTAGAAGTTTACACTGTGTCATAAGGACACAGGAAATGTAGAGAGTTGAATGCCTCTTAGCCCCATCTCTGCCAGTTCAAAAAACTGTAAAGCTATACAGAGCTGCAGTTTCTAGCAGCTGAAAAATAGAAATAGTGAATTATTAAATATTTTCTGACACTGCAGTTAATATTTAGAGGGTTTCTTGCAATGTCTGTTTCTCATTGTACCATATTTTTTAGCTTATTATTGTTAACATTGACACTTATTGAAAATCTTGCATCATTTGTTTGCTTCTTTGTATTAAACATTTCTAAAATTAAGTATCATTAATACTCTAAACATTCATACATGAACATATACTTTTTTAGTTTGCTCAGTTTCTTGAATTAATTCAAGTTTAATTGTATGTACTGTCTTTTTTTTAGTTTTCTTCAGTTTTCAGGAGCTGGGACTTAATGCACAGTGTAAAGAAGATTCTCTGTTCTTACATTCCGGTGCTAAGGGCTTGTTATCCTTTGGCTCCACAATTTATTGTAGACTAAAGTTTGATTATTAGTACACAAATAATAAACAGAAATACTGGTACACTCACAGGACTAACTACATATTGACTAAAATATAACTTTTATTGAAATTCAAATTAAAAAGAGAATGTAGTCCATTGGAACAAATGTCCCACCATCATTAAGGCATTATTGACGGTGGGCATTTGTACCAAGGGACTACATTCTCTTTTAAATTTGAATTTCAATAAAAGTTATATTTTAGTTGATATATAGTTAGTCTAGTGAGTGCACGGGTATAAGATATTCATAATTTTTCTGTTTATTGTCCATTTGAAATCTATATCTGGGGAGCACCGATTTAGGAATATTTGTATATCAAGAACTGTTGAGTATATCGTGACATCCCTAAAAAACTGTTAGTAAATGAATGCAACCGCAAAAAAATATTAATGGAAGTAATAGGATATTGACTATTGATAAATAAAATTATTAATTATTTTTCCTTGCTGATTTTCCCAGATACAGAGGGATACTTTCGGGCACTGTAAAATTAATTGGGAATAGTCAAGGTTAAGTGGTGCTAAGCTGAATTAAATAATACAATGTTTTCCATGTACCCTGTTTATCAAATGGGGATAAACTTTAAATATGTTTGATAAAGAGATTTCCTTGAAAACACTAGGGCTATATAACTAGGAGGCCAACACCTAGGACAGCACATATTATAGGGCAGTAGGCTGCATTAAGATGCCGGTACAGTGCCATGGAATAATGCGTATAAAGGTGGTTCCCAGGTTAAAGACGACCAGACTTACAGATGACCTGTACTTAAGAACAGGCTTTTTGTATGAGTTTGTTTTTATGTTCTGTTTGAATGAAATAAAAGAGAGCAATAGTTTCTGTAAATTATTATTACAGTACAGGGGTATTATTATTATTATTACAATATAACAATGTATTATAATTACCATAAAGCTATTAAAGTATTGTTATTATTATTATTATTCATCAGAGATCTGCTTTACATACAAATCCAACCTAAAGACGTTCCCATGAATGTATCTTATCCTTAACCACCTGGAGAACGTCTGTATATGCACAGAAATATCTGACACTTACCTGACACTTATATATATATATATATATATATATATATATATATATATATACTGTATTTCTCAGATTTCTGGGCATGAAAAAAGTTTTTTAACTTGTTTTAGACATTCAAATGTGAAAACAAATGTAATATTTATATACTGTTCTACTGTGTGGTGGAGGGCTTCTATCGCTCTTTTGCCCACCATACATTACATGATTGTTGTGGTAAACAACCTCCCCAAAATATACACTACACAAGCTAATGATCCGGCCCCATGCTGATGAGAAGCAGTAACCTTGAAACAGCTGTACGTGGGTGGGATTCCTGGATTGTGTATAATCCAACCCTAGCTTTGCTCAAAGCTGTTGATACAGTGGGCATATGCTTAAGGCAGCCATGTTTGATATGGTTATGGATTGCAAGAGCGAAGTTTTATTATGGAATACATTTTAGAGACATACATGTATTTACTATTATACACATATTGAGCACAATTAATTTCCATACACACTTGTATAAACAGACTGAGACACCTGCAAACTCTGCTACTCTCCTCCTGTCTATGGTGGTGCCATAGAGACATTGAGAAAATACAACTAGCTATTATTGCCATAGCAAACATAGGGCTGTGTACAATACAGTGCTTATACAATGACAGAGCACTTATCTACAACATCACAGATACAGGCAGTGCAGCAGTAATAAATGAGTCATAATTAAGGAAAGTGAACAAGAGCTGACTTATCAATTCAAAATGCCGCACATAGGGGATTTCTGTGTAAGCCTTATTACTTCCCCACAATGCCTCTGGTGAGACATGACCTGAATCTATGAATCCAATCCCCATACAAAGGAATAACAGAGTCGATCGATATTCTAACCTTTTCCCTTTCTGTTATTTCTCTCCAAGTCTCTCTGATGCGATGCTCTGCAGGTCTTTGCTGTGTGGAGGAGGGACAGGTCACTGCTGTCTGGACAGGATTTCAATCCCTCACTGCCTGGAAGGGGGAGAATGTACTTTAGAAGGATTAGCATCTCTCTAGAGCTATCTGTCTCAACCCAAGAGCCAGGGAAGGAGATCTATGAGACCTGCGTATGGAGACATATTGTGTTATGCTTAAAAAATAAAAACATAAATAGCAGTTCTGCGTATGAATAATAGGTATCTTCTGTTTAAAAGTGTTTAAGTCAGTCACAAGCAGTGTGGACCTGAACTATATCCTGTTAAATTCTTTTTTTTTTTATTATTGCTTAAACTGTATTATTTTGCTGTACATTACAAGATTGTACGTATTGCATTTGACACCCCCCCCCCCCTCTTTCCCATATTCAGAAGCAGACAGTTGCATTTAAACTTGCAAATTTTGCTTGTCCTGCTATGTAACCAGCCCCTCATATGAATCATCCACTCAGAGGACAGAGACCCTCCCTCCAACAGTGACGATAAATATCCTAATTTACTAAGTTTTCTATATGAGCTATTTATTAAACAAAGTTAAAGATTTTATCCACTTGATAAATTGGTTTCATAGAAAATACAGAAACTGGAGGTATTTTATGTTAACCTATTTTTGGTTCATCATTAATTCAAATTAAAAAACACACGTGCAAACAGCAGCAAATCAAAGCTTTAGTTTAAAAACACTTTTACCTCATTAATGGCCATTGACTTGCCTCTCACACCCCTCTCATTGTCCTGAGCACTACTGAAAGGAAGTAAAGAATTTAAACTGTGATGACATTATTCAAGCCTTATCAAGACCGCCAAATCAATGTTATAAATCTTTTTGTATTACTCAGATCAATGACTGTGATAGGAAGAAGTACAGCAGTGGCCATTATGACTCCACTTAGCTCTGCTTATACTCACTTATTGACTCTTATCCCTGTTAGATAAACATGCCCCAAAATCTCTATATGGTTCATTTAATAAGTGGTGGATAAAATTGTGGATAAGAAGGGATAAGTGCAGTTGAGTGGAGTAAAAAAAATTCCAGCACTTCCTATGTTTTTTATGGTTGCTATTCTATGGTGGAGATACGTTTTCACGCTTCTTATCATCTCTAGGTCCTGGCCAAACACACCACCATCTCTTTTGCTGCCTCTAAATTAATCCTGGACACAGATCTCTAAATGTACAAGATCCTAGACTTCACCCACCATCATCTCTTCTACTGCCGCTGTTTTGATCATGGACACTGGTCCCTGAATCTACAAGATCCCGGGCCTTACACACAACAAGCTCTTCTACTGCCTCTGTATTGATCCTGGACACTGATCCCTGAATCTACAAGATCCTAAGCCTCATGCATCACCATCTCTTCTACTGACTGTGTATTGATCCTGGACACTAATCCCTGGATCGACAAAATGCTGGGCCTCATGCTCTACCATGTCGTCTACTGCCTCTGAATTAATCCTGGACAATAATCCCTGAATCTACATGATCCTGGACCTCACACATCACCATCTTTTCTATTATTAATATAGTTTTAATATGCAATTCCACATATTAAACGTAACATCAATCATGGTGCTTAAAACATATTATATATGTGTTTATTTAAGGTATGTGAGATTATTCTGCTTGGGGATGTCATCAATAGAAAAGCTATATGAAAGCCAATGTATTTTATTGGTATTTGTAGTTAATTTACATTGTTTGGTAACACTGCTTGCAGATGAACAAACTCTGACATCTTCCTCCTCACCTTGCACCTGCAGTCAATGTAGAGGTGCTTGACAGAGTGGATATCCCTCACATACACCCCAGGGCAATGACCTTCCTGGCTACCTTCTTCTACATCTTGGCCCTTCGCCCCGGCCTCCCATCCCTGCCACCTTCGAGGATATTGGCAGGTGCATGGATGGCATGGAGGAGCACCATAAACTCCTTCTGACTATAGTTTGGGGCCCTGTGCTTAGGTAAAGCCTCCTGTCCTTGTGATTGCACCTGGGGTGGCTTGTCTCCCTGTTGTGACCCAGCCCTTGCCCTACTACTAGGATCAGGCCCCTCGTCCATCTGTCCCTAATCCTTGTGTTCCTGGCATTAAGCGGCATTCTTCCCTCCGTCCACCTCTGATCCACTGCCCCCACTACTGGCCCTCGCTGATCTTCCACATCATCCACTCCTCCTCATCTTCCCACTCCCTCTCTCCCCTCCTCTCACCTCTTTCTCCTCTTTACTCTACCTCTATCCTCAATTCTCCCTCCCTGCCTCAATTCTCCCTCTTTTCCCCTCCTCTCCCTCTCTCTTACCTCTACCTCTCTCCACACCTTCTCTTTCTCTGTTCCTTTCCCAGCTCCTCTCCATAGGGCACCATCTCTCCTCTTCCCCTCCTTTCTTTTTTTCTACCCGACCCCTACGAGACTACACAAGGCATTTTTTTCTAATGGACGGAACATGTGTTTGCCTATAAGGAGGATACTACGCTTAGAATGCCTAGTTTTGATTAGATTTGATAAGTAACTTGCACAAAAAGTTCCCTTAGTCTGTATTCTTGCGAGCTCTGAGACTTCCAAAACACTTTGTATAACAGTGTTGTGTGTCTGATTGTTAGCTCAAAAGTCATTGTCATGATAACATTGTTTAGTGACTAATATTCTGAGTAATTATGGATTTGGCCAAAGGAACATGACATTGTTGCATTGTGATTATGTATTATTGTGTGTAGTTATATATGTTTCATGTACATGGTTATCATATATACTAGTTATTATGTGTTATAAAGGGAAAATGTATATAGAGCAGGAGAATACATGAGGATAAGGTAAAAATGCTCTGCACATAAGCTGGACTGCAGAACATTGCTTCCTCACACATATAGGCCTTGATAAACAGCAGCCAAGATTTATGCATGCACTTCAAGAAGTCCTCAGCAAACACTTGCAATTAACAGCAAGGTTTTCTGCTCTAGCTAGCTATATACATCTGTCATCTGATGAGTTTTATCTCAAGTGCTCTATAGCACCCAAGACTACAAGGCAGATGTGTTTCATCACACACATACACAAAGGTACACAAGAGTGTGGTATGGTGGGATGTATAAATATGTTAGTTCTATGATTCAATAAATGTTCAGTTCTAGTTTCAAATATCCACAATGTGAGGCTTTTTTTGTGTTTGTATCCTGAATTGGGGAGTGGTCTTGCCATAGGCCACTAGTAACCTGTATCCAGTATTCTCTGCCTGTACCTTTGGGCATTGCACTCTTCAGAAGCCATCTTTTGTGCCAGAGAGAACAAGAACCACACGATTCTGCTGGGGTAGGTGTGAACTAGGCTCATATCAAGCCCCCTTGAAGAATTAGATCGTGACAGTCATCAATACTATAAATATATTAGTGTCTGTTTAAATTTAGAAGATATAGATGATGAAGTAGGGATGTTATGAACAGAAGGGCCCACTGGACTGTTTGGGGTTCATCAGTTATTATATGTGTGGTTAAAAGGTACAAACAACTTGCTTAACAGTCATATCTGGGATATTCAAAGGTTAAATAATTGCAAAGAATTGATATAGCCCTGCGATTACCCACGTGTGAAGGCTCTGGCTTTAGTCATGAAGGGGGGGGGGCTAGTTTTATGGCTCTGTAAGAGTAGAAAAATGTGTAATGAGAACAAGAAAGCCATGTGGGTGAGGGGGGATAGCAAGCTATTTGGCCAGGAGGATGGGCTAGAACTGGGGGAAAGTCTTTGGTGTTTTTTGTCATCTGAAATGTGTTTTGAAAAATAAAGAAGTGCCAGTCTGATTTTGGACACACTAAAGAAAGGAGGTGTCAGAGTCTGCTTGTACTAATCAAAGGTACATGGTGTGTGATTCTTAGATCCTAAGAAAAGGGGTCTGATGGTGCCTGTCTCATCAGAAATGATGCTGTCATCTGAAGTGTTTGCGGGTGCCTAGATCTGACAAACGGTTGCGACCCATAGAGAGAGAAAGACTTGGGGTGAGCGTAGCCCGCAATCTGGCGGGCGTAACAAGGGATATTTGACTCTAGTGTTTTATCTCAACTTTATATCTGATTTAAAAATATACCTTAATGTCTCATTCTTCATATGTACTGTATGTCAATGGTTAAAATACCAGGATTTCAAATACTGCAAAAAAAAAAATATTATTTATTCTATTAATTTCTTGATTTATCAACATTTTACATGAAATTATCCTTTCTTGTTGAGGTTTCCATGAAACCAAATCTGGTGTGACTGTTTGTTATGTCTCCCTGGGGATGTAGGATTGGTGTAAGGGGAGAGAGAGGATTAGTTGATAACTTGAGTATTGTATTTATTTTGTTACACACAATTTAGCCAAAACATACCATTGTTATTGCTAGGTACACACTTAAATGTCTTTTAACAGCTATGAAAACAATATAATATTACTACTTGTAATATATGCTTTGAAATATTCATATCAAACAATACCACCAGACTTGCAGAGGGACCACAATTTTAACATTGCTTCCATCAAGCTGATTAGTTTTACATGGACAAATTCCAAATGAGAGTAACTGCTTTGTACAATGTGGGCATTTTTAAATAATCACCATCAACACATACTTTGACTATTTGACCACCCATGACATTATACTGAACTTCTAACTGGCTTTAGTGCTGGAAAAACTGGAAATACACTATTCAGACACTGTATTTTCAGGCATAATTGTTGGGTGCTAAATCATTAAACAATATGTCATACAGATTTGTACATTTCATAGCTTCAATTGGAAAACAAATAAAAACAACTAACATTTAAAAAAAAAATGCAGAAAGTTTTTAATAAAAATGCCATAAAAATGTCCTGCATCATATATTCTCTTACCCTAATTATTTCTACTCCAAATCCCAATAACTAATGGTATGGCAAATCCACTGGAGGCAAAAAGCAGAGCTTGCTGACCCTACAGACTAGTGTCTCATGCATCATGGTCACTTCTAAGTAATACAGGTAAGGTAGGTTTCTTAATTTAATTTTAGACCTTAAATATTTATTAAGTTATGAAAAACAGATACAAGGGAAAAGGCTTGTTAAATTATACAGCTAAGATAAAAGGCTAGGTGACTTAGTGCAAACATTGCTAACATGTGACAATACTTATGATACATTAGGATAGTATAATATATTTAAATGTTAAGCTTTTGATTACTGCCAAGAATAACATTAAAGTTTTCCAATGTTATGGTAACCAGATATCAGTAAAAGATTTAAGATTATCACTAAGTCTAACAGTCAACAAACTCAAATCGAACACATGGCATATTTTATTCTATGTTTGCACTGGCACTGGAAGAGATTATTTCCACCACTTAGCTGCACAACACCTGGTATCCATTCCTAATTTCATTTCATTAATTTGGCTGTAAATTTCTCTTTGGCTGTTTTCTTTGTATACACTTCTATGAAATGTGTTACAGCTGCAGTTTCTAGGGTGGCAACGGACCTGTACATCCTGGTCTGAGATAAAAGGGTGAAATACCACAGTAAATAAATACAACGTAACTGAGTTATATTCAAGCTGATACTTAAAAATACATTTTTCTCAATATTCAATTTTCAACTTCAACATTATGGGCTATTTGACTGGTGACCTTGTTGGTTGGGTTGTGCGAAGTCTTTGGTTTGTTTTTGTGTTTGGGTTTTGTGGTTTGATTATGTGAACTCCTTGGTTTAGTTGTGTGAACTTTTTGGTTGGGTTTTGTAGTGGATTGTGTGAACTATTTGGTATAGTTTCATGGTTTAGTCTTTTGAACTTTGTTTAATTTTGTTGTGTGAGCTTCTGGTGTATGCCTTTCTTATGGCCTGTGTGGCCTTTTTGCAGGGTCCTGTTCTTTCCCATAACATGTCACTATAGTAAAGAAGTACAAACACATTATTCTACTTTAATAATTACATTTTTCTCAAAGTGGTCCTTTTTAAAATTGTCAATGTTCTGTGTGCCCCCTTGGAAGAAGCAATAAAATGATTATTACAAATGATGCTACTTTTGTTTAGATATTGGGAACATATTAGCAATCACCCGTTCACATACTTCAATAGACATCATTTGTTAACATTTAATTAGTATTGCTTTTTGACTTGACGAATAGTGTTAAATTTCTCTACAACTTGTCACTCCAAATAAAATGTTTATCCAGTAAAAAAGATATCACTGCACTATTTAGATTGTAAGTTTGCGAGTTTTCAATCTTGTAAACAGGGCCCTCCATTTTTTGTAATGTGTTAATATTGTATTTTGCTTTGTACTCAGCCCGTGTATAGCAATACGGAATATCTTGTTGTGTTACAAATAAAGGACAGTAATAATAATAATAATACTTCTTTACTCTTATTATTCATTTGTATTAATGGATATTCACAACTACTCCAATCTTCAGAATTCTGTATTACCGTAATAAGATGTTGTGCGTGTTAGAGGATTATTGTCCAGGTATAAGCAGTGATATAGGGATATAACAGGTCCTGCCGAGCGTGTGGCTGTAACTCTCCTCTGCACGCCGTTACATGATGAGGCTCATTTTGAAGGCCTATTAAGCAGCATCCTCTCATAAAGAGCTCTGGGCTGCATTTCTCACGCTTGGGGTTATTATGTAGCACGTGTGGTTGCTAGGTTACTGACGATTTGGGATCTGCTTTTCTTTCCTTTTAATGCCCCACCCTCGATTTATTTTTTGATCATTGACCCCTATACTGCAATTTAACTCCTTTGGAACCAGAACTTGGCACAATCCAATGCACATTGTAACAGGCAAACTAAATATTAACTCTCGAAAGATATACTAGCACAACCCTAGTTGCGACACTCAATAGGTACCAGCGGCAGAAAAAGGAGCTGGTATTTAGTGCAAAACCTACTATAAAATCTCAATTGCCTATACAAATATTGCTATCAGTCAATTATTTTACTATATTCCAATAAATTTGGTATTTTGTTATCTAGATTCCATGGAGTGCTCTTTGTTGCTTTAGTTTGTGGTGAAATTACTTATTACCGTATTTTTCGCCCTATAAGACGCACCGGCAGATAAGACGCATCTAGTTTTTAGAGGAGGAAAACAAGAAAAAAAAAATCTGAATCAAACACAAATACACTTTACACACAGATACACACCTACATTACACACAAATATATATATATATATATATATATATATATATATATATATATATAGATACACATACATACATATACATACACACATAAATATACATACACATACATACATATATACACACACACATACATGCACACATACACATACACACACATACACATACATATCCATATACTGCAGCATTTGGGAGCATTTGGGAGCCCTTGACCCTCCCTGACCCTCCCTGACCCTCCTGATCCTCCCTGACCCTCCTGATCCTCCCTGACCCTCCTGATCCTCCCTGACCCTCCTGATCCTCCCTGACCCCCCTGATCCTCACCTTTCTTCTGATCTCTGCCATCTTGATCTCACCCCAGCGCTTCCTACCAGCACTCCTCGTGTACTGCAGCGTTGCGTGTGTGACGTCACTAGGACGCACCGGCCGACGCAATGCTGGTAGGAAGCGCTGGGGTGAGATCAAGAGGACAGAGGCAGTTTGAAAAGGTATATTCGCCGTATAAGACGCACCAACTTTCCTCCCCCAGTTTTGGGGAAGAAAAAGTGCGTCTTATACGGCGAAAAATACGGTAATTACCAGATATTCAGAAATATTGTTCATAGGTTAGGCCAATTACAGCTATACCTCGTTTAACGCTGTAGACATGTTCCAAGCAGTAGGAGTGTTTAGCGAAACAGCTCTAAACTGGGTCATTTTAACATAGGGTAGAGTGGGTTAGGGGAACTCATGAAAAAAATACACAATTGCAATTGAAATTTAAAATGTTTCTATTTTATATAAACTTCAAACAAACAGCAAACATAACATTAGCAGAAACTGAACATTAGCAGAAATATAAACTTTACATTTGTGATGTTGAAGCTTCTGGGTCATTTATTTATTTATTTTGAGAATCAGTGCATTAAAAGGGGTTTGGCCGCTAAAGCAGCATTAAAGCAGAATTATGGGTCAAAATAGTGTTATTACGAAACTGCGCTAAAAGGGGTAGCGTTAAGCTGGGTATACCTGTATATACAGGGAGTGCAGAATTATTAGGCAAATGAGTATTTTGACCACATCATCCTCTTTATGCATGTTGTCTTACTCCAAGCTGTATAGGCTCGAAAGCCTACTACCAATTAAGCATATTAGGTGATGTGCATCTCTGTAATGAGAAGGGGTGTGGTCTAATGACATCAACACCCTATATCAGGTGTGCATAATTATTAGGCAACTTCCTTTCCTTTGGCAAAATGGGTCAAAAGAAGGACTTGACAGGCTCAGAAAAGTCAAAAATAGTGAGATATCTTGCAGAGGGATGCAGCACTCTTAAAATTGCAAAGCTTCTGAAGCGTTATCATCGATCAATCAAGCGTTTCATTCAAAATAGTCAACAGGGTCGCAAGAAGCATGTGGTAAAACCAAGGCGCAAAATAACTGCCCATGAACTGAGAAAAGTCAAGCGTGCAGCTGCCACGATGCCACTTGCACCAGTTTGGCCATATTTCAGAGCTGCAACATCATTGGAGTGCCCAAAAGCACAAGGTGTGCAATACTCAGAGACATGGCCAAGGTAAGAAAGGCTGAAAGACGACCACCACTGAACAAGACACACAAGCTGAAACGTCAAGACTGGTCCAAGAAATATATCAAGACTGATTTTTCTAAGGTTTTATGGACTGATGAAATGAGAGTGAGTCTTGATGGGCCAGATGGATGGGACCGTGGCTGGATTGGTAAAGGGCAGAAAGCTCCAGTCCGACTCAGACGCCAGCAAGGTGGAGGTGGAGTACTGGTTTGGGCTGGTATCATCAAAGATGAGCTTGTGGGGCCTTTTCGGGTTGAGGATGGAGTCAAGCTCAACTCCCAGTCCTACTGCCAGTTCCTGGAAGACACCTTCTTCAAGCAGTGGTACAGGAAGAAGTCTGCATCCTTCAAGAAAAACATGATTTTCATGCAGGACAATGCTCCATCACACGCGTCCAATTACTCCACAGCGTGGCTGGCAAGAAAGGGTATAAAAGAAGAAAATCTAATGACATGGCCTCCTTGTTCACCTGATCTGAACCCCATTGAGAACCTGTGGTCCATCATCAAATGTAAGATTTACAAGGAGGGAAAACAGTACACCTCTCTGAACAGTGTCTGGGAGGCTGTGGTTGCTGCTGCACGCAATGTTGATGGTGAACAGATCAAAACACTGACAGAATCCATGGATGGCAGGCTTCTGAGTGTCCTTGCAAAGAAAGGTGGCTATATTGGTCACTGATTTGTTTTTGTTTTGTTTTTGAATGTCAGAAATGTATATTTGTGAATGTTGAGATGTTATATTGGTTTCACTGGTAAAAATAAATAATTGAAATGGGTATATATTTGTTTTTTGTTAAGTTGCCTTATAATTATGCACAGTAATAGTCATCTGCACACACAGATATCCCCCTAAAATAGCTAAAACTAAAAACAAACTAAAAACTACTTCCAAAAATATTCAGCTTTGATATTAATGAGTTTTTTGGGTTAATTGAGAACATGGTTGTTGTTCAATAATAAAATTAATCCTCAAAAATACAACTTGCCTAATAATTCTGCACTATTAACTCTGTAGATATGTTCCTAAAAGACCAAGTGCTAAACGAAACCATGTTAAAAGGATCAATTTTAACATAGGGTAAATCACAAGCAAACTAGATTTTTAAATTCCTTCCATGACTTTCATGATGTTTTGGAATGATACAGAAGCATGGAATCAGTGTTACTCAGGGATGTGTCAGTCAAAAACTGTGTTATATCCAATGGGGGATGTGTCAGTCAAAAACTGTGTTATATCCAATGGGGGATGTGTCAGTCAAAAACTGTGTTATATCCAATGGGGGATGTGTCAGGCAAAAACTTTGTTATATCCAATGGGGGATGTGTCAGGCTAAAACTGTGGTATATCCAATGGGGAATGTGTTAGGCAAAAACTGTGTTATATCCAATGGGGGATGTGTCAGGCAAAAACTGTATTATATCCAATGGGGGATGTGTCAGGCAAAAACTGTATTATATCCAATGGGGGATGTGTCAGGCAAAAACTGTGTTATATCCAATGGGGGATGTGTCAGGCAAAAACTGTGTTATATCCAATTGGGGATGAGAAGCCTCTGCAAGGTGTGAGATAAATTTCTGTGCAATAGGTATAACACAGGGCCTCTTTGATGATCATTTACATAACACACATGATGGTTATCAGACTGATAAAGTGACAGAAAGATAAGCAATGCTGCTAATGATGAGGTCTATCTATCTGTCTATCTATCTATCTATCTATCTATCTATCTATCTATCTATCTATCTATCTATATATCTATCTATCTATCTATATATATATATATATATATATATATATATATATATATATATATGTATATATATATATATATATATATATATATATATATATATATATATATATATATTTTTTTTTTTTAGCTATACATTTTTTATTTAATTTTATATTTTTTATATAGTTTTATTTCTAGCTTGTGTATAATCCAACCCTGGCTTTGCTCAAAGGTGTTTTTTTCTTTTTTTGGATAGTTTCTAACTAAAATAATTTTGACACAACTTCAAAGACTTTGTATTTGATTTCCATAGGTCTTTAGAGAGATTACATTTTTTTGTGTAAATGTGCCTTTATTTAAGACTGATGCAAAAAAATGACAAACTTTATAAAAAAAACATTGTTACTTTGCAAGGAGCATATATGATGATAAACTTTGCATAGTTGAAACAGAAAGTCTACAAGATTTTAAATGAATTGGCCCGAATTTTTCTTCAGCTCCATTTCAGAGATAAAGCTTCATGCATGATGTACAGATAGATGATCATCTTTGAAGTCCACTAACATCAGTCCAAGTGCACAAACACTGGTGTAGATATGGAAGCAGATAAGGGCTTTTTAATCCACCCTAAGCTGGCAAAGTATTGAGATGACGCAAAGCATACATTCTCCTTTGTAGGTGTTAGTTACCAATCAATCCTTTCCACAGTGAGTTATAATTGGCCACTTGTTTTAACATTTTGCCTCTAGGAATCTGAGAGTCAACACTTGAGCTTTATGAGACACTGGAAGTAAGATAGAAAAGCATGTAAAGTAATAGGTATATGAAGCCACAAACCCCAGATCTGCTTCACACTTGGCGTAGCTGCTACAATGGCTAATTTAATACGTTTAGTCCTTGAGGATCATTATTAGGGAAGTAGATTTTTCAAGGATTCCCAAAAGCATCCACCATCCACCATGCTTTGGTGGACGTACTATGTGTAAGAGAGGCATTCATATTTCCAAGAGCATTGCTTGTATCAATTGCTGAAAATAATCTGATTATTGGCCTGTGTGTGGGTCAGTGTAAATTCGATCCACTTATCCAAGAAAGCTTGCTGACCTGTCCCTGTTCCTTCTCCCCCACCCCTCCCTCCACTGAAACACATCCTCATGATCCAGCTCTCAGGAAGTGATGTATCAAAGACAAAACAGATTCCTCTTCATAAAGAGTGTTCATAATTTCAGATTTCTCTAACACAGTTGCTAATATTGTTAATTTGATATATACTTTACAGAGACGTACCTTTTACTTGAACTAGAGTGGTCCTTTAAGAGCTCCTCAAGCTCATCCCAAACATCATATTGACCAGTTCAAAGCTTCTCGAGTCACAGCAAATAAATATAAAAGTAAAACTTAACTTACATATTGAGGATATATAAATGTTAGTCCTTATACCAAGACATGACATGTAGGAACTACCTGGGCCTGCACCAGATTTGTTTCTTTGGATATGATGTTCACTCATGTTATAACTGAGTGTTAGCCAGACATCGTAAGACTAACATTTCAAGATAATAGACCTCTCTTGATAGTGGTAACTACATTTTAGTAAGGAATAAGAGTATTTGCCCTTTAAGGATAAAATTAGTGTATATTATCAAACTAACATTGTCGAGGAAATATGATACTTATTTATATATTTACATGTAAACACACTCATAGAAATACCAATAGAATTGAAGGCAGATTGGATAATAATTGCAAATATATTCTGTACTAGTAACTTGCCTGTCATAAATGACAGTATCATATGTTATGTTCAATTGTCAGTCTCTCTGTGCTGTCTCCCTCTGTGCGCCCGTCCCTTTCTCTGTGCACCCTTTCAATGCACTCTCTGTTTTTGTGCACCCTCTGTCTCTTTGTGCGCCCTCTCACTCTCTGTGCACCCTCTCTCTCTGTGCATGCTCTCTCTCTCTGCACTCTCTCTTTTTCTCTATGCACCCTCTCTCTCTCTCTGTGCCCTTTCTCTGTCTGTGCCATCTCTCTCTATCTGTGTCATCTGTCTATCAGAGCTCTCTATCTCTCTCCTCTTTCTCTCCCTCCCTTTCTCTCTCTCTCCCTCCATGCCTCTCTCTGCCTCCCTGCCTCTCTACCTCCCTCCCTCTCACTCCCTCTATCTCTCTTCCTCTCTACCTACTCTCTCTCTATCTCTCTCCCTCTCTATCTCTCCATCTCCCTCCTTCTCTCTGCCTTCCTCCCTCTCTCCTTCCTTCTCTCTCACTCTCTGACTCCCTACCTCCTTTCACTTCCTTCCTCTCTCTTTGCCTCCTCTCTCTCCCTCTCTCTGCCTCTTTCGCTCTCCCTTCCTCTCTCTCTGTCTCCCTCCTCTCCCTCTCTATTCCTCCCTCCCTCTCTCATTCTACCTCTCTGTGCCTCCCTCCCTCTCTCCCTCCCTCTGCCATCCCTCCCTCCCTCTCCCTTCCCCTCTCTCTCTCTCCCTCCCTCCCTCCCTCTCTATCTGCCTCCCTCCCTCTATCTCTGCCTCCTTATCTCTCACTACCTCTCGCTCTGCCATCCCTCCCTCTCTCTCCCTTCCCCTCTCTCTCCCTCCCTCTCTATCTGCCTCCCTCCCTCTATCTCTGCCTCCTTATCTCTCACTACCTCTCGCTCTGCCATCCCTCCCTCTCTCTCTCTTCCCCTCTCTCTCCCTCCCTCTATCTCTGCCTCCTTATCTCTCACTACCTCTCGCTCTGCCTCCCTCCCTCTCCTATAAGCTCCTCAAGCTCAGCCCAAACATCATATTGACCAGTTGAAAGCTTCTCGAAGCACAGTAAATAAATATAAAAGTAAAACTCAACTGTGAGAAAAGTTATATATATAACTACCTCCTTTCTCACCCTCTCTGCTTCCCTCCCTCCCTCTCTGTCCCTCTCTCTCTCCCTCCCATCCCTCTTGAGTAACACCTGCACAGGACGCTTCTCACAGGCGTTACTCCCAAGCTAACAACTATTATAGTGGATGCCACTTCAGTGGTCCTTGAAGATTAACGGACATTTCAAAACAGAGAGGAGAAGGTGTGGACATGATAGGTCAAATTGTTCCCATTGGTGATCATGTTACATTTCTATATATTTTCATATACAAAAAAAGTTTCTCTGAAAAAAAAACAAGTCTAGAAGCTGGAAATATAACAATATAAATGAGCATGGATTTGTCAGAAAATTCAATCAGGAAGCCCATTATTATAGTAAAATCCTCTCAAACAAACCCCTAGTGAGAAGCAACACAGGAGATATCAGCAGGATGCTGAGTCTAGTTATGTGCTGCAATAAATAGATAGAGCTGCTGCTGTGTACGGAGCATTTAAGTGCAATATTCCTTGGTTATAAATGGGGTGTACAAGAGCAATTAAAGATGTGCTGTGTAGGGCTTTCGTTACAAAGATATCTCATCTTTGAGCTTCATGAATGGCATATGTATGCATTTAAGGAAATATGTGTGTGCTTGACGTTAGCTACAAGTAATTCCCCTTCTGGTGTTCCTCTATGAAACTATGAGCTATACCATATAGAGTCACCCAAGATGGGCAGGTCATTTCAGAGGGGTCAGACAATTCACGGTCCACTGGAGTAAGAACTGGCAGCCAACTCCAGTATCTTTGCCAAGACAACCTTATGGATAAGCACAACCAGAAAAATAACAATATGCCTGATGTGCTGCGATCCATAGGGTCACTGAGAGTTGGACAAGAAGAATGACTGAACAAAAACAAGTAATTATTTATCTTGGGTAAAAGACAATGTCGTCTATTTGGGTTATTGGTAATCTATATATGTGCAAGTAAGTGTGAGTCAAATTTGAGCCAATCTCCCTTTTTACTCATAAAATAATCATTTACTCTAATCATTCCAGCAGATTTCACAAAATCGATATATTCCCCTGTCATGGGTTCAGGTGTTTTCCCAATAACAAAATCCATCTGCCTGTTGTGCCAAAGAAAGAAAGAAGCCTGAAGTGAAGAAATGAAGAAGACTTCTTACCATTATCAGTGCAATATATATATATATATATATATATATACCGTATTGGTCCGAATATAAGCCGCACCTTTTTTCCTATTTTTGAGCTTGCGAGTTAAGGGTGCAGCTTATATTCGCGAGTTAAGGGTGCCGATTTTCGTGCTTTAGACTGCGGTATTGTATAGCGATTTACGGTTTTAGTGATTCTAACCTGTAACCTGCAATAAAAGCCTGTTTCTTGCAATGGCTGATCACTTTGAGAGTTTTTTTCTCTCCAATTCTACGGGTCCGGCTTATATGTGAGTACTATCTTTTTTCAATTTTTTCACCTTGAACTTTACGGGTGCGGCTTATACGCGGGTATATATATAATAGCAATGTTATCCCCGGGGATGGAACTGGCAACCCACTCCAGTTCTTTTGTCAAGGAAAACTTATGGATAGGCACAACCAGAGACACAACGATTGTACCTGGTGTTCTGTGAACCATTGGTTGATGGAAAGTCGGACCTGACTAAACAACTGAACAACAACAATCAATGTTATAAAAATGCAACAGGAGACTACTGCTTTAATTGCATAGCTAATTTTCACACCCTGTACAATGCTTAGATTTTAGTTTGTTTCTATGTGTGTGTTGAGTTCTGGTTCCAATCATGGCATCTTTTTCATGGTTAGGTAACAGAGACTTGTACTTTGTTTATCCCTATTCAGTCTTGACCGGTAAGTTTCAGCCTTACTCCCTCACTAATCACTGCATCATACGATCTATTCCTTGTGGGATTTTATTGTAGTTTAATTGCTGTCACCTCTCACTACCTGTTAATCTGCGCTATTTGAAATCCTGAGCTAAGGCTTCTGGGAGCTGGCCTTTCACCTCCTTGTCCCTTCTTGGTGTAGGGAGATGTCTTCCTTCTGCATCCCTGTTGGCCAGCAGCTGCCTGCAAGGATACTGTTGCTTAATGATGTGCAGGCAGCAGATGGTGAAACTGCCTCAACGCCTGAACTGTAAAGGAAAACTTTTCTGACGGCACAAAACACGCATGCAGAGAAGGGCCAAGGGCTGCACTGTTCCACATAGCAAAAAGCCTCATTAGCAACAGAATTGTGAACAGTGTAATGAATGCATGTTAATGAGTCTTTTTAATCAGTCTCTCTCATTCTCTCTGGTGTGTAGATCAGACACTGCACTTCTTTTAAGCGGTATCTGTTTCTGCAGTTGTCTCCCACTCCGAGCTCCTGCACAGTGTCTTGCCTTCTCCAGTCTTAAAAAATTCTGATGAGCTTTGCATACTGCTTCCCTCCCTCCTTTTGGTGTCTCACTTCGTTCTCAGTTAGTCGTCTCATTATTTGTCTGTCTCAGAATTGCTATCTAAATCAATTGCCAACTTCTTAAATGCAGGGATCAACATGCCATCCTTTCACAATGCACCAATTTATTTTTCCATAAGTTGTACTATTTATTGACTTTTAATTGAATGTATTCCATTTCAGAAACACATGGCAGGTCCCTCTATACTTGCTGTGCAGCCGAGAGGCATCAAATACAATTAAAGTAAGTTATATGCTTATTAGTGATGTACGCTTTCTCACAGAACTAGTCTTTGATAAAGTGAAGAGATGCACAAAACGTAACAGTATTAACTGCTAAGGATCTCGCAATTTCAAATCACAACACTGACAGGCCTATTGAAATTCGGGCTACGTGTTAAAACGTAGGCAGTAACATAGATCTTAGGCCTTTTTGCTATTAAATTATCCTCAGACGACTTGCGGGTTAAGACGCAGCTAGGTCGATTAAAGCCTACAAGATGAGCAATGTTGACTTCGCGGCTGTAAATTTTTTGATCCGTCAAGCCCGTAAATGCTACATTTTCAATTCAGCTATTAAATTGCAATGAAGTCACTTGCAATCAAGTCTGTAACATGCAAATGGAGCCCAAAGTGTGCTCAAGAGTACCCGCAAGGGGGGTAAAGTCCAATACGTAGCACTTGTAAAGCAAATAAAAACACACTACTGTAATAATAAGAAAATGGAATGTGATGTTAGCTCTTACAATTAATAGCACAACATTCTCAAGCCCGCAAATCGGCCAGAAAAAAAATACTTGATTTCATGTATAATGTTTGTGTTATATCGATCCCGCAAATCAATGTGTTAATACATATACTGTAACTCGCATGTGATAGAATATCATATTTGCGGCTTTATTAATATTGCATTATGACTGGAATGTGGGTTCGCTCGTAACTCGTAATTGAACCCTGTAAGACTTTGAAATCCATCATTCATTTTCCTGCGACGCAATGCTGACAATCTCTTATTCCATTGGCTCCAACGAAACCCGTAAATACGGGCTTGCTTAATTGATTACGTTCTAGCCCACAACTCCAACAGCCGACAAGTGGTTTATAGTTTTGCGTCTCCAGCTCATAGCTCGCAGCCTTTCTAATTAAATAGCACCGTAACTCGGCTAAATTTCAAGCCCACAGCTGTTACGAGCTTCACGTTGGAGTTACTGGCTTGGAATTTAAAAGGGCCCGGATTAATGCATTTCATAAAAGTACATCAAAGCATTTTTAAAAAAACATATTTTAAATAACAAGAAAGATTATTTAATAAAAATGATTGATGTAAGTGTTAAAAGAATGTCACCAATCCACTTAGCACTTAAACCATTTGTTTTGCAGTGGGCAATGATTAATCATAAATGTGGGGCTTCCCTTGACCTTATATAAATGGAGGAACCTCAGGGGCCTCTACCTTCCCTCTACCTTGGTGTGTTGGGGTGGGAGTAAAATAATATAATAATAATACTTCTGCACTATAATCAGTAAATCTTGAAGCTGCGGATCTAGTCGCATTCAGGAGTTAAACCACCACTCCTCCTAGATTCCCTTTCAAGACTCTCCAACACCATGCAGTTATATTCAGACACCTCCATCAGCTCACATATATACACACAATAACCTTCCTTAAGGCCCATTGAAATCTTTTTTTAACCCGATTTATATGTTAAGTTGTCAGGTAAATCACTAAGCTATTCCAAGCAACAGAAAAAAGGCTATGTTAAGACAGTGCTGAATGCTGTAAAAAGTCATACATCGGCAATTTAGGTGTAGCTGCCCCATTCAATTTTCTCTTCAAGCCATTCCCATCTCAAACAATTGATATACGTAGCTTATTGAGGACACGTAAGTCCTCAGAAAGCACTAAAATCCTATATGTAATCAGACCTACTTGTAGAGGCCTCTGAAAATTAAACAAATGTCAGATCTGACACAATCAGTGTAACACAATTTAGGGGGTAGCAACATCCCCATGACACCCACTATATTTCTAAAACTATGGGACCTCATGGATCCCCCTCCTAATATCTCTAACCTCTATGAGCCCAGGCATCCCTGGGATTCCCCCCAAAAACCTACTCTGTATGTGAAACCCTGGTGTAACCCCCTCCCATGAGCTGATGGGAACCCCGGGAACTCCCCCTGGAATTACCTCCACCACTTCCCGCAAACCCACATATACATATAACTATGGGGTCTATATTTACATGACCCCCATGGTACCTATAGGTTAACCTCCTGTGGGCATCTTTAAATGTCCCCCAAGGTAGTTAAACATTGGGGGACCTTTAAGAACCATCCATGTCACTCTTCTGCGCTGGTTTAATGGGCTATCAATGTAGTTTATTGACCTCTTCAATCTTGAAAGATGCCAGTAGTCCTATTTTCTGACCCATTCAAAGGGTTTTTTACTTAAAACACACAATGTTCTAAAAAAATTACTCAATCTAACGGAGATGTGCCCCTGCTCAGTATTGTGTGGACATTTTTTACAGGACCTTCATTGCATATGTAGCAATGTTAGATGGCACTGTGGTCCTTACAGAACTTATGTGGCATTAGGGTTAAGGATAGGTTTTTATTTGCATTATTACATACATATAGACCATTAGTAGCTTTATAGTACAACTACAACACCGGCATTCTCCCAGCAATGAAACAATAAGGTGAAGTTATCAAGGGACATGAAGGCACTCATGAGTGACAGCTACGCTAGCTGGCCAGTCATTCACCTAAGCAAATGCATTTATTGTCATTGTTTAAAACTACACTAAATTCATCCATTTTGCTCTACATTATCAAACAGCGAAACCAAATGAAAAATATTTTAGAATTTTTAAAATGGATGTATGTTTCAGTGTTTTATAACAGCTTTTTTTTATAGCCTAATTAATCCTTAAACTGTTTCTCTGCGGTAACGGGTCTCCAGGTTCGGCAAGGACCAAAAAACACAAGCATCCTGCAAATGCCATAAACCTCTAATTGCTGCAGCCAAAAAATATCAACTGATTCCACTGGTTCTTTAAAACGCATATTATTATAGTATAGACAACTATGAAGATGTTGAGACACCTTGTAATGTATGGTTCATTCAGGGCCTGAAGGAATGTGCCTATACGCTTGAATGATACTTGTGGTGCTAAGGATCAGGGTCACTGCAGCAATTTTAAATGTCTATAAAAGAAAAGGGATTCAAATAAAAAAGTTCTTATATATATTTTTGATTTTAACGGCTCTACAAGAGGGTGTGGAACAGTTATAATGACTTGTATGGCCCTTTCAATCAAAGCTTGATATCACCACACCACCATTTTGAAGTGACGCATTGTTATTAGTAGTGTAAATGACACAAAATGTCTGACATCTCCACAATTCAGTTACTGATGCTATTCTGTACAATATTTTCTCCTTTGTTGTCTATAAGATATACAATTTCAAACTAACAGATCTTGGACTTGTTTTATATGTTATAAGACATTCAGAAATCATCTTGTCTTAACAATATAGTATTATGATTCATGCAGACTGGTCCAGTATTGGATTTATCCTGTCTATATTGTTTAATGCTTCACAAGGTTGGAGCGTCCCTAATCAGCAGACCAAAGTACAATGGCTGCTGTGCTCTGCTGATAATATGTCCACTGAGTGACCAAGGTTTAACCAGTGATGACACGCAACCTGGAGCTCTGTTGTTGCAACACTGCGGTATCCCACTGGCCATGCTGATTCGGCTTCACCTCTGTGCTCCTCTGCCCGCACCCCTCCGTTGTAATGGTTTATTGATTTTCGTGTTGAGCAGGAAAGAGCAGCGATGTTACAGCTCAGAGGAGCTGAGGCAGAGGCTTTATAAAATATTCATAGTGCGATGCAGGAGCCAGCATTGCCTTACAGAGAGGGGAACATATCGTATCTGCTTCTCACTAACTGCAGGCTCACACTTGATTCATGGCATGTTTGAGTACTGAGTAAACAGCTCATACCTCACTCTTGTGTCTCTGCAAGGCCCTACACCATTCCATCTGCCTATTACCGTGATGCTGCAAGAAGGCCGGGAAGAGCAGATTGTGACTGCTGAGGCCTCTACGCTAGGACATATCCCAGCCTCACTGTCCTTAAACAATATAGTATAAAATATAGAAATATTTTACCAAGTCCATGAGCCAGCAGTGCCTACCCAAGTGTGTCTACATTTTATTATATACAGAGCTGACTATGTTTCTGCCTGCAGTCTATTTTATGAATATGCTATCTTTATTGCCCCTTCTAGATCGCTACCTTCTCGTGGTGAAGGGGCTTGTGTACTTCAATGAAACTGTGAGCTATACCATGTAGGATCACCTACTATGAGCAGGTCATAGCAGAGAGTCCAGGTCCACTGGAGAAGGAATGGCAGCCCAATTGAGTATCTTTGCCAAGATAACCTTATGTATAAGCACAACCAGAGACATACCTAAAGATGTGCCTAGCATGCTGTAGTGCATAAGGTCACAGAGAGTAAGACACGACTGAACGGCTATACAATACACTATTTTTATTATTGCATCACTATTACCTACAGCCTAGATATCTCTAAGGAATCTAAGAACTTTAGTCATGTTGCTTTTTAACATTTATAGGCAGGAGAACTACAAGCCCTGAGTATGGATGTAGAAAACAGGTTGTGGTGAAGAGATGGGGCTTGTAGGTATTGGGAGTGGGGTAGGAGATGAGGTAAGTCCCTGATTATTTCAAATACTGCAACCTAAGATGCAGTAGGTGCTCACCTTAGAGTGCAGCTACAAATGCCCCACATTGTATGTGCATGCAATATTAGTACTTAAGGTCTAAGACTATACAGAACAGACACACCTAATCCCTTTGCCAATATGCATATGTACTGCAGAAAAGGCACACTCCTGTTCACAATATGCACATATAGAAATTCCGGGACATAATCTCCTTGCTCATTCGCTTCATCATTTGCTTAGTAATTGTCTATTTAAAACTATTTTTCATACATGCAGAATCCCACCTTCCTTTCCTGGAGCAAGTTATATATTTTGTCACTATATATATATATATAAATATATATATATATATTTAAATATATCATAAGAAAAATAACTCACATCAGGGAGATTTATCCTAACATAGGATAATTCTTTCATCCAAATGACCAGAAACTTCACACAGTCAGTCTTATCTCCAACAGACATAAGAGGCAGATAATAAATCCCTGAGCCCATTGTGTGCCGTGGAAATGGAAAGTTAAAAAACAACAAAAACATTATTAATTAATACAGAATGTCTGTTTTCCTAAGACAGGTCTGCTCAGTTTAACTTGCTAAACATGACACTGTCCCTTGGAGAAACTGACCCTTTTGATCCTGAATGTGGAGTGGTTTTCCTGTAAAATAAAGCATTGTATTCATTTCTTCAGACATTATCTCTTCCTCTTTACTCAGCTACTGGACTTCAGCACATCCATCCCACCCCCTCCCTGAAATGTTTTGCAAAGCTTTTTTACTGTAACCGGCAAGCTAATTTCTGTGAATTAATAGGATGGTTTGCTGGATTTGTACTTAATTAGCAGAGATGTTGGCTCCATTGGCTCCTTGAGTACAAGATCTCAGAAAGCCACTTAATGCAATAATTTTACTATTTTATTTGTGTTTATAAGGCCACTCTCTTATATTTTCTATTTGGTTCACAGACTTTTAATTAGTTTTAAAAATCAATAATAATCATAGAAATTAGATTTAATATGGCGTAATATGAGAAGTTGTGTAGAATATAAGGATGAGTTATAGGGAGATTATATGGAGCGGCAGGAAACTCATTTTTGTGTGGTTTGCGTACAGTCCAGCCTTATCTCTATACCTTTAGAGCTGGTTACTTTCCTGTGTTCATGGCCACTAGATTTGAAATGCAGAAAATGTATAAAAGGGTGATACTTCATGTGGCACCCAACATTTATATCTAATAGTCAATTTTAACTGCAGGTAAATTGGCAATAATTGGTCTTTAACTTAGATTAATAGCAGTGGATGAAAACCTTAGGCTTTCCTCATCCCTCTTGGTCCCTGAGGAATGGCAGATAAGGTCTGAGGAACGAGCTGTTGAGAACCACTGACCAATCAACCCTACAATTTCTCCATTCAATAGTGAAAGAAGAGGCATGGGTCTAAACCTCATGCTACAGGTTTATGGAGAAGAGGTAGACATGTATTCTTTTTGTCCCAGTTCACCATACAACTATTAGCCTTATGTTATCTACCCCGATGGATTGATGGATTATTATAATAAATAAAAAAAGGTAATAGAAGAAGACTTGCATTATCCAATCTCTTTGAAGTACACAGGTGATAGTCCTGGTTTTGATAGCCTTCCCAGAATTGGAAAAATATCACCTTCAAGAATTAAATTACTGGCCAATGCATCAGAAGTTGACTTGTTTGAAAGATTCTATCACCCTCCATCTTGTTTAACCTAAACACCTATATGTTATATTCCATAGACATTTGACAACTTAAGAACTGCGTCTTCTTGAAATGTTACCAATGTTTAAATTGGGTGTTTTGCAAAGTCTATTAAGTCATGCCACTCTTCATTCATGCTTCATTGGTTGGCCAAATCTCCACCCAGGCCTATGACAGCTCCCAGATTAATAGTTCCAATTGTAACTGACAAGATTGACTGTGAATACCTTTCTCATCCATTTCACCAAAAAAGAACATGTTTTTATGTTAGTTTAGTTTATAGGTTTGGTACCACTGGCTAGTACCTACATTTTAATAGCCCTCATGGTGCAGTGTATCTTGTAGAACAGCTCCATTTGAATTAGAGGTGGTCACTTTAATTTCTTTCAGTGTTGTCTCAAGGATCAGTTATACAGGAAGCCCATGGCTGTACAAAGTTAAGGAGAGTGGTGGTTTGACAGGGCTTGGAATTAGGAGAGTTGTTTTTAATAATATAGTTGTCAGTGATAGTGACGTTTTTCGATGTTGGTAAAGCAGATGCGACCTGAGAGTCCAATATGCTCATCTGCGAAGCCTCGCGAAGCGAGGCGAGCCGTATACAGGGCAGGAGGCGCTCATTGCAGCCAGTGGCGCAGTGAGGGTCGTAACTGCGAGCCAAGTGCGTAAGTCGAAAAACCCTAAAAACAACAAAAACAAATATAATAAAACACTCACAGACAGCACAGGGGGAGAGCCAGGAAGCCTGGGAGTGAGGTTGCAGGTGATTTAAAGCCATAATTGGGGGTTTTCGTCAATCCAAAATTGGCTAAGCACGGAAAAAATGGCGGACGAAAAACTTAAATATTTCTGAAACTGGATGAAAAGGAGGCTGAGCAAAGCCAGGCACTCGTGACTTAGAAAATACATGAAGGCAAAGTCAGTAACACACCAACAAGGCCAGGCGTGCAGGACTGAAAATAAAACAAACGGCCTTCAGCGCATAACACAAGAACATACAGACACACAGAGGACAAACACACAGTGAAGGTACAGGGGAGAGATGGTGGAAAGAGACACATGGCATTCCCAACCACAAAACTTGCAGGTTAACAAAACCTGCGATGAGCGGCCTGTACAGTAGGCGGAAGGAAATGATCATTGCCAGCCCTGCAATGAGCACGGAAGCCGCTCAGCATGGGGCTCGCGATGAGTGCCAAAGGTTATCAGTGCAAAGCAGGAAATTTGAAGTACACAGGGGAGAGGCTCGCAATGAGCGCCGGTGGAGCTCAGAGGAGCAAAAGCCTCACATTGTGTGGCAAACAGCATTGCCAGCCTTACTATTTTAATCCTGTCATTTTTGACAGACAAGTAGCTAGTTAATAATAATGGTTAATAAAATGGGCTGGACAAGCTCTTAATGTGGACTGTGCCAGTTATCTAACTATCTATCGATCGATCTATCTGTCTGTCTGTCTATCATTACAACAACAAAAAGAAGGGTTATAGGGAAGGGTTATATAGATAATTATTATGAGATATAAGGTGTGGATATATGGATAGGGGAATTTATAGCAAGCAATAAATACAAATAATTATATGGAGTGGGTCAGTAAGAGAAACTATAGGGATGAATTTCATAGAGAAATAAGAGGACATCTTTATATGGAGCAATGGAAGGCATAAAGAAGGAAAAAATTATATCGGAAGGGTTATATAGAGCTATCAGAGGAAACATACTGAGACATGCATAGGATTATAGATCAACATATAAGAAATATAGGTTATATGAGTAGTCATAGGGGAATAATATGAAGCAACAGGAGGTGTTTTATGTAGCTAATAAATGGAGCAATTGAGAGAAGCAGTGAAGAGTTACATGCTTCATATATTATAATAAGAAAAATGTAATTTAACCCAACTGTGCTAAGACCAATATAAAGTGATAACGTTAAATGGAAAATGAATTGAAAATGGAATAATGCGGCACTAAAGGGGTTAAAGTAATTGGGATCGCAACATCCTTACAAAAGAAGTAATAATAAGAGGAGCAGAGCGTAGAATCTTTTACATGTTAATAACAGAACCAGGAAACAGAAAACTGAATTTAACTCCCAGCCGGCAGTGAAATGAGATTTTAGCAGTATTTATATGAACAGAGAGAGAGGTGATCTTGGCTGTGAGAGAAACCTCATTAGGGTGGCAGTGTGTGCCTGTAAGGCTGTCGTATCAATCCTTCCATCTCTCTGCACCCACACAAGTTCTTTTATCTATAATTTAATATCTGGATATATGTGGATCTAAGAGGAAACTTGAAAGATGTGGGAGGGTGTATGGAAAGTGCTTCTACCTCCGACAGCTGATAAAATGAATTGCTAATGTGTCTGTTCACCAGAGATATCCCTCATCTCCGGCAGTCCAGAGCCAGCTGAGAACAGTGCAGCAGGCAGAGGAATGTGTAAGTAATGAGCAGGGCACAGCACACGCCAGTGTACGTGTACACCGCCAAATATATATACCAGTAATGTATGTGTACACTACCAGATACATACCAGCAGAAATAAACACTTGTAAATGTGTACACCGCCAAATATATACCAGTGTATGTGTACACAACCAGATATAAAGCAATTTATCTGTATACTATCAATATAAACTCGTGTATGTGTACAAGACTAGATATATATCCATGTATGTGTATACTGTCAAATTCACAATTGAGTCACATTATTATCCTGAATAACCGCAACAGACATGGCAATCGAGGTGGTCCCATAGGTGCTTGCTGTGGCTCAATTTCTGGGAATTTCTTGGAAGTCTTTGTTGTGCTCCTCCAACCACTCACGGACAGTTCTGGCCATGTTGCACTTTCCTGCTGGAAGATCCCATTCGCACCAGGGAAGACAGTCAACATGTATCGGTGTACTTGATCTGCAAGGATGTATAGATAACCCAGTCGGTTGAGAGTGCCTTGCAGAGGTATGAGTGGACCCAGACAATGCCAAGAAAACATTCCTCAGACCGCAACGTTGCCGTCACTCGTGTTCTTCCAACAATAGTTGCAGAGTGTTTGTTCTCGGAGGTTTTGCGCCAGACACGCCAACGTCCGTCCAGTCGATGAAGCAGAAAACATGACTCAGTAGAGAAGGTCACCCTTTGCCAGTCAGGAGAGGTCCAATTTCAGTACTGTTGTGCAAATTGAAGCCGTTTCTGACGATGAACATGGGTGCAGTGACCAGCCGCTTGCTTCGGAGACCTATTAGCAACAGGGTTCTATGCGCTGCTGTTTAGACACACGTCTAAGACTTGTCCAATAGGCAAGCCCTGCATATAAACATATCTTGGAAAACACAGATTTCACTTGGTTACATTGTACCAGGCATTGGCTTTGTGGCTCCAGCTCCAGTATGGTATGCTGCAACTCAAATTTGCTAATTTGTGGTTAATAACTGAACTCAGTAGTTATATTTTACCAATGCAGAAACAACTACAAAACTGTGTCACAAATTAGCTCAAAAAATCCACTGAGTATTACCTTAGTGCGGCAAAAATAAGTATCCTGTAAAAAACATATTAGTTAATATAAGTCATTTCATTCTCGTTACCGATTAAATAATAATTTGCCCTTTTACCACATTTCACAATATATTATTCATATTTTCATATTTTCTCTAAAACTTTAAAGAATCACTGAAAAAAAAATACAGCTTTTACATTTTATCTACGTATATTACTTCATTACATTTTAACTATTGTATTTGACTTTTTACTGGCAGCATCCGGTTTGCATTTGTTCCTAACAGGATTAATACCCTTGTAGAAATGGAGGAATCTGTGGAATCAGAGAAGATCTCTATTTGATTCTATTGGAAGATTGTCACTTTACATGTCCACTTGGCAATAGAACTGCATTGATAAGCTTGTCCGACTAGGATACCCCTGAACTGCAGGCTCCAGGCAAACATGCTGCTTAAAATGGAAGCTCTCGGACACAAACAGTCTGCTGAATTAAGATTTTCTCTATAAATTATCCTTTGCTCATGGCATACTTAACTGAGAGCTTTCCTGTTATCTGCCCAAAATACTGCCTCACCCTCCCATGCCGCACCTCCGTGCATCTCAGAATGTGTTAACTTTGTTCTTAGAGTTAAGCTTTAGGGTTAAGATTTATGGTTTAGGTTTAGGGTTTAGGTCAGGTTTTATGGTAAGTGTTAAGAACTAGGGTTAGGGGTTAGCGTTAGGGTTTAGAGTTAGGATTCGGATTTTGGACTAGAGTTTAGGGTTAAGGTTATGGTTTAGGGTTAGGTTTAGGGTTTAAGATTAGGGTTTTATGGTTAGGGTAGTGACAGGAGGTGGTGCGCCAGCACGTGGCAGCCAGATAACAGGACACATCCCTAACTACTAATGTGTGAGAAGCATGAGATTTTTTTTCCAAACTCCAGTGGTCCTTTAAACAAAAGATTAATATTTAAAATCCCATTGAATACGGCTTTTGTGTGGGGATCTTTCCTAGAAACCAGTATGGTAGGTGCCATAAGTCATTAATTACCTATAGAACATTTACTCATTCCTCATTTTTCTAAAATAAATTACTTATCAGTTCTCTTCCCCTTTAATACATCAGATCTGACTCCAACAACTGCTATTTCCTGATTTTTGACATCCTAGTACAATGTCATTAATCCTCTGGAAACCCAGAGCCTCAGTCACTTTCTCAACATCACAAGGATCTGACACCGGGATTCAAAATGAGGTCACCCACTTCAAAGACTGTGGCTTCTTATCTAGTTAAATCCCCCCTCCAGCATTCATGAGAAGCTTTATCCGCTTGTTACCTTATTAATATTTTAGGTCTGTTTTGCACCAGCCTGTGTAATATCTTAGCACCTTATAAATTATTATTATAATTACAGATAAAATTTGGAAAGTCTCAAAGAAACCATGCAGCACGAGGAAGAGTGAGGAGGAACAAATTAAGCTTTTACAAACTCCTCGCACCTTTTAACATTATCATTTAACTCTAATTGTTTGTATCATCACAAAGCAGCCAAAAAATGGAAATCAGCCCTTGCCTAATGAAGCTAAATATTCATATTACCAGAGACAATGCAAGAAACTGTAAAACAATGTATAACAGAAATTATCCTAATGAATAAACGGGGTGTACTTCTCGTTAGAGCAATCATTTTTATGCGTGGTGAATTTGCATATTATTCACATTTGCATGAGGGTTGATTTGCATGTCGGCAATTTGCATGCTTTCAAGTCAGGTTTGTGTCACCCCCTCTCCTCTGCGAGACGGGGGATTAGAGAGAAGCTGCTGGGAAGGAGTCCAGCTCAGTGCAATTATGTCTGTGACATGCTGGGGAGAGCTGTATCTGTGCAGGGCACAGAGGGTGAATCTGGCTGAAGTTTGTGCCAAAAGTCTCCTTAAAATAAAGCAGAAGACGGAAAAAAAGGGAATTGTGAAATAATCAAGGTGATGATCTGGGTGAAGCAATCATTTTGGTATGGATTCTAATAGCTTGTGTTTATACTGAGTAATTAAAGGGCCAATATGGTCATAGAAACAGATTTAATAGCACGTGAGAACGAATAAGACCCATATAGTCTGCCTATTGTATCTGCTTAAAGGATCAGCTTTATCAGGCCTTATGATTACCTACATCTATGTTTATTTTTGCTAACTGTGACCTTTCCTGTTATATTCCTGCCACACTACTGCTCGCCCCAGTGCCAATCTGCCTTAAGTTGTTCACTTTGGGCCTCATTCAATTGTGATTTGGCCAATTGAATAGGGCTCTAAATAAGCACATAGCATATTTATTTTAAAGAAGTTTTTAGTTAGTGAACTTCTATCCAAAAGCAAGGTCTTCACTAACTAAACATTTATTTTGCTATGTGCTATGTGCTTATTTAGAGCCCTATGCAATTGGCCAAATCCCAATTGAATGAGGCCCTTTGTTTTTAAGTTTACGGTTTAGGGTTAATATTTAGTGTTAGGGTTAGGATTTAGGGTTAGGTATTAGGATTATGTACATGTGATTTTAAGCTAAAAAACAGGGCCCTCCATTCTTTATAAGGTGTTAATTTAGTTTTTGCCATGTACTCAACCCCTGTGCAGCGCTACGGAATATGTTGAAGCAGTATAAATAAACATAATAATAATAATAATAATAAAAAATAATAATAATAATTAGGGTTAGGGTAGCAGCAGATAACACATAGTAAAATAATGGTCCCGGTGGCGGGATAACAGGAATCCTCTAACTGCTTTGATTCTATTGCTTCAACTAGAAGGCTGTTCCACTTAACTACTATTCAATCTATAAAGTAGTACTTTCTCACAGTACCTCTACATCTTCCACCTTCCAACCTCAAATCATGACTTTTTGTTCTTCCTCTTTTTCTCAAACATATTTATTGAACCCTTTGAACCCCCTCTCCATTCTGTGCCCTCTCTCTTCTGTCCTCTTTTAAAGTACTGCATTTGAAAACTAACATGTAATTAGAACATAAAATAACTATTACTTTTACATGGTATTATACTGCTGTAGGATCTGCAATTTTAGTGTCCTATCTTTCTTGCTGAGGTGGGAGTAGATTTTGAATGCAAAGAGGAAGCTTTTATCTGCACAATGGGAATGTGGCAGCTACAACTGCCTGTGTATTCATTTGCACTAATCCATGGCTCATTCGTTTTCTAGTAAAGAAAGCAGAAGCCTGCAGAAAATAATTATTTTGTATAGACGTAAGAATGTGTTTACACTTTTACTTTAAAAAAACATTAGCAGGTTTACTTACTCAAACATTATATAGAAAAAAAATACCACAATTGTCATGTATTTTTGTGCCACTTATGATATGTTAAAAGCGAGATTGCAGTCACATTGTGTAATGGGACATAAAGTGAGATTAAAAACTCTGCTTCTTATAGTTTCCTGAAGAAATAGAGAGTGGGTGTATTTATTAAACAGTTACAATTTTACCTCACATCCTACTGAACTTTAAAGGGTACAGCGGTGGCTCTAAATACGGTATAATTTAAAGCTAAGTAACTGAATGTTAGTAAACAATTGCATTTTCTTACAGTAAGCAAACATTGAAGTTTGCATTTTTTACCTGACAATGGGGTTCATTTCACCCACCATGCACAGATTGAGATCACTTTGTAAGGTGCCATTACTAGTAATAATTGCTGATTATCTCCTAGGACTCGCAATATATTGTTTTAAATCTAAAGCCATAGGAAGATGAAAAGACTATGGCCTTGATTCGATTAAGCAATTGTAAGTTACTGGAGCCCATAATGTAGCCCATGAACTAATTTGCTATTCAATTGGTGTCTTTTAGCTACCCACAAACGATCTATAAGGATATTGGCTGAAAATCCCTGTGGTTGTCAAAATTGTAACTTACAACCCATCTAAGCCCGTAAATCGCAATTCAATTGCTACAATTCTTCAAGCCTGCAGATGTTTTCCCTCTTGTAAATTGCAAACTCCTACAGGTACCAGATAGGACTCGCAAGGGGGTTAAACAACTGTTCGTAGCACTGTAAATGCGAAAGTAAAATCAATACTTCACTTTTAAAGACGGGGAAAGTGATGAAAGGCATTAGAATGAATTGTCTCATGCTCGCAAATCTGCAATAATATATATTTTTTTTAATGTTTCATTTTGGTGTCATATCAGTCTCGGGAATCAATGTGTTAATACATATCAGGCCACCCACATGGACTCAAACAGTATCGCCATTAATTTTTATTATTTTGTACATTGCCGAATTGCAAGTCTGATCGCATATCAGACCTCTAAACACTAATGGATTGATGTGTAACCTCCATGTTTTACTGATGTCATGATGACGGTCTCATTTACAATTGGCTGTTTCTAAATGGGTAGTTACGGTGTTGCTTTATTGATCATGATCACGTTCTGAAATGCTACATAAAAGTGCGTTGTTTACGGTTTTGGCTTTCGTCCCTTAAATTGTGGGCTTGTTCAATTGAATTGCTCTGTAATTATATCAAATCTCAAGCCAGCAGACATATAGACTATATAACGTAAACTGCGTGCGATTGAATAGGGGCCTATGTATGTTCAGACTCCAGTAACTATGATAATGAGGCTTATTAATCCCTGGGGTTAGAGCATTCCCAGTCCTTTCATTTTCCTATGGCTTAGCTCCTATGACTACGCATGTGACCAAAGGTTTCCATGTAGTGTATCTTCAATACTTACTGAGTGTTCATGTGCTTCGATTCATTTTTAATAAAGAAGAAGTGATTTCTTGTCCTATTGATGACAAATAAACTTTAAGGACTTTACAGCTTCTACCCCCATTAGCTCAGATGCAGCCCGTTGCTTTTCAACTACAAATCCTCCTTTCCCTATGATGTTTTTTTATTTTGCGTCATTCAGTTTTTTTGGATCTCCTTTACCTCATACACTGCAACACACCAGGCACATGTTTATGTCCATGATCATGCTGATCCACTTTTCATGGCAGAGATACTGGAGTGGCTTGCCAGTTCCTTCTCCAGTGGGCCACAGCATACAGCTCCTGGTATTCCTTGGTGGTCTCCCATCCAAGGGAGAGGCTCAGGGCTTCAACTGGGGCCCTAATGGGATTTCGAAAATGGAAGTGCATGAAAGATTGCCGGCACTGCTATTGAAAATGTAGAGAAGAAAGGAGATAACAAGGCAAATGGGAACATAAAAAAGACAGAGTGCAGGACAACAGAAAGAATAGCTTAAGTGGATATGGACGTTTTTTGGACTTTACTAGGCATGTAATATATAATGTATTTATTTACTTGTATGTACTTTGTTCTTTTAGGAAGCAATTAAAAGCTCTGTTTCTATTGACTAAAACCATACAAATAGTCTCTGTATGGGTCTGTCCACTGCATTATATATATATATATATATATATATATATATATATATATATATATACTGTATATATCAAGTATATCAAGATAAGGAGTAAAACAGGCATTTAAATTATACAAACAAGAAGGGACAGAGACTGCTTTACGGGAGTACAAGGAAATCAACAAGGCTTGCAAAAGGGCTATTAGACTGTCGAAAATAGAAAATGAAAAATTAATTGCAAAAGAGAGTAAGACTAACCCTAAAATAATTTTTAAGTATATTAATGGGAAGAAGGCGCTGAAGGAAACTATAGTACCATTAGAATGTGAAACAGGCCATCTGAAAATTAGCGACCAGGAAAAGGCAGATGAGCTAAATAGTTTTTTTTCTTCGGTATAAAAAGGGGAGGTACCAGTGGTTGGGACACGGCAACATAATAGGGCTACACTACCTTCACCAAATAACTGGTTAACGCAGGAAGAAATCCAAAAGTGGTTGGAAAAAATAAATGTTAATAAAGCCCCGGGTCCTGATGGAATACATCTAAGGGTACTGAGGGAACTGGGTTCTGTAATAGCCAAACCATTATATTTAATTTTTCATGATTCACTCAACTCAGGGTCTCTACCAGATGACTGGAGAAAAGCAGATGTGATACATATATTTAAAAAGGGAGCAAGAGCAAATCCAGGGAATTATCGACCAGTGAGCCTCACTTCTGCAGTGGGAAAGCTTTTAGAACAGTTAATAAGGGATAATATACAATAATATGTATATTTGAACAGGATTATAAGTAGGAGTCAACATGGATTTATGAGGGATAGGTCATGTCAAACAAATCTACTTAGTTTCTATGAGGAGGTTAGTAGGAACTTGGATCAAGGTAACTCAGTGGATGCAGTCTATTTGGATTTTGCAAAGGCTTTTGATACAGTGCCACATGGGAGACTATTGAGCAAACTAAGGGATATAGGAATTGCAGTAAATATCTGCTCATGGATTGAGAGCTGGCTAAAAGACAGGAAGCAAAGGGTTGTTGTAAATGGAACATACTCTGATTGTACTAATGTGGTAAGTGGGGTTCCTCAGGTTTCAGTATTAGGTCCTCTCCTTTTTAACATATTTATTAATGACTTAGAGGTGGGACTGGAAAGTAGTGTCTCCAATTTCGCTGATGACACAAAGTTGTGCAAGGTAATTAAATCAGACAATGATGTGCTTTCCCTTCAAAGGGATTTACATAAAACTGAGGAATGAGCATCTAAATGGCAGATGAGATTTAATACGAATGAATGTAAAGTTATGCATCTGGGAAGGAAAAACAGCCATGCAATTTATAATCTTAATGGAGCAAATATAGGGGTATCCGATATTGAAAGGGATTTGGGAGTACTTGTGGACAACCAGCTAGGGGAAAGTGCTCAAAGCCAAGCAGCAGCTGCAAATGCAAATAAAATATTAGCAAGTATTAAGAAGGGTATAGAAGCCAGGGAAGCAAATATGATTCTGCCACTATACAAATCTCTAGTACGCCCTCATTTGGAATATGTAGTACAATTTTGGGCACCACTTCATAAAAGAGACATTTAAGAGCTGGAAAAGGTACAGAGGAGGGCAACAAAACTAATTAGGGGAATGGAGGGGCTAAGTTATGAAGAAAGACTAACCAAATTAAGCTTATTTTCTCTAGAAAAATGCGTCTAAGAGGAGATAAAATATTCCCTTAATTTTTTTGCCATGTCTAATCTATACAATACCAGGGCCTGTTACCAATTTACACCAAATAGCAAAGATCTTAATCTAATTCCGTGAAACACACTCAAAATCTATGGATAATCTATGGATAATCTATGAATAATCTATGAATAATCTATGGATAATCTATGGATAATCTATGAATAATCTATGGATAATTACTTGGAACACTTCTATAACCATGCATAATTAACACCAACACAGAAATACTAGGATTTAAGGATAATTTCCGGGTACACAAACTGATCTGCATAAAAATGCCATACTATCAATAAAGAAGAACACATATATCCTGGGCTTGTAAATTGCCAAAGTTTTAAAGATGTCTGTTTCTGGCCAATGGAGAATTTAGATGGGTTGTGGTCCAATCATTTGGAAGAATCCATTGGAGATGGTCAAGTTCTGTCAAAAAAAGTAATAGAAAAACAGAAGGCTGAATTGATTTCCAAAATATTTACCATGTCATACAGTATTTATACTATCCCAGCATATAGTTTGTCAATGCATGAAAGGGAAAACAGTGATCTGGTGACAAAATAAAAACAAACAAAAAAGAACAAGAAACAAGAGCAATACTAGTGTAATGCCATTATGATAAATATATTAAAAACACTTATAATATATCCACATAAATATAAATAGAAAAAATCATGTCAACGCTTACACATGCTCTTGGATTAAAAAAATCCTTTAGTATGGCCAATATGAAAAGGATTGATATCAAGTCAGTCAACTAGATTGCCAAGTCAAAAAGACAATCAATACAGAAGGATGGGGCATTTTCATATGTTTTCCATATTTTTCTATATACAAATGTATCTTTTTTGTGTTTATTATTTTACATATTCTTTACTAGTGAATATATTTTATAATTGTACTGCTTTTTGCATGTGTGTGCAAAAAATACACAAGACAGAAAACTAACCTAAGAAAACATATACTGATCCCAAAGGACTCGTGGACCTTCTTGTGAGATGTAACTAGAGGGAGGAAGGGGAGTTCAAGAGATAAAACATGAAAAAACAACTCATGGATTGTCTCATCCTCCACATATGTTTGCCCCTATGGGCTGGTTTATCTTAATGTCATCCTCCTATTGTGTTCCTATTTAAAGCTTACAGTTTAAAACAGGTGCAGAACCTTATTTAATTCCACAATGACCAGACTTTCCCAAACTGTATCACTTGGATCCCACCCCACGCATGTGCACACCCAGTGATATGGTGAATTCAGACGTCTGTTTTTCTTCTCTGAAGAGCTGGTGTCAGGCTTTGATAAATCCCTCTTTGTTGCTTATCTTGCACAAGGCACAAACACTTAATAATGTAGAATAAATCAGCGGCTGGCTTCCTTTCAGGCACAGAGCATTCCATGGTCCCTCCATAAATTCTGATGTCTGTTATGTTTTCATTGGCTTTAATTTCGCTCTGGGGTTTCCAGGTCAGGCGAGGAAGATTGTGTAAGAGGAAGGTGGAGGAAAAACAAATAAAAGTAATGTCAATGTGTCATGCAAAAATCCCTCTAAAGCGAATGAGTGGAAAAGGATTCTAGTAATTAAAATATTTCTAAAAAAACAGCAGTCTGAGAGCTGAAACAGCAGGAAGATTTGAGATTAGTGGGTATTTTAACATATTTTGTTTTTAAATGGAATTTCTAGTACAAATACATACTGTATAAGCATGCACTATTTGTTAAAGGATCATTGTATAACGCAAAAAAAATCTTTTATAATGTCATACAGCTAGTTTCAATTAGGAAAGAACAAAAATATTCATGGCTCTCTTATACCTGGAGGTATCCCTGATACACTGATAAAGGTTGTGTTTTCTGGAGGAACAATGCTTGCAGTTATAGCTGCAAGCTGTCTGCTGTTGAGGGTTTAGGTGTCAAATTAAAAAAAAAGTATCCAGCCATACCCTCCCTGCACTGATTGATGTAATATGTACAGCCTCAGGCTCCAGTAATCTGGAAGTGTTTATATCCGAAAAGATGAGTTTTTACATATAATCTGCAATATTCTGGTTTTCTCCAAAAAATATTTTTTTGTCCAATTTACACAGCTGTTGTTAGTACTTCACAAACATGTGCAGTTTTCTCTAGTCTAGGCACACTAGATCTAAGACCAGTGGGCAGACTTCCAGGACTAGTCATAGGAGGTGGGGAGTAATCCCTAGGCTTCAGGGTCAGTGCATGAAGGAGATCAACAGGTACAATCAGGTGGTCATGAAGCTCTCAAGAAGCATAGGATCCCAAATGCTCCATGGAGGAAGGGGATAAAGGATCAGAATGTCAATCATGCTGGACCACTTTCACAGACAGACTGCCTCCCAATTCACCACACTGGAGGTTCGATGAGGCTGATTGTTCAAGCCCAGGCTTGTCAGCATCACAGAGCCTCTGCTTATCAGGGATATGTCTAAATTGCAACCTTTGGTTGGTCACAGAGGACTAGATTTGAGATACACAGAAACACTTATGTAGTCCCTTTTTTAATTTGTTTTTTATTTTATCTGTTAACCCGCCTGGCGGTATGATTATGTCCGTATTTAGAATGTTAAAGCGGTACATTAAAAAATACTGACATAATCATACTGCTCTTTCCCCCTTATCCTACTCCTTTTCCCCCTTCCGCCTTATCCTCCTTCTCCCTTTCTCCCATTACCCCTCCTCCTTTCCCCTTATCCTCCTCCCTCCTTATCCTCCTCCTCCTCCCACCTTCCCCCTTTATCATCCTCCCTTTCCCCCTTATCATCCTCCCTTGCCCCCTTCCCCCCTTTTCATCCTCCCTTGCCCCCCCTTATCATCCTCCTCTTCCTCCTCCTCCCCCTGATAATACTCCTCCTTACCCCTAACCTCCTTCTTACTTCCCCCTCTCCAGTCCCTATCCCCCTCTCTCCTTACTTGTTATTGTAATCAAATAAGATGCCTGCTCATCTCTCCCCTGCAGCATGTCCTCGGGAATGAAGTGACCGGCATATGCTAATGATGTGATGTCACAAGAGCGTCATGTCATTAGCATATTCTGGTCAGTTCATTGCTGAACACAAGCTGCAGGAGGAGAGATGAGCAGGCAACTCATCTGATTGCAATAACAAGTAAGGAGAGAGGGGGATAGGGACTGGAGAGATGGGAGTGAGGAGGAGGTTAGGGGGAAGGAGGAGAATGATCAGGGGGTGAGGAAAATGATCAGGGGAAGGAGGATGATAACGGGGGAAGGAGGAGGAGGATGGAGGAGGAGGAATGGTGTTCTGAGGGGGTCCAGACTATTGTGGCAGCACTGGGCCCCCTGCAATAACCCAGAGCGTGGCTCAGGATTACCGATTTAGGAAGAATAAATGAACCCCGAGCCACGCTCGGTATTACCGCCTAAGTGGTTAAGGTAGCTATGAAATAATACATTACAGCTAGTTGATCTCCAAGCAGTGCTACCTGTTACTGTAAGTGAATCATGCACAGTGGGCACCAACAACATACATGTACATAACAACTCTTGATCTGTGAACATATCTCATATCTCCAGTGGGAAAGGAATAATATTTAAACAAAATATCACTGCAACACAGTCATAATATTGGCTTTATAGCCATGTCATGCATCTTTACAATTATCATGGGATTCCTTACCAAAGACACTGGTCAGGATGTTATGAAATAAATGCATGTGCATTATGCCATGGTTCATGGATCATTTACAATTAGTTTGATACATTATTCTAAGAATGTTCATATATATTTATAGGATATCCTATCCAATGCACATTCAACATGGAGATATGTATAGATCAAGTGCTATTGTTTAGAATTTCCTGATGCATAATTGTGAGATCACAGATCAGTAATAAACAATATGCATGATATGCTAGTACGTTATGGTTTGACAATTAATATAACTTTGGTAGAACCACTTGGAGATCAACAACAGGTAGGACTGCTTATTGGAACACTGGTAGTAGATATTACTAAACTGCATTCCACCATTTTTCTTCCCTCCATCTTTTTTTCTCCCACACAGAGCATTCTAGAGTTGTGTCATAATATGTTTTCCTTTTCTTATGAAACTTGCAAGGTGTAGGTGAATGGAATTTCTTTCTCCTAGGTGATCTTCATTCTGGTGTACTGACAAGCTGAACATAATATGTAGGTGCTACACACTTTTACTGTTAGTTCAATTATTGTGAAATTCCTTCTCTAAATGTATAGTTATTTTGGTTTACTGACCAGTTATGACTAATACCTAAGTGCTATGCATTTTTAGTGTTAGCGGTTAGATTGTTTTCTTGATTTATTTTTAGTTAGCCTTGCGGCCACCTGGGAGCTATATGCACAGAGTGTTGACAGCACTGATTGCACTGACTTTAACACCAATGTATTGGGCATTATGTCATAGGACAAGGTGATATGATCACACACTGATTGACAACACATATATGATGACTTTAATTATTGAACATGAACATTGTATTAAACATACATCATATGGTATATTGATCTTCTACATATAATATTATTATTAATATTATTATTATATGTGAGAGTATACTTACTGAATGCTCAGACAGGATTAGGGGGTTGTATATTTATTTGTCTGGTAAGTGGGTAGACAATTACTTATTAGGCTCTTTATTTAGAAAGAATTGGGTATCCATATTTAATGGTGCCCCTTCTGGATCGCTACCTTGTCATGGTGAAGGCGTTTGTGCACTTCGATGAAGCTGTGAGCTGTACCATGTAGGGTCACCCAAGATGGGCAGGCCATAGCAGAGAGGTCAGACAATCACAGTCCACTTGAGAAGGAACTGTCAACCAACTCCAGTTATGAGCCCCTCCAGTCAGAAGGTGCATACCACATTATTGAGGAAGAGCAGAGGGCGAGTATGAGTAGTACCAGCTCTAATTAAGTGAAATTGAGAGGACACCAGGCTGCCTTATGTGTCTGGAGGGGAAAGGAAAGTCTGCTGCAGCAAATAACAATCCAGCATAGGAACCTGGAATGTTAAAACTATGAACCCAAGCAAACAAGACATGATCAGACATGAGATGACAAGGTTAAATATTGATATCCTGGGAATTGGTGAACTCAAATTGACTGGAAAGGGACATTTCACATCAGACAACCATCAGATCTTCAACTGTGGTCAAGAATCCTGCAGAAGAAATGGAGTAGTTCTCATAGTGAATCAAAGGGTGGCCAAAGCAGGGCTGGGTTACAACCCAATAAATGACAGAATAATTTCAATTACAATTCATGGCAAGCCATGTAACATCACAGTGAAGTCTAGGCTCTAACCATGGATGCTGAAAAGGTTGAAGTTGTCCAGTTCTACAAAGATATTCAACAAGTCCTAGATACAACACCAAGAAAAGATGTTACTCTCATCATATGAATGGGGAACAGAATGGGGAAGTCAAGAGATCTCTTCAAGAAAATTGGGTGTCTCAAAGGAACCTTTCACGCCAAAGTGGGCATGATAAACAACAAAAATGTCAGGGACCTAATAGAAGAAGATCAGATAAAGAGGAGGTAACAATAATTCACTGGAAATCTATACAAGAAGGATCTTAACATCAGTGATGATCTCAGTAATTTGTCCATGGAGCTGGAGCCTGACGTCTTGGAGAGTAAAGTGAGATGAGCTTTAGGATGTCTTACTGACAACAAGACTGCCGGAGTTAATTGAATCCCAGCTGAACTATTCAAAATCATACAAGATGATGCTGTAAAAATGGTGCTTGCTTTTTCCAACAAATTTGGAAAACTCACCAGTGGCCAATAGACTGGAAAAGGTCAGTCTACATCACAGTTCCAAAAAAGGCAGTGCTAAACATTGCTCCAATTATTGAACAATTGCCCTCATTTAACTTGCAAGCAAGGTAATGCTTAAGATCCCACAATCTTGGCTCCAACAATATATGGACCGTGAACTACCCAATGTACTACTCAGGTTCCGCAGAGGAAGGGGAGCAAGTGATCAAATTTCCAATGTCCGCTGGATAATAAAAAAAGCAAGAGAGTTCCAGAAAAACACTTACTTCTGCTTCATAGACTATTCTAAAGCCTTTGACTTCCTCTTGTGAACGAAGAAGCCATGTTTGGAACCAAAAATGGAACAACAGAATGGTTCAAGATCGGATAAACAGTACGACAAGTTTGTATATTGTCACCTTATGTATTCAATTTATATGCCGAGCACATCATGCATAAGGCTGGGCTGGATCAAAATTGCTGAAAGAAATATCAACAACTTCAGATATGCAGATGATACTACTCTGATGGCTGAAAGTGAGGAGGAACTAAAGGAACTATTGATGAGGGTGAAAAAAGAGAGTGCAAAAGCTGGCCTGCTGCTCAATTTAAAAAAAAAAATATGATCATGGCAAACAGCAATCTCAATTCCTGGCAAATAGATAGGGAAGAAGTGGAGGCAGTGACTGATTTTTTTTCCTGGGACCTAAGATCTCTTCAGATGGTCAGCCATAAAATTAAAAAAAATATTTGCATCTGGGGAGGAAAACTATGGCAAGCTTGGACAAGCTAGTAAAAAGTTAAGATATTACATTATCAAGAAAGGTCTGCATAGTAAAAAAATATGGTATTCCTAGCAGTAACATATGGATGTGAGAGCTGGACCATAAAGAAGTCTGAGTGCAGTAGAATTGACGCCTTTGAATTCTGGTGTTGGCAAAAAAAAAAGCTTAAAGTCCCTTGGACTGCAAGAAGATCCAATAAATCAGTACTATAGGAAATCAAGACAAACTGTTCACTGGAAGGTATGATCATGAGAAAACTGGATTCCCTAGAGAAGACTCTTATGCTGGGAAAGAGGGAAGGTGCTCAAAGAAAGGGGATGCAGAGGCAAAGATGGATAGAGGAGATCAATGACTGAGCTTGCACATGAGCTTGATGGAGCTCAGAGGGACAGTGGTTGACAGATGTGCCATGCTTCCTGCGGTCCATAAGGTCACCGAGAGTCGGACATGACCGAATGACTAAACAACAACAATTAATAGTGTGAGCATGTATTTGTAATTGACATTGTTGTTTAGTTGGTTGTTCTTTATTATTGTTGCCCATTAGAAAGGCTTTTTCATGCTTTATTAGAATCCTTAAAATGCTTATTTTATGCTATTCTTCTACTGGGCCACTGACAGCTCTTTAAGGGTCTTGTAAGTATTCAAGAAAGGATACCTTTGCTCTTCTGGAAAGTTGAGTTTACCTGTAAGGATTTGTCTCACTGTGAGCGCTAACATCATTATGAGAACACATAGGATTTTCAGTAACTCTCACAGTAGCTATTAAGCATAATCTCCCATAGAAACATGTAAAAAGATAACTTCTTATGGGAGTCATGTAATCGAGTCCAGTGTCTTAATGATGGAGAACACCATTGCAACTTCTGCATACATCTTATAGAAGTCAATAAAAGGGAAAAATATATGAAGATGATCAGATCACCCCATTCTATAAAAATAATTATCTGCCATGTCCATTAATAAATTCAATTAATATTTCCATACATATGAAGAGATCTTTCAAAATGGAAAGTAGTTTGAAAGCACTAAACAAAGAGTTGCAAAATGTTTTAGATTTTACATTTAATAATCAAATTACATTGCATTTTACAACTTGTAACAACAGGCATTAAATATATGTGTGTTCTTATAATTTAGCTTTCAGACCTGCTAAATTATGAGATGTTTTTCTACATTGTAACATGTATTATATTTAAAACTAGCAATTTGCCCATCAAAAATGACAGCAATAAAATGTGAATCCTGGCAATGCCCCCAGATGTAGGCACACAAGGTGTAGGGGCAGAGGGTCAGTAGTCTGATCCCGTGGGGGTGGATGGTAGTGGGGATGAGGAGCTGGCCCCAGGGAGAGGACAGGGAGGCCAGGAACACCAGGCACAGATGGTAGGGCATGAGGATGTGGCAAAGTACAGGGCCCCAAATTATAGCCCAGAGGAAATGGACATCCTCCTCAGGGAAATCCATGACCGCTATCAGATCATACAGTGCCTTGCAAAAGTATTCACCCCCTTGGCATTTTTCATGTTTTGTTGCCTCTCAACCTGGAATTAACATGGATTGTTTGAGGATTTGCATCATTTAATTTACAGAACATTTTTTATTTTATTGTGAAGCAAACAACAAATAGGACAAAATAACAGAAAAAGTCAATGTGCATATCTATTCACCCCTCTAAAGTCAATACTTAGTATTGTACTGTACTGTAGAGCCACCTTTTGCGGTAATCACAGCTCCAAGTTGCTTTGGATAAGTCTCTATGAGCTTACCACATTTTACCACTGACATTTTTGCCCATTCCTCCTTGCAAAACTGCTCTAGCTCCTTCATGTTGTATGGTTTGCGCTTGTGAACAGCAATTTAAGTCTGACCACAGATTTCCTATTGGATTGAGGTCTAGTCTTTGACTAGGCTATTCCAACACATTTACATGTTTCCCCTTAAACCACTCAAGTGTTGCTTTAGTAGTGTGTTTGGGGTCATTGTCTTGCTGTAAGGTGAACCTCCGCCCTAGCCTTAAAATCATGGTACAGGTTTTGCTCAAGAATATCCCTGTATTTAGCACCATCCACCTTTCCCTCAACTCTGACCAGTTTCCCAGTCACTGCTGCTGAAAAACATCCCCACAGCATAATGCTGCCACCACCATGTTTCACTGGGGATGGTGTGCTGGGTTTGCGCCAGACATAGTGTTTTCTTTGATGGCCGAAAAGTTCAATTTTAGTCTCATCAAAACAGAGCACCTTCCTCCATACATTTTGGGATGTCTCCCACAGGCCTTTTTGCAAACTCAAAATGTGCCATTTTGTTTTTTTGCTGAAAGTAATGGCTTTCTTCTGGTCACTGCCATAAAGACCAACTCTATGAAGCATACGGCTTAATGTCATCCTATGTACAGATACTCCAGTCTCTGCTGTGGAACTCTGCAGCTCCTCCAGGGTTAGTTTAGCTCTCTGTGCTGCCTCTCTGATTTATGCACTCCTTGAGTTTTGGTGGGTGGCCATCTCTTGGCAGGTTTGCTGTTGTGCCATGTTCTTTCTGTTTGGTTATGATAGATTTGATGGTGCTGTGGGGATTATCAAAGATTTAGAATTTTTTTTATAACCTAACCCTGACAGTGTTTGGTTAGTGGTGCCTCTTGCTTAGGTGTTGCTGGACATCATTTCACTAATTATGTGATTTCTGAAGGTAATTGGTTACACCAGAGCTTTTTATCTGCTTCATAAGAAAGGGGAGGAATACATACGCACATGCCAATTTTCTGTTTTCTATTTATAAAAAATAGTTTTATGTACATATTTTTCTCAATTCACTTCACCAACTTAGATGATTGTATTCAGATCCATCACATACAATTCAGATTAACAAAACATTGAACTTAAAGCTGTATTGTAACAAAATAGGTAAAAAGTCAAAGGGGGTGAATACTTTTGCAAGGCTCTGTACATGGTGGGAGAGTTGTGAGGGCTAGCCAGAAGGCAGAGGCCTGGAGTCAGATTGCTTCAGCTGTTGTGGCATTAGGGGTTGCAAACAGGGATGTAAGGTCTGTAAAACACAGATATGACGACAGCCGGCTGAAGGTGAAGAGGAAGATGGCAGAGGAGGTAAAAGGCTGCACATGCAACCGGTGGTGGGCCGCCAGCCAATATCACTTATGGTAAATGGGAGCAGACCCTGGGGGAGTGGATTGAGCCAGCGGCAGTGGTGGGCATACCAGGAGAGGTGAACAAGGGTGTGCCGAGAACCATGTAGAGTTGGTAACATATGACACCACACACATTGGTGTATGAACTTGTGGCAAGGGGGGTGGATGGGGTGGACAAATACCCCACATATTTCATGATGTTTGTATGCATGTATAAATACACTTTTAATCTGGCTAGTGTATACAATGAGCTGTATCCCCCTAGAATGATTCTGGCTCTCAGACCCCTGCCCACGCGAATAGATAACTGACATACAATAGCACTGAAAACCCTATGGTTATGACTGAAGATATATGGGGTATCAAGAACCATGTAAATTCTCGTAGCAAACATAATTTTCATGATTTCTATCAATTAAATGTCTGGCCAATACCTGCATTTCAAACTGAGTCTGAGTACAATTTGCTATTATATCAAGATTGATTTTACATTTAAAAGAGCGTACATGTCTGGGTATGCGCAATGTGGCATATGTGGATACAGACTCTGTAGGACTGCATGTGCGGGTCATATACTGTCCTAACCTGGACCATGTCTCAGCTGCATATTGACAACCATTGCTGGGAACATGTCACAGATTGGTCAGTCTCACACACTGCACAGCAGATTCAGCAGAGCATGTGTCTGATGGACACGCAGATGGCACACTGCACCTGCTTTAAACATCTTCACATGAGCCATGATCCACAATGCTCATTATACAGGGCGTGGTTAATCTGTGTAACACAAGCACCCCAGTCAATCATAGGTGACCATGATGTCAAGGATATGGAAACACATAGCTGTCAATTGTGTAGGGAAATCAGTTCAAATATAATTTTTCTTCCATTTCACTACCCAGGAGGATAAGACCGACCACAGTGGCCACTGATGTTCACCATTATATTAGGGATGGGAATCACTGCCTGGGCACTCAGCAGCATCATCCAGCCATGCCTATCTGTTCCAGCACCTCCACGACCATGTCCTGATCACAGCCATCATCACAGCTGTCTTTTGCTCCAACAACATTGTGGCCATGTAAGCTCACAACCATTCCCACACAATGGGTCCCCCCAACATGGCCTCCCACACAATGGGGTCCCCCAACATGGCCTCCCACACAATGGGCTCCCCCAATATGGCCACACACACAATGGGCTTCCTCAACATGGCCCAGCCCTCCTGCCGACACCTCAGGCCCTGCTGCCGACACCTCAGGCCCTGCCGCCATCACCTCGGTCCCTGCTCCCCTTCACCTCAGTTCTGTTGTCATCACCTCGTGCCCTGCTGCCGTCACCCCGGGCACCCATGCCGTCACCTCTGGCCCTACTGCCATCGCCTTGGTCCCTGCTGCTGCCACCTCTGTCCCTAATGCTGACTTCTCCGGCCATTATGCCGACATCTCCGGCCACAATGTGGTCACCTTTGACCCCAATACCGTCAACATCAGCCACAATGTCATCAACACCACCACCACTGACATTGGGAGAAATCATTGCCCTTTTCACCAGGGAGGACATGGAATGCAAGAAGCAACAGAATGAGTAGCTCCTGTTGCTCAGAAGGCAGTGCAGGCTCACACACACACGCTCCTGGCGAGCACCTAATCGATCCTTACTGTGGTGAAGAGGCACAACCGAAGGATGGAGAGATATGAGGAACAGGCAATTCGTGGACAGACAGCAACTCATCCGATTAGCCAAACGCCAGCTCATACCTCTCCAGCCCTCGGTTGCACAACTGCAGCCTAAGACATTGGTCTCCTCATTTCAGACCTCACCACTATCTCAACCTGATCCCCAGCCACCCAACATTGTGGCACCCCACGCTCCTATACCACCAAGAAGTGGAAGAGTGAGACAGTGCATGGGCATGGAACGTGAGGGGCCCAGTAGTGTGGAAGTGGAGGTCTTCGGATCATCCAGGAAGTCCTCTTGATCACTCCTCACTGAATGCTGATTGGTATAGATATTGACATACTTTTGACTGGCTACAGAGTGTGCACATGTCTGGTTATGTTTAACATTTCAACAATGGATGTTCAATGTGGATTAACCTTGAGATTACGTGTTGTAGTTAACAGAATATTGTTATGATTGATATCTTGTTCTTGTCCTGTAGGAGTTAATAGCCAAATCTCACTTCCATGAAGGCATGTTCTTCATCTTCGAGCAGTACAATACCATCATGTGAGTGAAGACTCAACCCAGTTCCCAACAGGCATTCGATTAGTGTCATTCACCACTGCAGATGGATCTGAAATGCAATATATGACTACATATCTCTTCACTAATGAACATGACTGGTGTGAGTTTCAATTAGAATGAATAGTGTCCAGGCTTTAGAGTTGCACGGTCCCATTAGGATCTGCTAATTTAAAGCAGTAGTTATACATGCATTTTTGTTGTATTTCACCCCGTTAACAGTATGAAATCAGATAAATGTATTTCATGTCATCCAAACAAATAATTTATTGCAGGCTGGAAATGGACCTCTCTGCATGGATTTCAGGAATTGGACAAGTAATTTGTGGGGAAGATTGGCTGGGAATCGGCCAACCTCACGCTAAACCTAAAAATGACGTCTGGGCTGGGCTAATTGTGTCAGCCCGCTCATAGTAGTTATTTGGTTTAATTATTTCATAATTTAAATGATATATAACCCTTATGTTCTTTTTGTTTTACAAAAACTGAAAAGTTGAAGAAATATTGTTATAGAAGAACCACATTATACAAAATGACTAAACTTTATTAACAAATTGTTAAATTTCAAATGATCATAAAAATGACTGTTACAATGTTTGTACTTGGCAATACAAAATATTGAAAACAAACAAAATGGATGATTTCCTTGGTTTGACATCAGAATCAATGTGCATGTGTTTAGGGGAAATGGTGGAAAACCAGTGTAATCAGTCTGTCCTTGGTACCACCCATATACCAGTGAGATGTGATATCAGCATGGCAAAACTATCCCATGTAGATAGTGATAGTACTTTTTTGCTGAAATATTGTGTTTACAGTGTGTGTGATTGATTAGTATCACATGAAACATGATTTCTAGCATTTGTTTAATATGGCAGATGTAGAACATATGGTTGCTGTATGCGCATTAATGTTTTTTTCTATGCAATGGAGTGTTAAATGATGTTCCTATGTCACATCCAATTATGGTTACTGTGAGGTCCTGACCACATGTGATCCTAGTCAATGCTATGCTTAATCCGTATAATTTTTTTCTAACAGTTAACCCTTTAGGTGTTCTTTGATTGCCCACAGCCTCTTGCCCTTCATCCACCCACCCCACACCCCTGGTATTAATGCATAGTCTTGTCCATTTCTGATTGTGCTCTGTGTATTAAATAAAGCTTTGTTATACTGTTCTAACCATGTCAGTGTGTTTTCAATTGTTGAGGTTATGGGACATCCAAATACATCACATATGTGTCACATTCCTATATCTGTAAACTAATGAGCCCTAGTTACTATGTGTCATGGCTGAAGCATGCCAAGGCACCAATACCTAACAGACTGATGCCCTCAGCCTTATAAGATAGTCTTATTGTCCCAGGGTAAAGGGGCCCACTGAGATGGGTTAACATTTGGGATGTTGTAATTTATGTGTTATTCCTTGTTATGCCTGTTTAAAGTTGCCTGGGTGCCACTGGGCCCATATTGTGGTACCCATGTTTATAGTTGGGGTGTGCTTATGAACTTGATGGGAGTGATGGGATGTATGTCTGTGTTGTGCTTTGTTTGGGGGGGGCTAGCACTTACAAGGGAAATATTGTATAAACCCAATATTTCATAGTAATGGACTAGTTCCTTATTAACAAGATTAGTGAGATTATTTACCCATAGGAGTCACATGACACCAGTATCTCGCTCTATGTATCACCAGCCTCAGACTGGTGTCTCCAGGCCTATTGTATGTAATTGCCCCCTACCAAGAATACAGCAGTGGAAAGGGGAAACAATGAGTGATTGTCTTAGACTGGCAGGCAGGGGTGATAACATGAGCTAGAAGGATGCACATGGATGCACATTTGAATTGATTGGTCTGTTGTTGCTAGAATGTGGTATAAATATGTCTGATGGTTTAAGTAATAAAGTTGTTATACTGGTTCACATAATTAAAGTATGAATTTCGTTATTGAGGCTGGGAATTCTGTTTGCTAGAGTAAGTTCTTTTCAGAACTTAGAAATATCCTTATGCTACACAAGACCACAGACATCTCTCAGTCTAACATAAGTGCTTTCTGCTGTACTGAGGTAAAACGAACTGGTCACACCTGTGGGGACAGGTTTGGGCAATAGGCTTATCATACCCCATTCAACATACAGGTTGTGACACTATGCAATAGTTACTATGCAATAGTTTAATATTTATAATAATAATAATAATAAGATGATCATAAGATATCATATATGATATAGGGTTAATACACATGACAGGTCCAATTTGCGATAGGGTGGAATATCAACATTCCCTTGATGGCCTCATTGGAATATGACAGGGGATATTGTGAATTGATTGATAGCAAAACACTTAATGGGAGGTCAGCCAATGATAATGGGTATATATCTTGGCACATGGCCACCAGCAATGGCGTGGACTTTCCAGGATGGGCATGGCGGTAGCTTTGCTGTTGCTTTATGTGCCTTTGCACAGCCTCCATGTGGGTTTGTGGCCCATCCTGATGGGTTAGAGTAAATTAGTGTGTTGTGTTTTCCCCGGTTCCCCTTCTACCTTGCTGCCTTGTGGCGGTGTGGCTTGTGTACCTGAATGAAGCTGTGAGCTATACCATGTAGGGCCACTGTCGGTGGGCAAGTCATAGCCGAGAGGTCAGACAAATCACAGTCCACTAGAGAATTAACTGGCAACCCACTCCAGTATATTTGGCATGCAAACCTTGTGGAATAGCACAGGCAGAGACCTAGCTAAATATGCTGCAGTTACTATTGTCACAGAGAGTCGGTCACGACTGAAGGACTGAACAACAAATAATAAAATGTTCCCCTGGTACTTGATCTATGTGATGTGGCGGTGTAATTTGGCCACTATTTGTTTTCCCAATGTAGATGTGATGAGCGAGATGTATATGCAATAATATATATATTCCAGGGTACACATTAGAGCCTCTGTGAGTGAGAAAGGGTTAAGATGGCATCAGTTTCATGTTTTTGTGTTGCTATTTAATCAGGTAATGTGTCTTTTCATATTGGCATATGCATGACCATTCCAACCATTCCATTCTATGAAATAAAATATTTTTGACATGCTTGTTTTTTATTGTGGAATTATTGTGCAAGCACTTGTAATGCCTTTCATTGCTTTCCCCATATTAAAGTCCACTGTTTATTTGGTCTTTTAAAGTGTTGAGAAATTGTCTGTAAATTCTTTGGGGGTCCTATTTGAAGGCTGTATTTATGTCTCTATTTGCGGGTTATGGCTTGAACGCCATGGCGTCTTTAGGAACTTTTTGCAATTTAATAGCGTGATTGGAACATAACAATTACGGCCTTGACAGATCAAAGGATTTGCAGCCGCGGAGTTCAAATTTCGACGTCCCGTGGTTTTTTTCCGCCTGTAACGGAGCCTATATCATAGCCATAAGTCTTGCGGGCTACTTTACAGGCTACGGTTTTCACATTGAGAGAATTTAATAGGGCTGAAAGTGTGACTGACTTTTGTGGTGACTGTTTCAGTACCAAAAACTGATCTGGCAATGCCAGCTTCAGCTCTCCACAAACAGACAAAATAGATAACTACGAATTTTACTATGTATATAATATACCTATGTATCTATTTACTTTATAAGCTATGTATTTACTGATAAAATAAAATAAAAATACAGCAGTGTATGAAGATACAGTGTCTTTAATACTGTGCAATGTCTCATACTAACCAATCAGTGACCATATCTCAGCAACATTCTGCAACTTGCTGCTGATACTTGATTCTTGATAGGCTAGGACACCAAACTGCTCATCCAGCCCTGCATACGCAGTAAAAATAGAGCTGATAAGTGATTCTTAATAAAACAAATATATATATCAATGTAAATAGATATACAGGTATATTATATACCTAGTAAAATAACGGAAACCTTCCATATCCCTTTAATATAACATATATTAATTTAGTGGGGAACTGAGCTTTAAATATGAAAATCCCAGATTCCTCAGATAATATTTAATCTATTGTTAATATGAGTCTGCAAATTTGTCTCAACAACAGAGGTGCCAATGGTGTCAGCAACACCCTGCAGACTGATCTCAGAGGAAGAGGTTATCCACTTTATGTCCATCCTGTATTTAGGCCACCAGATTCAATAACCTGCTGCAGGCTTTTCTCACTTGTAATATTTCCCTAGCCCCAACTTTTGCTCAATAACACAAATGTCAGAGTTCCTTAGAGTGCTTTTCTATGACAGCCTCAAACCAAACATCCTTTCCATTTGACAACAAACCTGTGTCTGCCTCTCATTCGGCCAGATAACAAAAGATGCAATTAGTCAGCGTTCAGACTTCTCTCTCACTCCACACAAAGAGGAAATGGCCTTTTCCTGCCACACGGCATACAGCAAATTGAGTATTAATTATGCCTGTGTCCCGACACAGAGGACGGCAAGAACACCCCAGCATTTTCCGAACTCGTGCCAGTCTTCTCATTCCAAATTAAACAGCAATGAATTTTGACTGAAAACATCTTTTCTCAAAATAAAATGGGTAATTAATTCAGAAATGAAGTTGCAGCATAATTGGACTTTTTCCTGGCGCAGCTCCTGTTACTTTCTTTTTTTTTCTTCTGTAGAAAACATTGACCGGGAAAATTGTAGATATTTAGTTGTTGAAATGTTTAGTCACTAACTATTATTTCACTCGGGGGAAATTGTGTGGACTTCGTGAAAACATTTTAGCTCTGTGACAGTGAAAAATTGCTTCTTGCTACAAAGTGCTGGAGAAAATGCTCAAAGGTTGAAATATGTATGAGAGTTATTGTGTGTTTATGCGTTATTTAAGTATGGGCTTGCAATGATGAGGTGTCACAGCCAAATATTGTTTCCAAACTGCTTGAATAGTGCATTATAACTAGTAAATACAGCAAGAAAAAAAGCTCTGTTCAACCAGCGTTTCCATTGTATTGTCGCCCTCTTCTGTAGAATTCCTCTGGCTATAGCTAGAGGGCCACCATAAAAGCCCAGCTTTTATATGTATTAAGTAGTAGAGATCAGTGTAAATTACTTTTCATTTTATTGTAGTTAATTGATCTTTTGTAAGAAAACACACTGGAAACAGATACCTTTAAATACCACCTTTTACTAGTGCATCTTCCACTTTGCAAAAGGTGTAGCACATTTCTCTACACTATTCAGGGAAAAAAGTTTTAGAAAAATTCTTTAACTAGTATAATTAATTTTATACTCCTCAATGTAATTGTCATATAAAAGTTGCATTTCACTTACTTCTAAGAGTAATAGTTTTTCACCTTCTGGGGCTGCTCCGGTTCTTCCTGTTCTATATCATGTAGTGTGCCAACATTGGAGGTGAATATAAATACCTCTTCTGAGTTAGACTAATTATATTCTGATATTTTAAAGGCTGTTTGTTACTGTACTACTGGTTTCTGTAAAAAAAAAAAATAGCAATCACTTTAATGTTCCTTATTGTTGGTTTCTACAAAGACTTTGACCCAACTAAAGTATATACTGGACAACCAAGGAACATAGAGTATTGCGGCTATTTGCTATTATTATTGCTCTATATTATATCAGGGAGTTTGCATTTCTAGCTAACACTTTCTACTATACCATAGCTCCTGGATAAACATTTTATACATGTGTAAATAAATAAATGGCAATATAATACTGGGTGAGTTATTTTAGTTTCATAGAAAATGGGACTGATGGGTTTAAAATTCTTCGTCCAGTTGATGTAGTTCTTAACAGAAGATGCCACCATTGAAAGCACCATTGCTGATAAAATAGTTTTAGTGGAGCTGAATAAAGGGACACTATCTTTAGAAACGCATGTGAAGTATTTTCACTTTTGGTTTTGAGTATTTTAGAGTACATGTTTTTATTATATACTTTTTTTTGGGACATTTTAGGATTTATTCTAACTTCAGCGGCGCTGTTATCATTTCCAACTTGAGGCTGTCCATCTGGAAACTTTGAAAGCAAGCCAACCACATATTTTTTGTACAGTGTAACCTTTGTGTGAGACCTAGTCCTTTCAACCATAGAGAACAGATGGATGTGTGGGTATCTTCTTATCAGTAATTGTAACGTTAAAGTGTAGAGGCTTAATAAATGCGTTTTAGCATTGCTATTTTTAAAATGGTATGGGAGTCATATTCTAAAATATAAAATATGATTCAAAATATTTAACCTTGCTGTAAAATTATTCTATTATCTTAATATACTGGATTCATGCTGTGTCCTTCCCTTGCCAGCACTGAGTAAATGGAAATTCCTACCCTTACAAATTCTTAAACAATCTCAGGTGCTCAGCAGAAAAATATAGGACCTGTAATTAGCTGAAAAGTCTACATAGGCCTCTGATTATAAAATAAAACAGGCAGAGGCCATATGTATTCAGTGCTTCATCTTAAAAATGTTTTTAAATTTAATTGAAAACTTTTTTTTTATGTTTTACATGTCAATAAAGGATTTTGACATGTGGTTTACCATTCAAATAATTGAATACAAATATTCGTATAATGCGTATTTGAGTTTAAAAATCCAAAAGAATAAGCAGCTGTTCCTAGAAGGCGGTACAGAACATATTGCTCTTCCAATATGACCTGATTTATAATGAGATCATGTTGTGTGTTACTGTTTAATACTGTTGATCTCTAATTCTTATCCCAGTTAATTCTACATATGGTCGGTGGTGCAGAATTTTAGTTTATGTACAGCTAGTCATGACTATCTCCACAGGGATAATCTGAGGTAGAATATATGCCACATTTATCATGCTCAGTAGCCTTTTAAAACACAATATTGTCCAAAGAGAACTATGGTACACAACTCTGAATGTTCTGCTTAAAATATTTCACTGTTGCAGGAGATTTATGCAGGAAGGCAAGATATGTTTATAGAGAATAGACATTAAAGTGCATTTGTCATTACCGCCTGCAGAAAGGTGACACACAAGTCATATATGGCTTTATTATCTAAAACTAACATCCGCTCTCCTTCCAAATTAACCGTGTGTGATGGAACTTGCAGTAGTAGTTGAAGATGTATATTTTTTTATTTTTATTTCTGAGCATATTAAAGTAACACTTTTATCAGATGTTTACAGTATATTATTTTGAAGCAATATACTTAAAAAATAGACAAAATGTTTCTATAATGCAAATATACCTTTTTTTTTAATAATAATGTTTATTAGACATTTTAAAACATACAGAATTTGTACTTCTTCATATCAATTCATCTTTGACAATTCGTAATTGAATCATTGTAATCTTGTTCATATTAGGCCAAAATTTTAAATCCTAACAAACAACAACATAATCCTACAAAATTTTAACAAAAAAAAGAAAAAAAAACACAAAAAGACAGAACAAACAACAAAGAAATAAATATATATTTTTTTACTTTATTACTTTTTACATGCAGTTATTAATCAAAAGACCAGATAGAAAACAATTACCACAGTCATCTTTTAAAGAGATCATGTGGTTACATCTACAAACACTTTAGATTAGATACTATCCATAGCAAATGCTACTAACGAGTTTCCACACGGAAGTTATTCTATAGACTATGAATCTCCCTTTCCCCAAACAGAGCAAATAAAATAATTGTAATGAATGTAAATGTTTAAATCGTGATTTTCACATTGGTCTCCTTATAAAAAGGATTTATTAAAGAGCTTCACATTGCACCCGATAAATTGTAACAGGTCTTTTTTCACAAGTGTAATCATACAGAGCTAAAACTTAATGAAAGCTCATTATTGTCTATGGACATTCCTTCACCCTAAATTATTTGGGATTTTTATCTGTTTGTATTGCTAGACAAGACGGATTGCTTCTTACCTTCTGATCACTAATTAAATATATTATGATTACTGCTTAACTTTAGCTGTAAATCCTCAAAAGACAAAAGGGTCCTCATTCAAATGCGATTTGGCCAATTGAATAGGGCTCTAAATAAGCACATAGCATATTTTTTTTAAAGAAGAGGCTACACTTTCCAATCTGGGGTGGTCTATGGTGTCCTGCTCCTGGAAGGAGCCCCCAGAGCCGCCTCCTGATTCCCCCTCGGCACCTGATCCTCTCCCACCCCTCGTGATCCCCCCTCCTAATTCCCCCCTTTGGTCCTCCTGATCCTCCCCTTGGCCCTCTTGATCTTTCCCCCACTCCTGATCCACCCCATTGGCGCTTCCTACCTCACCAGCAGCACTCCCCCATACTGCATCCTCATTGGCCGGCTCATCCCAATGAAGTCACACACTAGAGAGCAGACACGCCTCAAGGGAAGGATACAGTGTGGGAGGAGTGCTGGTGTGTTCGGGAACGCCAAAGGGGGGATCTGGGTGGGTGATATAGAGGGGACAAGGGATGATTAGGATGGGCGGGGGTGGGGCATCAGGATGGGCAGAGAAGAAATCAGGAGCTGCTGGAGGGTCCCCAAATGTGAGTATATATATATACAAAAAATGGATCTATCCCTTTGTGTATGTGCAAGAAATCTCCAGCACTGACAGCTGCAGTGCCAGCAAGTAGCCGCTAGATGGAACCGTCAGGTTTCAGGGAAGGACTATAATTATTCCCCCCACCAATGTGGCGCAACTCAATACAGCAAGGCTATCGCTATGTTCTGCGCTGGCACTCGGCCCTCGAGGACCTTGAGCGCAACCCTAATAGCTCAAGGCCTCTTCCATCGCTTCGCCTTATATGCAATGTGCAGCAGTATTCCGAAAATCGGCAGCACCATCCAGCGGTTGGCAGCGGCACTGCTGTTGCCAATCTTTTGCGTAGGGGAAGAGGGAAAGGACTCACATTTTATATATATATATATATATATATATATATATATATATATATAAATATATATATATATATAATATATTTTTTATGATATTATGATATTATGATTCACTATAGAAGTGTTTTTACTACCAGACCCCTTTTTTTGCTAAACCCAGCTATTATGCTGTTTTTTCCTGCCGGACCACTTTTCATGCTCTGATTTGCTATAACACTTTTTTTTCTACAAAGAAACCAGAATCCAGGATGAGCCAGAAGCTTCAACATCAATAATGTAAAGTTTATATTTCTGCAAATGTTCAGTTTATGTTAGTGTTATGTTTGCTGTTTCTTTGACGTTAATATAAAACCAAAAAAGTATAAACAAATTTGAAATTGTGTTTTTTTTTTCATGAGTTCCCCTATCCCTATATTCCCCATATTAAACTGCCCCGTTTAGAGCTGTTTCGCTTAGCACTGCTATTGCCTGGAAAGCTATCTACAGCATTAAACGAGGTATAGCTGTATATATATATATATATATATATATATATATATATATATATATATATATATGAGTCGGCACCAGAAGAACATTTGTTTTTTGCAACGGGGCCCTCCATTGACTAGCTCCACCACTGGTGATGTATATGAAATTTGCTACAGCTGGGCATATAAAGGGTTACTTAGTATAATACTTATGTTCTTTATTCATAAGGAATGATATGTCTATATAGATTTGACTGGTGTATGGAGTACCCTGCCTGCCTTCTGGTGTAATGGATATCTAACCTGCCATGCCAACCAGTGGCAGAGCTAGTAAATGAAGCCCTAATGGAAAAAAAGTTGGGCTCCCCAGAGGGTGTAGTGGCAGGCGCAACATTTTCTTTTGCACTGGCCCCCGTTCCAATATATATATATATATATATATATATATATATATATAAAACCTCTTTAATATTTAGCCAAAGCCTAAATATTGGGCCACTGTTTGGGGGAAGGATAAAGTGGGGGCTGTGTGGCTTGGTAACACCATCTAAATCCCCAAAGACTCCATTGGTAGAATCACCCACAGTCTATTGATAGTTATGCCAGAAATAAAGAGTTTTCTATGTTATTCCAGGTTATATTTTAATATTAATAAATTGTACTAAATACCACTATTATCCATTTCTAATTACTTTTGTTTATAAACTGTGTAACTGTATATAATAAATATATCCTTTACTGTCTCTGTGCTGTAAAAGAACCTTACATTACAGTAGAGATCTTTTTATAGTATAAAAAAGAGTTAAGTATTATCTTAAGATCAAATTTATAGTATTAGATCTTATATTCCCTTGTTGGTGGCAGGATTATATTATCACTTTTGGGGTGTTTTACAGTCATTGTAGATGGCTGATAGGTTGGATAAGCTGTTTTATGGTTAACCCATTTACCAACATACCCATCTAGGTAAACATAGGTAGGGTTTCTGTCACAGTGTATATTTAACAATAAAAGATGAATAGCACTTGTTTACACCATTTGCATTCTTAGATTGGTTATAATCTCTATCTCACTACTGTGCAGTTTCACAACAAATAAAACACGTGCTCTTTCACATAAACAAGTCCCCCATCTATCTCTCTCCTGAATCTACTGACATATTGCACAGGGACAGCCAAAAGCTTTCTGTACTATAATAGGAGATGTGGTTGGTGCTTCATGAAACAAATTAATTGCCGTTCGTTTACATAAAAAGGTAACAAGCAGTGTGCATGAATACAGGAAATACAAATGCACTGAATATGCAAAGGACACATTTTCCTTTTTAGTTTTCATAATGATTTCTTTCCCAGCAATATAATACATGCCAAACCTGTACAGAATAAATGTTATGAACCTGGCAACAGGTTATTGGAGTCAGGTGATGTCTGTTCTATTTAAAATATATATATATATTTAATAATAGTAATGCCTTTAGACATTTTTAAGACCAAGGCATTGTACTGTATGTGCAAACTACACAATTCCCATCTGAGCCCAATTGCTAATCCTCAGCCCCAGTTAATTGAAATAAACTATACAGGCTTGTTATACCTCTTCTGCATATTACACATTGCTAATATAATCACATATATAGTTGTCATCAGTGCGGGTTTGCAAAAGTTGTTGCTAACGCTGCGGCCCTCGCAAAGCGAGCCCTGCAGCAACTGAAGGCGCTCCTTGTCAGCAACTGCAGACTTTAGGACTGCAAATGAGTTTCCCACCGACATCGCAACATTTACGGACTTAGCATCCGCAAATACGAGCCTTGGGACTACCGCCCGAAACCCGTGCACATGAACACATTAAAACCACAAAAAATACTCACAACAAACACATAAAAAGCTTACCCACAGCAAGGGGGGGCACCCAGCACCTCTAAAAGTGAAGTTACACCTCAATTTAAGTAGAAATTCAAGAGTTTAGACTCTATCCCCTAAGCGAGAGAAAAAAAAGCAGCCGAAAAAAATGAAAACGAGGCTCTACGACCCGGACCGCTCAGACACCTACAATTTCCCCAAGAAGGGATCCGAGATAAGCTTAGAAAGCTGCATAAAACCCACGGGATCCCAGATAAGCTGGGAAACCCGCATTAACGCCACATTAACCCTTGCAGTGGGGGTCTCCGATCGCACGCGATCGGGGAGCCCCGCTGCAATGAAAATTTAAAATACCCGCCTTACGGGTCCTTAAAGGACCCGTAATATAAACAAAAAAATTAACCCTATCACGCATGAGCCCCTTCAACCCCTAAAAAACCCTGTCACTCATGGGGGTCAATACAGACCCACATAAGCCCTTAATTAACCCTGTCACTCATGGGGGTCAATACAGACCCCCATAAACCCATAATTAGCCCTGTCACTCATGGGGGTCAATACAGACCCCCATAAGCACTTAATTAAACCCCTCACTCATGGGGGTCAATACAGACACCCATAAACCCATAATTAACCCTGTCACTCATGAGGGTCAATACAGACCCCCATAATACATATAATTAACCCTGTCACTCATGGGTTCAATATAGACCCCCATAAACCCATAGTTAACCCTGTCACTCATGGGGGTCAATACAGACCCCCATAAGCACTTAATTAACACCGTCACTCATGGGGGTCACTACAGACCCCCATAAACCCATAATTAACCCTGTCACTCATGAGGGTCAATACAGACCCCCATAAGCACTTAATTAACACCGTTACTCATGGGGGGTCAATACAGACCCCCATAAATCCATAATTAACCCTGTCACTCATGGGGGTCAATACAGACCCTCATAAGCACTTAATTAACCCTGTCACTCATGAGGGTCAATACAGCCCCCCATAAGCACTTAATTAACCCTGTCACTCATGGGGGTCAATAGAGACCCTCATAAGCCTCTATTTAACCCCATCAGTCCCATAAGGGTATATTATTACCCTTATTGGGCTGTTACAACCCAACATTAACCGCATAAGTGCAAGTGCCATGACGGTCCTCAAGGACCAAAATGCCACTAAGTATAAACACTACACTGCACTATAGCCCCCAATAAAACATTACATCTAAACTAACCACCCTCTACACTAACCTATTACCACCTACACTACCTACCTACCCTATCTACCTACCCCCTAATAACTCCCCCACCGCTCTAGTTACAGAAAATTTAAAAAAAATCAAGTCACCAAAAATACAAAAATCTACATTACAGAAAATTAAAAAAAAAATAACTCACAAAAAAAAGCAACATTACCAAAAATATAAAAATACATTACAACCCCCCACAACATAAAAAAAGCCTTATCCAGAAGAAAATAGGCAATGGCGCCCTCTGATTGGTTGAAAACGCTGTCTATCAAATTCAGCCAATCAGAAGCCGCCAATGTGTGAGCCAATCAGAAAGAAATACACCCCAAAATCCAACACTGATTGGATAATGCACCTGTCAATCTTTATTTCAACCAATCACAAGGCGCAGATGCCTTCAGCCAATCACAATGGAATTACACCCCCACAGGGTGATTGGCTGGAGGCATCTGCACATTCTGATTGGTTGCACTGACAATAGCCAATCATAATGGGATATACCCCCACGTACTGAGTGCCTTCTCATTGGCTGTTGTCAATATCAATCAGTATTACAGCCAATGAGAAGGCGCAGATGTTTTCAGCCAATCACTCCGTGGGGGTGTATCCGATTATGATTGGCTGATGGCAATAAAGCCTTCTGATTGGTTTAAATAAAGATTGAGAGGTGCATTATCCAATCAGAGTGGGATTTTGGGGTGTATCCCTTTCTTATTGGCTCACACATTGGTGTCTTCTGATTGGCTGAATTTGATTGACAACGTTTTCAGCCAATCAGAAGCCGGCATTGCCAATTTTATTCTGGAACACTCCGTAGGAGGCTCATTAGCGTCGGGGAGGTTCGCAAGTGCGGACCTCCGTTAGTTTTTTAACCATTTTTTTTTAGAGCGCAGATTGTTCCAGGGCCCATTCGGGGCACAAGAGGAGGATGCCGCGGACATCGCGGGGAGGTAAGTACAATGTAGATTATGTTTATTTTACTTTGTTTTTATGTTTATGTATGTTTTATTAATGTAATGTTTTTTTCAACAGAGGCCTCGCCGCAGAAGAAAAGAAGAAGGGCGGGGACATGCTGGAAAGGTGAGTAGAATATTTAGAATATTTAGAATGTTTATTTATTTACTGTAAATGTTGTACTCATTTTTTTTCCCCCGAGGTGGCTTATCTGAAGGGACATCTGCAAATGTAAGTGGTCTTAATTACAGTATTTTATTTTAGCTTAGAATTAGGGTTTTTTATATAGAGATAGCATTTATTGTATGTTAAGGGGATGTATATTACATAGATAGGATGTATCGTATATTAGATTGTGGGATGTATATTAGATATATAGCATGTATTGTATATGAGATAGATTGTGGGATGTATATTACATAGATAGGATGTATTCTATATTAGATAGATAGGGGGATGTATATTACATAGATAGCATGTATTGTATATTATATAGATTGGGTAATGTATTTTAGATGGATAGTATTGATTGTATATTAGATAGATAGAGGTGTATTGTATTGTATTGTATTTTATTTGTATTGTATGTATTCTATATCTATTTCCTTTTCAGGTGTGTAATTTTTTTTTCTGTACTGGGGGGCGGGGGGGTTTGTAATGTATTTTTTTTATCTTCAGTAATGTGACTTTTTTATTTTTTGTGACTTAGGTTTTTTTTTTCTGTAATGTAGATTTCTTATTTTTTGTGATTTAGGTTTTTAATTTTATGTAATGTAGATTTGTTATTTTTTGGTGACTTTAGTTTTTTTTCTTTCTGTAATTAGAGTGGTGGGGGGTTATTAGGGGGTAGGTAGTGTAGGTAGGTAGTGTAGTTGTTAATAGGTTAGTGTAGAGGGCTGTTAGTTTCAAATTAATGGTTTATTGGGGGGCTATAGTGCAGTGTAGTGTTTATACTTAGTGGCATGAGGGTACTGTAGAACCCTCATAGCACTTACGGGGTAATGTTAGGCTTCTAACTGCCCCATGAAGGTCTTTAAATACCCTTATGGGACTAATGGGGTTAAATAGAGGCTTTTATAAATTCCAGAAATGTATATTTAAATTTATATTTAAAATTATTTGGCGAAACAAATAACCTAGAATAGCCAGATCTACTTAGTACTGGCACAAATCCAAAGGGTACTTTCTTGTCCTAAATTTAAACTTTACTACAAAGCTGCCCAATTGGTCTTCATACCACTGGCTCATTCAGTAACAGCCCTATTAAATTCCCTCAAGGGGTAAAACCGTGGCGTGTAACGTAGCTATTAAATTGGCTCCGTAAAGCAACCAGCTAATGATCTGCAGGATACAGGCGAAAAAACCCTATGGGACGTTGAAATGTGAACTTCGCGGCATCAAATCCTTTTATCTGTCAAGCCCATAACTGTTATGTTCGAAAATAGCTATTAAATTGCTATGAATCCACTGGCGTTCAAACCCGTAACCCGCAAATGGAGTGAAAAAGCCAACCGGTACTAGAGAGGATCCGCAAGGGGGTTAAAGTACTATTCGTAGCACTGTAAATGCAAATATACACACACTAATGTATATTCAATTAAAGGGAAAGAGATGTTAGGTATTAAAATTAATAGCACAACATTCTCAAGCTCGTAAATCTGCAATATAAAATACTTTTATTTCTGTTTAATTTTTGTGTTATATTGATCCCGGCAATCAATGTGTTAATACATATACAGTATCTCACAAAAGTGAGTACACACCTCACATTTTTGTAAATGTTTTAGTATATATTTTCATGTGACAACACTGAAGAAATGACACTGCTACATTGTAAAGTAGTAAGTGTACAGCCTGTATAACAGTGTAAATTTACTGTCCTCCCAAAATAATAACAACACACAGCCATTAATGTCTAAACTGATGGCAACAAAGAGTACACCCTTAAATGAAAACGTCCAAATTGGGCCCAAAATTGGGCCACCATTATTTTCCAACACTGCCTTAACCCTCATGGGCATGGAGTTCACCAGAGCTTCACAGGTTGCCACTGGAGTCCTTTATTATTTCTGAAATGGGGGTCTGATCAAAACTTATAATTGAAACCTGTAAGGCTTTGAATTCTAACCTACGACGTAATGATGACGATCTCATTTTCCATTGGCTCTGTCTAAACTCGTAACTCTGGGTTTGACAAATTGATCATATTCACAGCTGCACATCCAACGTGCGCAGCGTTTACGAGTTTGCGTCTACCACTCGTAACTCGTGGCTTGGTTCAATTTAATAGCTCTGTAACGCAGCTGCATTTCAAGCCCGCAGCCTTTGCGGGTGTGCCGATGCCGGTACAGGCTTCGAATTTAATGGGGCTGTAAATCTCGAACAATTTGGGTATCACTGACCAAATTCACAATGGGATAACATTTTTATATCAATTAAAATCTATTATTTCTCCTTTCTCCCTTAACCCCCACCATCCCCACTTCCTCCCAGGATTACAAGACAGGGGCTTTACCTGGTAGAAAACAAAAAACGTACTAAAATACATATCTGAATCTCGGTTGAAGGTACACTAACCTATAAAACTCTAAGATACATATTTGATCTCCCTCTTCATGAGCACTTTAGCTTCAATTGGCCAAATTGTAATTACTGGAGCCCGTAATGTAGCCTGTAAAAGTTACTGATATTTAATTGGCCTCTTCTAGCTACCCGCAATCGATTTCCGAGTTACTCCGTCCTATCTACTCCATTGATGTCTCAAGCATGCAAATGTTATCAGTGCTAAAGATGCAAAATCCATATTCAATTGCAATGATTCAACAATCCCATAATTGCCCGCAAACCCGTAAATGGCAAATGTATCAAAAAATTCTATGAGTACTAGATAGGACTCGCAAGTGGGTTAAACACCTGTTCGTAACACTGTAAAAGCAAATATAAACACACTACTGTACTTTAAAATACTGGGAAAGCAATGAATTAAAATGAATAGCACTACAGTCTCAAGCTTAAAAAATTGCAATAAAAAAATATTTTTATATATAGTTATATTGATCCCAGGAATCAAGGAGTTAATGCATATCAGACCACCCACGTGGACTAGAACAGTTTCTTCATTCATTTTTATTGATTTCTACATTGCTGGATTATGAGTATGATCTCATATTTAACTTCTAAACACTAATTGATTGAAGTTTAAACTCCATGTTTTACTGACGTCATGATGATGGTCTCATTTACTATTGTCTCTTTCTAAATTGTTACTTACGGGCTTACTTAATTGATCATGATCATGCTCTGAAATGCTACATATGGGTTCATGGTTTCCGGTTTTAGACTTCAGCCCTGTAATGCCGGGCTTGTTCAATTAAATACCTCTATAACTGTAACGCAGACATATGAAGGTAATTACAGGCTTGGAATTGAATGGGGCATTTATGTTTTCTTTGATAATATGGTTTTTGCATATTTGCCAGAGAAACACCTTAGCAGGCAAAATAGGTAAGATACCGTATATACTCGAGTATAAGCCGACCCGAGTATAAGCCGAGGCACCTATTTTACCACAAAATACTGGGTAAAATGAGTGACTCGAATATAAGCAAAGGGTGGGATATGTGCGGCCCCCTGTGTCCCTCTTGTGCCCTCTGTGTCCCCCTCTTGTGTCCCACTCTCTCTCCCGTGTCTCTTCTCCCCTCTCCCTTCCCAGTGTCTCTTCCAACCTCTCCCTTCCCTGTGTCTCTTCCCCCCTCCCTTATCACCCTCCTCAACCCCCTCCTCATTCTCAACCACCCTCCTCAACCCCACTCCTCATCCTCATCCTCCCTCCTCATCCTCCCTCCTCATCCTCAACCTCCCTCCTCAACCCCCTCATACTCAACCCCCCATCCTCAACCCCCCCATCCTCAACCCCCTCCTCAACCCCCCTCCTCATCCTCAACCTCCCTCCTCATGCTCAACCCCCTACTCATCCTCAACCTCCCTCCTCATCCTCAACTCCCTCCTCAACCTCCCTCCTTATCCTCCCTCCTCATCCTTCCTCCTCAACCCCCCATCCTCAACCCCCTCCTCAACCCACTTCCTCAACCCCCCTCCTCAACCTCCCTCCTCACCCCACTCCTCATTCTCCCTCCTCAACCCCCATCCTCAACCCCCCTCCTCAACCTCAACCCCCCTCCTCAACCCCTCCTCCTCAACCTCCCTCCTCAACCCCTCATCCTCATCCTCCCTCCTCATCCTCAACCACCCTCCTCAACCTAAACCCCCCTAAATTCCTCCCCCTCTCCCCTGACTTACCTGCTTCTGCTCCGGCCTCCGCTCCTTGACTCTCCGCGCATGTGACATCACATGCGCGCCGCGTCATCAGCATATACCGGTTGCCAGCACCCGGTATATGCTAATGCCGTGACGTTACATGGGCGCCGCGTCATTAGCATATGCGCGCCGGGTCAAAAAGGAGAGGAGGCCAGAGCAGAAGCAGGTAAGTGAGGGGAGACGGGGAGGTATGTAGGGTGGGTTAGAATGAGGAGGGGGGTTTAGGTTGAGGAGGGTGGTTGAGGAGGGAGAATGAGGAGGGGGGGTTTATAATGAGGAGGGGGGGTTGAGGATGAGGAGGGGGGGAAAGATACACGGGGGTTTAGAGAGACACAGGGGGGGTAGAGAGACACGGGGGGGGTTAGAGAGACATGGGGGGGGGTTAGAGAGACACGGGGGAGGGGAGTGAGTCGAGTATAAGCAGAGGGGGCCCTTTTTAGCCTTAAAAAAAGGGCTTAAAAACTCAGCTTATACTCGAGTATATACGGTATATGAATCTTTTAAGACACCTCCCAAGGGGCACACATATAACTATATGATCAAATGGGAAAAGGACCTAATTTAGACCAAAATATCTGTCTAGACTCTTGGACCTTCCTGTCCAAGAAATCACATTAGCCCAGCTTCATTTCTGGGAAAACCTTTATAATCCTACTTTGTTTCAGGGGATGCCCAGAAATTGGAACATTTGTTCATATATGGTGGTATTGCCCAAAAGATTATAAACTCTGGAGATCAGTGATGCAGCTACGGAAAGCCTTTTAAACATAGATCTCATTTCAGAAATAGAAATCTGCCTTCTATGCACATCAGTACCAGGCCTTACTAATGCTCGCAATAAACTATTGCAGTTTTTTATGGGCCATATTCAATTTCAGAGTTACGTCGCTATTAAATTAGCAAGGGCTGCGTGCTACAAGCGAGAGACGCTATTTTCGTAAACCAGTTTGCTCGCACGCAAACAATTAAGCAATCTCGTAGTTATGGGTTCAGATGGAGCCAATGGAAAGAGAGATTGTAAGCATTATGTTACTGAAAAAGGGGTGGGTAGATTTCCAAGTCCTACGTGCTTCAAATCCAGTTTGCGATCGGTCCAACAGGCCAGAAATAATGCAATATTAATAAAGCAGAACATATGATATTCTATTACATGTGAGCTACAGTATATGTCTTAACACATTGAATACATGAATTGATATAACACAAAAAATAATCATGAAATAAAGTATTTTTCTGGGCCAATTTGTGGGCTTGAGAATGTTGTGCTATTAATTATGAGACCTAACATCACTTTCCCTTTAATAAATGTACAAGAGTCTGATTTTATTTACATTACAAGTGCTACGTATTGTACATTACCCCCCTTGCGGGTGCTCTAGAGCACACGCTGGCCTCTAGGCTCCATTTTCGCATTACGTGCTTGCTCGAGTTGCACTTTAATAGCTGAATCAAACAATTAGCGGTAAAGGACATAACAGATCAAAAGATTTACTTGTGCGAAGTTCAACGTTGCTCAGCACGTAGTCTATTCTCGGCCGTCCTTTGTGTTAAGTCCGCTGTGAGCAACGTTATGAGGTATCTTAGCAAGAAAATAGCTCTAAGAGCACAGTTACGAGGTACATGTTAACACATAGCTCCAATTTAATGAGGCTGTATGTTAGCAACAAAGAGCCATATAGAAAGAGAATGGAAATCTGAGATATTAAGCATAACAGCGGTAAAAAAATATCAAAATTATATACTTATTAATGACAACGTTATTCACATTCTGTGGCAAATTTTTATAAGATCTGGGAACCATGGTTAGCCACAATTTACTGTGAGAAATAGCTTATAGAATCTTAATGATTGATGATTAAAATTTGTGGACTTTGTAAAGAACAATAAAATAGCCAAGCATCATTCAAACCTATTTTGACCCAAATTAGATCAAGTTTAATTTAGATACATTTGACTCTCCATTTGGTGTGTGTACTGTTGCACAAATTAGCTTTCTGAGCTACTTATTAGCATACAGTGATTACAATTAGCACACTGTGCCAAAAACAACATGTATATGACAAATAATTTAATTTTACATAAACTGTCGACTATATGATGTAATACATTTTTAATCCTCTTCAAAAGGACCAGACTCTTTTTGTGTTGGAATTTCAGAATACACAATCACACAATGTATTTTTTTTAAGTGTTATATGCAATGCTTCTTTACTGTGGTGTTTCATCTTCTTGTCTTAGTTTATTTATTACTTGATGCCATCTCCCGAAGCTAGGTTCTTGAGAAATAATGTGACTTTCATTAGCGTGTTGAAATTAGTCACATCCCCTCTGTGCAGATAGATACTTGCACTGCATTCAAAGTCTCCACCCAAATTAGGAAGTGGAGCAGCGTTTAAAAGGTAATAAAAGGCTGGATTATTTTTTACATTCTTAACACTTTTTGTCTGTTTTCAAGCATAGCTCTTAAATATATAACTTCAGTTGTAATTTAATATAATAGAATCAAGCATAGGATTGTACCATGGAAGCATGTGACATACTTAACATGCAATCTCCAATGTTATTTCCAGCAAATCTTCATCTTGCTTTGACCTGAATTCTGATCTCCATGCCAAGACGTTCTTCCTAATACTATTAAAACTGAAGAATCATATCTAGATCCCCCTTACTATTAACATTTATTATTACTATCTATCTATCTATCTATCTATCTATCTATCTATCTATCTATCTATCTATCTATCTATCTATCTATCTACATAAATAATTTATATCTGTATCTATACATCTCTCCTTCTCTCTCTCTCTCTATATATATAACTTTATCCATCTGTATCTATCTATCTATCTATCTATCTATCTATCTATCTATCTATCTATCTAACTCTATATTTTTATACCTTTATATCTTTATGTATCCATAGTGACATAGTTACATAGTAATTTAGGTTGTAAAAAGACTTTAGTCCATCGAGTTCCATCTTTTTAGATCTCCTCTGATCTGCAATATGCGGATTTATTGTTAATTGATCCAGAGGAAGGCAAACAGAAAAAAAAAAACAGTGAAACTTTGCCAATTGTCTCAACAGGGAAAAAAATATAAAATTCCTTCCTGACCCCAGATACTGGCGATCGGATTCATCCCTGTATAAATACTCCCTCTCTATTCATCCCTTATCTATTTTGCCCTTTTTATTTAAAAATATATCCAATCCCTTTATTAAAGTTATCTATCGAATCCGCTGTCACCCCCTCCTTTGGTAGAGAATTCCACAGATTAACCACCCTTACTGTGAAGAACCCTTTTCTTTCTTTAAGTTGAAATCTTTTTACTTCTAATCTCAAAGGATGTCCCCTTGTCAGTTGAAAACCTCTTGGCACAAAAACTTCTATTGACAAAGCCTTGTATTGACCCTGGATATGTTTATATAAGGTAATCAAACCCCTCTTAGACACCTTTTTTCTAGAGTAAATAAGTTTAATTTGGATAGTCTTTCTTCATAACGTAACCTCTCCATCCCCCTTTATTAGCTTTGTTGCCCTTCTCTGTACCTTTTCCAGCTCTAAAATGTCCTTTTTATGTAGTGGTGCACAAAATTTTACTCCATATTCCAAATGTGGGATTTGTATAGTTGGAGAATTATATTTGCTTCCCTTGGTCAATACACTTCTTAATACATACTAATATTTTACTTGCCTTGCAGATGCTGCTTGGCATTGAGCACTGTTACCTAGGCGGTTGTCCACAAGTACTCCCAAATCTCTTTCAATATCTGATACCCCTAGATTTGCTCCATTAAGATTATAAATTGCATGGCTATTTTTCCTTTGGAGGGAAAGTACATCATTTTTTGATTTAATTACCTTGCACAACTTTGTGTCATCAGCAAAAATGGAGACACCACACTCCAATCCCACTTCAAGTCATTAATAAATACGTTAAAAAGGAGGGGACCTAACACTGAACCCTGAGGAACCCCACTTACCACATTAGTCCAATCAGAGTATGTTCCATTTACAACAATCCTTTGCTTCCTGTCTTTTAGCCAGCTCTCAATACATAAGCAAATATTTATGGCAATTCCTGAATCCCTTAGTTTGCTCAATAGTCTCCCAATGTGGCACTGTATCAAAAGCCTTTGCAAAATCAAAATAGACTACATCCACTGAGTTGCCTTCATCCAGGTTCCTACTAACCTCCTCATAGAAACTAATTAGGTCTGTTTGACATGACCTATCCTTTATAAATACATGTTGGCTCCTACTTATAATCCTGTTTGAATAGACATATTCCTGTATATTATCCCTTATTAACCCTTCCAAAAGCTTCCCCACTACCGAAGTGAGACTCTCTGGTCTATAATTCCCCGGATTTGCTCTTGCTCCCTTCTTAAATATACGTATCACCTCTGCCTTTCTCCAGTCATCTGGTAGAGACCCTGTGTTAAGTGAATCTTGAAAAATTAGATATAATGATTTTGCCATTACAGAGCCCAGTTTCTTCAGTACACTTGGATGTATTCCATCAGGACCGGGGCTTTATTAACATTTATTTTTTCCAACCTCTTTTGGATTTCTTCCTGCATTAACCAGTTATTTGGTGAAGGTAGTGTAGCCCCGTTATGTTGCAGTGACCCAACCACTGGTACCACCCTTGTGTATACCAAAGAAAAGAACCTATTTAGCTCATCTGCCTTTTCCTGGTCAGGGTTGGGCCTGGTTGGTACTTGGATGGAAGACCACCCAGGAATCCCATGAGCTATGTGTTGTGGCCCACTGGAAAAGGAACTGGCAACCCACAACACTATTTCTGCAATGAACACCAAGTGGATCAGCATGACTATGGACCTAAAGATGTCCTGGTGTGATAAAGTCCATGAGGACTAACTTTTTGGACAAAAATTATGTGCTTAAGTAAAACAATTAACAGTCTATGTAAGTTGCACACAGGAGAAAGAAAGCCCTGTTAGCTCAATTATATAAAATCATGAAATAATCTTTAAAAAAAACAAAATTCCATCTTCATAGCTCTAAGGCTATGCCATGCTCCGACCTCCTAAGTTGTAGTGCCGTTCTCAGATAATGTAAGAGGGAGCAGTAAAGTGTGATACTCCATATGGAACTTTAAAGTAAAGAAGCCATCATAGCTGTGTCAGCCCTCGAAACATAACCACCGGAATAAGAGCCTCATTCAATTGCAAGGCCGCATCTTGCGGTATACAGGCCTTATGACTGCTGTCTTTAACTCTGCTATAATTACAGAGCGATTCAATTGAACACGCCCGTAAGTTACGGGCTGAACCGTAAACTATACAATCGTAGCATTTCAGGGAGGGAACATGATCAATTAAGCAAGGCTGTAACTACCCATTTAGAAACAGCCAAAAGAAAATGAGACCGTCATCATTAGGTCAGTAACATGGAGGTTACATGTCAAGCAATTAGCGTTTAGGGTCTGATATGCAATCAGACTTGCAATCCTACAATATGAAAAATAATAAAAATGAATGAAGGAAATGTTCTAGTCCATGTGGGTGGCCTGATATGTATTAACTCATTGTTTTGTAATATTTAAGAACTTTATATAATTGGACTAATAGCACTGTCATTATGCAATTTGCACATTCAAATTCTATCCTAGTAGTTATAAAGCTTCAGTTGGTTCACATTTATAACTCTAAATGTCAAGTATTGTGATTTCCAAGAACAATCATTGTCAGTCATGATAGACTTGGGAAATCTCTTTCCAATGAATAACTACAAAACTGACCTTAAATGGACACAGCTGTTTTTGCTATTTATAGTTATAAAATGCAGTTTCTCCTGTAAAAACCTGAACCTGACTAATTTACTAAGAGCTGTAAGAAACTCATTCTAGGTTCATATGATGGCTTTAATTCAATACACTCACCCACTATCATTATATGAAGTAAGCCAATAAAGTAATTGCATTATATGTTATAGGTTATTATAAGCCTCACCCAGTGGTGTAGCTAGAGCTTTTGCTGCCCGGTTGCTTTCCCTTATTTCCCCCACCCCCCCAGCTGTAAACATCACATATATAGTTGTGGATCTGCAAGATTATTTGTAAGCGAGGTGAGCCAGTGCCGCCGTTAAACATGCAAGCCTCGCAAAGTGAGGCTGAGCAACAGAACAGCACTTAGGCTGCAATGAGCGATGAAGGCGTTCATTGCAGCCAGCGGTGCCATCACACTTGCGAGCACTGTTCAAGCGTTTCTAAAAACCAAGCAAGACAAAAAGAAATGTCAAAAAAATTATAACACACTCACACACAGCACAGAGGGAGACACAGGAAGTCTGGGAGTGAGGTTGCAAGCAAATTACACCCATATTTGGTGTTTTCGGTCACTCGAAAATCGCCTAAGCGAGGAATAAAATGGTGGCCAAAAAATGCAAAATTTAAAAAACAACAGTAAAACGAGGCTCAGCAACGCCAGGCTAGCAAAACTTACAAAATACACAACGCTGAAGACAGTAACACTTACACGAACAATGCCAGGGACTTTGAAAATAAAAACAAAGGCAGTCACGGAGCGCCACGCAAACAGTCAGCACACACACACAGAGGAGAAAGACACAGGGAAGGGACAGGGGGGAGATGCTGCAAAGAGACACATGGCATTCCCAAGCTCTAAACTTGCAGGTTAACGAACCCTGCAATGAGCTGCCCGTAAAGTAGGTGATAGGAAAGGCTCGCAATGAGCGCCGAAGGCGGTCATCGCAGGGCTCAGATGAGCACCGCAAGCAGGACAGGCTTGCAATGAGCGCAGGCAAGAGCAAAGACTCGCAATGAGCACCAAAGGTGATCAGTGAAAAGAAGGAAACATAAAGTACAAGGGGGGAGAGGCTCGAAATGAGTGCCGAAGGTGCTCAGAGGACTAAAAGCCTCACATCGTGTGGCAAACAGCATTGCCAGCCTTACAATTTTAATCCAGTCATTTTTGACAGGCAAGTTCCTTGTTATATATATACTAGGAAATTGCCTGTCAAAAATGAAGGGAATAACATTTTAAGGCTGGCAATGCTGTTTGCCACACAATGTGAGGCTTTCTCTCCTCTGAGTACTTTTGGCGCTCATTGCGAGCCTTCGGCGCTCATTGCAACCCTCTCCCCCCGTGTATTTCAACTTTCCTGCTTTGCAATGATCACCTTTGGTGCGCATCGTAAGCGATGAGCACCTTTCATTGCAACCCTCTCACTCTCGCTGTGCTCATCGGGAGACCCGCGATGAGCCCTTGTGGCGCTCATCTCGTGGCTCGCAATGAGTGCTAAAGGTGCTCATTGCAAGCCTTTCCTCATGCCTACTGTATGGACCGCCCATTGCAGGGTTCGTTACCCTGCAAGTTTTGTGCTTGGGAATGCCATGTGTCTCTTTCCACCATCTCCCCCCTGTCCCTTCCCTGTGTCTTTCTCCTCTGTGTGTCTGCTGAGTCTTTGCATGGTGCAAACTGCCGTTGGTTTTATTTTCAAAGTCCAGTGTGCTTAGCATTGCTTGGCCTTGTTTTCATGCTGTTTCAGAATTTTTTAGTTTTTTGGCCTCCATTCTCTCTCTCTCTGTCTCTTCTCTTTCCCTTCACTCTCCACTCTCTCTCTATATATACTGTATCTCTCCTCTCTCTCACTCCCTCTCCTCTCTCTTTCCTCTCAATCTATCTCTCCCTCTCTCCGTTCTCTCTCCTTCTCACTCTCTCACCTCCCCTCTCGCTCTCTTCCTCCTCCCTCCACCCTTCCCTTACTCTCCCCTCCTCCCTCTCCCTCCCCTTACTCTCCCCTCCCTCTCTATCCCCCACTCTCCCTATCTTCTGCCCTCTCTCTCTCCCTATATTCCTCTCTCTCCCTCACTCTCATCTCTCCTCTCCCTCTTCTGTCTCTCTCTTGCTTTCTATCTCTGTCTCCCTCTCATTCTTTCTCTCCTCTCTCTCTCTCCCCTTCTGTCTCCCCCTCTGTCTCTCTCTCTCCTATCTCTCTCTCTCCCCCTTCTGTCGCTCACTCTGTCTCCCTCCCCACCTTCTCCCTCTCTGCCTACCTTCCTCTCTCTCTCTCTCTCTCTCTCTCTCTCTCTCTCTCTCTCTCTCTCTCTCTCCCTATCTTCCTTCCTCTCTCTTTCCCTCTTTCTCCCCCCCTCTCTTCTGCCCTTCTGTTTATCTCTCTCCCTTTTGTCGCTCTCTCCTCTCCCTCTCTCTTTCCCTCTTCTGTCGCTCTCTCTCTCTCTCTCCCTCCTTCTCCCCACCTTCTGTCTCTCTCCCTCTCTCCCCACCTTCTGTCTCTCCCATGTCTCTCCCCACCTTCTGCCTCTTAGGGGTGGTGGTTTGCCTTCCCCAAAGAGGTAACACCCAGGGAAGTCCGTCTGGTCCGCCCCCTCATCTCCCTTGCTATGCCACAGGCCACACCGATATCAACTTTGTTGCCAATTGAAACACAGTGGCACTGCATATGTCTCAATAAAAGAGTTATTTCAAATGCATCATATTATAAAAAAAATAGCAAATTGCCCATCAAAAAATGACGGTCATAAAATTGTAAGGCAGGTAATGTTGTTTGACACACAATGTAAGGCTTTTGGTCCTCTGAGTACCCTCGGCGCTCATTGCGATCCTCTCCACTGATATTTTTATTTTTTATTTATATATTTTTAATACTAATTAATTAATTAAATAATACATTAATATTCTTTACCCATTTCTAATTAATACAGTCAGGTCCATAAATATTGGGACATCGACACAATTCTAAACGTTTTGGCTCTATACACCACCACAATGGATTTGAAATGAAACTAACAAGATGTGCTTTAACTGCAGACTTTCAGCTTTAATTTGAGGGTATTTACATCCAAATCAGGTGAACGGTGTAGGAATTACAACAGTTTGTATATGTGCCTCCCACTTTTTAAGGGACCAAAAGTAATGGGACAATTGGCTGCTCAGCTGTTCCAAGGCCAGATGTGTGTTATTCCCTCATTATCCGATTTACAAAGAGCAGATACAAGCTCCAGTGTTCATTTCAAGTGTGCTATTTGCATTTGTTGCTGTTAACTCTCAATATGAGATCCAAAGAGCTGTCACTATCAGTGAAGCAAGCCATCATTAGGCTGAAAAAACAAAACAAACCCATCAGAGAGATAGCAAAAACATTAGGTGTGGCCAAATCAACTGTTTGGAACATACTAAAAAAGGAAGAATGCACCGGTGAGCTCAGCAACACCAAAAGACACGGAAGACCACGGAAAACAACTGTGGTGGATGACCGAATAATTATTTCCCTGGTGAAGAAAACACCCTTCACAACAGTTGGCAAGATCAAGAACAATCTCCAGGCGGTAGGTGTATGTGTGTCAAAGTCAACAATCAAGAGAAGACTTCACCAGAGTAAATACAGAGGGTTCACCACAAGATGTAAACCATTGGTGAGCCTCAAAAACAGGAAGGCCAGATTAGAGTTTTCCAAACAACACCTAAAAAAGCCTTCACAGTTCTGGAACAACATCCTATGGACAGATGAGACTAAGATCAACTTGTACCAGAGTGATGGGAAGAGAAGAGTATGGAGACGGAAAGGAACTGCTCATGATCCAAAGCATACCACCTCATCAGCGAAGCATGGTGGTTGTAGTGTCATGGCGTGGGCATGTATGGCTGGCAATGGAACTGGTTCTCTTGTATTTATTGATGATGTGACTGTTGACAAAAGCAGCAGGATGAATTCTGAAGTGTTTCGGGAAATATTATCTGCTCATATTCGGCCAAATGCTTCAGAACTCATTGAACGGCGCTTCACAGTGCAGATGGACAATGACCCGAAGCATACTGCAAAAGCAACCAAAGAGTTTTTTAAGGGAAATAAGTGAAATGTTATGCAATGGCCAAGTCAATCACCTGACCTGAATCCGATTGAGCATGCATTTCACTTGCTGAAGAAAAAACTGAAGGGAAAATGCCCCAAGAACAAGCAGGAACTGAAGACAGTTGCAATAGAGGTGTGGCAGAGCATCACCAGGGATGAAACCCAGCGTCTGGTGATGTCTATGCATTCCAGACTTCAGGCTGCAATTGACTGTAAAGGATTTGCAACCAAGTATTAAAAAGTGAAAGTTTGTTTTATGACTGTTAATCGGTACCATTACTTTTGGTCCCTTAAAAGTGGGAGGCACATATACAAACTGTTGTAATTCCTACACCGTTCACCTGATTTGGATGTAAATAAACTCAAATTAAAGCTGAAAGTCTGCAGTTAAAGCACATCTTGTTAGTTTCATTTCAAATCCATTGTGGTGGTGTATAGAGCCAAAAAGATTAGAATTATGTCGATGTCCCAATATTTATGGACCTGACTGTATATCCAGCAATCAATATCCTGAATAGCTAACAATCTTTTTTGATTTTCCTGCAGCATACAATGTATATTTTTATTTGGTTTGTGTTTTTGTTGTTTTTTGATGTGCGCGGTTCGGCCGTTAACTTTGTATTTTTACAACCTCAGATTGCGGCTCATAATTGTTTTTTTTTCTGAGTCCCGCTTCCTAACAGTGTATTTTGTACCTCATACGTTCCTGGGTAAAAGTCTTAAGTGCCTGGCTGTGTTTTGCGTGGTTATGGGTCATGTAGCCTCGTTTTCAGGGTTTTTCGGTCACCATTTTTTTTGTCGCTTAGGCGATTTTCGAGTGGAGAAACTCGGCAAAATCGGTTTAAATTTGCATGCAACGTCACTCCCAGACGTCCTGGCTGTCCCCCCATGTTGTGTGTGATGTTTTTTTATTTTTTTTTATTTTGTGTGTGTTTTTGGATGTGCACGGTTCCGCTGTTAACTTCATAATTTTCCGATCTCGTATTTTTTTTCCCTAAGTCCCGCGGGCCGTATTTTTTTTCTAAGTCCCACTTTCCTTTGCAAAGTGTTACGGGCCGTAATTTTTAAACACAATTTTTTTCAAACTGCTACGGGGCTCGCACTGTGAATTGGATAATTGAGATTTCTGTTGATCTGTAGTCCCTTCGGCGGTCACTGCATAAGTCGTGCGGGGTAGTAGGGATGAGCGCCTTAAGGCCTCATGTCCACCAGAACAAGGAGCGCCTTCAACGCTCCTTGCCAGCAACTGCGATCCTCGCTTCGCAAGCTCGCAAGCATTAGCAACTACCTATATATGTGATGTATAATAACAGTATTGTTCCCCAAGTAACCTGTCTGCCAGATGCCCAATTCTATTTAACCACCTGTGTGACCAAACAATTTTGTTAAACACTCTAACCACTCAACAAATATGCCTGATTAAAACCTATCTGACAGTACCCCAATGTTTAGTTTATTAACCCAGGTTAACCAGTTCTGTAGGTTGTTTTAACCCCCTTGGCATCAATTACCATGCCTGTTTGCTTCATATCTCTGTGTCTGTTCTCCTGGTCTTTCTGATAAAACCATGGTTGTCTATGGCAGAAGATATCTGGCCATTTTAAAATCTCTCTGATTAAACACTGTAGCTATTTCCCATAAATGTCTGATTACCCCATCTGGATGTTTCCAAAGTCTGTCTGATTAACCCACATGTCAGTTTTCCAATTCTTCTATTTATCATCTATTTATCTCTGTCTGTTTGTTCCCGAAGTCTGTTTAAAGGGAGATGGATTGCTTCTGGATCTAGCTAGGAATATAAAGATACCTCTGTATCACTTTAGTTTTGTGTACTTTATTTTATTAAGAAGTGCTTAAAAGCTGTGTTTATTTCTGCCTACAATCTTACAAATAGTTCCTAATTGGCTTCTCCCCTCTGCAGCTCATGAATACATTGTGCTTTTAAGTACACAGGCCCTCATTCAATTGCAATTTGGCCAATTGAATAGGGGTCAAAATAAGCACATAACATTTTTTTTTAAAATACATTTTTAGTTAGTAAACATCTATGCAAAAGCAAGGTTTTCATTAACTAAAAACTTATTTTAAAAAAATATGCTATGTGCTTATTTTGACCCCTATTCAATTGGCCAAATTGCAATTGAATGAGGGCCACAGTGTGCAGTGTCTCATAATAACCAATCAGTGGCAGCATTCTGCAACATGCTGCTTGAAAGAGGTCACTGACAGGCTAATTCAAAACACTCTATTCGCAGTCTGTGTATTCATGAGCTGCAACAGGCTACAGAGGGCAGACCCAAACAGTATATTTAAATTTAAATAAAATAATATAACCTGTATTCATCCAGTAATATACGTTGCTAGATATATATAGCAATGTATGTTGTATATAAATAGGTAAATATTACTTTAAAAAATCAAATATACTTTTTTTTGCTCTGTTCAGTCATTTCTGACTTTCCGTGACCTCATGGACCGTAACACACCAGGACATTTTTATGTCCATGGTCATGCTGATCCACTTGGTATTCAGATACTGGAGTGGGTTGACAGTTCCTTCTCCAGTGGGCCACAGCATACAGCTCCTGGTATTCCTAGGTGGTCTCCCATCCATGTACTGACCAGGCCCAGCCCTGCTTGGCTTCAGGGTGGTGTGACCTCTTGGTTCCCTGACTTGGAATCAAACCCAGGTAGTAGTATGGAAAGCATTGAATCCTTACCACTGGACCACCAGATCCCGCAATCCTGAATATCAGTATTGTGGGTAGTAAAATGGTTCAAACTCCTTTGGGGCCTCTAAGTATAACAATGGGGGTCCTTATGGACCCCCACAGAAATCTAATCTATAAAAATGTGGATCCTTAAGGACCCCCCAAGGCATTAAACATTAACCGGTATACTAACCCCTATATCTTGGGCATAGGGGTTACCATAGGTGCTATACCATGAGTACTATTCTATAACCATGGTACTTAACCCCTTCCATGGCACCTAACTTCTACCATAGCAGTTCTTATGGACCCTATCCCCAAGGACCCCTATAGCCCCTGCTGATACAGCCAAATAATAAAAAATTTTAAAAAATAATATGGAAAATAAAGGAAAGAACTACAGAAAAAAAAATGGTTTACAGAAAAATAAAAAAGAATTACCAATAAAATAAAAAATAGTAAAAAAAAGAAAACATAAAATATAAATAATATGCCTTTTGGAGAAAAATTATATTTGCCCTTCTTTTGACGACCCTCCATGCAGGTCAATAGCCTACCATGGGAAATTTCCATGTTATACTTAGAGGCCCCAAAGGGACCACGATAGGATTAATGTGCCCCACATTCATAGTCATATCCACGCTCATAGAGGGTAACAGACTAGGGTAATGTGTTCATGTTAGATAGAACTTTTATTAATATGTAGTTCAATTTACCATGCCTGGGCATGGTATTATTTAAATAGGTTTATTGATGTTATAAATAACTATTGCAGGTTTGCCAACCAATATGGTCCCGGCACCAACAGAAAGAGCTGCACAGTCCTGATCCCTAAAACATGCATGCATTGCTCCAATTACGATATGTAAACGGGTGGATAGGAGGTGGATACATAGTGCTACATCGGGCATTACTGTGGCTAATAGTGGACCTAATTATAATACCAGCAATTCAGTAATTCACATGGAGACCTGAGTAGTAAATTCTTCCTAATCTGAGATGACTGGAATGCATTACAAGGCTGCATCACATGACTGGCCAGGATGGTGCCCCTTTGAGTGTAGCGTCCTAGGCAACTCTGCAGTTTGCCTAGTGATAAAGCTACATATGTATATCACAATGAACTTGGAAAAATATAAAACTTGAAAAGCTTATTGCCAGTGCCAAGGTAATGAGATTATTTTCAGCCTTACAAAAAATATTTTAAGATTTTCTTTTTATTTAAAGTTTAAAGAGGGAATTACTGTAATTTTAGGTGATTTCAACATTGCTATTCAATCCGTTAGTAGAAGCCTCAGCAGGTAAGTGTTCACAACCATACAATCACCTTAGAAACATCATGAAAACCCACATATAAGTAATTTGCTAGCTTTCTATCCCCTAGAAAAAGAATATATATTTCTTCTAGTATCTACAAATCTTATTACTGAGGTGATTGGTTTTTCAAAGCTCAGGTTTTCCATTTAGAATTAGTGAGATTCATATTAAGGCTTATGCCAATTTCAAGAGCCAAAACATTGGCATGACATGTGAATAAGTCCTGTCTAGAATTGGTTAATGAAATAATATATATATATATATATATATATATATATATATATATATATATATAATATCACTATCACTAATATAGTTGTCGTACTGTGAGTTGTTGTTCCGTTGCAGCCCATAGAGCCGCAACTGTGAGCCTCGCGAAGTGAGGCGAGCCATTGAGGCACGCCGTGGGATTTAGGCTGCAATGAGCTCCCAAGGCACTCATTGCACTGCAAGCCTCTCGAAGTGAGGCGAGCAGTTGAGGCACCCGGGACTTAGGCGCTCATTGCACTGTGAGCCTCGTGAAGCGAGGCCAGCAGTTGAGGCATGTGGGACTTAAGCGCTCATTGCACTGCAAGACTTGCGAAGCAAGGTGAGCAGTTGAGGCACGCAGGACTTAGGCTGCAATTAGGCGAGCAGTTGAAGCACGCGGGACTTAAGCTGCAATGAACGCCGAAGGTGCCCAGAGGGGCCATATCCTTGTATTTTGTGGCAAACAGCATTGCCAGGCTTCAAATTTTATTGCCATCATTTTTGACCGGCAAGTCGCTAGTTATATATATATATATATATATATATTTCTATAACTTTATCTATCCGTATTTATCTATCTTTTTATTATTATTAATATTATCATAATTTATTTGTAAATCGCCAACATATTCCGTAGCGCTATACATCTGTTGGGATCAAGGCAAAACAATATAAACAACAGATGGAGGGCCTTGACATTGAGCTCAGAATCCGGTGCCCATAGAGCATTACCCAAAGCACATTGCAAGATTGAAAACTCGCAGACTATATGAAAGAGTATTTGAAAATATTACCCATTTTTTATATTTCTTAAAATGAAAGTCCCAGTGCTAAATAAACTGTCCTTGTATGGGCACTGCTGTGGTCATCCTAAATGTATGAGAAGAAAATCTTTGAACTCCATGTCCCTTTAAACACAGATCTGCAGTGCTATATTTTACAAATAGTTAAAACAGTCAGACATAATAAAATAAAGATTGTGCACAGTGCACAGAACATCTTCCTATTTGTATTTCTCCAAAAAGAAATAGTGAAGTTATAAAATAATTTATTTCCAGTAATGCCTTCAATCTGATTGATTTACCATGAGCTGCTAGAAACTCATTCTAGTTTCACATGATGACTAATTCAATACCCCAAGGGAGCACATTTTCAATATCTGAAGGAAGCCAATAGTGCAATTGTATTAAACTGTATGTGTTATTATAAACCTCACCAATTGCCACTTAGTTACCAGTTGACTCCCATCAGTACTTTGGTATAAGAGCTCTGCAGTAACCTGACGATAGCCATAACAGAAAAGGGAACAACTGCAGGATAAACAAAATTCACCACAATTTCCAGGGTTATAGAGTAATATTAGAAACGTATTTAAAAAGCTGCCACCAAAGGCTTGATAACATTGCTCTTGGTAAAACACCCACTATGAAACATTGTCAATAGAAACATTAGTAGCTATTTCTTTTTGGACAGCCTCTAACCAGCCAGTGTACCCTGTTGAACTGAAATATCCATATTACATTTTGGAGATTGTTATCAAAAACTCTCCACTTTGCCAAGCTAGTATGAGACTGCCGAAAAGAGGCACAAGTTTCTGTATATCTCTGTTGTGATCAGAAATATCTGAAGTGCAGGGAAATACTGGAATCTCAGCCACTGGTTGCCCCTTACCATTTACTTTGTGTGACATGTTTAGGTGCATGCACATGCTTTCACTGATGTGGCTTTTTGCATTAATTGGAACCGATTTAGAGTACCAGCAAATGAGCAACTATGCTCCGTTGTTTTGCCCCCTTGCTACATCTTGGTGTTACAGTATGCTTCTGGATTTGATCTTGGTTAACTACTCTTCTCTCTGACTTCCCAAACCTTGGTTTGATATTAAAACCATTCCACTTTCTAGCATTTGACCCCTCTTTTGTGTAACTATCCTGATCACAGGATCCTTCCCCTTGGCTCTGATCTCGGACTTCCTGACTTCTTTTGCTGTCTTGTCCACTGCCTTCATTACATTCACAATCTATACTCCCCTCCGGCCTCTTCTTGTACTGCTTTGTATTGTGACCCACTCCGGCCACTGGGCTTCAATCCTATGTACCCAGAGACATTAGAACAAACATTATGTGCCCCAGTTCCAGCCCAACATATTGAGGTGTTACTAGACAAATAACAAGTTCATTCACATTTATCAACTGTGAACAAGAATGAACAATTTTATTTTTATTCAAATTTTAGTACATAAGTATGTGGACAGGGATTTAACAAAGAGAACTTTTGAATAGCAATAACGCTGACCATTGACAGTTGATATTTGCAGGTAGTTTTATTTGTTTGTATGTATGAGATAAGAGCAAACACATGTTTTTTTGTGTATATTAAATTGTGTTCGACTGAATTTTTCATCACTAAAAATGCTATTGCAATGTTTATCCTGAGGATAACGGCACCTTATAAACTCTCCCATAAGCAATTGTAAATGTGATTTACATTTAAACAAGTAACCTTTATCAATTGTTCGATTTATAGGGAACATCGTGATATGGCCGAAAGTAAATTAGGTGTTAGAATATGCACAGTACTCTTGTTGTTTAAAATAATTTACCACAATAATCACTACTTTACTTTCCCAAATTATTATTTATTGGCCTATCTTTTATTTGCAAACATCAGTGGCTAGTTGAACTAAAGGGTGAAGCGGTGCCCCTTTGAGTGTAGCATCCTCGGCAACTCTAATCCGCATGTTATTTTATCGTAAATAGTATAGTATTGCAAAGCACCAAAACTGATATCTTCTAGAGCTCCACAACACTTTACCATTTAGTAAATGTGGCCCCAGGACTTTACTTTCATTAAAATACTTTAATGTGCTTATGCCACCCACTGAGACTATTATTAAGCTGCAACATAGAGCACCGTCTGTAGAATCTCTATCAGAGAAAGGAAGGTGTTAACAAAAAGGTTTTCTTATTCTTTCTGAAAACTCTTCAGTTTGGTAAGACATGACTTGAAATAGTTCAGAGAATTCCAAGGGGAAAAAAATATTAATCAAAAGAGAATAATGAGGTTCATTAATTAGCTTCCCTCGTCTGGTTCTGCATGCTGCTCTATGGAAGCCCGAGGCTGCTATTAGCGGCTCCTTCTTTTTCTATTGATCTGTGTATATCGGAGAAATTTCTTTTTTTTTTGTCCTAAGATGTTTTATTGATTCAGATATCCCTTTTCTTTTGAAACAGCATGAAAGTTAAACTGAACTTTGCAGGAAACTGTAGTCAAAGGAAACCAAGTTATTTCAGTGTTAAACTTTTCTGCTTGTAACCCACCAGCCTGCACTGTCCTGAGGGGCACCCAAAATACAACGTGGAAATATAATCTAATTTTCAGAAGCATTTAGAAAATTAAGAATTAATCTTTTGAAGTTTTGGGATATGACTATTCATTTACTTTTTGAGTGAATAGCCATAACTAACCTAACCCATCACAAAATGTTAAGTTGAATTTTCAACGAATTTAATTACTATATACTTGTGGGAGCTCATTCAGTAGCCTAAATGGAGGACTGACTGGACAAATATATACAGGCATTATTTGCAAATGAAAGCCCAAGTAGCTGGATAATGTTACACGTATGTACTGTATGTGAAAGGGGGTGCTACATTGGGGAAACCAGACAGAAACTATACATGCGAATGAACCTCCACCGAAGCTCCATCAAAAAACACCATGAAGACAGCTATAGTACTCCAGTTGGACACCATTTCACCAAGAGAATCACTCCATCCAGAACCTCAAAATAAAAGTACTCAGAGGGAATTTCAGAACTATCCAACAGCGGAAAAATTTTGAATTAAAAATGATTACATTTTTTAATACAAAGGATTTGGGCATTAACATCGACTTAGGATTTCTGGCCCACTATCTTAATGTCTTATAGCTAACACATTCCACTTACCTCCCCCCCTTCTATTGCTGTTTTTGGCAGCTACATGCTATGCTGAAATGTATTGCTCTTTATTTTACTCTGCTGTGTTCTTATCTACAGCCTGACCTATAGACTTACTTACTGACCTATCAGGACACTATTCACAATGCTGGTCTGTTTCTCACTTAACTCTGCCCAATGAATTTTGTCTTTCTTGTTTTTCCAATTCTTTTTTTCCATTTCTTTCTGTTTCCTGTTTTTAGTTCATTCTTGTATCAGTATTGCTTTTTGACTTGATAAAGAGAGGCAATTATCTCTCGAAAACTCGTCGCTTTGTTATGAATACGTTTGTCCAATAAAGAAGGTATCACTATTCACTGCAATACTCTTATTATTCAACTGTATTACTGGACATTGACGGCTACCTCACTCTTTATATATATATATATATATATATATATATATATATATATATATATATGTATATATATGAAGAGTGAGGTAGCCGTGAATGTCCAGTAATCCAGATGAATAATGAGAGTATTGCAGTATATAGTGATACCTTTTTTATTGGACAAACATATTCATAGGTTTCATGACGAGCTTTCGAGAGCGTTCCTCTCTTTGTCGAGTCAGAGTCAATACTGATTATAGATTCACAAATACAGCAACAAATTCCAGGATTAACAATTAATGTTCTGATCAGCCAGCCGTGCAAGTGCGTGGGGGTGCACACCAGAGTAAGTAAATTGGGGTCGTAAATAGTTTCACATCTAAGGAAACATAGCTGTAACCAAACTCAGGAGGAAGGCAGAGAACAAAAAATTAAAAAATTAAAAAAATCAATAAACACACATATATATTTACAATCATGAATGTTGGAGGTTACAAGAAATTTTGATAATAAGATAAGAATTCAATGTCTACATTAAGGCTTGAGTTATTACTGTTAAAGAACATAATCATTTTAATTTCAAATGTCTTTCTTTTCTTAGTGTTTTTAAAAAACCTTTGAGTATTTTGATTTTGAGATTTTTTATGAAGTTGTTATTCTGGGTGAAATGGTGTCCAACTGGAGTACAGTAAGTCTCCTCATTGTGCTTATTGATGGAATGTCTGTGTAGATTCATCCTCATATGTAATTTCTGGCTGGTTACTCCAATGTCGCAGCCCCTCTCACATGCAGTACATTGTATCATGTAGACTACATTGGATGACGTACAAGAATATGATCCTTTGATGTTATAGGTCTTCTTGTTGTGCGTGGCTATGTCCTCTTTGCAGATGTGTTGACACAATTTACACAGATTTTTATTGCAAGGTTTTGTGCCATTTTCTATGTTAAGCTCTTCATTGGCCAATCTACTGTTCACCAATGTTTGTCTGAGATTTGGTGGCTCCCTAAATGCAAGAATGGGGGGTTTGGGGAATATGTGTTTTAATTCTGTGTCCTCTGTTAGCAGTGGTTGTAGATCCTTAAATATGTTGCGGATTCCTTCTAGATCCGGATGGTATGTGGTTACCAGAGGTGTATGTGAGGTCATTTCTTTAGTTTTGTATTGCAGCAGATGTTCCCGACGTGTTTTAATGACAGAGGTTACTTTCTGTGTTATGACATTAGGTTTGTAGCCCTTTCCCCTGAAGGAGTCAGACAGGGTTTTTAAATGTTTATCATGGTCCTCATTGTTAGAACATATGCGGTGGTATCGGATTGCTTGACAATAGCTAATCGCTTTTTTTAATAATATGTGAGGGATGAAAGCTAGAGCTGTGGAGATAACTGCATCTGTCTGTAGGTTTCCTGTATACATATGATTTAAGTTTACCATTGGTGATGGATATGGTGGTGTCCAGAAAGTTCACCTGTTCTGCAGAGTAATCTATTTTAAATTTAATAGATGGGTGGAAGGTATTAAAGGCAGTGTGGAAGTCTCTCAACTTTTTTTCTCCCTCTGTCCATATGATGAACAGGTCATCTATATAATGGTAGTATCGGTAAGGTTTGTGGATATATGTGGACAGGAATCTCTGTTCAAGGTCAGCCATAAATAAATTGGCATATTGTGGTGCCATTTTAGTCCCCATTGGGGTCCCCATTATTTGCAGGTAAACCTGTTCATTGATGGTAAAGTAATTGTGGGTCAGGATATATTCTAGTATTTTGGCAATGGTATCAGGGTTATATTTACGGTTCAGAGTGTGTGTTGAGAGGAATTTGAGGCATGCCTCAGTACCATCTTTGTGCGGGATGTTGCTGAAAAGCGATTCAACGTCCATGGTTACGAGTAGTGTGTTAGCAGGTAGTTCTTTAATCTGACTGAGTTTGTTAAGAAAGTCAGTGGTGTCTTGTATATAGCTGTCAGTGTTTTTAACTAGTGGCTTCAGGATGTTTTCAACAAGACCAGATAACTGTTCAGTCAGTGTGTCCATACCTGTAACAATAGGTTTCCCTAGGTTGCCTGGTTTGTGGATCTTGGGCAGCAGGTAGAAAGTCCCAGTTGTAGGATGGGTGGGTATGAGCTGCTCCAATTCGTGCTGCACATTCTTGGGGAACTTTTGGATAAGTTCCCTGAGTTGGCTGGTTGGTATAATCCTCTGTAGGATTCTAGTCCAATTTCTTGTAATAGGTGCGGTCTGTCAATTGTCTGTTACCTTCTTGTATGTAATCCGGAGTGTTCAAAATCACAACTGCGCCCCCTCTGTCTGCTGGTTTGATTGTGATGTTAGGGTTTTCTTTTAAGCCCTTTATGGCAGCTCTTTCTAATGGGAAGATATTGTATAATTGTCTTTTTTTGCTGATTTGTTACTAAGCAAGCCGTTCTCAGGCGAACGCTTTCTATATAAATGTCGAGTTTAGGGTTGCGTCCAGGTGGTGGGGTAAACTTTGTGTTCTTTTTCCTGCTATTGTAATCCAATCCGGGTGTGGTATCCTCTTTGTTGTGAAAGTATTCTGTGAGTCTCAGTCTCCTGAAGAATTCTTCCATGTCTGAGTATAGTTGAATTTTGTCCAGCTTTGTGCTTGGACAGTATGATAGTCCTTTAGATAGAACAGAGATCTCTGGCAGTGTTAGTTGGTGGTTAGATAGGTTTATAATTCCTGTTTTGTCTGAGCTGTCTTCAGGAGAAGTGTTGGTTATAGTAGAAATCACAGTAGTGTGTGGGCCATTCACACTTTCTTCCTGTGTCTGTATGTGAGAGAGGCTGTTGCATTGGAGAAACCAGCCAGAAATTACATATGACGATGAATCTACACAGACATTCCATCAATAACCACACCAACATTCATGATTGTAAATATATATGTGTGTTTATTGATTTTTTTAATTTTTTAATTTTTTGTTCTCTGCCTTCCTCCTGAGTTTGGTTACAGCTCTATGGTTCCTTAGATGTGAAACTATTTACGACCCAAATTTACTTACTCTGGTCTGTACCCCCACACACTTGCACGGCTGGCTGATCATGTTGCTGTATTTGTGAATCTATAATCAGTATTGACTTTGACTCGACAATGAGAGGAACGCTCTCGGAAGCTCGTCATGAAACCTATGAATATGTTTGTCCAGTAAAAAAGGTATCACTATATACTGCAATACTCTGATTATTCATCTATATATATATATATATATATATATATATATATATATATATATAAATGAAGAGTGAGGTAGCCATGATTATCTAGTAATTTACTTGAATAATCATAGTATTGCAGTATATAGTGATACCTTTTTTAATGGACAAACATATACATTTATTATGACAAGCTTTTGAGAAATAACTTCTCTTTATCAAGACTTGGGTAGTACTGAAAGATGTACCACAGAAAGGGAATCTTTCTGTTCAGAGTTTAGGATGGGACACTGACGAGCACCATAAATAATGTCCTATGAGTTTGTAGATCAGGTTTAGATAAGAAAATAGCAGAGCCATAATCTAGGGCCATAAATGTCTCCACAGTTTGGGGATAAGAACAACATCAATTGAACATGTGGAATGTGGTATAAAACATGAGCAACAAAACTTTTTGGTAATGAAAAAACGAATCCTAATTCCATATTAATCCCAGAGTTTTTTTAATCAAAAAATGTAATCATTTTTAATTCAAAAGTTTTCTGCTCTTGGAGACTTTTGAAATGTCCTCTGAGTATTTTGATTTTCAGGTTTTGGATGGAGTTGGTGAAATCCAACTTGGGTACAGTAACTGTTTTTCATTGTGCTTTTTTATGGAAAGTCTGTGAAGATTCATCTTCAGGTGTAGTTTCTGACTGGTTTCCCCAATGTAATAGCCCTTTTCACATACAATACATTGTATTATATGCACGACATTGGATGATGTACATGAATATGAGCCCATGATGTTATAGGTCTTGTTGTTATGTGTGGCTATATCCTCTCTAAAGATGTGTTGTCATAGTTTTTAGATTTAGGATTTTTATCTCATTACCAAAATGTTTTGTGACTCATGTTTTATAACACATCCCACACGTTCAACTGATGTTCTTATCCCCAAACTGTGGTGACATTTACTGCCCTTAATTTGGGCATTGCTATGCTCTTATCTAAATCTGATCTACAGACTCATAGGACATTATTTATGGTGCTCATCTGTGTCCCATCCTAAACTCTGAACAGATATATGAACTTTCTGTGGCACATCTTTCAGTACTGCCCAAGACATGATAAAGAGAACCTATTTCTCAAAAGCTTGTCATAATAAATGAATATGTTTGTCCAATAAAAAGGAATCACTATATACTGCAATACTATGATTAGTCAACTATATATATATATATATATATATATATATTATTTTTAAATTACTAATTTACATACTGAATATGATAAATTAAACAATAATAAAAATAATAATAATAATAAAAATGTTTTATTTATTATATAAACTAAATAACATTTATATTAAAAAAAAAAAAAAAACCCAGATAAATAAAGACCTTTAGCTCCTAAGACTAGAGTTTAGCTTGCTAGTTGCATTGTCCATACCAATGTTTGGTGAAAGACATACAAATACCTCCATAGAACATGTGAATATTAAGGTTGGAGTCTATAATTGTTATACATATGGATTCTAGATATATTTACTTTTATACTTATGTTTGAAGACAGAGTGTGTTGTGTAGCGGTAACTGTGTTGTTTCATGAAATGTCATCTGTTCTAATCCAATGCCTTCCATATACTTTTTTTTTTTTATTAACTTACATATTTATTAACACACAGGAAAAACAAGAGGAAGACAGGAATAGAACCTATGCCTTGAAATGAAAAACATCTTTATAACAGAATAGTTATGGTTACAATCTCCAGTTTTATGATTTATGCAGATTCTTGGAGGACTTTGAGGGCTGAACTAAAATCCAAGTCAATTCTTGATCAATTTTAAACATGTAATCACATTTCTACCTTCTACCTGGTAGTATAGAGCATATACTGTATAGTGATTTTGTGGTCCTTCTTTATAGAGGAGTGTGTAGATTGTGTAAATAATGTATAGGTGAATTTCTGTTCAAAATACAATGTACAGGTATATCCCTTTTTGAGCTGATTTGCAATAGTGCTGTTTTCACTTTAATTCCCCTTTCTGTTCTAAACCCCGCTATAGTGCTGTTTTTGGCCATGGATCTTCACTGAACACCCAGCTTTGCGTTAAAGCTGTTTTTTTTATCTTGCGGGCCCCCTTTTAACACTCTTAACAGCGTCACAGCGTTAAGAGAGGCAGCAGAGAGAGGGACAGAGAGAGACAGATTGAGAACTGTAATCCTGGAGAGAGAGAGAGAAAGAGAGAGAGAGAGAGACCCCCAAGTACTACCTCCAAAATCCAGAGAGAAGGTACAGAATATTTTCATTTTTTTTGTACTGTTTCCTCTGGATGTCAAAATGCAGGTGCTGGACCTCTTGAAAAAAAGGGAACACCAAGTGGACATAGTTACATTGTAATTGAGGTTGAAAAAAGACTTTCTGTCCATCAAGTTCAACCTTTTAAGATCTCCTCTTATCTGCAATATGCGGGGTTAATTAATTGATTCAGAGGAAGGCAAACAGAAAAAACCCAAGTGAAACTTTGACAATCATCGCAAGGGGGGGGGGGGGGATAATTCCTTTCTGACCCAAGATACTGGCGATCGGATTCCTCCCTGGATCAATACTACCTCTCTAATTATCCAGGATAACCCTAAATGCCCTTTTGGATTAGAAAAAAATCCAGTCCCCTTTTAAAGTTATCTGTCAAATCTGCTATTTGCCTTTGCAGCTGCTGCTTGGCATTGAGCACTGTTACCTAGGTGGTTGTCTACAAGTACTCCCAAATCCCTTTCAATATCTGATACCCCTAGATTTGCTCCATTAAGATTATAAATTGCATGGCTATTTTTCCTTACCAGATGTATAACTTTACATTTATTCGTATTAAATCTCATCTGCCATTTAGATGCCCCTTCCTCTATTTTATGTAAATCCTTTTGGAGGGAAAGTACATCATTATCTGATTTAATTACCGTGCACAACTTTGTGTCATCAGCAAAAATGGAGACACTACTTTCCAGTCCCACATCTAAGTCATTAATAAATATGTTAAAAAGGAGAGGACCTAATACTGAACCCTGAGGAACCCCACTTACCACATTAGTCCAATCGGAGTATATTCCATTTACCACAACCCTTTGCTTCCTGTCTTTTAGCCAGCTCTCAATCCATGAGCAGACATTTACTGCAATTCCTATATCCCTTAGTGTGCTCAATAGTCTTCCATGTGGCACTGTATCAAAAGCCTTTGCAAAATCCAAAAAGAATACATCAATTGAATTGCCTTGATCCAGGTTCCTGCTTACCTCCTCACATAAACTAATTAGATTTGTTTGACATGACCTATCTCTCAAACATTCATGTTGACTCCTACTTATAATCCTGTTAAAGACATATCCTTGTATATTATACCTTATTAACCTTTCTAAAAACTTTCCCACTACAGAAGTGAGGCTCACTGGTCTATAATTTTGGACATTGGACCGGATCTGAAGCTGCCAACCTCCACCATACTGAAGAACAAAGACAAGATCAAGTCTTCAGCAACCACCAGCACTGCATCTTCAGTGAAGAAGATTGCCCCCTGGATTGAGAAGTGGTTGTCCATCTGGATTGATGATGAACTGTAGTGTTACATGCCTCTCAGCCATAATGTGACAGAGATGTGACGGAGCCAGTAGAGGTTGGTTCAACTTTTTAAAAAAGAGGAACACTTTGTACAACATAAAGATCACTGTGAACGCTGACACCAAAGCTACAGTGGCCTTTCCAGCCACATTGAAGAACATTGTAGAAAGAGATAATTACCCTCCTGAACTGATGTTCCAAGTGGATGAGACTGGCTTCTTCTGGAAGTGAATGCCAAGCTTCAAGTTCATATCACAGGACCAGAAGAGAGCACCTTATTCTGGGTGGGAACACAAGGGGTGAATTCTAAATCAAGCCATTGTTGGCCTACCACTCAAAAACACCCAGAGCCATGGAGGGACTACCAAAATCCAGTTTGCCAGTCATTTGGTAAATCAACAGGAAGACCTTGATCACCATGGACATCTTTAAGCAATGGTTCAGCAAGCATTTCTGCCCATCTGTGGAGAGTGATTGCAGGCACAAAGGAAGTGAGGCCAAAGCACCCCTGTAAAAGCATAATACTCCAAGCCACCCTACCAACCTGGCTTAGATCCATTGCTGCAACCCTGTAGAAGTAGTGTTTCTTTCACCCAACACTACTTTGCTCATCCAGCCTAATGACCAGCAGGTGATTGCAACCTTCAAGGCCTACTATCTTCACCACATAGTTTGCCATCTCATTAAACAGATGGACAGCAATCCATGATGAATTTCTGGAAGTACACCATCATGCAAGCCGCCACTAACATACACCATATAGTCCTTATGTAGAGAATCAACAGCACATGGGAAATTAGAAAAAAATCAGACAAAAATAAAAGGCAATATTTTATTATTCATAAAAATAAAACAAATTAAAAACCTCATATGTCTCAATGGATAGCGCCATAACAGGTTATAAGATCACATGTGCATTGTCATTATACATTACATCAGCAAGTTTATATGAGTAAAAAGAAGAATCAGGGAGCATACAAACAAATCGGATATCTATAAATGAAAAAAGTGATAAACAAATAAGGTGCAGTAAACATATAAAGTGCAAGTAATAGTTTAACCATAAATGAAAAGATACAGTCTGCAAAGTATAAAAAGTAATCAGAGTAAATAATACATAAAATGTACAATAAAGGGGAACCCTAAACTTAAGTCCCTACAGAGACTGGTATGTTGGCTTGTGGAGCCCGTGACATACTCCCTCATGGGAAAAATCTACTCTAAACTATAATAAGGCAAATCTCTCCATACATGTGACAGCTGGTGGGGTCCACCAATTACCCCCTGTTAACACAATTCGACTCTGAGCTCCTACAATTGCTTGATTAAATATTACACTGCAAAATATATAAACAAAGCAGCGTGTCTCAGTGTGATGACATCATCACTGGTTGCAGCATGTGTGTTTGTCTAACCATGGAGGAGCAAGGACTGTTATTGGCAACTTAACAAGGGAAGTTCTTTCCATTATAATGATAATATTGTCTTTTTTTGGTAACATTATTTCTCTTTATAGCTGCTTCTCATTGTTTATATAGCTGTTTATACACTTTGCAGTGTGTTGTTTATCCCAGAGTAGAATTGTGTTCATAGGGGGTAATTCGTGGACCCCACCAGCCGTCACATGTATGGAGGCATTTGCCTTATTATAGTTTAGCGTAGATTTTCCCATGAGGGAGTAAGTGACGGGATCCACAAGGCACCATAACAGTCTTTGTGGGGACCTAAGTTTGGGGTTCCCCTTTATTGAACATTTCATGAACGACTTATTCTGATTACTTTTTATACTTTGCAGACTGTGTAGCTTTTCATTTATGGTTACACTAGCACTTGAACTTTATATGTTTACTGTACCTTATTTGTTCATCTCTTTTTTCATTTATAGATATACAATTTATTTGTATGTTTCGTGATTCTATTTTTTTCCTCATAGAAACTGCTAATGTAATGTATATTGACAATGCACATGTGATGTGATATGTGCGATTCTCTACATAGGGACTAGATGGTGGTTTAAAATTGGTGTATTTTTTTCAAATATAATGCAGAACTCCTGTATGGCCAAGGCAGCCTAAGGCAGCCATGTAATCGAGCCAATAATGGACTGAATGTTATGGATTTCAGTGGCTCTCAGACAAAGCACCGGTGGTATCTGAACCCAGTACTCAACTGGATGATAGTTACATCTTTGGAGAAACTCATACAAGTAATAATGTATTTTCTACTTCTAACATATTTAGCAAATATGGTCATTGTTATATCAGCAGACTCCTCTCAAGGTAAACCATCAACGTGAAATAAGATGGTTGAATTATGGTATCAGATCCATAATCGTAATACATTTGAAAATCAATAACTTAGGATCTTAGGATTCATCTGTACAGGGTTCCTAGCTCTCTTCATGATTTACAACATTTAATATATATATATGTTATGAGTACAGAATGAACATTTACCTTTATTTAATTGATATTCAAATGAAAATTGTAAAATATATGAAAAACTGTTCAAGACTCCATTTGAAGGTCATTTCTGAATGCCCGAAACATGTAGGAAGGGAATTCCAGGAACCAAAATAAAATAAAAATAGACTTTCTAAAAAATTCACACCTATTGGGGGTAAAATTATACTTACACTCCACCTTGATGATCCAGTGATGATCCCCAAAGTCCTGGTCATCACTTTTCAGCCCTGGATAAGGAGGCACTTTCATATTAATTGAAGACTTCAACCTCTTCTTGCTTGATTGAAGCCCTTGTTCCTTGTAGTTGGCCCATGGAAATCCCTTAAAACCGTACTCATCTATAAAAAAGTAATTAAATAGAACACGTTTTTTCCTGTAATTCTGTCATTTTTATATAGTCATTTTATTTTCTTTATTACAGTAAGTTTTTATTTTCTGTAATTTAAAAAAAAAATTCTGCTATAATTTTTAAGGGGGTAGTTTTAGGGACTATAACGGTGCTTGTGGAATACCATGGGGGTATCGGATCCATGGGGATCCATAAGGACCCCTTGGTAGATTATGAGTACCATGGGGGTCCATAGGGATATTTGGGTTGACTTTAGGTATCATGTTTGTCAATAGGGTCCCCATGGTAATAATTTAATAAGTTTCAGCTTTACAGCGGTTCTTACATGAGCCATGGAATCGAGCCCCAGGTCAGGAAGAACAGCCTTTACCCATGATATCACAGATCCCGTGGTCAGGCATTCACTGTAATGAATCAGCACCAAGCACCCTTACCTCACACCTAGACTTGGCTGTGGGCAGCACAGATTTCATTTTATTTGATTTCTCAGTGAAAAATGCATGTATTTTACAAAATTCAAAGGATATTTAATCATGCTTTTACGATATCTTTACAGTGTTTACAGTTTAATGTGATCCAAACTGTGCCGAATAAAGTGGTCCTTTAAGCTAAGAATTTCAACTAAATAGTCAATGATAAAATTAATTAAAAAAAAAAGATGTGTAACACAAAATAAAAAAAATATAGGAATATATATAACAAAGCTATAGTACAAAATGTCTGCATTTAAAAATATTATCATATTCATATTTTTTAAATAGAAAATAATGCTTCTCTTAACACCTACTGTCCAAGGCTACTGCTTTATTTGTCTGTATGCACTACATTTCAACCATGTATATGGCAGCTCATATCAGTAACTAGGAAAAATACATTTTCAGTTTTACCAAGTATGAAATGCACTATGTTCTTGCCTTTATCAGTTTTTTTTATTTAAAAAGATTAACATACTAAATCTGATATGCAACATAAAATCAAAGTGCCGAGTGTTATGTATTATAATGGGCAGTGTCACTCTATATTACACTCCACAGCCTTTATAATAACATTGGGACATTAAACTGCTATATTTTGTATCAGTTTAAGATAAATAATAGAATTACTATCCTGCAATAAATGTTGTTGTATTTGTTAAATACAATGCAGTAACAAAAGTATTCAAGGAAAGAAATATCCAGATATGTGTTATTATGATGCAAATGGATTAATTTTTTATATACACATGAAATGCATATGAAATGTAACATAATTAACCTTTTCATTTTGAAATAAACTAATAACACAAGACAGTTTTTTGATACAGCAGCATAATTTGACACCTGACTTGGGACCAATGTGCAAAGCAGGAGACCATGGGCCTTATTCAATTGCAGGTAGGTAGGTCTGTGGGCTTGAAATTTGCTACAGTTCCAGAGCGATTCAATTCATCAAGGCCACTGCTACAAGCCCGAAGCCTCAAGACCGTAAACCCTCCCCACGTCTGCAAGCTTTAGTGGGCTGGAATAGAAGCTGTCCGCAGTTACAATCCAATCCCATAATTATAGAGTGCGACACAGGCCTCAGACCCAATAGAAAGCACGAAGTAGCATGCATGTCCTGGAGTTGGTGGCTAATAGAGAGAGAGAGAGCAGGTGAATTATCAAAGCAGGAAGTTACGGTTTATTAATTTATATTATTCTAACAACTATTTTACACTTAAACTTTGATTACACATATTTACTGATAGCACATAATACAAATACACATAGAGTAAATAACACACATAGATACACATAGAGCTAGGTCACTTCATACACATACCCCCACTCTATATCGGTGACCCTATCTCCCAAAAGATAATAATAACACATAAAACATACATAAATATTTATTTTGAGTTATCCTTATATTATTTTTGGAGGTAGGAGAGAGGAGGGGAGAGGAGTGGAGAGGTGGGGAGGAGGAGAAGAGTAGAGGCTAAGAGGAGAGAGAGGTGGCCCTGGAGAGTGGTGGAGGAAAAGAGGAGGTGAGGAGAGATGGAGGAGAGAAGGAGGAGAGTGGAGGAGAGAAGGTGGTGGGGGCAGGGTGCCCATAGTGATAGGCACTCCACGTTCAGGGTAGGAGGGGAAGGGGCGTGATCCTAGGGGAGTGGTAGTGCGGTGGAGGGACAGGGCTCAGGTGCAGACAAGGGAGAGAAGTATCCCCGTCCACAGTCAGAAGGGCAAGAGGCTGGGGGCAGGCAAACGGCCACCAACTACACTTACTCAGAGAATGTGGTCCTCCTTTGTTTGATCCATGAGCACCCCACACTCCTTGTGGGGGTGTGTCTTTTTTTGTGGAAGTTAGCCCCGGGCATAAGACACTGGCATGGAAGGAGTTAGCGGCCGCAGTAACAGCAATGGGCACAGCAGAAAGGGATGTGAGTTCTGTGAAGCACCGGTTTGATGACATCCAGGCCAAGTTGAGGAGGATCATGGCTAAAAAGCACAATCAAGCTGCAGCACCAAGTGGTGACCACCAGAGTGACTGTGAATTACAACGAGTGGGAGAGAGTGGCCAAGGACCTTCTGAGGCAGTTGCCCGCCGCTGGAGCTTCAGGCCTAGTGGTCCAGCAGGATCCAGCCTCCATGTCAGACGAATATCACATACACCAACATGTCACCACATGTATATCACACACACTATACATGTACATGATGACCAACAAGGACACTCACATGTCAACTCTTTGTAATTAACAAGGCATAGATGGATCAGTCATGCATCATTAAATCCATGAACCATGAAGCTGACAAATCACTGTCATTCGTTGGCACAACAACAGTAATCAGCCAATAGAGAGTCCATATATGCGTGTGCCCACTGCAGCTTTTCCAGTTACAGACTGCAGCCGGAATCAAGATAGCGTTAGGAGCCAAGAACCAAACAGATCAAGTACAAATGAATAGATCACACCAAACAGATCAAGAACCAATGAATAGATCTCATCTAGCAAATGATAGCTATTCATAGTTGCAATTGTGAGAATCACCCAGGTTCAAGCCTAGATGCCAGATAGCTAGGAATGAACACAAAACACTGTATTATACATCATACTTAACACATATACCTTTCTCTTCTCTTTTTCTGCTTCCAGGAGGTCTGGGTCCAGTGACAAGCCAGAGGCGGGGTTGTTGGCTCCATCGGAATTGAACGTCAGAGACCAAGCCCCCGCCCAGCAGGAACTGGCGCAAGGGGAGAAGGACAGCGGAGTAGCCTGAGGGCCCTGGTTTTGAGGAGGAGGATATAATCTTGGCAGTGGGGTCACCAAAAGGACCGTCAGCCACACTGGTGTCATTTGACCCCACTGACCCCACTGCCCCCCTCCTCCAGAGACTGAGCCTTTCACCAGGGCCCTCCTACTGGAGGGACAAGCGGGGCTTGCTCCCACCTCCTCTTCCCTCAGCAGTGCATTTGACTGGCCACCACCACCACCATCAGGCACACCAACACCCTTATGGAGCCAGGCTCCAGCTGGGCCACAGCCCCTCCCCACTGGGCCACCACTACGATCAGCGCCACCTTCTTACCCAGCAACGCCCCCTCCCACGGACCTCCATCCCCACCACCACCAAGCCAGGCTGCTCAGAAGGAGAGGCTGGCCGTTTTGCAGCAAATATTGGAGCTCAGTCAAACAGGTTACAGTGGATGTCATGCCTGATGGTCTATGATCCCCTTCTCTGTGGACATGTAGGGTTCTATTTAACATTTTACCAATTAATGGTCATTGAGGAATGCTGTTGAGAAGAGATGCTACAATCCCTATCTTTTTTAAGGCCTTATTTTGCAGGTATTTTTTTGTTTGTTTGTTTTAGATACAATTCAGGTCCATGAAGGCATCTTCTGCATCTGCAAGCATTTTCAAAGAAATGTAGTAATTGTAAGATATTCCCAGTGCCTCTCAGACATTTCTTCAACAACAGCCCCCTTAACATATCTAAGACATGATTGTTGTTAGCTTAAAGGGATATGTAAGTGAGCTGGATTATGAATGCATCTGATAAACGAGAAATAGTAGTGTACGAAAATATGTTTTTGCATAAAGAAATACCAAAATAAGCATTTAAACACTTACCTTGAAGTTAGCAAAATATCTTTTAATTTATGTCAGTTGAAACTTAGGGTTAACACCCTCCAAACCAAGGCTAAATTGGTATATTCAATATAATACATATTTTTCTACTAATCAGTAGCTGTTTATTAGAAAACATTTGAAATCCAGGAAACTTACATAATCCTTTAAATGTAGACTAATACCGCTATAGCTGTGGACTTGCAAAGTCTCACAATGGCATGTTAATGAAAGCCAGCATTAATACATGCACTAGTGAAGCATGTGACCCTCTCAATATCAGTATGAGAACAGATACTGGTGTCCGATGTAAGTAACAGTGAATCTGGCTGCTGACCTTTGTGTCCTCTCCGTATTAATGGGTATTTTCCTGGATTGCTGATATCATGAGTATCACTTAACATGTGCTAACAACTGTATAGCTGATGGATATGATATCAATGTTGATTAACAATATCATATGGATGGGGTGATAGTACACCTTGAACACTGATGCTGGTCACAGCTAAGCATTTATTGTGAGATGAAACATAATTATTAATGACTAGCGACTTGCCCGTCAAAAATGACAGCAATAAAATTTGAAGGCTGGCATTGCTGTTTGCCACCAAATGCAAGGATATGGCCCCTCTGAGCATCATTGGCGCTCATTGTGAGCCTCTTCCCATCTACTTTACAGGTCCCAGCAATAAGCGCCTTTGCTGCTCGTGGCGAGCCCTGCATTGAGCGGTTTCGCCATTCATTGCTGTTTTTGCATCATTGCGACCCCCTGCAATGAGCGCGTTTGGCGCTCATTATAAGCCTCTCCCCCTGTGTACTTTATAGACCTGTGTAGTTTAGGGGCCTACTGCCTTGGGTTAAGTGTTACTGCCTTGGTGTAAGTGTTACTAGCTTGAGTTACATTTTACTGCCTTGTATTAAGTGTTACTGGTTTGTGTTAAGTCTTATTGCATAGGGTTGTATTTAAGTCCTTCGGCCTCGTTTTCGTCTTGTTTTCGTTTTTTTGGCAGCCATTTTTTTTCCGCTTTTTCGATTTTCGATTGTGAAAAAAGGCAAACTATGCCTCAAATTAACTTGCAACCTCACTCACAGGCTATGTGTAAGTCTGGAAGCTAATTTGAGGCATAATTGTGTCTTTTTGCAGGTCTTTCCAGTTTGGTGGTTCGGCAATTAAAGTCGTATTTTTGAGAGACCCTCAGTCCATCTACGTGCTTTGGGTCCTAAGTCAGACGGGCCATAATTGTGCGTCCATCACAAAGTCCAGAGACCTTGCCTCATTGCAGCTAAGTCCCCCCAGTATCGGGATGAGAGCCAGTTAACCCTGCGTGTCCACCCCTCAATGAGCGCCTTCGGCAGTCATTGCAGCCTAAGTCCAGCAAGGCTCACAGTGCAATGAGCGCCTTTGGCTCATTGCAGCCTAAGCCTAAGCTTGTGGTCGATGGCTCGCCTTGGTTCGTGAGGCTCGCAAAGCGAAACAACAACTGGCAGTACGCCAACTATATATGTGATCATGGTCAGTCAGATTTCTTGAGAATTCGCTAATGGTAATGCTGGCAGATGGAAATCAGTTGAGTTGGTTTGCTTTTACAGTATTTAGCACTATACTGTATATGCACATTTTTATATTTTTTTTTAGCATCGTACACCTTTTTTCTGTTTTTTGTTTTAGGAACACACTGTATGTGTGAAACTGGTTTGAATGAGATAGTCCAGATGTGTATGCATCTGTTTAATTAAACAGATGCTAATCTAAAGAATTTGCTATGTGCATTACTGGTTACTTCTATTAAATGGAGTGATTTCTGATGATCCTTTTTTTTTATCGGATTCTGATTGCAGTGGTGTAGTAACCACATGTGACCTTGGTAGGTGCTATGAATCATGATTATTCTAGACTATGACATTACCCCCTTTAGGTATCCCCTTTTTCCCCAAAAGCCTCTTGCTCTTACGAGATCCGCCCACACCACAACCATGATATTAATGCACAGTCTTGTACATTTCTGAGGGTGCTCTGTGTACGAAATAAATCTTTGTTATACCGTTCTCACTGTGTCAGTGGGCTTTCAATGGTTGGTTTTGAAACATCCACATACATCACATCTGTGTCACCTTCCTATATCAGTAAGCTAATGAGTCCTAGTTACTATGCAATAGATTAATACATATAATTATAATATTAATACTAATATAACAATATAGGGTTTATACACATGAGAGGTCCAATTTGTGCTACTGTGGAGTACCAACATTCCCCTGAAGGCCTGATAATCAATTCACATTATCACCATATTGTTGATAGTAAAACACTTGATGTGATTTCACCAAATGATGATGGGTATACATCTTGGCACATGGCCACCAGCAATGGCGTGGGACTTTCCAGGATGGGAATAGCGGAAATTATCCCTGATGGAGGTGAGTTGGCTGTTGCTCCACATGCCTCTGCACAGCCTCCATTATTATTTATTATCTTTTATTTGTATTGCGCCAACATATTCCGTAGCGCCGTACAGGGGATAAGAACAAGGGAAATACACGTTTAACCAAATTAAAAAAAAAAAGTTGAAGAGCCCTGTTTTGAGCTTAGAATCTTAGCAGAAAGTGCTTTATCCCAAAGCACCCTACAAGACTGGAAACTCGCTACTTACAATCTAAAGGGAATTAAAGGGCAGAGAACTGGGGAAGAGTAACAAATAAGGAATAGCAAGGGCAAGGAAGTAAGTGAAAGATAGAAAGAGTTTTATTTTAGAGGGAGAGGGGATGGATCTGAGGTGAAAGAGTAGTATGTTGGCTCCATGTGTGTTTGCGGCCGTTCCTGATGGGTTAGAGTAGATTAGTGTATGTTCCCCTGGTCCCCTTCTGGATTGCTACTTTGTGGCGGTGAAGGGGGTTGTGTACCTAATTGAAGCTGTGAGCTATACCATGTAGGGTCACAGTTTCATGTTTTTGTGTTGCAGTTTAATCAGGTAGTATTAGTGATGTCACGAACATCAAATTTTCGGTTAGCGAACAGTGGACGCAAATTTCATCAAATGTTTGCGAACGGGCGAACATCGGCGAACCGCCATAGACTTCAATGGGCAGGCGAATTTCAAAAACCACAGGGACTCTTACTGGCCACAATACTAATGGGAAAGTTGTTTCAAGGGGACTAACACCTGGACTGTGGCATGCCGGAGGTGGATCGATGGCAAAACTCCCACGGAAAATTACATAGTTGATGCAGAGTCTGGTTTTAAGCCATAAAGGGCATAAATCACCTAACATTCCTAAATTGTTTGGAATAACATGATTTAAAACATCAGGTATGATGTTGTATCGATCAGGTAGTGTAAGGGTTACACCCGCTTCACAGTAACAGACCAATGTCCCCGTTTAATGCACCGCAAACAACCGCAAACAGTCCCTTTGCACAACCGCAAACTCCCCATTTGCACAAGGTTGGATACCAAGCTAGCCATGTCCCATTCCTTGTCCTCACTGATGTCATTGAAGGTCTCTTCCTCCACCCAGCCACCAAGGATCCCCGAAAGGTGACAACAAGCCCCCTGGGACGCCGGCTGTGTTTGGTCTTCCACCTCCTCAAAGCCACCTTCTTCCTCTGACTCCTCTTCTTCAGACTCCTCTCTCTGCATTGCCTCTGTCTGCGTTATTATAAGGTGTGTACTGTTAAGTAGTACTATTCCTATCGGTTTAATCCCTGTTACGTCCACTATTAGGGGACGTGTATATGCCATTGATTTTTGGAACAGGGAGATGGAAAAAGATGCTTGGTGGGACCTCCTACTTCAAATTTGGGGCACTGCGCGTGCAATCTAAGGTGCCACCAGATATGAGTGTGCACTGGCAAAAGTTGGCAGAGTAGATGCAATAGGCTTCACACACACGCCTGTAGGCAGGTAATTGCTATTCAATCTATTACAGTCAAAAAAGTGTTGTTTTATGTCACTGAGCACAATATAAACTGTGAGCCTGACACAGACAGGCAACTGAAATTAGATTACAGGAAAAAAATGGTTGTTTTCAATGTATGTTACACCAAAAGGTATGAGTAGTGAAAATAAGCACAATATAAGCTGTTAGATGTTAGCCTGTCACACACACACGCTGGCAGGCAGGCATAGATTACACAAAAAAAATTATAAAATAAAATAAATGATGTTCAAAGTTTCCTCAATGATAAAGTATAGGGGGCGAACCGAAAAGCGCATGTGTTCGCCGTTCGCGGCGGACGCGAACATGTGAAAACGCCGCGAATAGTTCTCCGGCGAACTGTTCGGGACATCACTAGGTAGTATGTCTTTAATTGCTTTCAGCATCTTGCAGCAACACTTTTCATATTGGCATATGCATGACCATTCCAACATGTGAGAATATTTTTTTTAAGGCCTATTTGTTCCTTAGGGATTGCTCTGCAGTGAATTATAATACCTTCCATTGCTTTCCCCATATTTTAAAGCCCATTGGTGTGTTTTATTTGCCTTTTGCAGTGTTAAAAAACTAGTCTGTAAACCCTTTGAGGGTCTTATTTGGAACCCCTAATATATTTGGCTACATTTGCCATTTTTGGGCTTGAAGTCAATTGCGTCCTTGGGGAATTGTTGGAATTGACTAGCGATTTGCGATTGTAAAATTTCTGGGCTTGAAAGATCAAAGGGAGAGATTTTCAACCGGTAACCAGGAGATCATTTGCAGCTCGCTAAAAGATGCCAATTGAATAGCAAATTAGTTTATGGGCTACATTACAGCTCCAGTAACCAACATGGACAGTAGCTCAATATGTTAAAAACTACCTATTTCAGCACATTTATCACATGTCAAAATTACAATACTGGAAAACACTGAAGACATGGGACTAGTTACAACTAAGACAACTATGACCTAGGCAACATTATCAGGACAATGGAGTCCTGGTATATATTAAAAAATGCAATATTCACCTCACTGGTTAATAGATTTTACAACAGGAGCATTGCCATATCAGTGCCTGGCAAAATGGTTTTCACCATTCATTGAGCCTCATTTAATTTGAAGAACGCATCTCGCGGTACACAGGCCGTATGACTCCTGGCCTGCTGCATTCTTGCACTCTGATACAAATCTGGTGCTATTCAATTGAACAAGCCCGCAAGTCAATACCGTAAACCATGCACTCATATGTAGCAGTTCAGGGCGGGAACATGATCAATTAAGCAAGGCCGTAACTACCCATTTAGAAACAGCCAATAGAAAATGAGACCGTCATCATTATGCCATTAAAACGGGGAGGTTACATGTCAATCAATTAGCGTTTCGAGGTCTGAAATGCGATCAGAGTTGCAAAACCACAAAATACCAATTAATAAAAATGAATGTTGATACTTTTCTAGTCCATGTGGGTGGCCTGATATGTATTAACTCATTGATTCCTGAGATTGATATATCCCTGAATTGAAACATAAAAAAGAGGATTTATGATTGGCGATTTGCGAGCTTGAGATTGTTGTCTGTCATCGTTTTCCCCGTCATTTAAAGTGCAGTATTAATTTGTTATTTGCATTTACAGTGCTACGTACATGTCTTTTTAACCCTTTGTGGGTCCCATCTGGTACCCGTAGGATTTTCTTCTACATTTGCCGTTTACGGGTGTGAAAACATTTGCAGGCTTGCAGAATTGTAGCAATTGAATATCGTTTTGAGTTTTTAGCGATTGTAACTCTTGCGGACGTGAAAGATCAAATGCTTAGATGGGACGTAAGATAGTTTTTTTTTACATATTTCATGCCCGTAACCCGTAGACCGTTTGCGGCTTGGAAAATATGCCAATTGAATAGCAAATTAGCTTACGGCCTCTATTACGGCGCCTGTAACTTACAATTGCTCAATTGAATGAGGCTCACTGTTTGGTGAATACCCAAACTACTGGACCGCAGTGAGAAGTACGAGAGCATATATTGATCTTCAGATCATTAACTGTAATACTAAAGCCTTCTCCTGATTTTCAAGGACAACTGCAGTTTGGGGGAAAAGTTCACATATTTTTGAAGTATGAAACAAAAATATTATTATCTATGTAAGACTTCAATATGATACTAATTTTGGAGAAAATATTAATATTTAGAGATTTTGCTTTGTCTGGGAGCTTCTCTCATAACTGTCTGGAGAGTAAGGGGTAGGTGCCTTAACTGGAACTTAAATGAACATGGACAACTGCTTTTACAAGCATTTAAAAGATTGTGATTTAAACATTACAATAATAATTTTTTGCATGAAAATATTTAGAGAAACCTATTTAAACTTCATCACAAATAAAAGAAAGTGCACCGAGCATTCTTTAATCTGTTGATCTCATTGGTTGGCTGAGGGCAAAGCCCCAAAAGCAGTCAAACTTAAGAAAAAGTTTTTGTGCTCCGAGACATTTATTTCAAAAAAAGAGTAGTAGGAAAAACAACAACATCAAACATATATAGACAAAAAAAAAAAGGGAACAATAAAAAGGCAGATGTACTCATGCTGGGCTGAACATTCTTTAACATGTTTATCAATGAGCTAGCGTGGATATCATACACAGCTCCAGGACTTACCTTTTTAACAAGAAGATCAAGTTCCTCCTGACTTTTTTTCGTTTTCTTCTATCATGAACACAAACAAAGCCTCCAACAGTGTCTGTGATCAGGAAAACACAGTCAGAAGTAGAACAAAACTAATAGTGTTGGAAATGAAAGGAATCAAACAACTGAAAACAGCTACACTATTCCATCTCAATAACTTTTCATTGGAATATACAGAAAACCCCACATAACTCAAACAAAGCCCATCAGGAAGCATTTAAACATATTTTTTATGTACTCACAGGAAAATACCAAGACAGTGTTCTGTCATATCATTAGAAGTTCATAACTCATATTCCTTTGTATCTGAGAGATATATGGTATCCTGTCATAACGCAGCTTCCCTTATAAAAACAACATTTTGAAGTCAGCACACAAGAAACAAGTTGTATATCAAAACATGGATGACAGAATGAGCTTGGTCAGTTACCTCTATTTGTGTCCAGATGATAACATTACCATTCTGAATGACAAAAGGTCTGCAGCAGAGTGACAACAAGCCAGATACTAACCAAAAGCATATACAGTCAAGTAATATCTGTAATGACTGATGTTGGGACTCCTCTGAACCCCACAAGTAACCCTGCTATTAGGGACTCTGTCAAAGCCTATTAAAATGGACATGAGAGTTGTTGAAGACGCTGTGATGTGTTATTTTTGTGTGTAGTGTAGTTTGGGCCACAATAATTATGGTTGGGGTCACTATATCATGTTATATGCACTGTAATAATGTTATCTTACCTGTAACTAGCAGAGATACATTTTCTGCCATGTTTGGTAGTAGGAAAACAAAGGGTTACGTTTCTACACAAATTTATATGCACCCTGAGAGAGACCGGGCATGCACTCCCAGGCCTCAGATAGTGCTACACTTCACCTAACAGCAAAACACAGTTCTGGGATATTATTGACCTAACCAGATAACCCCAGCTTTTGTGTATCTGGAGATGAGGGGGGGTTGTTGTGACGGAGTGAGGAGGTCACACTAAGAATTCGGACCCCCTCTAAGAGGGAGGGATTTATGTGAGGGAAGTTTTGTTATGTTTGATATAGAAACTAAAACAAAGGATTGCTAAGCTCCCAAGGTGTCTACCACCTATAATGAAATAATTTATTATATACAAAAAGGGAATAAATTTGTCAATAACTTTTAATAGTTATATAAATCAAACTGGCGAAGATAAAAACTGGTTAAAAAATCCTGGATTAACACACAGGTTAAAAGAGCACAGAAACG